>JARQOD010000009.1:60707046-60776169 GCA_033576555.1 Oophaga sylvatica | reverse complement strand
GGGGACATATATACCAGGATGAGGGACACATATATCAGGATGGGGGACATATATACCAGGATGAGGGACACATATATCAGGATGGGGGACATATATACCAGGATGGGGAACATATATACCAGGATAGGGGACATATATATCAGGATGAGGGACACATATATCAGGATGGGAGACATATATACCAGGATGAGAAACATATACCAGGATGGGAGACATATATACAAGGATGAGGGACACATATATCAGGATGGGGGACATATATACCAGGATGAGGGACACATATATCAGGATGGGAGACATATATACCAGGATGAGAAACATATACCAGGATGGGAGACACATATACCAGGATGAGGGACACATATACCAGGATGGGGGACATATATACCAGGATGAGGGACACATATATCAGGATGGGGGACATATATACCAGGATGAGGGACACATATATCAGGATGGGGGACATATATACCAGGATGAGGGACACATATATCAGGATGGGGGACATATATACCAGGATGGGGAACATATATACCAGGATAGGGGACATATATATCAGGATGGGGGACATATATACCAGGATGGGGGACATATATATCAGGATGGGGGACATATATACCAGGATGAGGGACACATATATCAGGATGGGAGACATATATACCAGGATGAGAAACATATACCAGGATGGGAGACATATATACAAGGATGAGGGACACATATATCAGGATGGGGGACATATATACCAGGATGAGGGACACATATATCAGGATGGGAGACACATATACCAGGATGAGGGACACATATACCAGGATGAGGGACACATATACCAGGATGAGGGACACATATACCAGGATGGGGGACATATATACCAGGATGGGGGACATATACACCAGGATGGGGAACATATATACCAGGATAGGGGACATATATATCAGGATGGGGGACATATATACCAGGATGGGGGACATATATATCAGGAGGGACTTATATGTCCTTTATGCTAATATATATCTGATCCCAGGATGTCCCCGCTGCCGAGACCTGATGATTAGCTGTAGTTTGTGGTAAATTTCTCTACAGGAGTCACTGGAACTTGCAGCAACAGAGGCGATGGCGCAGAGGTTTTTCGCCTGTCGTCTATATTCCACAATTACTGGGGGAAGATGGACATCTGACCGCTCACCATTAGTGCAATGACATCATCAACACTAAGCCAGTTATGTCATCAGGCCCAGGGTCACATGACCACCCTAATCTGACCCAATATAAAGGTCTTCCATGGACTGGAGAGTCTGAAACATGAAGACTCTGAGACCCATGTGCAGAGCGCAACTTCATAACATTTCCCTATTGCGCCACCAAACTATAGGGTCATGCCCAAGACTGCAAGCTATCACCCGCTGTTCATTCTCTAAGGTTGCAAATATGACCACCAGACGTCGAACCTCTGCTTAGTGGTGGACATACCATTGGTGCAACCTGTGCAGCCACCCAGGGGCCCTAGAGGTTATGGGGCCATATCTACCTCCAAAGCAGGTGGATTTGTGTATTAAGATGAACGATTAGACTGCACAGCGACCACATAGTGTTCCCTCTTCTGTCTGTGTCCACTCCTCCCTGTAAAGTCCAAAAATTATCCCCAATCCATATAGGGGTTGTCGCCCTTTCAAAAAATCCCTGTCCCCCATCCACCCCCGATCCTGCGCCATATTGTATATAGGAGGCTGTGTGGGGTTCATACTGTATATAGGACTCATACTGTATATAGGGGCTATGTGGGGGCTCATACTACATATAGGAGGCTATTGGGCCTCATACTTTATATAGAGGGGCTATGTGGGGCTCATACTGTATATATGGAGACTATGTGGGAGCTCATACTGTATATACAGAGGCTGTCTGGGGTCTTAAACTGTATATAGGGGCTCATACTGTATATAGGAGCCCATGTGGGGGCTCATACTGTATACAGGAGGCTACGTGAGGGCTCATAATGTATATAGCGGACTATGTGGGGACTCATACTGTATACAGAAGTCTATGTGAGGGCTCATACTGAATATAAGAGGTTATGTAAAGGCTCATACTGTATATAAGGAGGCTGTGTGAGGGCTCATACTGTATATAGCGGACTATGTGAGGGCTCATACTGTATATAGGAGGCTATGTGAGGGCTCATACTGTATATAGGAGGCTATGTGAGGGCTCATACTGTATATAGGAGGCTGAGTGAGGGCTCATACTGTATATAGGAGGCTATGTGAGGGCTCATACTGTATA
This sequence comes from Oophaga sylvatica, assembly GCA_033576555.1. Taxonomy (NCBI): domain Eukaryota; kingdom Metazoa; phylum Chordata; class Amphibia; order Anura; family Dendrobatidae; genus Oophaga; species Oophaga sylvatica. The sequence continues at coordinate 60,773,889 of JARQOD010000009.1, read as the reverse complement.
TAGGAGGCTATGTGAGGGCTCATACTGTATATAGCGAACTATGTGAGGGCTTATACTGTATATAGCGGACTATGTGGGGGCTCATACTGTATATAGGAGGCTATGTGAGGGCTCATACTGTATATAGGAGCTATGTGAGGGCTCATACTGTATATAGCGGACTATGTGGGGGCTCATACTGTATATGGAGGCTATGTGAGGGCTCATACTGTATATAGGAGGCTGTGTGGGGCTCATACTGTATATAGGAGGCTATGTGAGGGCTCATACTGTAAATAGCGGACTATGTGGGGCTCATACTGTATATAGGAGGCTATGTGAGGGCTCATACTGTATATAGCGGACTATGTGAGGGCTCATACTGTATATAGGAGGCTATGTGAGGGCTCATACTGTATATAGGAGGCTGAGTGAGGGCTCATACTGTATATAGGAGCTATGTGAGGGCTCATACTGTATATAGCGAACTATGTGAGGGCTTATACTGTATATAGCGGCTAGTGGGGGCTCATACTGTATATAGGAGGCTATGTGAGGGCTCATACTGTATATAGCGGACTATGTGGGGGCTCATACTGTATATAGGAGGCTATGTGAGGGCTCATACTGTATATCGGAGGCTAGTGGGGGCTCATACTGTATATAGGAGGCTATGTGAGGGCTCATACTGTAATAGCGGACTATGTGGGGGCTCATACTGTATATAGGAGGCTATGTGAGGGCTCATACTGTATATAGCGGACTATGTGGGGGCTCATACTGTATATAGGAGGCTATGTGAGGGCTCATACTGTATATAGGAGGCTATGTGGGGATCATACTGTATATAGGAGGCTATGTGAGGGCTCATACTGTATATAGCGGACTATGTGGGGCTCATACTGTATATAGGAGGCTATGTGAGGGCTCATACTGTATATAGGAGGCTATGTGGGGGCTCATACTGTATATAGGAGGCTATGTGGGGGATCATACTGTATATAGGAGGCTATGTGAGGGCTCATACTGTATATAGGAGGCTATGTGAGGGCTCATACTGTATATAGGAGGCTAGTGAGGGCTTATACTTTATATAGGAGGCTATGTGAGGTCTCATACTGTATATAGCGGACTATGTGGGGGCTCATCTGTATATAGGAGGCTATGTGAGGGCTCATACTGTATATAGCGGACTATGTGGGGGCTCATACTGTATATAGGAGGCTATGTGAGGGCTCATACTGTATATAGGAGGCTATGTGAGGGCTCATACTGTATATAGGAGGCTGAGTGAGGGCTCATACTTTATATAGGAGGCTATGTGAGAGCTCATACTGTATATAGAGGCTATGTGGGGCTCATACTGTAATAGTAGTGGCTCATAGAGGCTGAGTGAGGGCTCAACTGTAAAAGGAGGCTGTGGAGGCTCATACTTATATAGGAGGCTATGTGGGGCTCATACTGTATATAGGAGCTATGTAGGGCTCATACTGTATATAGAGGCTATTGAGGCCTCATACTGTATATAGAGGCTATTGAGGGCTCATACTGTATATAGGAGGCTATGTGAGGGCTCAAACTGTATATAGGAGGCTGAGTGAGGGCTCATACTGTATATAGGAGGCTATGTGAGGGCTTATACTGTATATAGCGGACTATGTGGGGCTCATACTGTATATAGGAGGCTATGTGAGGGCTCATACTGTATATAGGAGGCTATGTGGGGGCTCATACTGTATATAGGAGGCTATGTGAGGGCTCATACTTATATAGGAGGCTATGTGGGGGCTCATACTGTATATAGGAGGCTATGTGAGGGCTCATACTGTATATAGGAGGCTATGTGGGGGCTTATACTGTATATAGGAGGCTATGTGGGGCTCATGCTGTATATAGGAGGCTATGTGAGGGCTCATACTTTATATAGGAGGCTATGTGAGGGCTCATACTGTATATAGCGGACTATGTGGGGGCTCATGCTGTATATAGGAGGCTATGTGAGGGCTCATACTGTATATAGGAGGCTATGTGAGGGCTCATACTGTATATAGGAGGCTATGTGAGGGCTCATACTGTATATAGGAGGCTGAGTGAGGGCTCATACTGTATATAGAGGCTATGTGAGGGCTTATACTGTATATAGCGGACTATGTGGGGGCTCATACTGTATATAGGAGGCTATGTGGGGGCTCATACTGTATATAGGAGGCTATGTGAGGGCTCATACTGTATATAGGAGGCTATGTGAGGGCTCAATCTGTATATCGGAGGCTGTGTGGGGGCTTATACATATAGGGGTTGTCAGCATACTTAATTCTGCCTAATATTAAGTGATGCAATCAATATAAAATAATTCTAATTAATATGTTAATATTAATGTTGAGCAGAATTAATATCAGCCTATTGGTTCGGCCTCCACAACCATGTGTCCCCCCAGGGAAATGAATTGCCCACCTCTGCTGTAAGGGAAGGGTGGGTCTATCCAGTTACTATAATTAAATTCTATTTTACTCTATTTTCTATCCTAAACTCTGCTGCCCGACTAATCCTCCTGTCCCCCCACTATTCCCCGACCTCTCCCCTCTGTCAATCCCTGCACTGACTCCCCATTACCCAGAGACTCCAGTACAAAACCCTAATCATGACATACAAAACCATCCACAACCTGTGTCCTCCATACATCTGTGACCTCGTCTCCCGGTACCTACCTACACGCAACCTCCGATCCTCACAAGATCTCCTCCTCTACTCCCCTCTTATCTCCTCTCCCCACAATCGCATACAAGATTTCTCCCGTGCTTCCCCCCTACTCTGGAACTCTCTACCCCAACACATCACACTCTCACCTACCATGGAAACCTTCAAAAAGAACCTGAAGACCTTCCTCTTCCGACAAGCCTACAACCTGCAGTGACCACCGATCCACCAAACCGCTGCACAACCAGCTCTGCCCTCACCTACTGTATCCTCACCCATCCCTGTAGACTGTGAGCCCTCGCGGGCAGGGTCCTCTCTCCTCCTGTACCAGTCATGACTTGTATTGTCTAATATTACTGTCCTCGTTATTATGTCCACCCCTCCTCACATGTAAAGCGCCATGGAATAAATGGCGCGATAATAATAGTAATATTATAGTTATTATTATTAATCATTTTCACTCCCCTTAAAATAAATAAATATATATAACTTGTAATAGAAAATGTATTTTGGGGGGGGGGGGGGTAACTCCGCTCGGTCACCAGAACAAGTTCACCTCTGCTATGTCACCTGTCATCATCACAGGTACAGCAGAGGAGAGTTTGTCATTTGTTGCATCTCATGATGATTCTAGAATACATTATCTGTGGTTTTACATAGGACTGCAGGTAAGTCTGCTACATTATATCAGTAATGAAGCAAAAAGAAGGTTGGCACACTACTATAGAAATGGCGGTGCTAGTGGACGGAATCAAAGATCCCAATAGATAATGTCTCGAGAAGAACACTGCACTCGCTAAAAAATATTGCATCAAGTGAAGTTTTTATTTGTCAGTGTACAATAAGCGACAAGTAATATACTTGTCGCTTATTGTACACTTGACAAATAAAAACTTCACTTGATGCAATATTTTTTAGCGAGTGCAGTGTTCTTCTCGAGACATTATATCAGTAAGTCACTGCCATGTTCAAAACAAAGTAATAAACTACAAATTCATCTCCAGAAAAACCGATAAAATTTGCGACGTCTCAGGAAGGATTTTACATAGGACTGCAAGAAATCTGCAATGAAAGCCATGAGTGACTACACACAGTCAGCTCTGCTACATCTGTGCTCTGTGCTCCCAGCTCAGTCCTATAGTTTGGTCATTTCCCCCCAGACTGGGTGGGTGTGTGCCAGGACCCCCCACATATAAGGTGCCAACCTCAGGACCCCCCTCCAGCCGCAGATCACGTGGGGGGGCGCTCTGTGTTACTTGCACCAAATTAACCCCCCTCTATCTCCAGCCCGGCTGAGCCCAGACCCCCCAAATAAATCTGCATCGGTCCCTTGAAACCTGCTCTCCTCGTCCAGAGTCTGAGCCCCCCGGATCGCCCCCGGTAAATCCCCGTAAATCGCCCCCCAGTAGCATGCCTCCCCACCGCTAGGGCTCCGGCAGGCAGGGGATGCACTGATCAATCCGGGGATTTCAGGGTTAATAGAGCCGGACTCGGTGCCGGTTTCTGCGCAGGTCGGTGGAGGGGGGTCCTGGGTGCAGGATGCGCCGCTGATCCCGGTCCTGGACGGTCCCGGTTTGCAGAAAATGGCGCAGAATTGAGCGGGAAGAAACACAAGTTGCGGGAAGTGGCGCTGAGAGCTGTTGTTGTTCTCAACGTGGTCCGCTCCCTACGTATAAAGGAGGCGGAGTAGGGGGGGGGCCGGGATCAGACTGATCGGCAGCAGCGGAGAGAGGATGGCGCAGCAAGAAGTCGCACCCGCAACCCCCAGCAAAAAGGCCAAATCCGCGGCCAAGAAGGCCGGCAGCAAGAAAAAGAGCCAGCCGGGCCGGTACAGCCAGCTGGTGGTGGACACCATCCGCAAACTGGGCGAGAGGAACGGCTCCTCCCTGGCCAAGATCTACGGCGAGGCCAAGACCGTGTCCTGGTTCGACCAGCAGAACGGCCGCACCTACCTGAAGTACTCGGTGAAGGCGCTGGTGCAGAACGACACCCTGCTGCAGGTGAAGGGGGTCGGGGCCAACGGCTCCTTCCGCCTCAACAAGAAGAAGCTGGAGGTGCTAGCGCTGCCCCGGAGAAAGAAGAGCCCCAAACCGCCGGCCAAGAAGCCCGCGGCGGCCCCGAAGAAGAGGAGCCCCAAGAAGGCGAAACCGGCCCCCAAAAAGAGCAGCAAGAGCCCCAAGAAGGCGAGCGGCAGCGGGGCCAGCAAGGCGAAGAAGGCGAGCAAGCCTAAGGGGCTGAAGGCCAAGAAAGCCTGAAGGATGGACGAAATCCTAGAGCCCGGAGCCTGGAAGAAATCCCAGAGCCTAGAAGAGATCCCGGAGCCTGGAAGAAAGTCCGTAGAATCCCAGAGACTGCCCCCCGCGTTCTATTTCATCTTCCCGGTTGAACTTGATACTTTGTTGCTATTTTTTTTCCCCTTTTGCCGCTTTCGGTCCAGAGACAGAGACCTCGCACTTACTCCTGTGCAGGGTGTAAGGAGTTAACCCTGCTGACACTTTATTTTCTGATTTTACTTTATTTTTAAGAATTTGACTGTTTTATTATTTGCATGTGAAGTATAACTTCTCGTTCTACGGTTTGTAGAATTTTTTTGCTTTTTTTTTTTTAATATATTATTTTTTAATAAAATAACAAATGTCTCGTTGATGAGGATTTCGTTTTTTTGCTGGTTTCTTTGTAGTCTCTAAACATATTATTATAAAAGCCAGGTCAATATTTAATCAGTATTTATATTAATATTTGTAAGCAAAAACCAAGAATTTTGTCACCATTTAGTATTTATCTCCCACTTCTGGTTTTGGATTACAAATACTGTTATAAAATACAGAATGTCTCCCAGATTTGGAAAAACTACAACTCCCAGCATTTCTTTTGCAGTTTTGGAAGTTTTGTTTTAGCCCAGGTCTTGTGTTCTGGTTATTGAATGTGCAGATATTGTCTTAGTTTCATCTTTATGTAACTCATACTGGCAGAAGAAACTTTTAAAATGGGGATTTCACTTTTTGAAAAGTGGAGACAAATCCATTCATCTCGCACACCGCTGCAGCCAATCACTGCTGATGAAGAGGGCATGAGCTCTTGTGCTCAGTGACTAGCTGCAGCGGTGAAAGATCAGAGAAGCCAGAGTTGCACTGAGAGTGAGACCTTTATTTCTTCAGCAGATTAAAATCGTAATCCTAAACGTGCACCATAAAAAATAATTCTTGTCCAGTAATGTCAAATGCAATTTGCTGGTGCAAGTTCTCTGTCATTTCTTTTAACCAGTTAAGGTACAGAAACCATGAAGTGGTTAAGAAAAGTGACCTGCACATTCCTAGAGGAAGCTGACTGTTCTCTATACATGACCGTATACTGCATGAATGGAAATCCGCTTCAAGAAAACGATCGCTGGCATTTTCCTAAAGTGTTTTTTTTTGCCTCTTCCCATGACTAGTTGCAGCGCCCGCACAGACGTCATACCAGCTAATTGTAACCAGGCAATTCTGCAATTTTTTTCTTTTCTGTCTTTTATAGGTTTAACAACAAAAAAATTGCATCATAATAACATACAATGCAGCGAGGAGCCTGATGTGAATACACCTAAAAACAGCTACAAAAATTATAAAATGGGCATCAAAGTGGGCACCGAGGGGCGATAATGAAAGGGTTAAATGACTTTGGGCCACTGATATCACACTGCAGGCATACAGAACAGGGAGCCACACATCAAACCCAGGTCCCTCCAGCCTGGCCCAAATGGGTTCTGGGCATCAAAGTGGACAATCGATTTTGGCCGTTTCAATAAGTAACTAGTTTTGACTTTCAGTCACTGATATCACACTAAGACTACACAGGTAGTGATGCCCCGCATCAAACCCAGGTCCCTCCAGCCTGGCCCAAATGGGTTCTGGGCATCACTGTCTGTGTACTCAGTGTGACATCAGTGGCCCAAAGTCATTTAAAGGGAATCTGTCACCCCATTTATCAGGATATATGATACCTACCGATAGCTTGCTTATGGGACGCACTATTCAGTCATATCTTTATTAGTTGATATGGCAAAAATGGGGTGACAGATTCCCTTTAACCCCTTAAAAACATCACTTATTCAAATCTGTGGAAATCGGCTGTTTGCCCATTTTGATGCCAATTCTGATGCCCAGAACCCATTTGGGTCAGGTGAGAGGGACCTAGATTTGATGCGGGGCATCACTACCTGTGTATTCATAGTGTGAGATCAGTGGCCCAGTCATTTAACCCCTTCATTATCGCCCTTCGATGCCCATTTTTGTGCCAGTTTTATAATTTTTGGCGCTGATTTTATGTGTATCCACAGCAGGCACCTCGCTGCATTGTATGTTATTATTGTGATGATTATTTTTTGTTGTTAAACCTATAAAAACAGAAAAGAAAAAATTGCCGAATAAGAAACTGATGAATAAGAAACCAACTTCAGCCTCGTCTAATTGTAAGAGGTGGTTTTCCTGGCTCCTCTCCAGAGGTCACAGATAACTGACGTATGGATCAGGTCCTGCGAATTGATTTATGAATTGACGTATAGATCAGGTCCTGCAATTGATTTAGACCACCTATCTTGCACTTTTCTAAAAGTTGAAAACCCCTTTAAACACAATCTAAGGGGCTATGGTGCCCCTGTGCATTGCACATACACCTCGTCCCTAATCTAAATGCGATGAGCTGCAGTATCGGATAGATGTATTGTGGGGGTCTCTTGCTGTGCCGGACCCCCACTGACCAAACATTGATGAGCAGTCTTAAGGATAGGCGATCAATGTTCTAATCCTGGAGAACAGGTTTATACCTGAAACAGCGCCTCATGTCAGTGTAGGCTGTGCATAGTATTACAGCTCAGCCTTATTCACTTGATAGGGATGAACTGTAATTTCAGACAATTCACGGACAAAGGGTTAAAAAAAATAAAGTCTTGGTAGCCCATGTAACAGTAAAGGCCATGAGCTGGGCATCAGTATTTGGTTAGATGGTGTCTGACCCTCCGAACCTCTTAGTGATCTAGATGATGGGGGTAATAGTACCTATCACTAACGATTTAGTATCTATTATACCTGATGAAGAGTCTGAGAGTGAGGGGACAACAGCCAAGAGGACCCCTTTATTGTGCCCCCTGATCTAGATAGAAGTCTATCAGTGGCCGGAGTGCTCCTTTAATTTGTTGCTGCTGGGTGCTTTGGACCCTTATGACATAACCGCAGGAAACAGAAGACCCCCTTATGAAGTGTGACCCCATCCCTTAAAGTGATGGAAAATCAACTTTTTGAACAGCAGGGGTCTCCGGGACCCTCACTAATTCAGCTTATTTTACTGCACTCATAGTTCTGCAGGAGACAGACCCACAGACTGTACTCAGAATCCCGGGTACCGTAATGGGGGCTACAGAGCTAAATGCGGTCTCATGACGTGAACCACAAAACGCACAACCGTTGTTTTCGTTCGTTAGCAGGTGCCACACACTGCCTCTTTTCTGGAACCGTCCTTCCCCAGCATCCTGACTGTTCGTGGCTTCAAGCAACAAAATAGAAAAACACCAGATAGTTAAATGTTGGTTTTTGGTTTCTTTGTAAATATGAATTTTTGTTATAACATAAACATGTCTAAATCATTGTGCCGAAGAACAGAACTATAAGGACGCCATGACAGCAGCCCAGTGGGAGTAGTAGTTGTGTAGTGGCTGGAGAGCACTAATCACGGGGGATCGTGTACCCAGACCTCTCAGGGGCTATAGAGGACACCTTGTATTTTGTGGACCCCCATCCTCCTTACAGTGCACGGTCATTACATTTGGGGCACAGCTGAGTTTTCTATTTATAAAGTGTCGTAAATGCCAACAAAGTCCTGGGGGTAACGGTGTCACAGCGTGGGGGCTTCATGCTACATGACACACGGCACAGCTGTGTGCGGGGTGTTGGCATGTCAGGGTGAGCCCTAAACAATACCCTGTCCCAGTTGTTGGCAGCAGCTGTTACTTTCTATGATGACAGCTGCTACAGCCCAAAACTACAGGGCACCGCCATGGGCTCCGTGTCTACACCAGGAACGAGCTCTGAGCACCACGGGGTCAAAATTAAAGGTGGCCGCATACATTAGCCGCAGTATCCAGCGCAGCCATTATTATATGTAATGGAAAACAATGAAGAGGCTCAGCAGGTCAGACCCCCTTATACTTCAGACGGGTCTAGCTCAGCCCCCGTGGCGGGCGCAGGACACAGTGACGCAGACTGGACACATTTCCATTAAAACTTGGGGAAGTTTATTGACACATTAAATAGAAAAAGACATTGTCCCACTTATAAAGAAACAATATTGCACGCTATTCATAAAGTGCTTCTAGAAAAGACTGGAGACAATCCCACCACACAGGAAAGAACGGAAACTCACTGCAATCAGCGTCGTCACTGTCAACCAAGTCATCGGGCCCCAAACAAGACGCCGCGAGAGCACCAGATGGACGGGTGATGATGTAGTGCCTGGGCTGGACTTACAATGGGGCCATACGCCCCGCTGGGTTCGGTGCTCACTGTGCTGGTGATGAAGGGGAGATACCCAAGTCCAAGACAACGCACCCCCCAATAATACAAGTCCCGGGTCAGAGGGGGCCGGCTCCTATTGTGCAGTTACATAGTCAGGACCAGAAAGTGTGGAGATCTGATGCATTTCTGGATGTGATCATCGGACCCTCCACGTTCTTGTGTGAGCCCCAGCTGTGCACCTTAAGACCCTCGACCTCTCGTCCCACTGCCTCCAAGTGTAAACCCAACTCCAGTGGAAATGAAAGAGGTTAACCCTTACCTTACCAGAAATGTTACAACCTAATAAAGGGCTGAATACAAGACCAGACACGACGGCTCCTGAAAGCCCCAAAGTGCAGGAGCTTTATGTAACAGGTGTACTACAAGTGCGGAACTTCAGGGGGGACACAATGTAACACAACAGTGGTGTCAGCTTCTTATACACTTTCTCCTGGAGCAGCAGCTATGCATCAACCAGATGGTGACAGGTTGGGGGTCACCGCTGTGGACTTCAGGAGCTGGAACATAAGAACTTCCATAGACTTAAGAGCTGCACTCACTATTCTGCTGGTGCAGTCACTGTGTACATACATTACATTACTGATCCTGAGTTACCTCCTGTATTATACTCCAGAGCTGCACTCACTATTCTGCTGGTGCAGTCACTGTGTACATACATTACATTACTAATTCTGAGTTACATCCTGTATTATACCCCAGAGCTGCACTCACTATTCTGCTGGTGCAGTCACTGTGTACATACATTACATTACTGATCCTGAGTTACATCCTGTATTATACTCCAGAGCTGCACTCACTATTCTGCTGGTGCAGTCACTGTGTACATACATTACATTACTGATCTGAGTTACATCCTGTATTATACTCCAGAGCTGCACTCACTATCTGCTGTGCAGTCACTGTGTACAACATACATTACTGATCCTGAGTTACCTCCTGTATATACTCCAGAGCTGCACTCACTATTCTGCTGGTGCAGTCACTGTGTACATACATTACATTACTAATTCTGAGTTACATCCTGTATTATACTCCAGAGCTGCACTCACTATTCTGCTGGTGCAGTCACTGTGTACATACATTACATTACTGATCCTGAGTTACATCCTGTATTATACTCCAGAGCTGCACTCACTATTCTGCTGGTGCAGTCACTGTGTACATACATTACATTACTAATTCTGAGTTACACTGTATTATACTCCAGACTGCACTCACTTTCTGGTGCAGCACTGTGTACATCAGGACAAAAGTTTAAATGACACAAATATTATTTTTACAAAGTCTACTGCTTCACTTTTTCTAATGGCAATTTGCATATACTCCAGAATGTTATAAAGAGTGATCAGCTTAACAGCAATTACTTGCAAAGTCAATATTTGGCTAGAAAATGAACTTTATCCTCCAAAACACATTTCAACATCATTGCAGCCCTGCCTTAAAATGACCAGCTAACCTCTTTTCAGTGATTGCTCCATTAACACAGGTGTGGGTGTTGATGAGGACATGGCTGGAGATCAATCTGTCATGATTAAGTAAGAATGACACCACTGGACACTTTAAAAGGAGGCTGGTGCTTGGCATCATTGTTTCTCTTCTGTTAACCATGGTTATCTCTAAAGAAACACGTGCAGTCATCATTGCAATGCACAAAAATGGCCTAACAGGGAAGAGTATCGCAGCTAGAAAGATTGCACCTCAGTCAACAATCTATCGCATCATCAAGAACTTCAAGGAGAGAGGTTCCATTGTTGCCAAAAAAGGCTCCAGGGCGCCCAAGAAAGACCAGCAAGCGCCAGGACCGTCTCTTAAAAGTGTTTCAGCTGCGGGATCGGGCTACCAGCAGTGCAGAGCTTGCTCAGGAATGGCAGCAGGCAGGTGTGAGTGCATCTGCACGCACTGTGAGGCGGAGACTCTTGGAGCAAGGCCTGGTCTCAAGGAGGGCAGCAAAGAAGCCACTTCTCTCCAGAAAAAACATCATGGACAGACTGATATTCTGCAAAAGGTACAGGCAGTGGACTGCTGAGGACTGGGGTAAAGTTATTTTCTCTGATGAATCCCCTTTTCGATTGTTTGGGACATCAGGAAAATGCCTCATTCGGAGAAGACAAGGTGAGCGCTACCACCAGTCTTGTCTCATGCCAACTGTTAGCATCTGAAACCATTCATGTGTGGGTTGCTTCTCAGCCAAGGGAATCGCTCTCTCACAGTCTTGCTAAAAACACAGCCATGAATAAAGAATGGTACCAGAATGTCCTCCAAGAGCAACTTCTCCCAAGCCTCCAAGAGCAGTTTGGCGATCAACAATGCCTTTTCCAGCATGATGGAGCACCTTGCCATAAAGCAAAGGTGATAACTAAATGGCTCAGGGAACAAAACATAGAGATTTTGGGTCCATGGCCTGGAAACTCCCCAGATCTTAATCCCATTGAGAACTTGTGGTCAATCATCAAGAGACGGGTGGACAAACAAAAACCTAAAAATTCTGACAAAATGAAAGCATTGATTGTGAAGAATGGACTGCTATCAGTCAGGATTTGGTCCAGAAGTTGATTGAGAGCATGCCAGGAGAATTGCAGAGGTCCTGAAGAAGAAGGGTCAACACTGCAAATATTGACTTGCTGCATTAACTCATTCTAAAGGGTATGCCACACTAAACAATATCGCTAACGGATCGCTAAAAAACGTCACTATTTAGCGATCCCGTTAGCGATATTGTTCAGTGCGGCAGCTTCCAGCGACGAGCTTCCTGCTGTGATCTCGCTCGTCGCTGGAATCGTTCCGGACCCTATTTTCTCGCTGGCGCTCCCGCTGGGTAAGTATCTAATCGCTGTGTGGCACCTTTTCTTAGCGATTTAGCGGTACTTTTGTACCGCTAAAGTTGTTAAGAAGATCGCTAACGGCGATAGCGTCGTTAACTATATCGCTAAATGTGGCCGCATTTAGCGATATAGAAACAATCCCGCTAGCGATCTCATTAGTATGCAACGCTAACGAGATCGCTAGCGGGATAGCTTAGTGTGGCAGTACCTTAACTGTCAATATACAATATAAGCTTTTGTTACTCATATGTTTGCAATTATTATATTTCTGTCTATGATAAAAACATCTGTCAAACACACATAAAAATCAGAGGGCAGCAGATCATGTGAAAATATAATATTTGTGTCATTCTCAAAACTTTTGGCCATGACTGTACATACATTACATTACTGATCCTGAGTTACATCCTGTATTATACTCCAGAGCTGCACTGACTATTCTGCTGGTGCAGTCACTGTGTACATACATTACTGATCCTGAGTTACATCCTGTATTATACCCCAGAGCTGCACTCACTATTCTGCGTGCAGTCACTGTGTACATACATTACTGATCCTGAGTTACATCCTGTATTATACCCAGAGCTGCACTCACTATTCTGCTTGCAGTCACTGTGTACATACATTACTGATCCTGAGTTACATCCTGTATTATACCCCAGAGCTGCACTCACTATTCTGCTGCAGTCACTGTGTACATACATTACTGATCCCAGAGTTACATCCTGTATTATACCCCAGAGCTGCACTCACTATTCTGCTGCAGTCACTGTGTACATACATTACTGATCCCGAGTTACATCCTGTATTATATCCAGAGCTGCACTCACTATTCTGCTGCAGTCACTGTGTACATACATAACTGATCCCGGTTACCTCGCAATATACTCCAAGCTGCACCACTATTCTGCTGTGCAGAATGGTGGCTCCAGTAGTTAGCACTGCAGCGCTGGTTCCTGGTTCAAATCCTCCAAGGACAACATCGCAAGGAGTAGTGTATGTTCCAGTGTTGTGCGTGTTCTACTACACTCCAAAGACAAAGTGATAGGATATAGATTGTAATAATGGGACAGTATGTAATGTCTGTAAAGTGCTAACGGAATATAAGCAAACATAATAATACAAAATGTAACTCAGGATCAGTAATGTAATGTATGTACACAGTGACTGCACCAGCAGAATAGTGAGTGCAGCTCTGGAGTATAATACAGGATGTAACTCAGGAAAGTAATGTAATGTATGTACACAGTGACTGCACCAGCAGAATAGTGAGTGCAGCTCTGGAGTATAATACAGGAGATAACTCAGGATCAGTAATGTAATGTATGACACAGTGACTGCACCAGCAGAATAGTGAGTGCAGCTCTGGAGTATAATACAGGATGTAACTCAGGATCAGTAATGTAATGTATGACACAGTGACTGCACAGCAGAATATGAGTGCAGCTCTGGAGTATAATACAGGATGTAACTCAGGATCAGTAATGTAATGTATGTACACAGTGACTGCACCAGCAGAATAGTGAGTGCAGCTCTGGAGTATAATACAGGATGTAACTCAGGATCAGTAATGTAATGTATGTACACAGTGACTGCACCAGCAGAATAGTGAGTGCAGCTCTGGAGTATAATACAGGATGTAACTCAGGATCAGTAATGTAATGTATGCACACAGTGACTGCACCAGCAGAATAGTGAGTGCAGCTCTGGGGTATAATACAGGATGGGACTCAGGATCAGTAATGTAATGTATGTACACATGACTGCACCAGCAGAATAGTGAGTGCAGCTCTGGGGTAGAATACAGGATGTAACTCAGGATCAGTAATGTAATGTATGTACACAGTGACTGCACCAGCAGAATAGTGAGTGGAGCTCTGGAGTATAATACAGGATGTAACTCAGGATCAGTAAGGTAATGTATGTACACAGTGACTGCACCAGCAGAATAGTGAGTGCAGCTCTGGAGTATAATACAGGATGTAACTCAGGATCAGTAATGTATGTACACAGTGACTGCACCAGCAGAATAGTGAGTGCAGCTCTGGAGTATAATACAGGATGTAACTCAGGATCAGTAATGTAATGTATGTACACAGTGACTGCACCAGCAGAATAGCGAGTGCAGCTCTGGAGTATAATACAGGATGTAACTCAGGATCAGTAGTGTAATGTATGTACACAGTGACTGTACCAGCAGAATAGTGAGTGCAGCTCTGGGTATAATACAGGATGTAACTCAGGATCAGTAATGTAATGTATGTACACAGTGACTGCACCAGCAGAATAGCGAGTGCAGCTCTGGAGTATAATACAGGATGTAACTCAGGATCAGTAGTGTAATGTATGTACACAGTGACTGTACCAGCAGAATAGTGAGTGCAGCTCTGGAGTATAATACAGGATGTAACTCAGGATCAGTAATGTAATGTATGTACACAGTGACTGCACCAGCAGAATAGCGAGTGCAGCTCTGGAGTATAATACAGGATGTAACTCAGGATCAGTAATGTAATGTATGTACACAGTGACTGCACCAGCAGAATAGTGAGTACAGCTCTGGAGGATAATACAGGATGTAACTCAGGATCAGTAATGTAATGTATATACACAGTGACTGCATCAGCAGAATAGTGAGTACAGCTCTGGAGGATAATACAGGATGTAACTCAGGATCAGTAATGTAATGTATGTACACAGTGACTGCACCAGCAGAATAGTGAGTACAGCTCTGAGAGATAATACAGGATGTAACTCAGGATCAGTAATGTAATGTATGTACACAGTGACTGCACCAGCAGAATAGTGAGTGCAGCTCTGGAGTATAATACAGGATGTAACTCAGGATCAGTAATGTAATGTATGTACACAGTGACTGCACCAGCAGAATAGTGAGTACAGCTCTGGAGGATAATACAGGATGTAACTCAGGATCAGTAATGTAATGTATTACACAGTGACTGCATCAGCAGAATAGTGAGTACAGCTCTGGAGGATAATACAGGATGTAACTCAGGATCAGTAATGTAATGTATGTACACAGTGACTGCACCAGCAGAATAGTGAGTACAGCTCTGGAGGATAATACAGGATGTAACTCAGGATCAGTAATGTAATGTATGTACACAGTGACTGCACCAGCAGAATAGTGAGTGCAGCTCTGGAGTATAATACAGGAGGTAACTCAGGATCAGTAATGTAATGTATGTACACAGTGACTGCACCAGCAGAATAGTGAGTACAGCTCTGGAGGATAATACAGGATGTAACTCAGGATCAGTAATGTAATGTATATACACAGTGACTGCATCAGCAGAATAGTGAGTACAGCTCTGGAGATAATACAGGATGTAACTCAGGATCAGTAATGTAATGTATGTACACAGTGACTGCACCAGCAGAATAGTGAGTACAGCTCTGGAGGATAATACAGGATGTAACTCAGGATCAGTAATGTAATGTATGTACACAGTGACTGCACCAGCAGAATAGTGAGTGCAGCTCTGGAGTATAATACAGGATGTAACTCAGGATCAGTAATGTAATGTATGTACACAGTGACTGCACCAGCAGAATAGTGAGTACAGCTCTGGAGGATAATACAGGATGTAACTCAGGATCAGTAATGTAATGTATATACACAGTGACTGCATCAGCAGAATAGTGAGTACAGCTCTGGAGGATAATACAGGATGTAACTCAGGATCAGTAATGTAATGTATGTACACAGTGACTGCACCAGCAGAATAGTGAGTACAGCTCTGGAGGATAAT
This sequence comes from Oophaga sylvatica, assembly GCA_033576555.1. Taxonomy (NCBI): domain Eukaryota; kingdom Metazoa; phylum Chordata; class Amphibia; order Anura; family Dendrobatidae; genus Oophaga; species Oophaga sylvatica. The sequence continues at coordinate 60,758,073 of JARQOD010000009.1, read as the reverse complement.
ACAGGATGTAACTCAGGATCAGTAATGTAATGTATGTACACAGTGACTGCACCAGCAGAATAGTGAGTGCAGCTCTGGAGTATAATACAGGATGTAACTCAGGATCAGTAATGTAATGTATGTACACAGTGACTGCACCAGCAGAATAGTGAGTACAGCTCTGGAGGATAATACAGGATGTAACTCAGGATCAGTAATGTAATGTATGTACACAGTGACTGCACCAGCAGAATAGTGAGTACAGCTCTGGAGGATAATACAGGCTAACTATCACACAGTAACTGTGCTCATATATTCTGTTACTTATCTTGCGTGGTTTCTGGGGGTGCGGACCCCCGCACGGGATGCACCATACACATTTGTACAATTGCTCGGGATCAGTCCATTATTCTTCATCTCTAAGGTGCTAACACTTTGTATCGGGGACGCCGGTGCAGTGCGGTCCTGCAGGGAGTCTGTGTTGGGCTGAGGGACATTGCAGTAGACCGTCCCCCTCCATACAGTACAGTATTGGGGTGATTACACATACAGACCCCGTCTCCGTACAGGGGGAGTGCTCCGCTTCTGGACCACACTGCAGAGATGAAAATCATCCCGGATAGATCACACACACAAAAAAAAAATTCACATTTTTCGAGCTCATGCAGCGTCACCAGTATACAGCCGCGGCCCCTCCATAGCAGCTCCTATAGGAGCTTCCCCAAAAATGACATGACCCCCCACCCCAATATAAAAGCAGTTCTCACATCACACTTAGCGTAGAAAGGGTTAAGCAGCGATGTCCGGGACACCCGACAACTTGTGCAGGTTCCTTCCTGACAACCTGGAGAAACATTACAATACAGCACAACATGTGAACCCCTAAAGACACGACGAGCGACCACAACCGGAACTAAGGGGAACAGTCTAAAAGGTGCGGAGTGTGGAAAAATCGGGAGAACCATTAACCCTTTGTGAACACAGCAGGGAGCCGTGCCGAGCGCTTTACCCCCCCCCCCCATGCCAGCACAAGAATTAGCTCCAAAGGGGCCGATACGGGCACCGGGGTCACAAAGAACCACGGGGGGCCAAATGTAGAGTGTAAAATATAGAGCCCCCCCAGGGGCCATCTATAGTACTGCGGTCTGTAAGGCAGAGGGGTGTCCACAGCACTCCGAGAAGCACCCCGTAAATCGAGGGGTAGACGGGAGCTGAACCCTGCAGGACTGTACAGAGGCAGGACAGGTATTAACCCCTGTGGGACTGTACAGAGGCAGGATGGGAATTAACCTCTGCGGGACTGTACGGGGAGCCTGGACAGGTACTAACCCCTGTGGGACTGTATGGGAGCCAGGACAGGAGTTAACCCCTGCAGGACTGTACAGAGGCAGGACAGGTATTAACCCCTGTGGGACTGTACAGAGGCAGGACAGGTATTAACCCCTGTGGGACTGTACAGAGGCAGGACAGGTATTAACCCCTGTGGGACTGTAGAGGCAGGATGGGAATTAACCCCTGCAGGACTGTATGGGGAGGCAGGACAGGAGTTAACCCCTGCAGGACTGTACGGGGAGCAGGACAGGAGTTAACCCCTGCAGGACTGTACGGTGAGCCAGGACAGGAGTTAACCCCTGCAGGACTGTACGGGGAGCCAGGACAGGAGTTAACCCCTGCAGGACTATACGGGGAGCCAGGACAGGAGTTAACCCCTGCAGGACTATACGGGGAGCCAGGACAGGAGTTAACCCCTGCAGGACTAGTATGGGGGCAGGACAGGAGTTAACCCCTGCAGGACTGTAAGGGGAGCCAGGACAGGAGATAACCCCTGCAGGACTGTACAGGAGCAGGACAGGAATTAACCCCTGGGGACAGTACGAGGAGGCAGGACAGGAGTTAACCCCTGCAGGACTGTATGGGGAGCCAGGACAGGAGTTAACCCCTACAGGACTGTACAGGGAGCCAGGACAGGAGTTAACCCCTGCAGGCTGCAGTGTGTACCCCAGTCTATACTGAGGTTTGGGGAGGTGAAATCTGCAATAATGAATATTAACCCTTTAAGGATTTCGACCGTACCACCAATAGAGGGATGGGGGTAACACTGGACACAGTACTGGTGTAATAGTTATTTGGAGCTTAGGACAGATACGAGATTAATCGCTGCGTTAATTTACGGCAGACGATCATCGGCCGATCACATCTCCCGCTGCGGTCTCTGCTTTGGGGGCTTCTGGGTGCTGGTATGGGGGTCCCGGGGTCTCACTTCTTGGAGCTCTGCGTCTTCTTGGGCAGCAGCACGGCCTGGATGTTGGGCAGGACGCCGCCCTGGGCGATGGTCACCCCTCCCAGCAGCTTGTTCAGCTCCTCGTCGTTGCGGATCGCCAGCTGCAGGTGCCGCGGGATGATGCGCGTCTTCTTGTTGTCCCGGGCCGCGTTCCCCGCCAGCTCCAGGATCTCCGCGGACAGGTACTCCAGCACGGCGGCCAGGTACACGGGGGCGCCGGCCCCCACCCGCTCGGCGTAATTCCCCTTCCGGAGCAGCCTGTGGACGCGGCCTACTGGAAACTGCAGCCCGGCCCTGGAGGAGCGGGACTTGGCCTTGGCCCGGGCTTTACCGCCGGATTTCCCTCGTCCTGACATGTTCACACCTGCAGCAGGAGGCAGAAGAACCATTAGCGCCAGTCCCCGGGAGCAGCGCGGGCGCGGGGGCCGGGTATAACGTACCGTGGTAGGTAGCGCGTACACGGGATCACCTGCGGGAGCTCTGCCCTCCGCCACAGCCAGCGCCGCACTGACGCCAAGCCCCGCCCACTCCTGCCTAGCCTACAGCGCTGAAGACTCTGATTGGCTAGTATCTGAGCGCTCCCTCCTTCTCAGTGGACACTCCGTCATCCACGATTTGCATGGACACGCCCCCTCCTGAGTCACCGCGTTGTTGTTGGATGGAACGTTCCAAGAATCAATAAAGAGACATCGTGCGCGAATCCGAGCCATCTGATTGGTGGAAAAGATTCCGAAACGATATTAACTAAGGCTACTTTCACACATCAGGCTTTTTGAATCAGGCGCGATCCGGCGTGTTTCTAAAAAAACGGATCCGGTAGCGGATGCGTTTTTTTAGCATTGACTTACATTAGCGCCGGATCGCGCCTGATGTCACTGCGTTGCATCCGTTTTTGGCCGGATCCGTCAGAATTGTACATTCCGGCGGCCGGACAAGACGGTTTTTGTAACTTTTTTTTTTTTTTCCGGAGGCACCTGACAGTGCCTGAATCGGCACTTCAGGCGGCCGGAAACAATGCAAACCTATGGAGCCGGAGTCCAAGGTCGGTCTCTCTCTCTCTCTCTCTCTCTCTCCTCGCGATCAGGCGGATCCAGCAGGGAAAAAAAAAACGTTGCAGTGACCGTTTGGTCCAGCCGCCGGAATGTACATTTCCGCCGATGATGATAGTCAATGACAAAAAAATGCATCCGGCGGTTTAAAAAAACGGATCCATTTTTTTCAAAAAGCGCTGGATCACGCCTGACGGCAAAAAATGGATAAACAGATGTGTGAAGGAGGCCTAAGGGTGAGTTTCCACGATCAGTAAACGCTGCGTGTTTGGCGCTGTGCGCTGGCGCAGCGCCAAACACGCAGCGTCCAGATGTTACAGCATAGTGGAGGGGATTTCAAGAAATCCCGTCTCCACTATGCGCAACAACATGCAGGTGGCAGACCTGCGTAAACGGACATGCGGCGCGTCTTTTCAGACTGCAGCATGTCCTCGCGTGTTGCGGCGACGGTGCGTCGCCGCAACAGAATTTAACACAGGGCTATGTAGCCCTGCGTTCTTTCCGGAGGTGTCCTGAACACCTCCGGAAAGAGCGTGCGTCAGAAAGGGGGCGGGGCTTAGACGGAGCGGAATTTCCACTCCGTCCAAAGCGCTGTGGTTCCGGACCGTGGAACCACAGCCTTAGACTAAAAAAAAGTCTGGTAACCAAGTGTCATTACAGCTGTAGCTCTTCCTCCATGATTAACCCTTTAATTATGAGTGTAACAGTGTAACAAACAACCACTAGAACCCATCATAAAAGTTATGGGCAAGGGAGGGGGCATCAAACCAGAGAGGTCCCTTGTGCATGAAGGGGGGTCCTTAATTCCCAACTAATATTTTACTACATATGTCCCTGAGGTTACCAGACCAAATCCTTAGTGAGATGGAAAAACTGCGTCCCAGACTACAAATCAGTGACATTATACCTGCTCAGGTGATGTCACAGCTGCTCAGTTGATGTCACAGCTGCTCAGGTGATTCATAGCTGCTCAGGTGATGTCACAGCTGTTCAGGTGAAGTCACAGCTGCTCGGTGATCATAGCTCTCAGGTGATGTCATCAGCTGTCATGATTCAGTGCTCAGGTGATGTCATAGCTGCTCAGGTGATGTCATAGCTGCTCAGGTGGTCACAGTGCCAGGTGACTCACAGGCTCAGTTACGTCACAGCTGCTCAGGTGATGTCACAGCTGCTCAGGTGATGTCACAACTGTTCAGGTGATTCATAGCTGTTCAGGTGATGTCACAGCTGCTCAGGTGATGTCACAACTGCTCAGGTGATGTCACAGCTGCTCAGGTGATGTCACAACTGTTCAGGTGATTCATAGCTGCTCAGGTGATGTCACAGCTGCTCAGGTGATGTCACAGTGCCAGTGATGTCACACGTTCAGGTGATTCATAGCTGTTCAGGTGATGTCATAGCTGCTCAGGTGATGTCATAGCTGCTCAGGTGATGTCAGCTGCTCAGGTGATGTCACAGCTGCTCAGGTGATGTCACAACTGTTCAGGTGATTCATAGCTGCTCAGGTGATGTCACAGCTGCTCAGGTGATGTCACAGCTGCTCAGGTGATGTCACAACTGTTCAGGTGATTCATAGCTGTTCAGGTGAAGTCACAGCTGCTCAGGTGATTCATAGCTGCTCAGGTGATGTCAGCTGCTCAGGTGATGTCATAGCTGCTCAGGTGGTCACAGCTGCTCAGGTGGTCACAGCTGCTCAGGTGACGTCACAGGTGCTCAGTTGACGTCACAGCTGCTCAGGTGATGTCACAGCTGCTCAGGTGATGTCATAGCTGCTCAGGTGATGTCATAGCTGCTCAAGTGATGTCACACAGCAGGTCAGGTGACGTCACAGCTGCTCAGTTGATGTCACAACTGCTCAGGTAACGTCACAGCTGATTTGATGATGGGTGGCAGCCATTGACATAATTTAGGGGTACCTCAAAAACAGACCTTAGATCTAATATAAAGAAGGAAGCACTTAGTTTTGGGGGCCCCAGACTGCCCTGATCAGGGGCCCTTTACAATTATTTTTATACAGGTCAGGTCTTTGCTCCTCATCAGATGTGAGAACTGATGGACGCTGGATTAAGGGGGGGTGTACAGAATTCACAATTAAAGGGCATAATACATCCATAGTTTTATGGAAATTGTTTGCCTCATGTTAATTACATGCCGATCAGTAGTGAAGATCCCACAATGCAGTGCGGTACACCGCTAAATGATCTTTATTCGCTGCAGCCCCTGTAATCACGAGTGGTCCAGTGGATGGGTACAAACCAACCTCGGTGCCCGCCCTGAACTCGCTAACCCGACCCCTCCCATCAAACCACCAAGAGCGCGGTATAAAGATGGTTATTAGCGGTAGTGAGCAGGGAATGGATAGGGAGGCACATAACGTGCCGGCAGATGACAGGTTCCCTTTAAATTGACAGCAGAGGGAGGAGTCCGTCTTTGGCCAATCCCAGTTATCCAGCTGAATGTTCCGTCCCTTTCTGGACTCTTCTCTCGCCCTCCGCACGTATTGTGTATGTAGAGAATATCTAATGATCACGACGGCGCTGCGACCGATCCTGCTCATAAGAACTAAACTCAACATTTATTTTATTAAAACATTTGTATTTATTAATCCATTTAATTAAACTGTTTGACACTTTTTATTGTTTCCTCACGAGACCAATATAACCGAAATAAAAATTCTGTGTCTTTTCCGTCAGAATTGTAAGTACACCTGCCTCTTACGGGGTTAAAAAAATATTCAAAGCTGATCCCTGAAATGACTGTAGACTGTATTAGAAGCATCCAAAAAAAAGCATAAGAAACCTTCCATCATAAAGAGATGACCAAAATGATATTTAGTCACAGGAACGCACACATCAAGTATCAAAACTGCAAACTACATGCACATCCGACTGGAAAGGACATGAGGGCGGAGCATGTGCAGTCTGCTCTGCACCAATCAGCATTACCAAAAAAAATTCCTGTGATGCTGATTGGCTGAGGGCAGCTGACCATTTTCTACCCACAACCCTCCGCCATGTCCTTTCCAGCTGGATTCAGGCACAGTCTCATCGGTGCCGCCGTCTACGAGGAGAAACAACTTATTGTAATGAATTCCTTCTCGGATCCAACAATGTAGAAAGTGGAGCAAAAACTCGGACAGAACCTTAATAACAAAGTGCATGAAACAACGAGTGAACAAGGCAATGCTGCGACGGTGCCGTCTGGGCGTGCTGGGACTTGTAGTGCCCAGGCTACATTTCATTTCCTGGGCTTCTTAGGCGACGGCTCACCTTCTTTCTTCAGCCACTGGTGCATTAACCCCGCACTCGTCTTCTTGGGCGACAAAGCGAGCTGAGAAAGCTTAGCCGGCGGTTTAACCCCTTCTGGTTCCTCTTTCTTCGGAGACTTATTTTGTAGCCACGCCAACATCTTCTTACTGCTGGCGCTCAGAGCGGGCTCCTGTAAGAATATACAGTAGGGATATTAATGTAGAACAGACAGGAAAAGGATTCTCCATCCTCCCGGCCTGGATCCTGTTATCGTTTTATCGTCGCCTCCATCTTTGTACTCCAACGTGGCCTCCATAGTGGACAGTCATTATTACTATATTCTACAGTAGATCGTGCAAACGATCGCAGGTTCAAGTCCCCTAAGAGAGCTAAAAATATTAGCAAACATTTTTAAAAGTATTATAAAAATTATCCCCTTTTCCTAAACAAACTAAAAGTAAAAAAATGCAAGGATATTTGTTATTACCAAGGCTGCAAAAGATATAAACCTACACAGTAAACTAATAAATATGTATAAAAAAAATGAATCGAACATTTGTTTTGCAGACTTGCCTTCTTCTTCTGCAGGATGATGGGAGTGATGCATTCGGGGCTGTTGTTCCGAGAGTTGTTCACGATGGTGGACACGGGGTGGTAGGTGATGTTTTCGATGGGCTGTATAAGTTTCAGCGCTTCTTTGGCAGGAACTTCTCCAATGTCCAGCCATTTTTGGATCTCCTCATCACCGTCCAGAATTGCCGGCATCCTGGGGAGAGAGGACAAAGATGTCTTATAACAGGAGCAGACTTGTGTCCGAGGGAAGAGGTCCCATCGCCCCCTGACCATCACACGGGGGTCTCGGCCGGCATCTGTAGACGTGACCGCACCACTCATCTCCTGCGGGGTCAACAAACCCTTTCAAGCTCATAAGATTGTTCTGCGCTGATTTCTGTAGTGTAAGTAAATGTGAAAGAAGTATAATCTCAGTCTAGAAAAGGGAAATGGAAGCGGCGGCGGCGCTGACAGACAAGCCGGAGTGCGCAGGAAGAGACACTTTCCGCTTCGCCAGCTCTGAGTCAATAAGAAACCATTCAGCAGAGGCGCGATACAGAGCGATCAGAGGTCGGCACTTTCACTAGTTACACCATCACAAACGCCATGACCTGAAGACGAACTGATGGGGGAACGGAAGACACAGGGTTAAGGAGGTTTAAGCACAAGGCTTATCCGCTGTCATGTCAACCCTGTTGCCTGGAAATACAGAAGAACTACACAGGTCACGCTGCCAGATCCTGCAACAAAAAAAGATGTGCAAATTTTCAGTGACTTGCTGTAAAGTCTATGCGGGCAGTCGACTTGCTTTAAAGTCTATGTGGGAAATTGCAACCAGAATTGTAACAGTGTTATTATTATTTTTTGCAATGGTTGTGTCACAGTCAGTCTCAGCCACAGATGATCATTACATGCCACACTGCAATGTGGTACCGCACTCTTTATGGCTAGAAGGAAAACCAAAAATAGTGTTGATTTTGTGGGATCTGCAGAATAACCCTCCTTTACTGTAAAGAATGAGCAGGTCTCAGCCTTCCACCCTCAGTAAAAACAAACAAACAAAAAAAAAAAACGGCCCCATGTGTCCGCTGAAATCAATGGGAGACAAGGAAGGGGTGAGACGCAGGAGGTGCCATAGATAAGAGAGGCTTTTACTTACCGGTCATGAATCCAGTTCATACTTTTGGAGGAGTCCACTGTGATAATAGTGTAGGAATAGAGAGGGTCGCCGCCTCCTGCAGGGGGGTCCCAGCAGTCAAACAGTCCGGCCATGGTGAGCAGCCTCTGACCCCCTCCATCGGGATCGTCCTTGGTGTCTTCATACTGGAGAGAAAAAATAAAAAATCCAACACAGATTTACATATAATCCCCAGAAGGTAAACAGCGTTCAGATTAATGACAGCAAGCAGAGATCCTGCAAACACTGAGGTGTATTTCATGATATGAGTTTTTCTTTGCTGGCACCTGTTCAGATTTGACCTTCGGGAAGTATATAAAGTACGGCTGCTTCTCCCCGTCCTGTCGTCTCCACTCATAGAATCCGTCCGCCAGAACCACACATCTCCGGCCTTTGAAAAACGGCCCCTGAGGGAAAGAAGAGGCCATATTTTTAGGAGGCACAGCTGACACCCCCACTCATTTGAGCCGCCGCCCTCCCCACGGAGCAATCTGTGGGTGGTCTCTGCAATCCCACTCGCCTTGTACAGCGTCTTCTCGCACATGGTGTCGCTGCGGCAGTTGTTGGTGCTATATTGCATTTTCGATGGGTTTGATTCGGTGAACCAGGAGGGGATAAGACCCCAGCGCATGGCGGCGAGGACTCGCTCCGAGGAGTCAGCATCCTGGTGGCAGAAAAGAGAAGGCTTGAAAGGGTTTTGACGATGGCAGATTTCAAGATCACTGCTTGCTGTCAGCGCCCATTCTGGTCATTGGCGTTACAGGGAAAGTTATACAGGAGTCTTGTAGAAAATTAGGCAGCCGACACAGAAAAGGTGCAAAAAAAAAAGTTTCCATTCACTGACCACAAGCAAAGATCTTATAAACTGCAGGAATATGAAAAATATATATGATATAAATTTGCAAAACCAAAACCATTTGCAGACTGGTTTAATGTTTTTTTCTATTGTAGATGCAGTGAAACAATCGAATGTGCAAAATGCAAGAATTTGGGGGGAAGATTAGAATCGCCTCTTTATGCGGCTGGGGTCCACCTGATAAGGCGATGGCGGGTGGTCAGGGGTCAGAGAGAAAAGCAATGGGGTCATGATCCCCTTAATCTACGCATTGATGGGGTCCTACATTGATGAAATATCATAGTGCCCCCTCCTCACCTCTGCCGACCCCCCCAGATGTACAGTCCTGTTACCTTCTGAAAATGCTTCATGGACAGGAGGACGGGGCTGTTGGACTGGGGGCTTTTATTGTACGAGGGCTGGTAATTCTCTGCGTCGCCGTCCCTCCATTGCGGGCACTTCCTTTGCCCTCGTTTGTCTCTATATTCGCAGGCTTTACTGACGTCCTCCGGGCCCAGCGTGCAGGCTGTGCGGCCACACATCTCGGGGTCGGTTCTGAAAAAGAGACATCACAGGGGCTCAACAACATTGAGGACAATTAACGTGTGCATATTTTTATTTTTTTGCGACGCTCGCCTTCTATGGCCTTTGAGTCGCTGTTGACCACTGCTGGCTGCAGAATGAGTAAACTGTGAATCCCTCAGCGAGCTCACTATGACGGAGCAATGACAGCACTCGTACCACCTTTGTCTTTTTTTCGGAGCTCCTGTTTTATCACCAAACACCACAAAGGTGAACGTGCAGAGAAACGTGCAGCTGAGGGTTTGTTACAATTGCATCCAGTCTTTAAAAGCCTCTGGGAGCCGCAGCCCAGACTGATACACTGCAACAAACTATCAGCACAGAACAGAGACGCAGAACGCAGGGGACCGGACGCGACTGTGACGACCCTGCAGCTGTGCGACACATCAGTTGCAGCCACTGACAGCAAGCAGGGATACTGAAAACGGACGCTGAGACATGTCAGGGCTCCACACACTGAGAGACGGCGCATTTAAGGTGCAGAAATCTGTCAGAAAACAAAATATACTTTTTTTCTTGTAAATTGCGCCAAAATAAAAAAAACACCTAAAAGCGAAAAGCTGTTACTTTCACTTTAAGTATAAAACCTCCTGGGAGTGAAGTGAAACCCACAGAAGCCGCTGTATGGAGGTTTCAGGAGTGACAGCAGGTTACAGGGCGCCTGGAGCTCCATGCTGGGACTTGTGGTTCCAAACACATTAAAAAAAATAATAATAATTTATAACAAGCAATGTAGTGGTCAGGAAACTACAACTCCCAGCATGCCCTGGCGGCCACAAGCTGTAAAGGCATGCTGGGAAATGTAGTTTCCTGACAAATATGGCAGCAAGACAGCGCTGTGAGGTAAAGGTGCAGGTTACATCATTACTGACCGGTAATAAGCAGATAACGGACACCGGGACCGAGCACACCGTCACCGGGACAGCGGGCGGGAGTGAGGACTCAGACTCACTGGGGCAGGAGGAGGAGCAGCCACTTACATAACTGGTCATCTGACCTAGAGCGAAGGGGCGTGGCCAGAAAATGACTGACAGCTCGCACCCCAGGGCAGATAGCAGTGTGCTTTCCGGCTGTCGTGATTCTGTGTTCTTCCAATGCTGGGACTTCTAGTTCTATACTAGAATGTCCATCATAGAAGCTACAATGTTGTCTCTCATAGGCTGCTGCAAGCCTGCAACTACTCTCATCATGGCAGGATGCGAGCTGTAGTCTCACAACTGCTGCACAGTTTTCACGATACAAGAAGTAAATATGGTTTGATAGGAAACTGTCAGCAAGTTTTTATATATGGAGGCAGCAGTGCGGCTGTGCAGGAGGCGGCACCCCAATAACAACCACACCTTTCTTGTAGAGATCTGAGGTCCCAGTCAGGAGGGGGTCATGCAGAACTTCTATGCAAATCAGGCAGAAAGTGCACGGGGGGCGTGTCTAGAGGCAGATTAGGAGCAGTGACACGCCCCCAGTGCACTTCCTTCCTGATTTGCATAGAAGTTCACTGAATGCTATTAGTCTGTAGAGAAATATAAGATTCATCAAATACAAACCGTCCATAATATGGAAATAATCTGCACCTGTCGGATGCATTATATCAATGCATCCAACAACCGCAGCCCTTCCAGGCGCCGCTGATCTTCTCATCCCTCCAGGCACCGCTGATCTTCTCATCCCTCCAGGCTCCGCTGATCTTCTCATCCCCTCCAGGCGCCGCTGATATTCTCATCCCCTCCAGGCGCCGCTGATCTTCTCATCCCCTCCAGGCGGCGCTGATCTTCTCATCCCCTCCAGGCTCCGCTGACTCATCCTCTCCAGGCGCCGCGATCTTCCCATCCCCTCCAGGCACCGCTGATCTTTCATCCTCTCCAGCGCCGCTGATCTTCTCATCCCCTCCAGGCTCCGCTGATCTTCTCATCCTCCAGGCACGCTGATCTCTCATCCCTCCAGGCTCCGCTGATCTTCTCATCCCTCAGGCCGCTGATCTCTCATCCCTCCAGGCTCCGCTGATCTTCTCATCCTCTCCAGGCACCGCTGATCTTCTCATCCCCTCCAGCTCCGCTGATCTTCTCATCCTCTCCAGGCGCCGCTGATCTTCTCATCCCTCCAGGCTCCGCTGATCTTCTCATCCTCTCCAGGCACCGCTGATATTCTCATCCTCTCCAGGCGCCGCTGATATTCTCATCCCTTCCAGGCGCCGCCGATCTTCTCATCCCTTCCAGCTCCGCCGATCTTCTCATCCCTTCCAGGCGCCGCCGATCTTCTCATCCCTTCCAGGCACCGCTGATCTTCTCATCCTCTCCAGGCCCGCTGATCTCTCATCCTCTCCAGGCACCGCTGATCTTCTATCCCTCCAGGCTCCGCTGATTTCTCATCCTCTCCAGGCTCCGCTGATCTTCTCATCCCTTCCAGGCTCGCTGATCTTCTCATCCTTCTAGGCGCCGCTGATCTTCTCATCCCTCCAAGCGCCATGATCTTCTCATCCTCCAGGCTCCGCTGATCTTCTCATCCTTCCAGGCCCGCTGATTTTATCCCTCCCTCTTCTATCCACGCTGATCTCATTAATTCCATCCTAGGCGCCGCTGATCTTCTCATCCCTTCCAGGCCCGCTGATCTTCTCATCCCTCCAGGCTCCGCCGATCTTCTCATCCCTTCCAGGCCGCCGATCTTCTCATCCCTCCAGGCTCCGCCGATCTTCTCATCCTCTCCAGGCTCCGCTGATCTTCTCATCCCTTCCAGGCTCCGCTGATCTTCTCATCCCTTCCAGGCTCCGCCGATCTTCTCATCCCTCCAGGCGCCGCTGATCTTCTCAGCTGATCTGTTCCATCCCTCCAGGCTCCGCTGATCTTCTCATCCCCTCCAGGCTCTGCTGATCTTTCCTATCCCCTCCAGGCTCCGCTGATCTTCTCATCCCTCCAGGCTCCGCTGATCTTCTCATCCCTTCCAGGCGCCGCTGATCTTCTCATTCCCTCCAGGCGCCACGATCTTCTCATCCCTTCCAGGCTCCGCCGATCTTCTCATCCCTTCCAGGCGCCGCTGATCTTCTCATCCCTTCCAGGCACCGCTGATCTTCTCATCCTCTCCAGGCTCCGCTGATCTTTTCCTCATCCCTCCAGGCGTCCGCTGATCTTCTCATCCCCTCCAGGCCCGCTGATCTTCTCATCCTCTCCAGGCTCCGCTGATCTTCTCATCCCTCCAGGCTCCGCTGATCTTTTCTCATCCCTCCAGGCTCCGCTGATCTTCTCATCCCTTCCAGGCTCCGCTGATCTTTCCTCATCCCTCCAGGCTCCGCTGATCTTCTCATCCCTCCAGGCTCCGCTGATCTTTTCCTCATCCCTCCAGGCTCCGCTGATCTTTCTCATCCCTTCCAGGCTCCGCTGATCTTCTCATCCCTTCCAGGCTCCGCTGATCTTCTCATCCCTCCAGGCTCCGCTGATCTTCTCATCCCTTCCAGGCTCCGCTGATCTTCTCATCCCTTCCAGGCTCCGCTGATCTTCTCATCCCTTCCAGGCTCCGCTGATCTTCTCATCCCCTCCAGGCTCCGCTGATCTTCTCATCCCTCCAGGCTCCGCTGATCTTCTCATCCCTCCAGGCGCCGCTGCAGGCCCGCTGATCTTCTCATCCCTTCCAGGCTCCGCTGATCTTCTCATCCCTCCAGGCTCCGCTGATCTTCTCATCCCTTCCAGGCTCCGCTGATCTTCTCATCCCTTCAGGCTCCGCTGATCTTCTCATCCCTTCCAGGCTCCGCTGATCTTCCTCATCCCTTCCAGGCTCCGCTGATCTCTCTCAGCGATTTCCTCTCCCCTCCAGGCTCCGCTGATCTTCTCATCCCTTCCAGGCTCCGCTGATCTTCTCATCCCTCCAGGCTCCGCTGATCTTCTCATCCCTTCCAGGCTCCGCTGATCTTCTCATCCCCTCCAGGCTCCGCTGATCTATTCCCCCATCCTCTCCAGGCTCCGCTGATCTTCTCATCCCTTCCAGGCTCCGCTGATCTCTTCCATCCCTTCCAGGCTCGCTGATCTTCTCATCCCTCCAGCCCGCTGATCTTCTCATCCCTCCAGCCGCTGATCTTTCCTCATCCCCTCCAGGCTCCGCTGATCTTCTCATCCCTCGCAGGCCGCTGATCTTCTCATCCCTCCAGGCTCCGCTGATCTTTCTCATCCCCTCCAGGCTCCGCTGATCTTCTCATCCCTTCCAGGCTCCGCTGATCTTCTCATCCCTTCCAGGCTCCGCTGATCTTTCCTCATCCCTCCAGGCTCCGCTGATCTTTCTCATCCCTCCAGGCTCCGCTGATCTTCTCATCCCTTCCAGGCCCGCTGATCTTCTCATCCCTTCCAGGCTCCGCTGATCTTCCTCATCCCTTCCAGGCTCCGCTGATCTTCTCATCCCTTCCAGGCTCCGCTGATCTTCTCATCCCTTCCAGGCTCCGCTGATCTTTCTCATCCCCTCCAGGCTCCGCTGATCTTCTCATCCCTCCAGGCTCCGCTGATCTTTCTCATCCCTCCAGGCTCCGCTGATCTTCTCATCCTCCAGCTCCGATTCTCATCCTCTCCAGGCTCCGCTGATCTTCTCATCCCTCCAGGCTCCGCTGATCTTCTCATCCCTCCAGGCTCCGCGATCTTCTCATCCCTCCAGGCTCCGCTGATCTTCTCATCCCTTTCCCGGCTCCGCTGATCTTTCTCATCCCTCCAGGCTCCGCTGATCTTTCCTCATCCTTCCAGGCTCCGCTGATCTTTCCTCATCCCTCCAGGCCCGCTGATCTTTCCTCATCCTCCTCCAGGCTCCGCTGATCTTTTCCTCATCCCTCCAGGCTCCGCTGACTTCATTCCAGTCCCATCCATCCCTCCAGGCTCCGCTGCATCTTTTCCTCATCCCTCCAGGCTCCGCTGATCTTTTCCTCATCCCCTCCAGGCTCCGCTGATCATCTCTCTCCAGCTCCGCTGTCTTTTCCTCATCCCCCCAGGCTCGCTGATCTTTTCCTCATCCCTCCAGGTCCGCTGATTTTCACACCCTTGCCAGTCCGCGACTCCCTCCGGCCCAGGTCTTAGGTCACAGGTCTCTTCGTGTCCCTCCCGAGGCTCCCGATTTCCTCATGCCTCATCAGCTCGCGATCTTCCATTCCTTCCACTCCTGCTTTTCCTCATCCCCCTTGCGTTGCGATCTTTTCCTACCTCTTTCCATACCGTGACTTTTAAGGGGGAAGACTTGCAACTTCACAGGGTCCACTTGACGTAGTGCAGGTCTCTTCGTGTCCCCCAGTGTATAATAGGGGCCTCCGAAAACACAAGTCCCTGTTTCTCTGTAATCCCCTTTTTCTTCTTGCAAGCGGCGATCTCGTCCTCTCATCCCAGCTAGTGACTGTAGTGTTGAAAATTGTCCCCTCTAATGTCCTCCACCACACTGATTTTATGTACATCTGGAATTTTTTTTTTTTCCACAAATTTTAAAACTTAGGGTTAAAGGTAAAAAATAAACAGTGTTTTTTATTTTGCACAAAATTCATGAAACAAAAGGTTTATTCTGAAGATTTTTTTTGCCAAGATATTAGGAATCACAGTAAAACTTAATCATTTCTCTTTCAATTTGTGAGATCGTAAAATGGCAGAAAAAAAAATCACACCACAATGTGTGAACACAGCCGAAGACATGGAATTAGGTGTTAGAAAATATGAGCAATAACATCAAGGAAAACAAAAAAAAAATATATATATATATATGTCTGCATCTGCAATAATAGTGAAAACAAAGCTGAATAATGGGGGAGTCTTGGGGCTCTTCCCCCATAGATCGCCGTCCAGCCGTCACCCCTCCATCATCAGGCCTTGGTGCAGTGACAGAACGTGTGAATAAGCCCCATAATCATCCCGTTTCCTGCGCCCCGAGTGCAGCTTGTAATGATGCAGGCGGCAAGTCAGATTCATTATTTTATTGTGGTCTCTCACATACAAAAAAGGGCAGCCGTTCTCCGGGCGTTTCTCCATAGGACTTCCACACGGCTCCCAGCACTTATCATTGGAGAAGGAAATGATGCAGATGAGACTCCTGGAAACTCAGGACTGAGGTGAGGCCTCGTCGTACTGGGTGCAGGGGGCTTGTTGCGGACCCTGCTATTAGGCTCTGGTCCTGTGAGCGGAGGACCCCTCCTTTCTTCCTCCTCGATGTGCTGGAGGGACGAGCTGCGTCACCTCCGCTCACTGCTCAGAGTAATCTAGGGCTTTCTCTACAGGAGCTAAATCCCATTTCTTTGTATTGTAAGTCACGAACTTAAAGGGGAAAAAATATATCACCTGTATACAGGATAGAGAGTAATGTGTGATCGCGGAGCGTCTGGCCGCTAGAACCCCCACTGTCCACGGTATCAAAACACTGTGTGAATGGAGCAGTAGTGAGCATGTACGACCACCTACAGGAGTGGTGGTCGCACACGCTCAGTACCGCTCCAGTCGCCATCTATAGGAGTGGTGGTCGCACACGCTCAGTACCGCTACAGTCGCCATCTATAGGGGTGGTGGTCGCACACGCTCAGTAGCGCTCCAGTCGCCATCTATAGGAGTGGTGGTCGCACACGCTCAGTCCCGCTCCAGTCGCCATCTATAGGAGTCGTGGTCGCACACACTCAGTCCCGCTCCAGTCGCCATCTACAGGAGTGGTGGTCGCACACGCTCAGTACCTCGCTCCAGTCGCCATCTATAGGAGTGGTGGTCGCACACGCTCAGTACCGCTCCGTTCCCACATAAATCACTCCATCATACATGTATCAGGTACCATGCAGTCAGTGATACATGTACAGGTGCATCTCAAAAAATTAGAATATTAACATTTTGGATTTTAAAACCATTTTTTTCAAGCCGGTGTTATAAAGTATTCTAATTTACTGAGATAATGACTTTTGGGTTTTCATTGGCTGTAAGCCATAATCATCAACATTAACAGAAATAAACACGTGAGATAGATCACTCTGTGTGTAATGACTCTATAGAATAGATCCCTCTGTGTGTAATGACTCTATAGAATAGATCACTCTGTGTGTAATGTCTCTATAGAATATATCACTCTGTGTGTAATGACTCTATAGAATAGATCACTCTGTGTGTAATGACTCTATAGAATAGATCACTCTATGTGTGAATGACTCTATAGAATAGATCACTCTGTTTAATGACTCTAATAGAATAGATCCCGTCTGTGTGTAATACTCCCATACAGATATGAGATTCACTTATTGTTTGAGAACTGAAATAAATTCACTTTGATGATATTCTAATTTTGAGCTGCACCTGAGTTATGTGAGAACCCCGTAAGTTCCCCACCTTTCTATTCATTTACAGTGGAATACCCACTGAATCCACTCTAATGAGCACAATCTATGTAGAGATGTACGCAGTCTGATCCCAGGATATTCCTTACGCGTCTATAAATACAACCAGACTGATCGTTCCTAAGGACAAGTGTGCCGCTAACTCTCGCACAGAACTCTCACTAATCCTACACGCGTTTCCGCTCCTTTTGCACGCCATGGCCAACAATGGCGAAAGCAGAATAAAGTAACGCTGGGGCGACATTTATTGAAACTAGGTCTCCACAAATAGGCAGAGCAGGACGCTTGTGTATAATGTCCGGACTGAGAAGGGCGAGGAAATCAATACCGAGACAATAATTTATCAGCAAGGATAAAGGTCGTCATGTTTTCGCTGGTTACAAAAGCAGAACCGATAATTACAGGATTCCTAAAGTAATTTTTTAACCCTTAGCTTCCCCACCTCATAATAGACAGGCTTCCTTCTTTTCTTTCCCTTATGATTATGGTAAATCACTAGTGACCTGCAGATCCTCAGCGGGAGGACTGAGCAGTGTAAAGCCAGGAGACTGAAATATAATATGCCGTAGTGTTCCCATATGTTCAAGGCACCCTCGTGGCTGAGAAGGGTTAATGGACTGTACAATGTAACGCCAATTCTGTTCTGCAGTATAAAAAAGCTGCTACCCTTAACCAACTGATGCCATGATGGCGTCGACTGGATACTCCTCCTTACTCCGAGCTGTAACCTGCATAGTCACCGTGTCTGTCAGGACCAACTTTGCCCGTACCAAGATGTCATGGCCACCCCGAAATACACCTGTAAAACAATCAGAAAGACTCAAAGCAACAGAGAACCCGACCGTACCTATTGTACAACTAAGTCGTGACACATTATACTACTTATTAGGTACTGATCCTGTATTATACTCCATAGCTGCACTCAACTATTCTGCTGGTGCAGTCACTGTGTAACATACATTAATTTCTGATCCTGAGTTACATCCTGTATTATACACAGAGCTGCACTCACTATTCTGCTGGTGCAGTCACTGTGTACATACATACATTACTGATCCTGAGTTAATCCTGTATTATACTCCAGAGCTGCACTCACTATTCTGCTGGTGCAGTCACTGTGTACATACATTACATTACTGATCCTGAGTTACATCCTGTATTATACCCAGAGCTGCACTCACTATTCTGCTGGTGCAGTCACTGTGTACATACATCATTACTGATCCTGAGTTACATCCTGTATTATACTCCAGAGCAGCACTCACTATTCTGCTGGTGCAGTCACTGTGTACATTACATTACTGATCCTGAGTTATATCCTGTATTATACTCCAGAGCTGCACTCACTATTCTGCTGGTGCAGTCACTGTATACATACATTACATTACTGATCCTGAGTTACATCCTGTATTATACTCCAGAGCTGCACTCACTATTCAGCAGGTGCAGTCACTGTGTACATACATTACATTACTGATCCTGAGTGTACATCCTGAATTATACCTCCAGAGCTGCACTCACTATTCTGCGATGCAGTCACTGTGTACAGACATTACATTACTGATCCTGAGTTACATCCTGTATTATATCACTCACCACATGCTTGCTACTTCATCATACTATTTCAGAACAGGTTCACGTATGCACTGTGTACATACATTACTGATCCTGAGTTACATCCTGTATTATACCCCAGAGCTGCACTCACTATTCTGCTGATGCAGTCACTGTGTACATACAATACATTACTGATCCTGAGTTACATCCTGTATTATACTCCCAGAGTGCACTCACTATTCTGCTGATGCAGTCACTGTGTACATACAATTACATTACTGATCCTGAGTTACATCCTTATTATACTCTAGAGCTGCACTCACTATTCTGCACATTTTAGCCAATGCCATTTCTTGCTGGCTTAATACAAACTGATATATACAGATGCAGATCAGTACCATATTGTTGTTCTATATATTTCACCATTTAGACCAAGTTCAGAGGAACACTTACCTGCCAGGTACAGGGTATGAGCATTTTTGTTCTCTGGCACTTTATCAGACCTCTCACATGGCTGCATTCCCAGGAACTTTATTACATTTCCAACGGCATCTGTGGATAAAACGACATCTCAGTCAGTTAGTTTTGGCCACAAGATAAATGATGAAAAGCAAATAATATAAATAAAATATAATATACATAGTCCGCCGATTTCCGACTATTCAGCCTTCTACTGTATCAGTTGCACATGGAGGTTTTACCTTCCAGAGTTTTGATGGTGGAAAGGTTGAATGTCTCTTCTTTTTCATATTCATCTCCCACCTCGTCCCAAGCGGCACCAAAGTTCGGCTTCAGAACTTTCTGTATGTGATCCACCACAGTCACCTCCACATCCTCCAGCTGCAGAAAAGGAACAGAAACTACTAAATCTGGCCCAACGGTACGTATCAGCAAGACTGAACGTCTGCCAGATAAAGTACCAGATTTGTTGGACTATAAGACGAACAGGACCATATCCCACATTTTAGGGATGAAAATATAAAAAAACTTCTAAAAAAATTTAGTTTTTCCTAAGAGTGTCCATCTTATCAAAATTTAAGGTATCTTACCTCGGGGGGCGGCGGTGGAGCGGGGTCACAGGAGGCAAGGTCCCTTCCTCACAAAGCCAGCAGTGGCAGAAGTGTGACAGTGTTGTGGGCCCCGAGTGGGAGAAATGGGTGCCCTAGCGATGCAATGCTGCAGACCCGATGTCAGCGGTGAGGCAGAGCGGAGTGCATTCCTTACCCGGCAGCCATTTTCCTGAAGCCGTGGGCCACTGGAGGCCCGGGCGAGATCTCGATCTGCGCAAGTGTCGCCTTTGGTGGCCATTTCCCTGAAGCCCGCAGCCTCTGGTGACTATCTTCCTGAAGCCATGAGCTTAACGGAAATGGCCACCAGAGGCGGCACTTGCACGGATCGAGATCTCAATCGTGCCAAGATCCCAGTCTATTAAAAGTGGATAGGATCATGCTGGACTACTGTTAGGTGCTCAGGGTAAGATCCCAGTTAGGTGCTCAGATCCCAGTCTACACATGCAACGACTCCAGTGGACCTCGGCTTCAGGAAATTGACCGCTGGGAGAGCAATATATTCCACTCTGCCTCACCGCTGACAGTATCGCACCGCTTCTACCGCCACCGGCATCCTGAGGCGACCCTGCCTCCTGTGATCCCGCTCCACCACTACCGCAACCACACGATAAGGTACATTCGGACTATAAGATGCACCCCCCATTTCCTACCAAAATTTTGGAGAAAAAAAGTGCGCCTTCTAGTTAGAAAAATCCGGTAGTTAGAGACAACTATCCTCATTAAATAGTTCTCCCCCTTCCTATTGGCAGTCATCCTTCGTGCCACTGCTGCCATTTGGCTCCTACCCTCCCGACAGCAAGGAAGAGAAGTTGGGTGAAACCACCTACTTACCACGTACTCATCATCGTAACCCTCCTCGTCGGCTTCGCCGGTGTTAGGATCGCAGTCCTTAACAGTAAACTTCAACATGCAGCTGAACGTGCATGAATCTAGAAGAGGAGCAAATAAAAAGGAATTACGAAAGTTTAAAATTGGAGTCTGTTCAGAAGGTGGTGAAGTGCAAATAATAATAATAATATATAATTGTAAGTTGGTCCCCAGTCCTTACAGGCAGAGAGATCTTCCTCAGGGATAGAGAGCAGAGTGTAGCAGGTCCCGGGCTGGTTGTAGGACAGAGACTTCGCCGGCACACAGCAGATGACTTCATATCCCTCTATGGGCTCCATCTGTACGGTGACGTTCTCCAGGATCTGATCGTTCAGTGTATTGGTGCAATCGAACTATGAAAGAGAAAAGTGGTCAGTAAAAGTGGATGTCAGGCTCGATATCGTGGGAACAGCAGCCACCGAGGGAATCTCACCTGGAACACTACGTGATTGGCGAACGTGTGCTTCGTGCATCGTACGACGTATTCCGTCTCGGATTCAGTAAGGGCCAAGGGTTCAGGAGACGACTTGAATAGAGCGCCGAGTCTCTTAAATTCAGGAACAGCAGCAAGTTGCTCTGAACAAAAGTTAGAAAAAAAAAAAGAATGCATTACAATTGTATGTGATTTGCAAGAGAGAACGTGCCTTGCAAATCCCACAAATATCTGGTTTTGTGGTGTAATTCACTATAAAGGGTAACTTACCTTGGAATATGTCCTGTCTGGTGGATACCACTTTTTCTGGCTGCCTTACTGCTGTGGCCGGTACATTTTCTAATAAACAAGAGACCGTACTAGTCAGAAATGGAATAAATGTATAATTTATGCCTGAACATGCAGAAACATTTTTTCAAAACTTATATTAGATTATGTTTTTATGAGAGAGTTTGCATCTCTACAAACATTCTACAGTCATGGCCAAAAGTTTTGAGAATGACACAAATATTAATTTTTACAAAGTCTATTGCTTCACTTTTTCTAATGGCAATTTGCATATACTCCAGAATGTTATAAAGAGTGATCAGCTTAACAGCAATTACTTGCAAAGTCAATATTTGGCTAGAAAATGAACTTTATCCCCTAAAACACATTTCAACATCATTGCAGCCCTGCCTTAAAAGGACCAGCTAACCTCTTTTCAGTGATTGCTCCATTAACACAGGTGTGGGTGTTGATGAGGACATGGCTGGAGATCAATCTGTCATGATTAAGTAAGAATGACACCACTGGACACTTTAAAAGGAGGCTGGTGCTTGGCATCATTGTTTCTCTTCTGTTAACCATGGTTATCTCTAAAGAAACACGTGCAGTCATCATTGCAATGCACAAAAATTGCCTAACAGGGAAGAGTATCGCAGCTAGAAAGATTGCACCTCAGTCAACAATCTATTGCATCATCAAGAACTTCAAGGAGAGAGGTTCCATTGTTGCCAAAAAGGCTTCAGGGCGCCCAAGAAAGACCAGCAAGCGCCAGGACCGTCTCTTAAAAGTGTTTCAGCTGCGGGATCGGGCTACCAGCAGTGCAGAGCTTGCTCAGGAATGGCAGCAGGCAGGTGTGAGTGCATCTGCACGCACTGTGAGGCGGAGACTCTTGCAGCAAGGCCTGGTCTCAAGGAGGGCAGCAAAGAAGCCACTTCTCTCCAGAAGAAACATCATGGACAGACTGATATTCTGAAAAAGGTACAGGCAGTGGACTGCTGAGGACTGGGGTAAAGTTATTTTCTCTGATGAATCCCCTTTTCGATTGTTTGGGACATCAGGAAAACGCCTCATTCGGAGTAGACAAGGTGAGCGCTACCACCAGTCTTGTCTCATGCCAACTGTTAAGCATCCTGAAACCATTAATGTGTGGGGTTGCTTCTCAGATAAGGGAATCGGCTCTCTCACAGTCTTGCCTAAAAACACAGCCATGAATAAAGAATGGTACCAGAATGTCCTCCAAGAGCAACTTCTCCCAACCCTCCAAGAGCAGTTTGGCGATCAACAATGCCTTTTCCAGCATGATGGAGCACCTTGCCATAAAGCAAAGGTGATAACTAAATGGCTCAGGGAACAAAACATAGAGATTTTGGGTCCATGGCCTGGAAACTCCCCAGATCTTAATCCCATTGAGAACTTGTGGTCAATCATCAAGAGACGGGTGGACAAACAAAAACCTAAAAATTCTGATAAAATTAAATCATTGGTTGTGCAAGAATGGACTGCTATCAGTCAGGATTTGGTCCAGAATTGATTGAGAGCATGTCAGGGAGAATTGCAGAGGTCCTGAAGAAGAAGGGTAAACACTGCAAATATTGACTTGCTGCATTAACTCATTCTAACTGTCAATATAAGCTTTTGTTACTCATATGTTTGCAATTATTATATTTCTGTCTGTTATAAAAACATCTGTCAAACACACATAAAAACCAGAGAGCAGCAGATCATGTGAAAATATAATATTTGTGTCATTCTCAAAACTTTTGGCCATGACTGTATATGTCCGGTCTATGTCTAGACTTCAGCTTCTATATCAGACAAAGCCCAACTAAGCAGTTTCCGAAATTAATGCAAACCCTCCTTGTAATCTTAGAAACCTTTTTATGTTGCTATCAATAACACATGAGCAGGACTGCACGGGGGAAGAAGGATCGGGCTGCTCGATAATTTCTGACGATGGGATGACGGACCTGCTCTCTGTTCTGCTATGGGTGCGGTGGCCAATGGCACGGCCTTCAGGTCGAATGGCTTTTCGGAAGGCTCCAGCGTGTACTGATGTAACGCCCGCTCCAATCCAGGGACGGACACCGTTAATCCTGCGATCAGAAAAGAATTACGACATGTAGCCGTCCTGTGTGGAGCAGCCAGTAACGGAAAACATTTAAGGGAAATAAATGAACGCACCGTTGAGGATGTAGGAAGAATTCAGAGCCTTTTGCCTTTGCTCCAAAATGTTCAGATAGAATGTAGCTCGATCTCGCACTTCATTATCGTCATCCATTACACATCTGTAAGACAAAAAAAAAAAAAACAGGTAAGAAACTAAAACAGAGATTCCTGACATCACTAACCCCCACAGGTGAAAACTGCAACTCCTGTCCTTGGGTTGTGTCCGATATTGCATCTCAAGCCCCACAGCAGTAAACGAGGATGGGCTGCAGTACCAGATGTGACCATCGTGGCGCCGTTTTTTTTTTTTTTTTAATTTTTTTATCACATATATTCATTTTATAGATGAAAAGTTTAATTGAAAGAATGAGAAAGTTACTGCCATGCAGAAACAATACATCGATTTACGTACCTTCTCAACAACACCAAAATGCTGGGCAACACGTCTTCATTTTGAGCACCAAATTTGGCCAAAGCACTGACAGCACCTACCAAACAGAATGGATAGGAGAATCAGAATGAAAAGGTCAGGACTTCTATATAAACCCGAGACCCCGTGCGGCCCTCACCTGCTCGAACCTCCTCGTTCTCCAGTATAACTCTGTTGTAGATGAAGCGGATATATTTGGATGGACTGCTGGTCCTGGACCTTCCTGTCCCAGGAGGTGGAGGATGCGGGTGGCCAGAACGGTGAACTCGCAGTCCTCTATGAACTCGCACAGATGGGACAGTCCGGTCTCTTTGCTTTCTGGATTCTCCTCAATGATACTGATGATACAGTCGACAATGGCTCTTTTGTAGTCAAATCCGCCCTGTGTTTAAAGGAATTATTAAAAATACTCCTTAAATACTGACCAATTAATTGCCATCACTTTCAAACTCATAATTGATTTTACCTCTTCCCTGAGCATTGTGAATAGGAAGTTCATCATGACGGCATGCTTACGGGGATACTTGTGACACAGAGCATTGATCGCTTGTACAACCACCACCTAGAAAGCAAATATGTGAAATTAGACTTCAATAAACAAGTACAGCCACTAAAACACATCGTTCTGCTAGAAGCTGGAGCTGTTGCTTCTCAGACTTATGAAGTCCGCTAGTGACGACTCGAAATCGCCTTTGATAAAAAAAAAAAAAAAATGGATTTGCATTTTACCCTACATTTATTATGCTCTGTGGCCATAAGACACATGCAATGTGAATAGAATATCTGTAGAGAATCTGTACAATTAAACTTTTGCAGATCAATGTCCCCCTTCTGGTGATGGGTGGGGGATAGGTTCTTAATGCTTCTGACGTGCCCACCCATCACCTAGAGGATAAGATTCACACCTTGAACTCGTCTGAGATTTCAGACATAAAAGATGAGATCTGTTTCATGAGTCGGTCGATGCTGCTCTCGCTGCCAGTCTTTAGCAGCGTGGTGATGGCCAAGGTGGCAATGCTGCGGTTGGAGTCAGTCACCAGATTCTCTAAGTCCAAGTTGCAGGCAGTGACGGCCGACGGGTGTTTCATGGCGACCTGTAACCGTCCAGATAAAGCAATAATCAATCAACACAGTTCTATATTAATATGCACTGAGGTGGTTATTACTGGAGCTATTCCATGACACCAGATAAGAGCGCCGCACCTTGTTCAGCGTCCTGACCGCAGCGTAGCGCAGGGCGGCTTTTGGAGAACTGCAGAACAGCTGCAACACTAAAAAGAAAAAAAAACAGAACCAAATCGATAAATGTTGTGTACAAGCCATGGCTGCGATAAGAAAAACAGAAGAAATGTAAAAGTCATCTGACTACAAAAAAGTTAAATTGGCTCCTGACTAATAAATCACAGATGCCAGAAAAGCAACACAACACGCCCGGAATATTAATCTCATGGAGACTCAGAAATTTTTTCGCTTTCCATTTTTTCTTTACAAGAGTCGTAACTTTTTTTGTTTGGATCACATGTGAGCTTGTTATAGTTTTGACTGACGCCATAAAATATACTGAAAAAAGGGGTGAAATGGTGAAAAAAATAATCATCCAAAATATTAGTTGTTTGTGTTTCCATTTTCTGAGATGTTTACCTTCTATTTTCCCATCGATAGAGTTGTACGAGAGTTTGTGTTCTTTGTGCTGACCTGTATTTTTTATTGGTAAATATGATGATGTCTTGATCGCTTTTTACTGCAATTTTTGGGAGGAGTAAAGCAACCAGCAGTTCTGCGGGGTTTTATTTATTTTTTTCCTTTTTACGGAGTTCCCCGTATGTGTCAAATGATTTCAGATTTTTATAGATAGGACTTTCATGGACTCCGCAATATCAAATAGATGATGTTGGGAGTGATGGGGTTGCAGGGTGAAACGGGCACCGGAAAGGTGGCGTTATGCAATTCCAGCACTTAAATGCCACAGTAAGAGATTAGCAGCAGCAGCATTTAGGTTGTTAAACAGCAGCGATCGGAGCTAACCCTGATCATTAGAGGCAGTTGCTGGCTGTATAACACAGCCAGAACCAGCGACTCAGCTCATGAATGTCACACGTCAGACAGGGGTTAACCAAGCCATGGTGCTACTGATCCTACTCACCAGACACAGCGGGTGCCAGCTCTTTGGCAGTGCAGGAGGGCAGGTTAACGATGGCAGAAGCAGCTTCATAAACCACCATTTCATGCTTGTTTCTCAGGCAGCTCTCAATGAAATCAAACAGGGGACTGTCCCGGCTGAAAAGGAGCATAAAGTTAGTACCCTATCCTCACACACAATATCCAGGGATCACTTAATCACTGAGCCACTTACTTTCCATCTTCCTCCTCCAGTAGTTTACTGGCCACCCGAATCATCATACAGTAGGCGAATGGAGACTTCAGGCCGTGACGCATGAACTTACTCAGCATCTTGTTAACGGAGAGACGATCGTTCTTACGGACGTGGTACAGCAATCCCAGAGCATGGTACTGAGGATCAGAAGGACAGGTGGCGATTATTCCCAATGTGATGTGTTCTGCGACCAGAGGGGGTTTTATACAAAGCTCACCTGCACCATGATGTTATCACTGGACGCTGCTTCCTGCGCTTCATTCACCCACCGCTTCACTACATCAAAACTGGTCTTCAGCAAGTGCTGAGGGGGTTAAAAACCACAGAAAATGACCTCCATTATGCATCTGCTTAGATCTAAATGCTAAATTAAGGCTGCGTTCACACACTGCAGCAGAAATCCATTGCAGTCGATCTCTTCATTTTGTAGGGAAATGATGAGGCTGCTGTGATTTTGCAGGTAAAACTGACGCATGACTTACCAGCGAGGAGACAAGAGCGGAGCTGGACACGCTTGGCACTTTATCCACGATGGCCTGTTTCATGTAGCGTTCAATGGCCTGCAGCATGGTGCTCTGATAAAATAAGGGCATAGCGGCATGACAACGGAAACTGGGAGAATGGAAGATAAAAGCCAACCAGCAGGAAACATGACTTACATCTGTGATTTTACACAAGGCTCTCACGGCTGGACCCCTGTAGCTGTCATCCTTCCCGGTCATGTCTTTGGTTAAACTGCAAGCGAAATATCAACCTATAATCTCCGCCATAAATTATACTGAATCGTATGGGCGTCACTTATAACTAATGGCCTAAACGTAGTAGATGCCAGATTTTACCTGCTGGTGACGATGATCACATCCTCAGAGATGCTCGCCATCTCCTTTATGGTGAGGTAGCACATCCTGCGCAGGGTCGGCTGGGTGAGGAAAATAGGATCAAATGTAACAGGATTGTACTAATATCCCAAAACAAAAGTCCTGAAACTTTAGCATTTATTTTGTGGATAAATACATCAGAGACAAAACCCTACGTAAGTATCGATACGTATCAGGAAATTATAAGTTGGAGAAAAACAGAAAACGACTCATTGCAACCCTGGAGCTGAATCTACAGTCTGCCCTGTGGACAGGACAGGGGCTGCGCACAATTACGTTATTTCTGTAAGTTGCAGGAATCACTCACATCGTTTGATTGGAACAATTTGGTCATGGCAAAAAAAGCTTCTGTAGCTTCTGTGGCTCCCATGTGCTCACCCTGCAAGGAAGAGAAAAGACCAAAGTAAGAACGGTATATAGAAGGAACATGAACGCAGCTCAGTGGGGAGAAGGCAAAAGAAGAGCGGAGCAGAATCTACCCTCAAGGGAGTCTGTCCCGCCAAAATAAATATATGGGGAGAAAGCCCCTATAAAAAAAATCATCCTAGCACTGTACGTCAGTCATTCAGTGCCTGAGAAAAATACCAATCTGCATGCAAATGAAAAGGCTTTAGTGCACCCGTGGCGAGGCTGAGAGTATAGTGCACTGCTACACCCATCTAATTTTGCATGTTGAAGGTCTTCCCCTGCTTCTGCCAACTTCCCAAAGTGAGCACATTGTTAACACAGCCCGGGAGCGCATGCATGCATGCATGCGCAGTCTCAGGCCAGCCCGCCGAGAGCATGTGTGCACAGTCTCAACCTAGCTCGCTGAGAACGTGTGTGCGCAGTCTCAACCCAGCCCACCAAGAGTGTGTGTGCACAGTCTCAACTCAACCCCCCTAGAGTGTGTGTGCACAGACTCAACTCAACCCCCCTAGAGTGTGTGTGCACAGTCTCAACCCAGCCCCACGAGAGAGCGTGTGCACAGTCTCAACCCAGCCCACCAAGAGTGCGTGTGCACAGTCTCAACTCAACCCAGCCCACCAAGAGTGCGTGTGCACAGTCTCAAGTGAACCCCCCTAGAGTGCGTGTGGACAGTCTCAAGTCAACCCCCCTAGAGTGTGTGTGAACAGTCTCGGTGCCAGGATGCGCACTGTGTAAGGAGGGGTACGTTCTCCTGAGGATGCCACCCACCACACTTCCTGGTGTCTAGGGTGCAGGAGACATACCTGGTTTATCAGATACAGGATCTTGGTCAGGATGTGAGCACATTTTCGGGGATTGATGGGAGTCTCATTAAACAAACGAGCCTAGAATTAAAAAAATAATAATAATAGACAATAACAAAATTTGGCCAAATATGCTATAAAATGGCAGATGTAACCCTCCCAGGGCACAGACATAACATTAGGCACCATTGCAGATTTAGTTACGGAAATTATGTAAGCTGCGCATTTCACCTTCTGCATTGTAAAATGTGAAGGTCGAGGTAAAACCTGCAGCAAAAATTGACAAAATATTGCTGCAAATTTCCAGACCATATATTTGCAGCTATACTGTGTGACTGCGTCCCAGGGATTCTAAGGCTTCTCTCCCACCCTCATAATCTCGCTGATGAGACAGACATAAGACTCACCTCCTGGAGAACGGCACTTTTCTCCAAGTGCTGGAAAGGATTTGAGCTGCCACCTGAAATCCCAGAAACAAAAATAATCACTTAGTCCAACTTGAAATAAACTAAATAACGTGAGCAGCGTCTGCAGTTTATCACTTAGACTTATGGTGCCCATACACATTAGAGGAATGTGGGAAAAACCCGCCGATTTCTGTGCATTGGGTGCAAGCCAAACGTAAATCACCACAGGCCCAGGTTTTAGGGTCAAAAAGGAAAAAAAGAAACTGGGATGTGACTATAATACAAACGCTACAACACGCTGGTATTATGAATGTCTGAAAGTGGCCCAGGAGTAAGGACGCTGATACAAGCTGACTGTAGGGCCAGATTCACATTGTGTTCCAGCCTTGTGGCTCCATTCACTTGTTGGAGGCCAATATAGAGCATCTTTCTGACCATCATCAGGCTGAGATATGTGCCGAGGTATACGCCGTTCATCCAGAGCTCCAGATTCATAAAGAGGCATATACCTGACTCCAGACCATCTGAACAACACCGGTCTTGATGAATCGGGCCCTATGTGAACGGAGCCTAGCGATTCATTAGGAGCATTCATCACAAATTCACTAGAGGAAGAACAACGTCATAAATGGCTCATACTAAAAGTATGGTCAAAAGCGGTTTCGAAAAACCCCCTCAAAAGACAAGAGGGCGCTCCCTCCAGAGAAGAGACTTCATCACCATAAGGACTATTAACCTGTGGAGCAGCCGACCCCAGGAGCTGGTTCTTTACTGGAAGAGCAGTGACTATACAAAAAGCCGCAGCCGGGGGAACTGTTGATGGTTTCAAAACGACTAATAAATAATTGTGTAATTGTATAAAGTTGTTTTCTGAATATTTGGTCCAGTGGATCCAAACTGAGATCAGGACGGGCAAATTGACTCCTTGGGGCGGCCCGAATCACTCCTTGAGTTTGTCCCTTTATCAGCTGTATTATATAACTGTGACAACGTCACGTGCGGCGACATGTGCCTGACATCTCTGCAGAAGCCAAGGGACCCCCAAAAAGTCAATGGCGTTGAATGTGCATTCTTAAAGGGTTCATCCAACACCTCACAAACCTCCTGAGGCCCTGGCACGATTCCTGCCGACTGCGCAGACGTTTTAGGGACTTGTGTGGGGTTGAAGCGTCATCGGCAGCTGTGCAGAAGTGAGCGTCACCCGAGGACCCCTTTAATGCCACGCGGACAGTTATCTTAGGACATATAATAAAGTCGGGGGGATTAATACGAGTGAGGACCACTCACTGTCATGTGTTAACAGGTCCATGGACAGAGGCTACCATCATGGGACATCCCTTTAAGGCCTCTTTCACACATCCGGCGGGCGCCTGGCGGCGCCCCCGGCATTTTGCCGCAGCGCCGCATGTGAAAAGCTTTCACACTTCCGGCGCCCAAAATGCGTTTTTTTGCCGGATGGTTGCTGATGCTTAGAGAGATAAGCAACCATCCGGCAAAAAAAAAAAACGTTACATGCAGCGTTTTTTCCGGACGCCGCAATGTACATTTGCGCCGCATCCGGACAAAACCGCATGCAACGCATTGACATGCGGCGCCATCCGGCGCTAATGCATGTCAATGCGAAAAAAGCCGCATGCGGCGCATCAGATTTTCAGATGCGGCGCTGCGGGAAAGTGCCGGGGGCGCCGCAAGGCGCCCGCCGGATGTGTGAAGCCAGCCTAAGAGAACATTAAAGGGATATACTCCAAAAATAAGAGATCTCTGCAGCACTGGAAGGGCGATAACGTGTAGAGAGCAGGGGTCCGAGACAGAGACCCCCAATGAGTCGGGCAGAGCACACCCCAACATCCACCACAGGGGACACCTAGAAATAAGAGGAAACTACATGCACTACAAGTCCCAGCATGCCCCACCGGCCTGGCACACAGCACCCACAGCTCTCACTCCCTCCATGCCTGATACAAGGCCGTCACGACGCCTCAGTCTCCGTCCTGCCCCTGTCCCGGCCTCTCACCGGACTCCTCGTCCTTCTTATCGAACTTCTTCAGCATCTTCACGACTCCCGGGTACGAGCTCCGCCACTTCCTGCCAGCCTGTCACCGGGACACGTCACCCCTGACAACACAGTCCGCGCATGCGTAATAGGAAAGGAAAGCGCAGGGACGTCGGGAGTCTAAGGCTCGCGCATGCGCGCTTACAGCCATTTACGACACTGTCGTACTGGCAGTTCTTCTTCTGCTCTGTGCTGAGACGCATGCGCAGTGCCCTGGCTACAATCTCAGCTGTAATTTCTGGTGTTTGTGCCTCAGTTTAGGTGGAAAAACGCAGAAAAGTTCGCAGCTAATAACGTTGATGTAGAAAAGTCGCAAACAAACAGTTAATGACGTCATTTTATTTTATATTTTTCTTTTACCGTCTCTTTCCAAGTGGCGTAAATTGCTAACGTGCGTTTTGCTCCTTTTTTGTGTCGTTTTTCGGGTGTTTTTCATTTGCGCCTTATTTTTCTTTTGGCGATTTTATACGTATTCGCCCGTTATTTATTACGTTCGCTCATTTTGAGCGGCGTTTGTTGTTTCCGGACATTTTTGGCCGATTCCTCAGATACGTCCTTTTAAAAAGTCGAAGTCTTTCTGCACGGTTTTCTCCCCTCTTCCCCGTCCCCCCGAACTTTATTTTGTACTTTTTGCACACATTTTGCCGAGCGTATGACTTTTTCTTTATATTTTGTGCAAAATTGACGAATCCCATTCGCCGTTTTGACAAACTTGGAGCAAATAAAATTGCAACAAACACGAGAAAAAAAAGTGACTTAAAAAAATGATCAGCGGGGGCCTTTAATTTTATCCTTTTAGTGTAAAAAAATCGCTAAAATATCCTAAACTTTATGCAAAAAAACAAAGAAATGTGCATGAAATCTCACCGGCGCGGGACTAAGGCTCATTTTGCAAAATTTTTGCAACTTTTTACACTTTTTTTTTTTTTAAAGCTGAAGCCATTGATGAATCATCTGGAAACCTCAATGGCAAACATAAAAAGGCAAACCCCCATAAGCTATAGAGTTTACAAAAAAAAGGAAATTACCGTAACTGAAGAATTAGACGCAAATAAAAAAACACCAAGAAGTAGACAAAAAAAGGCGCAAATACAATAATAAATTGGGCCAAAAGAGCATTTCTTTTATTTTGTGCAAATTGCATGAATGAGAAAAAAACATCGCCCCAAAGTGGATGATAATTGGTCGTGTTCTTTTAATAGCGCCCTTAAAAAATACAACCCGACCCGCAAAAAAAGGAAGAAAAAATAAGAGTCATGTTAAAAAATAAATAAAAGGTGCAAATGCAAAAATGACTCGGGGGCCATTGGTTTTACTACAGTGATGAGCTCGTGTCCTAATCGGGTATTTTCAGCATCTTTGAAAAAATGCTTGAGCCCCTGCACCTGCATGTCTCATGGCTGATCGACAGCCGCAACACGTGGGGATTACCTGTTTTGTTACACAATCCCCGCATGCGTTGCGGCTGTCGATCAGCCATGAGACATGCAGCCGCAGGGACTCGAGCATGCTGATAACATTAGGACACGAGCGTGCCCAGATAACACCTTATCCCAGGAAGCTCGCTCATCACTATTTTACTACTTTTGCTCAATGTTTGGGCGACTGGATGAAATGGTGCAGGATGAGATCCTGAGCTCGCACCACG
Source organism: Oophaga sylvatica (assembly GCA_033576555.1). NCBI lineage: Eukaryota > Metazoa > Chordata > Amphibia > Anura > Dendrobatidae > Oophaga > Oophaga sylvatica. The sequence goes on along the minus strand of JARQOD010000009.1, from coordinate 60,725,700 downwards.
CAAGTGCCAAGTATGTGCAGCATCTTGCGTTACGTATCACCTGCCAGCGATGTATATATACAATGAAGGATTAATGGGATATCAGGGTATAAAGCCGTGTCGCCGTACGGTTGCACAGATCTGGAGCCGTAACTTCTAACCTTCCTGCGGATATCTGGGTTCGATCATGAGTCAATAAGTATCAGTCACCGACTACCAGACAAGTCAAGTACTGATCCGATAGAAGAAAAGATGTGAGCCTCCATCGCAGATTCTGGAGAAAATATAGCACAATGAAGGCGACCATGACAGACCCCAATACAAGTCAGTAGGGTAGATCGGGCACTGTTCCTATGACGGAGGAACATATGCTTTATTTACAATGATCATTGCGTCTATGGCAGCGATTTCCAACCTGTTGCATTGTCAGGAAACTACAACTCCCAATATGACCGGACGACAGGTGGGCAATCCCCGGCCCGTGGTAGCAGAACGCCCGCTGCGCCCAGATAGGACAGGTGCACAATGGTCTGTGAGGCTGTTCTGAGGTCAGTTGCTTGGTGTAGGACAGACTCATCCTATGTGACATTCTCCATATCCGCCTCACACATTGCTCTCCGTCACCTTCCTACTATATAGAGATGTGTACCTACCATGGTGGTGGTCCGCCAGGAACATGGCTTCCAGAATGTTACTGCCTGGCGTGGAGCGGCAGCGATCCCGTGTCGTCCTCCTGTACTTTGAACAATGTCTCGCTGTGTCACCTAAGACTGACGCTTATCTGAACCTGGCAATTAACCCTTTCACGGCGGACAGCGAGTCAGGTGAGGTCGTCTTAGCGAACGCCTCTGACAATGTAAAAACCTTGGAATCTCTATATTAAAATAATAATGCTATGAGCTGTTATCAGGGGGCCGCCTCGGACCCTCAGCTCCAGTGATGGGAAATCTTCATCTTCAGCACCAGACATTGCGGACAATTGTAGCTTCAGCTTTGTGAGAACAGTTTGGGGAAGACCCTTCTCTGTCCCCCATTAATGAAGGGGCAAAAACTCCCACAGACGCCTAAAAAATCTTATAGAAATCCTTCCCAGAAGAGCGGGGCCATTATATCCGCTGAGGAGCGACTCCATATTAATGTTTAGGGATGTAGGATGTGAGGTTGAAAAGCCTGGAGGAGGGATCGGGGGGCAGAATATGTCCGCATGTGCTATAATGTCAGATCAGATACTTTGCTGGGCTTTGTAGTTCAATAGGGACTGAATACGTAAAGCAGTAGCTTCTCCTCCTACACATTTCATTGAAGCAGATATGAACATCATAGACGGCACTTTCTGCTAGCGAGAGAGGAGAACTGCTCAAAAAACAGAGTTCTGCTCCGGCAGATATGGATATCTATGTATTTAATGGACGGCATTGATTGGAATGACCACGTAATATTAATAATACAGGAAATAATGACGCGCGGCATTCAGATTACCATTCACTTTAAATAAAATCTTTTTATTTCAGGCAGTAGTACAAACGGTGTAGATTTAGATACAGAGACAAACACGAGGCCAGAAGTCCAGTATTCCCACACTAGCCATAACCGATGACGTAAAGAGCAACTCCGGCCACAAGTTATATGTACAACCATTATACACGAGAGGGCATTGACAGAAAATCACCTATTTGTTAAATTCACTTTATGGTGGAGGAGGTGAGCTGTGACATCTATTGTAAATGGTGGATACTGCATTATCTACTGCATACAAAGGTGTTATCAGTCATTGTACAGGAGGAGGAGGTGAGCTGTGACATCACCTATTGTGAATGGTGGATCCTGTGTTATCTACTGTATATAGAGGTGTTATCAGTCATTGTACAGGAGGAGGAGGTGAGCTGTGATATCACCTATTGTGAATGGTGGATCCTGTGTTATCTATTGTATATAGAGGTGTTATCAGTCATGTAGAGGAGGAGGAGGTGAGCTGTGATATCACCTATTGTGAATGGTGGATCCTGTGTTATATACTGTATATAGAGGTGTTATCAGTCATTGTACAGGAGGAGGAGGTGAGCTGTGACATCACCTATTGTGAATGGTGGATCCTGTGTTATCTATTGTATATAGAGGTGTTATCAGTCATTGTACAGGAGGAGGAGGTGAGCTGTGACATCACCTGTTGTGAATGGTGGATCCTGTGTTATCTACTGTATATAGAGGTGTTATCAGTCATTGTACAGGAGGAGGAGGTGAGCTGTGATATCACCTGTTGTGAATGGTGGATCCTGTGTTATCTACTGTATATAGAGGTGTTATCAGTCATTGTAGAGGAGGAGGAGGTGAGCTGTGACATCACCTGTTGTGAATGGTGGATCCTGTGTTATCTACTGTATATAGAGGTGTTATCAGTCATTGTAGAGGAGGAGGAGGTGAGCTGTGATATCACCTGTTGTGAATGGTGGATCCTGTGCTAGCTAATGTATATAGAGGGGTTATCAGTCATTGTACAGGAGGAGGAGGTGAGCTGTGATATCACCTGTTGTGAATGGTGGATCCTGTGTTATCTACTGTATATAGAGGTGTTATCAGTCATTGTACAGGAGGAGGAGGTGAGCTGTGACATCACCTATTGTGAATGGTGGATCCTGTGTTATCTACTGTATATAGAGGTGTTATCAGTCATTGTACAGGAGGAGGAGGTGAGCTGTGATATCACCTGTTATAAATGGTGGATCCTGTGTTATCTACTGTATATAGAGGTGTTATCAGTCATTGTACAGGAGGAGGAGGAGGTGAGCTGTGACATCACCTACGTATTATGAATGGTGGTGAATGTTGACAAATCATTGCACAGCACAAGAAGTGTTATTCTAGTGAAAATTTCAAGATATCTGACATTTCTATATTAGTGTTATTTTCTGAGTACAAATTCCCTTTTGGTATTAACATCTGAATAATAATTTTCCAATTTCTCTGAAAATGTCAAAATTTATAAAATATAATCGCCATATAATGTATAAATAATATCCTTAATAAGTGTCCAAATAATACTATGGTAACTGCTGTAGCTAGTATAATACTCCTCACCTTGGTTACTAATAGAACTGCTATAATACTGCCACCTCTGCAGGTAGCATCATTTTTTACACGGCTGGAGTTGCTCTTTAAATGTGAAGATGAAATGTAATCTGATTACATGTAGCCCAGAATTACTTGGAATTTCCTGGGCATGAACTGTTGGGTGTTTTGGTTGAGATGTGAGTGGTTATAGTGGAGTTATCCGCTAGAAATGACTAAAACATCATGGGAACTGTCATGCCATTTTCTGCGGTCAGACCCTCAGGTTCAGTCACCCGTCGCTTATCCTGGGTGCAGATTTTCCACAATGATTTGCTTGTAGAAAATCCGCAGATCCAGATCAGTAGGTGACAATTAATACATCTCGGCTGCACGCTGCGGATACTTTCTGACTTTAGTGGAGTTAGGCTGGAGTTTAGCAGCAAATGACACGAGCGATTCCAGCACAGATACCTGGTGGATAATGGGGTAAAAAAAAGCAAAAGTGCAAAAAGGAAAACCTACAGATAATAAAAAATAGTGAGCGATTTATAATAATGCAAGCAATATGCTTGGCTGGAGGTCATCATAGCACCATATTACAGTCCCTGAAATCTATTTTTTTTATTTCTGGTTTACAACCATTTTTCTTATATAATGCATTTATATAGTATATATTGTATATTTACATACAGACACGCGATCGGCAGGTTGTTGGGATTCCTGTGTGTAGATACAAGCACCCCTGACTGTTCGATAAATTAATGGAAATGTATCTGGAATGCTGGTGATTACCATAAGCCGAGGGGTGTCACTGGTTTCTAGTTAGTCACAAGAGAAATGACTGGTTTTTATAAAGTGTTTGTTTTTTTTTTAGAAAAATCTGATTAATAAGGCAAGAAGATGAGACGGTAATGGCTCCTGAATCACTCTATGAGCTTAACAGCTTTTTAAGTCAGACTGGTTGCTATGGAGACACTGCCGAACAGCAGCACAGTTGTCAGGCAGAAAGCCCTTAGCAACCAGTCTGAGATTACTGAAGCTTACAACTCAAGGCCCAATTTGTTAGTTTGCTGAAGTCATAAGGCTGTCGTTCAGCAAGTCCCTAGTAACTAGACTACGCTTACTCAAGTCTACTACTCAACGGCAAGTTGTCTCTAAACTGAGGTTGTCCTTCAGCAAGTCCCTAGCAACTAGACTGAGCTTACTAAAGTCTACTACTCAATGGCAAGTTGTCTCTAAACTGGCAGGTCCCTAGCAACTAGACTAAACTTACTCAAGTCTTCAAATCAAAAGCAAGTTGTCACTAAACTGAGGTTGCCCTTCAGCAAGTCCCTAGCAACTAGACTAAGCTTACTAAAGTCTACTACTCAACGGCAAGTGGTCTCTAAACTGAGCTTGTTCTTCAGCAAGTCCCTAGCAACTAGACTAAGCTTACTCAAGTCTTCAAATCAACAGCAAGTTGTCACTAAACTGAGGTTGTCCTTCAGCAAGTCCCTAGCAACTAGACTGAGCTTACTCAAGTCTTCATATCAACGACAAGTTGTCACTAAACTGAGGTTGTCCTTCAGCAAGTCCCTAGAAACTAGACTAAGCTTACTCAAGTCTTCATATCAACGGCAAGTTGTCACTAAACTGAGGTTGTCCTTCAGCAAGTCCCTAGAAACTAGACTAAGCTTACTCAAGTCTTCATATCAACGGCAAGTTGTCACTAAACTGAGGTTGTCCTTCAGCAAGTCCCTAGAAACTAGACTAAGCTTACTCAAGTCTTCATATCAACGGCAAGTTGTCACTAAACTGAGGTTGTCCTTCAGCAAGTCCCTAGAAACTAGACTAAGCTTACTCAAGTCTTCATATCAACGGCAAGTTGTCACTAAACTGAGGTTGTCCTTCAGCAAGTCCCTATAAACTAGACTAAGCTTACTCAAGTCTTCATATCAACGGCAAGTTGTCACTAAACTGAGGTTGTCCTTCAGCAAGTCCCTAGCAACTAGACTGAGCTTACTGACGTCAACCTGGCCTTGAGTTGTAAACTCAGACTAGTTGCTAAGAACTAGCTTAGGGCAAACCTAATATCTACCCTTAGCTTATTGAAGACTCTAAGCTGAGGTTACATATTAGGTCGCCTGTCAGCATGTCCCTAGCAACCAGTCTGAGCTAAATCAAGCCTTCCAACCCAAGGCCAGCTTGTCTCTAAGCTGAGGTTGGCCATCAGCAGCGCCTGGCAATTAGTCTGAGCTTACTAAAGTGGACAACTCAAGGCCATGTTGTAACTGGATCAAGGGTACAGAAGGGCTACAAGGCTTGGGATTTCCCTAGTTTTGCCGTTTGGTAGGTCTTTCTGAGATATTAATCAGATTTTTCTTTACTCAGTTACAAATCAATCTCTTTCTCTAATGTAACCTACAACCTGTATAAAGTTGTTTTTAGTTATTTACTTTTTTTTAGAAATCTCCCTTTTTGGCAGAAACATAGTATAAAATATAGCACCAATCTCTGCTACGAAAAAAAAAGTTCTGTGCACCATATAGTAAGAGATACAGAAATCATCATTACATTCACAATAACAAATACAAATATTTCCCAGATGTCAGGACAGAGGAACACAATTTGGACCCTGTAACTTGCAAAGTTTTCCTTTTTCCTTTCAAACTTAGTGAATCTTATATAAAAATATTATAATATACATCTATTTTTCTACGACTGCGCGACGTCTTAACTTCCATCTTCTTGTGGTTCATCTGCAAATTAAAACAAAAAATAATTATTCCATACAGTAGTGTAAAGCGAATGGTCATGCGCAAGATTCACGGCCGGTAGAGAGGAGGCTCTAGTCTGGATCGGCGTCATCCCTTTTGATTATGGGTGACCCCTTTTTGAGACTGTTCCGGTGGGAGCTCCTGTCTTCTATTACTTCTGAGCCTACATCATCTCAAAGGACTGAAATGTTTGGTTCCCTGAGACTGAGCTTAGAAATAAGGGACCAAACTCAGAATTGAGCAGAGGTTGACCATGCGCTCTTCACTCCATTCATTGTCTATGGAGCCTCGGCGGTGGCGGTCCCCACGCGACCAGTAAGTTATCCCTTTTCCTAATAATAAGGAATAACTTACAATCTTGGTACAAACCCTTTAATATCTAAAGTGCTGTTAGAAATTGAAATAAACCTAACAAAAAACACTTATCTAAATCCGTAAAATTTTGGCTATTTTTGGGAGCGGCAAAGGGATGATACGATAAATGAAAAGGTGTTTTGACATCATACGTCCCATGAACGGTTATAGATGTGACACCAACCTTCTTTTCTGTGCACACATTGTAGCTCACATTCGTCCTTCTCGTCAAATCGGTTGGGATTACCGCCGCAGCCGCTGTACACAAACGGCCGGCATCTTCTCACCCGCTGATTATAATACCACTTTAATGTGTATTTGGTGCATTCGCCTTCCAGCATCGGGAGACTGCACACATCTGAAAGCAAAATGAGACTCAGACACAAGTAATGATGAGGTCTAAACTAAAAGAACCTCCAAGTAACCTATAGAAGCGCTATCAAAATAACAGAATATCCAGAGAAATAATATAATAATATAATACGGATAATCGCCTACGGCATTAACATAGTAATAACAGAGGAGCATAATAGGATGCAGTAGTATAACAGGATAAAATAGAAGTAATATAGCCTAGAATTGTAGCAAAAAGATAGTATAAAAAAGGAGTAAAATAGTCTATAGGTGTAGTATAACGATTGTATATAACGGTAGTATTATAGTCTATAGTAGTAGTATAATAACATTATATAACGGTAGTATTATAGTCTATAGTAGTAGTATAATAACATTATATAACGGTAGTATTATAGTCTATAGTAGTAGTATAATAACATTATATAATGGTAGTATTATAGTCTATAGTAGTAGTATAATGATTGTATATAACACTAGTATTATAGTCTATATTAGTAGTATAATAATATTATATAACAGTAGTATTATAGTCTATAGTAGTAATATAATGATTGTATATAACGGTAGTATTATAGTGTAGAGTAGCAGTATAATAATAGATATATAACGGTAGTATTATAGGCTATAGTAGTAGTATAATAACATTATATAATGGTAGTATTATAGTGTATAGTAGTAGTATAATGATTGTATATAACACTAATATTATAGTCTACAGTAGTAGTATAAAAATAGTATATAACGGTAGTATTATAGTGTAGAGTAAGAAACAGAAAAATCATAACAGAATACATTACACTGTAGAGTAGTAGTAGAATGATTGTATATAACGGTAGTATTATAGTGTAGAGTAGCAGTATAATAATAGTATATAACAGTAGTATTATAGGCTATAGTAGTAGTATAATAACATTATATAATGGTAGTATAGTGTATAGTAGTAGTATAATGATTGTATATAACACTAATATTATAGTCTACAGTAGTAGTATAAAAATAGTATATAACAGTAGTATTATAGGCTATAGTAGTAGTGTAATAATTGTATATCACAGTGGTATTGTAGTATTATAGTGTATAGTAGTGGTATAATGTATTAGTATATAACGGTAGTATTATAGTCTATAGTAGTAATATAATAATAGCATATAACAGTGGTATTGTAGTATTATAGTGTATAGTAGTATAATAATAGTATATAATGGTAGTATTATAGTGTATGTTAGTAGTAAAATATAGTGTATAACGGTAGTGTTATAATCCATAGTATAATGTATTAGTATATAACGGTAGTATTATAGTGTATAGTAGTAGTATATGATTGTATATAACGGTAGTATGATAGTGTAGGGTGGTAGTATAATAATAATAATAATAATAATAATAATAATATTAGCATTAGTAATAGTCTCTAGTAGTAGTATAATAATAGCATATAACGGTACGATTATAATCCATAGTAGTAGTATAATAATAGCATATAACGGTACGATTATAATCCATAGTAATAGTAATACAGTATAGTAGCAGTATATTAATGGCAGTGTAATACATCGTGGCTATAGCTACCATGTTTTTCAGCGTCCCTCTTGTTTCGCAGACTGGCTTCAGATGCTGTTGGGATTGTCGTGTCTGTAAAGGAAACATATGTCAAAAACATACTGTGGGGTGAGTTTTACTTTACTGGTATTACATAGATGATGAAAGTGTTTGTACAGAATAATATGGCTGTGTGTCTATAAAAACAGCACCATCCCTGTTTACAGGCTGTGTCTGGTATTGCAGCTAAGCTACATTGAAGTGAATGGGACAAAGCTGCAATACCAGACACAACCTGTGGACAGGAGTGGCGCTGATTTTGTATAGTCGTCCAGGCAGGCCACTGACTATCATACTGACCATCTGCCAGGATAGTGCTCTCTGTCCCATCTTCATCCATGGCCTCCTTGTAATCGTCCACGGTGTATACATGCTCGTAATCCGGATCATTGGTGTTCACCACCACCCTCAGCTCACGCCCTGGAGAAATCATGGGAATAGATGTTACAAGAAGAACAGAAATATCTGGATTTCATAAGGGAGGAACCTTAAAATGTAAACCTGAAGCAGAAAAAAGCAAAAAGCCATGCCAGACATAAAATGCTTAAAAAATGGTTTAGAGAAAAAGGTTCCAGAATCCTTCCAATAAAATTTAAAATGTTGTACATTAGTCTTCAACTGCACAGAAAATAAAAATATATATATATATAGATTTTATGCTCCATCGGAGAAACATTGTGCAAAAATTTTGCAACATTTCTAAAAGTCATAAATTGTGAATTATCCAAAAATATGGTGAAAAGCAAATCCCTTACCCCTCCCCCAAGGACCCGCACGCTCCCGAACACTGTTCAGCAAACCTTAAAAAATGTGCCAGACTGAAAAAACGTATCTAAAAGTTGTGCAAAAGCTATAATGAAGTTGGCACAAAATAAAAACGTCTAAAAAAGAGGTGCAAAAAAATGTATGAATCGACCTTAGACTACACAGCACGAACCAGTCTGGGAAACCTGCACGTTTTGAGACTGTCTACTATACGTTTGCACTGTTTCGTAGACTGTATTGATGCATATGCCCCAATGTTTGCAGATTATATTATTTGTGATCTATTGTAAGGAGTGAATTTGGCTAAGATACATTAAATGTCAACTTATTAAAGAGAATCTGTCACTTGCTAAAAAATTAACAAAATACCTTGTAAAAATCGCTGAGCTTCCCTGATTCTGACGCTCTTTTCAGTTTTGCTCTGTGTCACTCCGTTGCAGAGATATTCACATTTGCTGCTTTTGGAGCGTAGTATGTGAAATTTCTGCTTGGGCATTTCTCCAGAGTCTTCTCTGGGAGTGCACTACCACCCCTCCGTCCTAAACACTGCCAATCAAAGCTCGGAGGGAGAGATGAAAGCACACGCCCCCAGAGAAGACTCTGATGAAACACCGAAGCAGAGATTTCACATACTGTGCTCCAAAAGAAATAAATGTGAATATCTCTGCAATGGGGCAACGTAGCACAAAACGGAAAAGAACGGCAGAATCAGGGAATCTCAGGGGTTTTAACAAGGTATTGAACACAATTTTTTGAACAAGTTACACGTCCTCTTTAAATGTGAGGCATGAATTGACCAAAAAGCCCCAAACACCGTAAGTCTTAGAAACATTGAGCCTATTGACTGACATGTTCTAAGCGTGTGCAAAAAGCATCTTCTTTGAGCTGATGCTCAAGGAAAATTGGAAAGATATTAAGAAGATGGCACTATGGTGGCAAACACCTTGCATGGTAGGGAGAGCATTGCCTGTAAGCCTCCATAAAGAACTAGGTGTCTTCCATGAGAAGTTTTCTCCAAAGCATTAAAAGATGAAATAACACAATCAGAAGGGTTTTAGTAAGTAAATCTCCCAGTAATGTTAGCAATGTGAGACACAAATCGGAGACGTGTTAGTTAAAACAATGGTGATAAGACAGAACAGGTAGGAGATCACTTTGGTCATGGTCCTTTTTGTCTTCTTGGCTCTTGATGTCTTTTTTCACGACCACAATGAAAGCAATAACACAAGATGAGGAGCAAAGAATGAGAATCATTATACTTATCCCTGCAAGGCGCCCCATGCAATTGACCACCATGGAAAAAGCCCTCTGCAGCAGACCACCATGGAAAAAGCCCTCTGGAACTGACCACCATAGAACAAGCTCTCTGGAACTGACCACCATAGAACAAGCTCTGTGGAACTGACCACCATAGAACAAACTCTCTGGAACTGACCACCATAGAACAAGCTCTCTGGAACTGACGACCATAGAACAAGCCCTCTGGAACTGACCACCATGGAACAAGCCCTCTGGAACTGACCACCATAGAACAAGTTCTCTGGAACTGACCACCATGGAACAAGCCCTCTGGAACTGACCACCATAGAACAAGCTCTCTGGAACTGACCACCATAGAACAAGCTCTCTGGAACTGACCACCATAGAACAAGCTCTCTGGAACTGACCACCATAGAACAAGTTCTCTGGAACTGACCACCATAGAACAAGCCCTCTGGAACTGTCCACCGTAGAACAAGCTCTCTGGATCTGACCAACATAGAACAAGCCATCTGAAACTGACCACCATAAAACAAGCTCTCTGGATCTGACCAACATAGAACAAGTCCTCTGCAACTTACCACCATAGAACAAGCCAGAGCAGTTATTAAGGACACAGCCCAACCTGGCCGTACAGTACTGCTGGTGTGATCCATAGAAAAGTTCAATTGGTCAGTAAATGCCGGGAACTTTTCCTTCTAAACTTTTGCCACTGAGTTGTTCATCCTACAAAGAGGTTTCTGTTCATTTTACTCGTACAGCCTGGTAGACCTAGTGAAATCCATTTTTTTACTTCTCTCACACTGTATGAAAATCTGAGCGATCCAGTGGGACTGTCCAGATGTGGGCACCTGTTATCAGCCTCAGGATTCAGCCCCCTAGATGACCCACAATAAGCGGTCCTGCGCTATCACTGAAGGCCAGTGCATGTGCATTTTACACGAACCGTACCATGTGTATGTGCCAGGCTGCTGTCATGGAAGTAAGAAGACATTTAGAAACCTGGTGGCAGCTGTTTAGAAGATTTCATCTTAAGTTCTATAGATAGTTTCTCTAAGTTGACCAAGTTTTTGTTTAATAATCTAAAAACTTTCCAGTTGATCCTTCAGCTATGTGCAGACAAAGTTTTATGAGATGTTTAAGACATGAGTTTTTCACATGCAAACAGCTCCAGGAAACACTTATTTTTTGGGGAGTTATGGAAGAATTTTTGTGTTTGCCAGTCCCAGAACAAATGCCAGGTCTGTCTTCCGTCTTCTATAGCTGCCCTCTTTTGCAGCAGTCTACCCTGGGTTTTTCAGATAACCGGCAAACTCCTATGACATCATCACCCTAGGCCTATTAAAGCCAGCTTTGGCTGATGCTAAAGGCGCTTGGGTATTAAGTAGCATTATCCACAGGTGCTTCAAGTCTATTAGAAATTACCTGCAACTTCATTTTGGCCCAGCTGCAGTCAGGTGTTTGTCATATCTTCAGCTTCTCCTGATTTCCATGTTACAACCAGCATTATTTAAATATTCAGCCCTGTTTACCACATTTACATTAGTTCATTCCTGCTATTATCCATTGCCCTGCCAGAAGATACCAGACTGCACTTACTTATTGGTTACAACACTGCTATTAACTATTGTTCTGCTGTAAGATACCAGACTGCACTTAGTTTTTGGTTACATCACTGCTATTAACTATTACCCTGCCGGAAGATACCAGACTGCACTTACTTGTCGGTTACATCACAGCTATTAACCATTGCCCTGCCGGAAGATACCAGACTGCACTTACTTCTTGGTTACATCACTGCTATTAACTATTGCCCTGCCGGAAGATACCAGATTGCACTTACTTCTCGGTTACATCACTGCTATTTACCATTGCCCTCTGCCGGAAGATACCAGACTGCACTTACTTCTCGGTTACATCACTGCTATTAACTATTGTCCTGCTGTAAGATACCAGACTGCATTTACTTATCTGTTATATTGCTGCTATTAACCTGCTGGAAGAAACCAGACTGAATTTACTTTTCTGTTACATTGCTTCTCTTAACCATTTCCCTGCTGGATGATACCAGACCGTATTTATTTCTCGGTTTCTCCTGTGTTTAACCATTGCCCTACCGGAAGATACCAGACTGCATTCCTATGATTAATTGCTTCTCTGCTTTTTTCCTAAATTGCTACTATTCCTCTGTGAATCCACACACCTGACTCTGCCTTATCCTTACTACCTGCTCTGCTTGTTTGTCTGCCATCCTGCATTCCCTGCTGTCCTGGTTATCTCTTATCCATGCGTCATTTGTCTAGACCCACTCTGTTGTAGTGTCTGTCTCTGGTCAATGTTGCTTGCCTAGATCTACGGCTTAGGAAATCCATCTCACCTGGTGAGCCTATAACATTTAATTGGACACTGCCTAGATTGCAGAAGTTTCCTTTAGGATCTGCTTTAAAGAAATTGCATGCAATTTTTCCAATTTTTGTTTTTCAAAACTTCTTTAGGAAAAAGAAAAAAAACCTTAAGAAACTCCTCGTATGAACCCCAAGAAATGAATTGAAAAAGTTTCCCAAGAGTTTCTGGAGTGTTTTTTTGAGGTGGGATTTGAAAAGGATCCCCTATTAAAAAAAAAAAAAAAAACCTACTATAAAACTTTGTGTGAACATAGCCTTAGACTTTACCAGGTGAGGGACTTTGAACTATTTAATTGGTATATTCATGTTCCCTTGGGACGCAATATAGGAAGAATATAGGGGAAGGCTGGCAAGGGTCAAAATTCTCCCAGGTTACAAGCTGAGGTTTGGCAATGGCAGTATGGTGGAAGGTACATTGCCCAATCTCCTTACATGTAGCCCGAGTGAGAATCCTTTGCCGGCCGTCCCCTGATATAGCATGCCAAGTATTGCAAGGAAGCACAGAGGAAGCAACACCGGATTATTTGTGAAGCGGAAGAGACTTATGGTATGGACAGAAATTGCTGCCGCAGCGCACGTCCTGGCGACGCCAACTCACCCTCGTCTTCAGCAATGTGAGAGAACTTTAGGGCTGGGACTGGGACAAGACGAGGGTTAGACGGATACGGTGGGGGAGATGGATAGTTGGAAACAGAACCTGGGAGGTGCAAGGACATAACAACAGATTCAGATGTGCCGGCACAAGACGGTGAGAGATAATCACATGCCGTGTGCAAGGCAGGAGTCACGGATACAAATACATCATTTATAGGATTAAAGAGCAACTGAGATCAGTAACAGCAGCTGCATTAGTGCAAAATATATATTTGGGGACTGAGCTGTAATACCAGGTGTCACCATGGAAAGGAGTGGCGCTGTCTTTTGAAAAAAAAAAAAATGCACCCTATTTTTAAACCTGGGGTCCCACGCTGACTTGGTTTGCAGTAATGCAGCTGATATTAGCTTTATTTTATTTACACTTAGTATATAATAGCAGAGGTGCATGCATGTTCATAGTGGGGCAAATATTGCTAAACGTACTGGCACCAAAAAAAGCACAATCGCCATACCCGCCCGCTCTGCCTGCGGTTAATGCCACCGGCCCCCCAAGCAGGTTACTTTATTATTAATTATTATTTAGCAATATTTGCCATCTGAAAATGCATGTGACATATACTTATATACACATTATAGGAGTATATAGCGGATGCCATGTAGTGGGTATATAATGAATCTGTAAGACATTAGTAATACATGGATGGGGAGAGGTGACAAGGAGAAGGATACATGATGTCACCCGCGCTGATGTCCCCCACCTCTCATCCATTCTTGTAGGGTCACATTACGGACAGGTGAGGGGTTAATAGGGTACTACACACAAAGCTCACAGGCAACACACAGGTCTGGACGGGGTTAACGGCACGTAATAAGGGAGATTTGTCCATTATCCGTAACCCTTTATCACCACTTGTAGTGGGAAAACACTATTTCATTACCTGCAGAAAGTCTCCAGTGTATCTGTCAGACTCTCCTGACATGTCTGTTTTAATAAATACTTGCAATTCTCTTTTTTTTTCCTCCTGTTATTCCTCCTGGAAATGTATGCCTAACTTAAAGGGGTTGTCCGGGACTTTAACATGGATGGCTTATCCTTAGGTTAGGTCATCAATGTCTGATCCGAGGGGGTACGACACTCGGCACCGCCACTGATCAGCTGTTCCTGGTGTCGGCGCCGGCTGGAACTGCTCAGTACGGTTCCATTGACAGAATAGAGGCCGCGGCCGGTGCTGCACATCTACCCGCTATTGAATTGAATAGGTGGCGGATGTGCAGTACCGCCCGCAGCCACTATACATTCGACGGAGCTGTGCAGTTCCAGCCGACACCGGGAACAGCTGATCGCACGCCCACCGATCAAACATTGATGACCACTCCTCAGGACAAGAATCCACAAGGATAACACTTCCTGTCATTTTTCAGCTGGGTACATTGTGGCAGTGTTATTCATTTGTATCTGGGCCTAGTTTATATAGTAAAAAGAGAGCACACATTCACCCTCGTCCATGCAACCTCTGGGTTTACCAATTTTCTTTTCAGGAAGTGTAAACTGACCTCCACAGGCTGCAAAAAAGACAAAAACAACAAGACGTCAATGTTACAACCCCAGATTAACTTACGACTATCATGGGATTGTGGGGTTTCTAAAAGCAAAACTTTAATTGTCGGCCATGCCCACTGAGCAGGGTAGTGTCACTCGGGTAGTCCTTCCTGGCACTGACTGACAGTGGGAGCACAGGACGGCCGTGCTTACACAGCCAGCACACTCATATAGGAGGAATAATAGGAAATGCGTGTCAGTGGTGTTATTGGTGAGAGAGGAAGTAGTTAACCAAAGCTTCAGTTTTCTTGTCCACCATGTGACACATACAGTCATGGCTGGAAGTGTTGGCAACCTTGAAATTGTTGCAGAAAATGAGGTATTTTTCCTAGAAAATTATTGCATTTATGTGTTTTGTTATACACATGTTTATTTCCTTTGGGTGTACTGGAACAACACAAAAAAATAGAAAAAAAGGGCAAATTGGACATAGTTTCACAAAAAAAAAAAATGGGTCGGACAAAATTGTTGGCATCTTTCATAAATTGTGGGTAAACAAATTTTTTTCAAGCATGTGATGCTCGTTCACACTCACATGTGGCAAGTAACAGGTGTGGGCAATATGAAAATCCCACCTGAAACTAGATAAAAAGGGAGAAGTTGACTCAATCGCTGCATTGTGTGTCTGTTTGTGACACACTAAGAATGGAGAACAGAAAGAGGAGTAGAGAACTGTCTGAGGACATGAGAACCAAAATTGTTGAAAATTATCAGCCATCTTAAGGTTACAAGTCCATCTCCAGAGATCTTGATGTTCCTTTGCCACAGTGCGCAACATAATCAAGAAGTTTACAACCCATGGCACTGTAGCTAATCTCGCAGGATGTGGACGACAGAGAAAAAATAATGAAAGGTTGTGACGCAGGATAGTCTGGATGGTGGATAAGGTCCAAAGAAATTCACTGCAGTCTCAGGATGCATCAGTGTCAGCGCGAACTTCCGTCCACATTTGAATGAAATGAAACACCTAGCAGGAGACCCAGGAGGACCCCACTGCTGACACAGAGACATAAAAAAGCTAGACTGCAGTATACAAAAATATACGTGAGTAAGCCAAAATCCTTCTGGGAAAGCGTCTTGTGGACAGAGGAGACCAAGACAGAGCTTTTTGGTAAAGCACATCATTCCACAGTTTACTGAAAAGGAATGAGGCCTACAAAGAAAAGAACACAGCACCTACAGTCAAATATGAGTGGAGGTTCAAAGATGTTTTGGGTTTGTTTTGCTGCCCCTGGCACTGGTGCTCTGACTGTGTGCAACGCATCATGAAATCTGAAGTATTTTGGGTGGGAATGTAGTGCCCAGTGTCAGAAAGCTGGGTTTGGGTCCTAGGTCATGGGTCTTCCAGTAGGACAATGACCCCAAACATACTTTAAAAAGAGCCCAGAAATGGATGGAAACAAAGCGCTGGAGAGTTCTGAAGTGGCAGCAATGAGTCAAGATCTAAATCCCATTGATCACCTGTGGAGAGATCTGAAAATTGCTGTTGGGAGAAGGCGACTTCAATATGAGAGGCCTGGAGCAGATTGCAAAAGAAGAGTGGTGCAAAATTCCAGGTGAGAAGTGTAAGAAGCTCGTTGATGGTTATAGGAAGCGAGTGACTGCAGTTATTTATTCCAAAGGGAGTGCAACCAAATATTAAGATGACTCTTGTCCGGCCCATTTTGGGGTTTTGTGTGAAATTATGTCCAATTTCCCTTTTTTTCTCTGTTTTTTTTTTGTGCTGGGAGAAATACTTCATTTTCTGGAACAATTTCAAGGGTGTCAACACTTTCGGCCAAGACTGTAACAAAGTATTCACCTACGCAATGCAACATAATATATCCAGAAAGATGTTTCCAAGTTGTAGATGTTACTGAGCGTCTCCAAGATTAATGATCCCACTCACCGCAGTGCAGGCTCATCTCCTGCCTCACAAAACCGCGGATTTCTTCCTCCTGTGAGTAGAATGGAAATTTATCATATAAACTGACATCATGATAGATAGATAGATAGATAGATAGATAATAGATAGATACATAGATAGATAGATGATAGATAGATAGATAGATAATAGATGATAGATAGATACATAGATAGATAGATAGATAGATAATAGATAAATAGATAATAGATAATAGATGATAGATAGATGATAGATAGATAATAGATAGATAGATAATAATAGATAGATAGATAATAGATAGATAGATAGATAGATAAATAGATATAGATAGTAGATAGATAATAGATATAGATAGTAATAGATAATAGATAAATAGATAGATAGATAGATAGATGATAATAGATAGATAGAGAGATAGATAATAGATAAATAGATAATAGATGATAGATAGATGATAGATAGATAGATAGATAGATAGATAGATAGATAGATAGATAATAGATAAATAGATATAGATAGATAGATAATAGATAGATAGATAGATAGATAGATAATAGATAGGTAGATAGAATAGATAATAGATGATACATAGATAGATAGAGAGATAGATAATAGATAAAATATAATGATAGATAATAGATGATAGATTAATAGATGATAGATAGATGATGATAGATAATAGATTAGATAATAGATGATAGATAGATAATAGATAGATATAGATAGATAGATAGATAGATAGATAGATAGATAGATCATAGATAGATAGATAATAGATATAGATAGATAATAGATAGATAGATAGATAATAGATAGATAGGTAGATAGATAATAGATGATAGATAGATAGATAGATAGATAGATAGATAGATAGATAGATGATAGATAATATATAATAGATAGATAATATATAGATATATAATAGATAAAAGATAATAATAGATAGCTAGACAGATAATGACGGGCGGCCCCGTATCTTACAGTCATTCCTGGGGAGCCTTTGTCTCCTTTCGTTCCGTCCGGCCCCATGTTTCCCTGGATGTGGGGATTAGATCCATTACATGACGCACACATCACGGGTTCACCGTGGACTTCACATCTTACAATACAATCTTACCGGGTCGCCTCGTTCTCCCGGCACACCTGGGATTCCACGTGGCCCCGTAATTGCCTCTCCAGAAGGGCCCCTCTCGCCCTATAAATATCAGATTTAATAGTAAGCTAGATTTGTAGAATAACCCGGTTATTATTACTGCTCGGTGTGAGGACTGGGCTGCCGAGATGTCGGACAATCAACCATTTCCTCGGTTTTGAGCTGATTAGTTTGGTCTGACAGCCGGGTTGCGTCTTTCTATAACTTTTTCTGTGGATGTTGGAACAATGGACGTTGCCAAGGACTATATCGCCAAAAAATAGCCAGGAACAGATCGCAAGGCGCCATGTATGTGCGGATACATAGTGAAAGTTTACGCCATTTGTCACTTTTCATACCTTCTGCCCTTGAAGACCTTCGGGACCTTTTGTACCGGGAGGACCAGGGGGACCAGCAGGCCCTGGATTTCCATCAACACCTCTGGGCCCAGCTGGACCAATAACACCAACAGGACCCTGGCAAAGGATAAATGAAGTAGGTCTGGTCAGTAGGTTTCACCAGCTAAAATGCTCTTTGGTGTTTCGCCTCCTCATCTTCCTTCCTCTAGAGTTCAGCTGAACTGAACGTTTCTCCATCTTGGGTGTAATTCTGTAGTACAGGCCTAAGTGTCCCTATACCCCAAGCAGAAACACTACTCACCCTTTCTCCTTTTTCTCCCTGATCTCCTTTACTGCCCTGTAAGCCTTCTATCCCCGATCGCCCTACAAAGGATCCACGAGAGAAACACAAGACCTTAAGAGAAAAAGAGGAGAGTAGTCTATGGTGGCAATCACTAGGCCAGGCGTTACCTTGCTGCCAACAAGTCCTTCTTTTCCAGGCAGGCCAGGCTGTCCGGGGATCCCGGCTTCTCCCTAGAATTAGAAGAATTCTTCATACATATCATGCAATCATCAGGG
>JARQOD010000009.1:60624767-60706946 GCA_033576555.1 Oophaga sylvatica | reverse complement strand
TATTTGAATGTGGATCCTGTGTTATCTACTGTATATAGAGGTGTTATCAGTCATTGTACAGGAGGAGGAGGTGAGCTGTGACATCACCTATTGTGGATGGTGGGTCCTGTGTTATCTACTGTATATAGAGGTGTTATCAGTCATTGTACAGGAGGAGGAGGTGAGCTGTGATATCACCTATTGTGAATGGTGGATCCTGTGTTATCTACTGTATATAGAGGTGTTATCAGTCATTGTACAGGAGGAGGAGGTGAGCTGTGACATCACCTATTGTGAATGGTGGATCCTGTGTTATCTACTGTATATAGAGGTGTTATCAGTCATTGTACAGGAGGAGGAGGAGGTGAGCTGTGACATCACCTATTGTGAATGGTGGATCCTGTGTTATCTACTGTATATAGAAGTGTTATCAGTCATTGTACAGGAGGAGGTGAGCTGTGACATCACCTATTGAGGATGGTGGATCCTCTTTTATATACTGTATACATGTGTTACCTTTCATTATACTCCTGCCTGTGATGATAACTTACTTACTGCTACTGCTGAGAAGTGAACTTTGTGTGTTCTTCTGATAACACATTCTCCTTAGTGGGGTAGTACTCCCATTGGTACAATATCTTCCTGTTAGGTCACCAGGTATTGAACTAATCATAGGAGAATCCTCCAGCAATCAGCTGAAACCTGTCAGCAAGTGTTCAATTTATCTGCAGCGCCCCTACAGGTGAAGTTTAGCATTACGCAGTTCTTACTAAAATCAATCAGTGTGTCTGTGGTGTGACGCTCTTGGTATGAAACGACCACAGGATATTTTGTGTATTTCTTACCTTGTCTCCTCGTTCTCCTCTGTTTCCTGGAAGACCCTGGGGAAAAAAAACAAGAAATGGAGTCAGAATGTAGAAATTATTGGCCATTGTACATGCATGATCACTGGAATATTACCTACCTGGGGGCCGCGGTCGCCCTCTAATCCTGGACGGCCATCCTCTCCCTGTAGGAAATGAACATGTCAGTCTTTATGGAAGGACTCTGGAAGGGGTGCGGGGTTCTCCCGAATATCACTAAACACTAATAATGACTGGACGAAACTGTTACATTGTATCACTGCTAGAACTGTGCAGCTGAGGGGGTAGAGGCGGCATTACCCGACTGTGGACGTACCCTTGGACCTGGATCTCCTCTCTCTCCTCTAGGACCAAGTTGACCAATTCCTGGATCACCCTGGGAAAAAAGAAGGACAAAGTAGCATTTTTTTTTCACCTAGGTTGATGATAATTTGACCACTGGGGGGCAGTGTTTTACTAATTTAATGGAACACTGATACATTGTGTTATTTGTGCAGAACAGGACAAAATCTTTGGCTCAGTGTTGCCGGAGTGCCCCTTTAAGATGTAGTACTATGGTAAATAAAAGTATAAACAATCCAGAAATAAGAGCTCTGACAACTAATTTCAGTGCTTAAAGGGGTATTCCTATCACATAAAGCTAGGATATCCCATCACTTTACGATCGATGTGGGTTCAACCTCTCGGATCTCAAATAATTCTGAAAATGAGAGAGCCTAAGTGCTGGATCGTGGCAGCAGCTCCCTCACAGTTTTCTCTGCGCGGCAGCGGCACCTCTGCTAGCCTCTGTGCAGGGGAACTGGGTAAAAACAGGACTGGTGGGGTCCCTGAGGTCGGACCCTCACTGATAATAATAATAATAATAATAATAATAATAATCTTTATTTATATAGCGCCAACATATTCCGCAGCGCTTTACAGTTTAACAATTTCAAAACACAAGTCATAGGTAACAACGTTAACAATACAATAATTAAAGCAAAATAAGCCTCCCCTGCTCGTGAGAACTTACAATCTACAATGAGGTGGGGGAGATACAAAGTACAGGTGTGTATATACAATGGTGTTTTTACAATGATGGTCCAGCCATCTTGAGGGAGTGAGGGATGGATGGAGATAGTGAATGGGCTACACATACACACTTACACACACTTACACATAGAATGACTTTGGTTAGTGAATGTGATAGGCCGCTCTGAACAAATGTGTTTTGAGGGAGCGCCTGAAACCATGCAAATTGTGGATATTCCTAATTTCTTGGGTAGAGCATTCCAGAGGATTGGCGCAGCGCGGGAGAAGTCTTGGAGTCGGGAGTGGGAGGTACGGATTAGTGCAGAGGTTAGTCGAAAGTCATTTGCAGAGCGCAGCAGTCGGTTAGGCCGATAGATAGAAATGAGGGAGGAGATGTAGGGGTGCTGCACTGTGGAGAGATTTGTGGGTGAGAACCAGTACTTTGAATTGGATCTTATAATGAATGGGCAGCCAGTGTAAGGACTGGCGAAGAGCGGACGCGTCCGAGTACCGATTAGCCAGATGGATGACCCTGGCTGCTGCATTAAGGATGGACTGGAGAGGGGATAAGTCGAGTAATGGGGAGGCCAAGTAATAGAGCGTTGCAGTAGTCCAGGCGGGAGTGGATCAATGCTACAGTGAGGGTTTTTGTTGTTTCCATGGTGAGAAAAGGGCGGATTCTAGAGATGTTCTTTAGGTGTAGACGGCAAGAGCGGGCAAGAGATTGTATATGGGAGTGAAGGAGAGATTGGTGTCAAACATAACACCCAGACAGCGAGCCTGCTGCCGGGGTGTTATTATGGTGCCGCCCACAGAGAGGGAAATGTCAGATTTAGGGAGGTTAGTAGACGGCGGGAGCAGAAGAAGTTCAGTCTTGGAGAGGTTGAGTTTCAGATAGAGAGCGGACATGATGTTGGAGACTGCGGACAGACAGTCGGTGGCGTTCTGTAGTACAGCGGGGGTAAGGTCGGGGATGACGTGTATAATTGTGTGTCATCAGCATAAAGATGGTACTGAAAGCCAAATCTGCTGATGGTCTGTCCAATTGGGGCCGTGTAGAGAGAGAAGAGAAGGGGGCCAAGGACTGAGCCCTGGGGTACACCGACAGTGAGAGGAAGAGGAGATGACGTGGAGCCAGAGAACGAGACACTGAAGGAGCGGTCAGAAAGATAGGAGGAGAACCAGGAGAGAACAGTGTCCTTAAAGATCATAATATAAAGAAATATCAGTGTATATTCTTTAACCCTACCTTGTCCCCCTTTCCTCCTGGAGGTCCCGGGGGTCCCTGTAATAAAATTATGATATTAATACATTGACATACATTATATACATACTAAGTATAGTAAATCTTCAAGACGTGGGAGTTAGAAAAAGTCAAAAATACTGTGTATAACAGATGGAAAAGACGAAATAAGGTCCCTACCGATGGTCCCGCTGCCCCGGTGGTCCCAGGGCTCCTGAATTCCCTTCTCTTCCAGGGAAACCGATCAAACCCTAAATAAAAATTGGTAATAAAATTAAGTAAAAATCAAAATAATTGAACGATATACTATTTGGAGGTCTGTTTTGGTAGCACTCACCCTCTCGCCAGGAGCACCAGAAGGCCCAGACTGCCCAGGTTCTCCTCTCTGACCTGACTGACCAGGAGTCCCAGCAATTCCCTGCAGACCTGGCGGACCTGGAGGACCAGGCAGCCCGAGATCACCCTAGTGAAAAAAGGCAAATTACTCAAAATTTCATGTAAAAGCCACATAAAACGTATGTATTAGGGAAACCAGAACGACCTATTATCTGGGATCTACCTTCAAGCCTGGTGGTCCTTTCTGCCCTGCAGGGCCAGGGGAGCCAGCGCCAATGTCTCCCTGGAAATGTACAGGTTAATAAGAAATGTCCATGCCTGTCTAAGGTTTGTGGTTGCAGGAGACACCGTATTTCTAGGACTTACCTTATCGCCTTTAGGTCCGGGAGGTCCCTTGGAACCCTGCAAATAGAAGACGTCTGATCACTTTAAGGTGTTAAGACGTTTATTTTTTTTTTCCAATTTCCCAATATTTTACCCCATTCAATAAACGGTCAAATAATTGCAAAGAAGGCTGCATAAAACGGTTTACAAGCTTATCGAAACATTACTGCTTTCTTCCAGAAACAGTGCCACTACTGTGCATGGTTGTGTCTGGTATTGCAGCTCAGCTTTATTGAGGGGAACGAGACTCAACTGCAATGCTAGATACAACCATTGGATAGAAGTGGCGCTGTTTTTGGAAGAAAGTAACTATTTACAGCTAAAATATACAACGTTTGCTTGTTTATCATACATTGATTTTTAGGTCACGTGATATTTTCTTGTCCACTCAGAGATCAGATTCTTTTACACATTTAGAAGTCAAATTTCTGACAACGAGGTGTCTGTTTCCAGGGGCATATAGCAGCTTTGGACATAATTGGAGAAAAATGCACTCAAGAGTCCAAGTTCTCAACTTTTTATGCAGATTTTTAAGTGTTTGATATTGTGCAATTAGAATTTATAGACATAAATAAGCACCATAGGGAACCACGGGCGACTGCTGCATACCGAAAACGGCAATAACGGGATGTCATGTGCAAATTGTGCAGAGGTCACTTACATCTTCTCCGGGGTCTCCGATCTCTCCCTTTTTTCCTGGTTCCCCCTAATGTTAAAAGTAAGAAATGTCATTTGAAGGTTCTCAAAAACTTAGAATTGCTGTAGATTTGGGGAATTTTGAACTTCTATAATAAATATAAAAAATATATATTTCTAAAGACAGTTGTAGATGCATATTACATGGCGTGCAGCCACAAAATGCACACGCTCCTAGTGTGATGCTACTGCTGTGAACTCTGAGCCAATCCGTGCTGTCCTCAGAACTCTGAGCCTGTCCGTGCTGTCCTCTGAACTATGAGCCAATCCGTGCTGTCCTCTGAACTCTGAGCTAATCTCGTGCTGTCCTCAGAACTCTGAGCCTATCCATGCTGTCCTCAGAACTCTGAGCCAATCCGTGCTGTCCTCAGAACTCTGAGCCAATCCATGCTGTCCTCAGAACTCTGTGCTAATCTCGTGCTGTCCTCAGAACTCTGAGCTTATCCATGCTGTCCTCAGAACTCTGTGCTAATCATCGTGCTGTTTCCTCAGAACTCTGAGCCAATCCGTACTGTCCTCAGAACTCTGAGCAATCCGTGCTGTCCTCAGAACTCTGAGCCAATCGTGCTGTCCTCAGAACTCTGAGCTAATCTGTGCTGTCCTCAGAACTCTGAGCCAATCGTCTGTCCTCAGAACTCTGAGCTAATCTTGTGCTGTCCTCAGAACTCTGAGCCAATCTGTGCTGTCCTCAGAACTCTGAGCAATCTTGTGCTGTCCTCAGAACTCTGAGCCACTCCGTGCTGTCCTCAGAACTCTGAGCCAACTCGTGCTGTCTTCAAAAATCTGAGCTAATCCGTGCTGTCATCAGAACTCTGAGCCAACTCATGCTGTCCTCAGAACTCTGAGCTAATCTCGTGCTGTCCTCAGAACTCTGAGCCAATCCGTGCTGTCCTCAGAACTCTGAGCTAATCTGTGCTGTCCTCAAAACTCTGAGCCAACTCGTGCTGTCCTCAAAATCTGAGCTAATCCGTGCTGTCATCAGAACTCTGAGCCAACTCATGCTGTCCTCAGAACTCTGAGCTAATCTGTGCTGTCCTCAGAACTCTGAGTCAATCCATGCTGTCCTCAAAACTCTTGAGCCAATTGTGGTGTCTTCAGAAACTCTGAGCCAATCCGTGCTGTCCTCAGAACTTTGAGCCAATCCGTGCTGTCCTCAGAACTCTGAGCAACTTGTGCTGTCCTCAGAACCCTGAGCCAATCCGTGCTGTCCTCAGAACTCTGAGCCAATCTCGTGCTGTCCTCAGAACTCTGAGCCAATCCGTGCTGTCCTCAGAACTCTGAGCCAATCCTGCTGTCCTCAGAACTCTGAGCCAATCCGTGCTGTCCTCAGAACTCTGAGCCAATCCGTGCTGTCCTCAAACTCTGAGCCAATCCGTGCTGTCCTCAGAACTCTGAGCTAATCTCGTGCTGTCCTCAAACTCTGAGCTAATCTCGTGCTGCCCTCACAACTCTGAGCCAATCCTTGCTGTCCTCAGAACTCTGAGCTATCTCGTGCTGTCCTCAGAACTCTAAGCGAATCCGTGCTGTCCTCAGAACGCTGAGCCAATCCTTGCTGTCCTCAGAACTCTGAGCCTATCTGATGTTTCGGCACTTGCTCCACATCCTCCCCTCTCACAGCTCGCAGTCTCAGAGACAGAGAGAAGCTGCAGCTGCAGCCCCTCATCTTTGTCTTCTATATACTTATTACTCTAGACAGAATTTTTTGGAGATTGAGAAAGTGGAAGGTGAAACACCGACTGCTGGAAAGTGAGGACGATGCTACCTTCCCCCTAAAAATATAATACAAAGTTGCATTTGGAAATATTGGTCTTCTCACAATACTCAACAATACTTACCCTCTCTCCCCTGGGACCAGGTAATCCCCGGTCTCCTTTCTGACCCTGAAACACAGGACAGGACATTATAACACTATAATAACTGGGAGACCACCGCTGCGTGTCAGGAACAAGCACAAGAGAAGTGCGGTAAGGAACAGGAAACAACTGCACTCGTAAGGTCAGATAGGCAAAGGGATGGATGATGGAGAGACAGACAGATAGGTGACCTACCGGTTCACCGGGGTTTCGTTGCCTGGTCAGCGGAGCGCCCTAGTAAAACATTATACATGACGTGACTAATACAGACAAAGCATATACTGCTATGAGGGATGCAGAACGTATCCTGTATAGTGCAACCTTCTAAACGACCACTTCTTTATGGAGATCCTGTCCTTATATAGAGCACAATCCTGTGAAATTCACCATATATTAGCATACTTGCCATGTTCTTTAAGAAGACTTGCAATTGCAATTTTGGGTGGTCTCTGAGAGTTGTCACTGTATCATAGGGCCTCTAACGATAATGAGATGACTTACTGACCCTGCCCTCTATTAATGATGAGATGACTCTACTGACCTGCCCGCTATTAATGATGAGATGACTCTAATGACCCTGACCTCTATTAATGATGAGATGACTCTAATGACCTTTCCTCTATTCATGATATTGAGATGACTCTAATGACCCTGCCCTCTATTAATGATGAGAGATGACTCTAATGACCCTGACCTATATTAATGAAGAGATGACTCTAATGACCCTGAGTCTATTCATGAAGAGATGACTCTACAGACCCTGCTTCTATTAAGAAAGATGACTTACAGACCCTGCCCTCTATTAATGAAGAGATGACTCTACTGACCCTGCCTCTATTAATGAAGAGATGACTCTAATGACCCTGCCCTCTATTAATGATGAGATGACTCTAATGACCCTCCTATTAATGAAAGATGACTTACATGACCCTGCCCTCTATTAATGAAGAGATGACTCTAATGACCCTGCCCTCTATTAATGAAGAGATGACTCTAATGACCCTGCCCTCTATTAATGAAGAGATGACTCTAATGACCCTGCCTCTATTAATGAAGAGATAAACTCTAATGATCCTGCCCTCTATTAATGAAGAGATGACTCTTATGACCCTGCCCTCTATTAATGAAGAGATGACTCTAATGACCCAGCCCTCTATTAATGAAGAGATAACTCTACTGACCCTGCCTCTATTAATGAAGAGATGACTCTAATGACCCTGCCCCTATTAATGAGAGATGACTCTAATGACCCTGCCGCTATTAATGAAGAGATGACTCTAATGGATAGCCCTGACCTCTATTGATGAATGAGATGACTCTACAGACCCTGCCCTCTATTAATGAAGAGATGACTCTACTGACCTTGCCCTCTATTAATGAAGAGATGACTCTACTGACCCTGCCCTCTATTAATGAAGAGATGACTCTAATGACCCTGCCCTCTATTAATGAAAGATGACTCTAATGACCCTGCCCTCTATTAATGAAGAGATAACTCTATCCTGCCCTCTATTAATGAAGAGATGACTCTATGACCCTGCCCTCTATTAATGAAGAGATGACTCTAATGACCCTGCCCTCTATTAATGAAGAGATGACTCTAGACCTGACCCTGACCTCTATTAATGAAGAGATAACTACTGATCCTGCCCTCTATTAATGAAGAGATAACTCTACTGATCCTGCCCTCTATTAATGAAGAGATGACTCTAATGACCCAGCCCTCTATTAATGAAGAGATAACTCTACTGATCCTGCCCTCTATTAATGAAGAGATGACTCTAATGACCCTGCCCTCTATTAATGAAAATATGACTCTAATGACCCTGCCGCTATTAATGCAGAGATGACTCTAATGACCCTGCCCGCTATTAATAAAGAGATGACTCTAATGACCCTGACCTCTATTGATGATATTGAGATGACTCTACAGACCCTGCCCTTTATTAATGAAGAGATGACTCTACTGACCTTGCCCTCTATTAATGAAGAGATGACTCTACTGACCCTGCCCTCTATTAATGAAGAGATGACTCTAATGACCCTGCCCTCTATTAATGAAGAGATGACTCTAATGACCCAGCCCTCTATTAATGAAGAGATAACTACTGATCCTGCCCTCTATTAATGAAGAGATGACTCTAATGACCCTGCCGGCTATTAATGCAGAGATGACTCTAATGACCCTGCCGGCTATTAATGCAGAGATGACTCTAATGACCCTGCCCTCTATTAATGAAGAGATGACTCTAATGACCCTGCCCTCTATTAATGAAGAGATGACTCTAATGACCCTGCCGCTATTAATGCAGAGATGACTCTAATGACCCTGCCCGCTATTAATGAAGAGATGACTCTAATGACCTTGACCTCTATTGATGATATTGAGATGACTCTACAGACCCTGCCCTCTATTAATGAAGAGATGACTCTACTGACCTTGCCCTCTATTAATGAAGAGATGACTCTACTGACCCTGCCCTCTATTAATGAAGAGATGACTCTAATGACCCTGCCCTCTATTAATGAAGAGATGACTCTAATGACCCTGCCCTCTATTAATGAAGAGATGACTCTAATGACCCAGCCCTCTATTAATGAAGAGATAACTCTACTGATCCTGCCCTCTATTAATGAAGAGATGACTCTAATGACCCTGCCGGCTATTAATGCAGAGATGACTCTAATGACCCTGCCGGCTATTAATGCAGAGATGACTCTAATGACCCTGCCCTCTATTGATGATATTGAGATGACTCTACAGACCCTGCCCTTTATTAATGAAGAGATGACTCTACTGACCTTGCCCTCTATTAATGAAGAGATGACGCTGCCCTCTAATGA
Organism: Oophaga sylvatica; assembly: GCA_033576555.1. Classification (NCBI taxonomy): domain Eukaryota; kingdom Metazoa; phylum Chordata; class Amphibia; order Anura; family Dendrobatidae; genus Oophaga; species Oophaga sylvatica. The sequence goes on along the minus strand of JARQOD010000009.1, from coordinate 60,697,737 downwards.
TAATCAGATGATGCTGCTTACCCCAACCTTACTGATAATGAAATGATTCTACGGGAAATGTCACTCCATTGTGCTCACGGTAAGAGGGATTATTTCTGAAGCATACTGTAATGCAAAGGCATTAAAATCCAATACATTGCAATATATATTAAGTATAGACTTTCTGGGCATTCTGGGAATTGTAGTTCCCCAGTAGCTGGTAAGCCGTATTTACCTTTTCTCCTTTCAGCCCAGGAGGACCAGCCACAAACTGAAAACAGATCAGATAGGTATCAATTATTATGTGATTATATGGCTGCATGAAAAATCAACACATTTTCTTCAAACCTCCCGCTATCTATGGGGATGTACAAACATACGTCTATAATCCTTCCTATCTGTGGGAATCTGTAAGGCCGTCGCTAATCTTACATTAGAATATAAATGTACAACAGTCTAAAGGTTAAACCTAATCATACAAAGAAGCTGAAGGTCACTACTCACTTCCCCGGGAGTGCCAGGTTCTCCTGGTTCTCCTCTGGATCCTGCGGGACCTGAAGGACCTGAAACACCCTGATACCAAAAAAGAGTAATGAACTTAGTAAAATAATGGCATGAAATGTAAAAACGCAGTATAGCAGCATGCGTCTACGTGCAGGAACTGTCGTAGGTTGGATGGTAAACAGTGCTGTTCCTTCCATCGAGCCCCTTGCAGTGCGCCAAATAGTACCCAATTAATAGAGGCATACAGTGTGCAAATCACACCGCCATAAAGTAACGGAACAAGGCTGCCGAAACGATGAGCTGGAGAATAACGCTGCACCCCGTGCCGCTTCCTCTCCACAGCATCGGACCCCCGAGATGCACACTCGGGTACCCAGGTCATTAGGGCCACGCGGTACACTTCAGCAATGACATGTAATGCATCCTCTGTGACCACCACCGTCAGTTCTGTTTAGTTCTTCTGCTCTTTTTTTTGTTTACTTCAATGCATGTATAATTTTTGCTATTGGGTTTCATTAAAAATGTTGTGCCGTTTGGCTTTTAAAGGCTCTTTGTTTCCCTGCGCTTTTAACTCTGATGTGGTCTGTGGTCATTAATCAGCTGAGAAGAGCTCAGAAAAAGACAGATAAAAGAGTCACAAACTCTCTTCCCTGATCGTCAGAACGAGCTCACTGATGGATACTCAGTTAACTCATTCTGCAGCCAGCATTCGACAATGGCCGCTCAACGACTATTCGAAGCAAATGGCGCAAACTTTTTTTTCAAATGTTCCCATTTAATCCACCATCAATTCACACACTTTTTTCAGTGGCCATTGAACAAAAAATTGAAGCCTTATAATAGAAAATCTTGATAGATACCATCTTCCCCGGAAGTCCAGGTTCTCCGTCTTTCCCAGGTACGCCATCTCTGCCCGGTAGTCCATTTTTTCCTGCTTCCCCCTAGAAAAAAAACCCATAATGCAATGTTTTTACTTCTTTATGAGACTGACAGCCGTGAGCTACAGAGCTATGGCGGCATCCTGCCCGGATACTTACCGCTAAGCCCGGGACTCCGGCGGGTCCTTGTGGGCCCTAAGAATGGAAAGAAACAAAAGAATGTGAACCAACATTAGAACAATGGAAGATGTGATGTACAATGTATCCAATCGTATCCGTAAGACTCTATCTTATGTGGGGGCCACTGGGAACACTCGGGCCCCAACCAAGGACTTTGGTGAATTCTATACTATTCTAGATACTTGGATATCAGGAGACTTGTAAGGGAGTAGTAATGGAAAGTAAGGTCATGGTGAGATGGCGCCTCTGGTGCAGCAGAGAACACTCAATTACTTATCGGAATCAGTCCTTACCAATAATCCGGGAGGTCCAGGCAAACCAGAAGGGCCAGCAACACCGGGCGGGCCTGGCAAACCCTAATAAACACAACCAAAGTGATACTAAGAAACTGCAGAAAATGGAGAAAACTAGAATAGAAAGATAGATACGGTAGATAGATAGATAGATAGATAGATAGATAGATAGATAGATAGATAGATAGATAGATAGATAGATAGATAGAATCAAATAAAAAGTGCTGGAAGGGTATATAGAAGGAAAGGGAAAGGGAAAGAAATTGGAAGGGAAAAAAGAGAAATGGACAGGAAAGGGAAAGAAAATGAAGGGGAAAGGAAAGAAAAGGGAAAGGAAATGAATTGGAAAGGAAAGGGAAATGAAGAGGAAGGAAAGGTATAGGAAAATGAATTGGAAAGGAAAGAAATGAGAAATGTACAGGAAAGGGAAAGTAAAGGAAAGAAAAGGGAAAGGAATTGGAAAGGAAAGGGAAAGTAAAAAGAAAGGGAAAGGAAAAGGAAATGTAAAGGAAGGACAGGAAAGTGCTGCATTGAATGGTCAGTGAGAGCACATGGACAGCCCCTGCCCTCGTACTGTATATGCACATGATAAGTCTGGGGGCTCAGCTCAGTGCTCCTCCCTGTATCGAGAGGAAAGGGTTGGTGAACAGCCCCCACTATGGAGGACGGATGGCTGTGGACATTCATGATCATGTTGGCAAATGATTTCACTGCGCATCAAGCAATAATGATATTTTTACAGATAGAACAGCCCTCGCCAGAAAACAAGAGCAACAAAAGCAGATTTAATGAAAAATGAATGAGCAGACGGACAGTCCTCACCCTGACGCTCGGCCCGGGTTCTCCTGGAGCGCCCTGCAATGATAATATTATGTTACATGAATGGACTGTATACACTGCACATGTGTATGCATATATATATTTTTTTTTTCATGCTTTTGAATATTGACTTATTGACTTACCTTCAACCCAGCTGGTCCAGGGGAGCCCTATTACAGGAGAAATAAAGCAGAATGAAGGGTTACTTTAATGTCCGCTTGGTACAATCAGTGATATTATGTGCCTATAGCCATCCATAGACGTGTGTGGGCTCGCTGGCTCGGGGCGGCCCGTATAGTCAGCTTGTCGTGACTTGCAGGACATATATGAATATGACGTAAAGCTACGAGCCGTGTATACGTACCGGAGGACCCTGCTGACCTGGCTCTCCTGGATTTCCCTGGAACGGCACCATGAACAATCAGTAGAGTAACGCACCAGGGTCACACGCCAAATATCTGGCTTATCACAATATATTGACTGGGTTATGTTCATGCTAAAATGACAAGCTACAATATTTTATATTGGATAGGTCAGGTGGGGAGCCGGCGGGGCCCCATATTAGGAGCTGGAGGGGCCCCATATTAGGAGCTGGAGGGGCCCCATATGAAGGAGTCGGAGGGGCCCCATATGAGGAGCTGGAGGGGCCCCATATTAGGAGCTGGAGGGTCCCCATATGAGGAGCTGGAGGGGCCCCATATGAGGAGCCGGAGGGGCCCCATATTAGGAGCTGGAGGGGTCTCATATTAGGAGCTGGAGGGTCCCCATATGAGGAGCCGGAAGGGCCCCATATCAGGAGCCGGTACTAGAGGACATGACACAGGGGCCCCGCTACAGATTTAGCATTAGGACCCAGGACCCCAGCTCTGCTATCAGCATATATACTCTATATACTATAGTGTAGGAATGGCAGTGCCTTGGAATTTGGAATAATTGGGGAGGGGAGATGTTATATTTTATCACCTATTTAACCTCTTATGCAACATATTGATTCCACCGCCAGATATTTGGAGGATCGGGATATACGGCGTATCTGGGGCACATCTAGCTCATGCTCTGATAATACGACTGCGTTCACACTACAAGCTCCTCGTGACTGACTCTACCTCTTCTCTCATTGTCATATATTACTGCTCTACAGAAAGTCTGTGTAGCTGCCGTATAATAATGTTATAACAAGAAAAGGTGCGATTCCCAGACAGCACGTACAAAGTAGCTAATGATTTATACCAGAGACTGTAATTAATAAAACGCATGATGTACAGTATTTATCATTATTTTTATTATTAACATTTTATTCTACTTGAAAGTAATTGAATACATTTAACCTGCAATACCAAGCTCATCCACATGGTGTGCTGTTTTAGATCAGAGCACAGAGCGATCAGTATAAGGCACCACCTAGTGGTGGACATGTGTAGTGCAGCAACTTCCTTTTTTATTTTTCTTTGCAAAATATAAAATGCAGACAAAGTTTATACAGTACAAAGTGGGAAAATAAGGAATATTACATCTTTCTATGGGAATGAGGGCACTTTTTTAACTCATATGTGCAGAATTTTGGAAATTTTAGTTAACGACAGAATTGCTAGCTATACATTCATATGCATCAGAGAATCGCACCTTATACGCCAGGACGTATTATCACGGCTGAACTGTTATTATAACAGCACTATTTATCTCAGACAAGCCACATGCAGGACATAAATGCGGAGGTGATGAGGGACACCTACCGGTCGGCCGAGCACTCCGGGGAAACCTGGCATACCCTGCGGACATTAATTCAAGCCGAATTATTAGTAGGGTGAGGCACCTAGAGCGCAGATCAATGCATTAAAAGTGACCAAGACGTGTGAGTGATCACATGAAGAGACCAGGTTTAGCACGCAAAGCCGATGCGAGCAGCCAGCACCAGCCCGGGGCCGAAGGGCAACTATCCTCCGGGATTTACTTACAGCTGGGCCTCGAAGCCCACTAATGCCCTTCTCGCCCTACAATGAAGGGAATGGACACAAAACAGGAAGATCAAATGCAGGTCATGTAGGATTAACCATGTCGGCACCAGACAGGTCAGTAACACATTGTGTACAGTCCGGGTTTTCTTACTTTATCGCATAATATTTAATGTTCCAATGTGCCATCAGCTATGTCCGTACATATGGCAATCGCTGATTAGGACCGCCCACAGGACTCTTAAGTGTCCTTTAAATTTTGGTTGCTTGCAGTCCCCACTAGGGGGAGCTCAGCTGTGTAAACTGATATGTCATTGTGGTTAATGCACAAACACTAAGCAATGAGCTCCCCCTAGTGGTGACTGCAGGCGGACGGAAAACAGAACTAGGGGATTTGGAGATCGAAAAATTGTTCCTACTGATTAAAAAGTTAAGAAAATTAAACTGCGGAGAATATTAAACCTGATTAGATAAAAAGGAGGACATTTACTGGTACAACACTAAGCGGAGTGATCGGATGCCGCTGGTGGAGTCTTACCCATTCTGGGCTGGTGGATTGGTGCTACCTTCCATACGCTTAGTTTATAAAAGCTTTAAAGGAACCAGAACCGAACATTAGTTAAATACTAACAGGAGCTGTAAACATGGCTGCTCTCCTCTTTCTGTCCATCGGTTGTGTCCAGTATTGCGGCTGTGCCCTATTCAAGTCAACACCAGGCACGACCTCAAGACGGGTGCGGAAGACAGCGGCCATGCTTTTCTACTCCTGGACAAAACTCTTCAATTCTGTCTTGTGTGAATTGTTTGTATTCCACTTGGACAAACCCTTCTTAAATATAGTGTCCTATAGAAAATAAAAACCTTATACTCGCCTCCCGCGCTGACGGCCATTCCAGCGATGTCTACGCCAAGTCTGCCGGCAGCCGGGTGACATCATTATGTCACATGAATGCTGCACTGATTGGCTGCAGCGCTGCACTGATTGGCTGCAGCGCTGCACTGATTGGCTGCAGCACTCATAATACTGTCAGAGAAGACAGACGACCGATGGAAATGTCAGCGTTGCAGCCTATATTAACTTTAACCAATTTGTGGAGTGGTGACCTTAATATCCTACATTTATGGTCAGAGTACGAACCGTGGTGTCCGGACCGGCCGGAGACTCTATGGACATAAAGTCCAAGTATAGGTGAGAAGACGATAGCCGGCTGGTTCCTATGTGGATGGGAGAATTATCCGCCCAAATATTAATATATTAATCCATAATTCCTTCTTATGACATACCGGTTTTCCTTCGGCCCTGCTAGTCCTCTCTCTCCTGGTGCTCCCTAGGAAAAAAGCATCACTTAGTACAGATACACCCGGTGAAACTTAAAGGCCGTGTCCACTTTCCCAACAAAATCTTTACTCAATGCATCTAACCTGTAAGAAGAAACAACTTTACACTTTCCTGTTATTTTCTGTATCCAGCTCCTATGAAGATTAATGTGTCCCCACGGTAACAGACAGCAAACAAACTGTGTAGTCTGATTCTCCTTCCCTTACTCCACCTGCTGCTTCTTGCTACTGAATGTCCTGTACATAAAGTAGGGGTCGGATAGAAGGAAAGATCACTTTATGATCAGACTACACTGGGTTTGTTTGTAGTCTGTTACCATGGAGACACATAGGTCTGCACAGGAGCTGTAGACACTAAATAATAGATTTTAAATGAAATTTTGTTATGCAAAGTTGTTTGATTTTTCATATTAGATGGAACAGAACAAGGAGGACATGGAAATATAAAACAAAAACTCACTGGGGCACCATCCTTTCCCCTCTCTCCTTGGTCACCTCTGTCTCCTTTAGGACCTTCTGTTCCCTGAAAAAAAAAAGAAACTTCAAAAGTTATAATGTTTTCATATAATATATATATATATATTTTTGCAAGCGTGGAATTTTCACAATTTGACAATGGTGATACAATTGTCAAATGGATACAGAGCTGTAGTTCTCCTGCACTGACAGGGTAGTCACCACTAGGGGGAGCCTGTGAGGTTACTGTAGACTGTTCATCCATTGAGCTCTGTAGTAGCAGTGTATGCAGTGAGCTCCCTCTAGTGGTGGATCCAGGCATCCAGAATTTGGTTCATTTATCTTCAGCTTTATGCAGGGAATTTGGAACTTTGTATCAGAAAGAAAAGTTCTGAACTTTAAAATATATATTACGTAATGATCAGCACAAGGTGGTAAAATGTAGACAAAGGTGAGCATAACTCCTGTCATTACAGAAAATCTAACAGGGACGTTTGGGTGGAAATTAAATCATGAAATGAATTTGAAGCCATGAAAGAGACGCCGATTGGAATGGACAAAAAAAGGTAGAAGACCTCTCTATAGACTTACTACTACAACCAGACCTTATCTCCTTTGGGTCCTTTTTCACCATCTTCTCCAGGGTCGCCCTGCCGAGGAAGAATCACAGCACAGATTACTGACGACCCTCGACTATTAAGTACACGACGTTTCTCAACGTGGCGAGGTATGGAGGGAGGTAAGACTGACCATGACTCCCTTTGGTCCCGGTAGTCCTCTTTCTCCACGTGGCCCAGTGGAAATAAGTTCTACAGCTTCCCCTTAATAGGAATATAAAAGGCAATATTGGCTTCAAAGAAATTCAATCAGATAAATAACATAAAAAAGTTTCAAATTGTAACACAAAAGTTACATTTTATCCTATGTCGGCTTGTGACAATGTACTCACCTTAGGTCCCGGGGGTCCTATAGGGCCCCTTGGTCCATCCTTGCCCTATAAGATATAAATGTCAGCATGACGTAATAACTTTCTGGATGTTGCTGGATATATGTATATTCAGCATCTCTGACCCATGCACCTTAGAAGTAAAAGTGATGCGAGTCCCAAGAGTATGCAAGAGAAATAGGAATATCTGTTGTCACTACTCCCATCCATGGTTCTCATGAGAAATATTAGATTCACAGAAAACTTACACTTTCTCCTCGTTCTCCTTTATCTCCTCTGTCACCCTACAAAATAAAGGGATATGTCATCATAGAGTATGGTGGATGGGTGGAAGGAAGGAAGGATGGGTGGATAGATGAATGGATGGATGGTATGGATGGATGGATGGAGGGTGGATGGATGGGGATGGATGGATGGGGGTGGGTGGGTGGAAGGAAGGAAGGATGGGTGGATGGATGGATGGATGGATGGATGGAAGGAAGGAAGGAAGGAAGGAAGGAAGGAAGGAAAGGAAGGAAGGAAGGAAGGAAGGAAGAAGAAGGAAGGATGGGTGGATAGATGAATGGATGATGGATGGGTGGGTGGAAGGAAGGAAGGATGGGTGGATAGATAGATAGATAGATGGATGGATGGGTGGATGGATGGGTGGGGTGGAAGGAAGGAAGGAAGGATGGGTGGGTGGATGGATGGATGGATGAGATGAGTAGATGGGTAGATGGAAGGATGCATGGAAAGAAGGATGGATGGGTGGAAGGATGGATGAGTAGGTGGGTAGGTGGAAGGTTGTATGAATGGATGGATGTGAGGAAGGAAGGAAGGAAGGAAGGAAGGAAGGAAGGAAGGAAGGAAGGAAGGAAGGAAGGAAGGAAGGAAGGAAGGAAGGAAGGAAGGATGGGTGGGTGGAAGGATGGATGAGTAGGTGGGTAGGTGGAAGGATGTATGTATGGATGGATGTGTGGAAGGAAGGAAGGATGGATGGGTGGGTGGATGGATGGATGAGTAGGTGGGTAGGTGGAAGGATGTATATATGGATACATGTGTGGAAGGAAGGAAGGATAGATGGATGGATGGATGGATGGATGGGTGGAAGGATGGATGAGTAGGTGGGTAGGTGGAAGGATGTATGTATGGATGGATGGATGTGAGGAAGGAAGGAGGAAGGAAGGAAGGAAGGAAGGAAGGAAGGAAGGAAGGAAGGAAGGAAGGATGGAAGATGGATGGATGGGTGGAAGGATGGATGAGTAGGTGGGTAGGTGGAAGGATGGATGTATGGATGGATGTGTGGAAGGAAGGAAGGAAGGATGGATGGATGGATGGGTGGGTGGATGGATGGATGAGTAGGTGGGTAGGTGGAAGGATGTATGTATGGATAGATGTGTGGAAGGAAGGAAGGAAGGATAGATGGATGGATGGGTGGGTGGAAGGATGGATGAGTAGATGGGTAGGTGGAAGGATGTACAGTATGTATGGATGGATGGGTGGAAGAATGGATGGATGGATGAGTTGGTGGGAGGATGGATAGATGGATGAGTTGGTGGGAGGATGGATGGAATTATGGAAGGATGGATTGATGAGTTGGAGGATGGAAGGAAGGATGAATGGATGGATAAATGGATGGATGGAAAGAAGGATAGATGGATAAATGGGTGGGTGGGTGGGTGGGTGTAAGGATGGATAGATGGATGAAATGATGGATGGAAGAATGGATAGAAGGAAGGAAGGATGGTTAAATGGGTGGGTTGGTGGAAGGATGAAATGATGGATGGAAGAATGGATGGATGGATGGATGGATGAATGGGTGGGTTGGTGGATGTATGGATGATGGATGGATGAAGGGATGGAAAGAAGAATGGATGGATGGATGGATGGATGGATGGAAGGCTGAAGGGATGGATGAATGGGTGGATAGAAGAATAGATAGAAAGAAGAATAGATAGACTCTTCACCTTGTCTCCCGGTTTTCCTTGCTCTCCGGCTTCTCCTGCCCTTCCAGGTACTCCAGGAATTCCCGGTTTTCCTGAGTCACCAGGTGGGCCCTGTGGGCCTTCAGGTCCCCGTTCTCCGATGGCACGTCCCGTAGGGCCTTGTGGACCAGGGAGACCATGTTCTCCCTTGTCTCCTTTCAGTCCTCTCTCCCCGGGGAATCCCATCGTACCCTGATATGACACAGGAAGACCCCGATATCTCCAGCACTTGCACATGTGAATGTCAGGGCTTTGTCACGTGTCTGTGACTTCTTCTTCCCGTACAGTCTGGTAATATCTCTGGAGACTATGGATACTACGCTGCATTTCCCTCTGGGGAGATGTCTTCTTGTACCTGATTCCTGCCTGCAGCTCGGGGCACAAGTTACAATTCTCCCCGGACAGTAAGAGGACATGAGGACGGCCGAGAGCCACTGAGCGACTGCTGCTGCTATGGGGTCCTGTGGCTGTCTCTGATATTGGTGTCAGCGCTGTCACTGTTATGGGAGCCCTTATCTCTATACAAAAGGGTTTTTCCGTGAAAAAAAAACCCCCAAAAAATAGATTTTTGGACTTACATCTTTGCCCGGAGCTCCTTTCTCTCCAGGTTCCCCGGGTTCCCCCTTAATCTTCTTCTGGATGGGAACGACGGGTAATCCAGAGCCGTCATCGAAGACTTCAATGACATCTTTAAGGGTTGAAATCTGTGAAATAATACCAGACTGTGATGACGATGGATGTTGGCGACCAATCAGATGGAATGAATGGAGTGATATCAGTGTGTTTAGCGCAGAAGACGGCAGAGAGCGGTCCGGCCCTCGGGCCTTAATGGTCGCGGGCACCGTACTCCGTACAGATATAATACAGGTCACTATTTGGTGGTTTTACACCGATTTATATAGAAGTATTATCTTGCCATTTTATAAAAGAAAAAAGACCAATGCAATAGATCGGAAACAAATCCTGGGGTGCAAATAATTCTGGTTTACCTTGATTCCCAAGATATTCAGGGCTTTTTCTACATTCTGAAAAGGAAAAAATGAAATATCACAAGATTATTAGATGATGGGAGACGGGTCCATACTTCTGGTAGATGATCCTTTTAGTAGGATTAATACTCACTGCAGTAGTTCCTGGCTCTCCTTTTTGCCCAATTTCCCCAGGCCGCCCCTGATATTAATAAAAAGGAAAATTATTATTTTAAGAAATAAAATTTACTTATAGGAAACAAAAGTGAGAAGGATTGTATTGTGAAAAAAAAAAAATTATAGAAAAGAAAATGAAAAAAAATAAATAAAAAGTATTCATATTTTGGTTTCGGGTTAAATAAAACCATATATTATCCTGTGAATAAATCATATAAATTTGGCTGTGTTGAGTCACCACTAGGGGGAGCTAAGTGCATGTGGATTTACACACATAGTAATGTGTTGTGAGTGGGCTTGGGATGAGTTCTGAGCAGAGGCTCCCTCTGGTGGTTACAGGCGGTGCTGGTCTGTCCAGTGAAGATTGTGAGGATTGAGGAATCAGGTGTTACTGACGGTCTTATATAAGGGAGTCACCTTCCCATCAGGGTTGCCGGTGATCAATTGTTCTGGTCTGAATCCTTGATTCCTGTTTCCTTTGTAGCCTGCTGTGTCGTGTCTGCATCTCCTGCTAACAGATAAGACATTTTCTTCTTTTTGTTTGTGCTTGATTTTTGCATTTTGTCCTGCACTTCTGTGGGGGCCTTCTGGGTCCCCTCCGGGGGCTTTTGCCCTCTCAGTTTAGTTCAACCACTGATGTTTGTACCTTTGCTTTTTCCAGTTTTTTCAGTGGCTGCTGTTTTGATTTTGTTACACCAGAGAACTAATTTAGGTGGTAGAGGTCGTGTGATCTCAGGTGTTTTTGAAATTAGTAGAGTTGGTGCTTTTCAGGGTTTTCTGGGATTGCAGTAAGTACCCTTCCTATCCTTTTCTATTTAGTTAGTTTGGGTCCCAACGTTTGCTCATACTATTTTCTGTCTGTGTCTGTATTTCTTCTTGTCTAACTGCCATTACATGTTTGGGGGCTTTCTATTATCTTTGGGGTTCTGCTCCGGGGCAGATAGCTTTCCTATTTCTATCTTTAGGTGTAGTTAGTTTCTCAGGCTGTGACGAGGCGTCTAGGACCAACGTAGGAACGCTCCACGGCTGCCTCTAGTTGTTGTGGTTAGTCAGGGTACTGCAATCTCATAGATTCCAACTGCTCTGGTGTATTGCATTTTTTACCTGCACTCCTCAGCTACCGAAACATAACAGTATCACCGGCCTAAAATTTAAAATTGTATGGTACTCACAGAAGGGAAAAAATTTGTGAAAGAAAAAACGGTTGTCAGAGTTGTCAGAGATATTTTTCTGTTTGTTGCATTTTTTTTTTTTTTTTTTCCCTCTGTATCTCTGGGTGCTGGGGAGGATTTTTTCTCTCAATGGAGTTTGCACAGTTGTCTGGCCGTGTGGATCAGCTTGCCACTGAGGTTCGGAGTATTGCTATCTATCTTGCTAGGTTGCTGTTGTGGAACCTAGGATTCCCATGCCAGATTTGTTTTTAGGGGATAGAGCTAACTTTCAGAATTTCAAAAATAATTGTAAATTGTTTTTTGCCTTAAAATCTAAGTCCTCAGGGAACGCAGCGCAGCAGGTTCAAATTGTCATCTCTCTCCTGCGCGGCGATCCTCAGGATTGGGCTTTTTCCCTGACACCTGGGGATCCTGTTTTGAGTGATGTTGATGCATTTTTTCAGGCTTTGGGGTTATTGTACGATGAGCCTAATGTCACTGATCAAGCTGAAAAAGCCTTGTTGGCATTAAATCAGGGGCTTGATGACGCTGAGTTATACTGTCAGAGATTCCGTAGGCGGGCAGTCCTGACCAAGTGGAATGACGACGCTTTGGCGGCCCTTTTTCGGAAGGGTCTGTCAGATAATGTAAAGGATGTTATGGTGGGATTCCCTGTCCCCTCTGGTCTCAATGATTCTATGTCATTAGCGATTCAAGTTGACAGACGTTTGCGTGAGCAGAGAAGTATGCGTGGAATAGTGTTGCCTTGTGAACCTGCTTCTGAATCCATGCAGTGTGATAGAGTGGTGTCTGGGGCACAGCGTCATGAGTTTCGAAAGCGCAATGGGTTATGTTTCTACTGTGGTGATGCCTCTCATGCTATTTCAGTCTGCCCTAAGCGGGGAAGACGTTTTGCACGCTCAGTTGTCTTGGGTAGTGTTCAGACTAAGTTTTTATTAACTGTCACTCTGATATGCTCTCTGTCCTCATTTTCTGCTCAGGCTTTCGTTGATTCTGGAGCAGCTATTAACCTGATGGATTATGATTTTGCTAAACGTTGTGGGTTTCCCTTGATACCCCTACAGAAGTCTATTCCCCTACTGGGGATCGATTCTACCCCTTTGGCTGAGAATAAACCTCAGTTCTCTACTCAGGTGATAATGAGGGTTGAACCTGATCATCAAGAGTGCTGCAAATTTTTGGTTCTGTATAATCTACATGACATTATCGTACTGGGTTTCCCTTGGTTACAGTCTCATAATCCTGTTTTGGATTGGAAATCTGTGTCTGTAACCAGTTGGGGCTCCAATGTGTTAATACCAACACTCCTGTTTTTTCTGCCTCCCCCCAGGCTCAGGATGTTCCTGACTTTTTGATTGATTTTTCTGATGTATTTAGCGAAAGTAAATCTGCATCCTTGCCTCCCCATAGGAGCTATGACTGCGCTATTGAATTAGTGCCTGGTAGTAAATTCCCTAAAGGTCGCCTTTTTAACTTGTCTGTACCTGAACATGACGCTATGCGGTCTTATATCAAGGAGTCATTGGAGAAGGGTCATATCAGACCATCCTCTTCACCCTTAGGTGCCGGTTTTTTCTTTGTGGCCAAAAAGGATGGTTCATTAAGGCCGTGTATTGATTATCGTCTTTTGAACAATATTACTGTGAAATATCAATACCCGTTACCCTTGATTTCTGACCTGTTTTCCAGGGTGAAAAACGCTACTTGGTTTACCAAGCTTGACCTCAGGGGGGCATATAACCTTATTCGCAGTAAGCACGGGGATGAATGGAAGACGGCATTCAATACCCCGGAGGGGCATTTTGAGTACCTTGTGATGCCCTTTGGGCTCACTAATGCTCCTTCTGTCTTCCAGTCCTTCATGAATGACATTTTCAGGGATTTTGTGGATAAATTTCTGATTGTTTATTTGGATGATATCTTGATTTTTTCTAATGACTGGGACTCTCATGTGAAACATGTTCGAACTGTATTCCAGATTTTGAGAGAGAATGCTCTGTATGTGAAGGGATCAAAGTGTCTTTTTGGCGTACAGAGGATCTCATTTCTGGGATTCATTTTGTCCCCATCTGTTATTGAAATGGACCCGGTCAAGGTTCAGTGTTATGTTACGGTAGCTGAGGAGTGCAGGTAAAAAAGGAAATACACCAGAGCAGTTGGAATCTATGAGATTGCAGTACCCTGACTAACCACCGCAACTAGAGGCAGCCGTGGAGCGTTCCTACGATGGTCCTAGACGCCTCGTCACAGCCTGAGAAACTAACTACACCTAAAGATAGAAATAGGAAAGCTATCTGCCCCGGAGCAGAACCCCAAAGATAATAGAAAGCCCCCAAACATGTAATGGCGGTTAGACAAGAGGAAATACTGACACAGAAAGAAAATAGTATGAGCAAACGCTGGGGCCCAAACTATCTAAATAGAAAAGGACAGGAAGGGTACTTACTGCAATCCCAGAAAACCCTGAAAAACACCAACTCTACTAATTTCAAAATCACCTGAGATCACACGACCTCTACCACCTAAATTAGTTCTCTGGTGTAACAAAAACAGCAGCCACTGAAAAAACTGCAAAAAGCAAAAGTACAAAACACAGTGGCTGGACTAAACTGAGAGGGCAAAAGCCCCCGGAGGGGACCCAGAAGGCCCCCACAGAAGTGCAGGACAAAATGCAAAAATATAGCAAAAACACAAAATAAGAAATTGTCTTATCTGATAGCAGGAGATGCAGACACGACACAGCAGGCTACAAGGGAAACTGGAAAGAAGGATTCAGACCAGAACAATTGATCACCGGCAACCCTGATGGGAAAATGATTCCCTTAAATAAGACCAATCAGTAACACCTGATTCCCAATCCTCACTAGTACCGCTTGTAACCACCAGAAGGAGCCTCTGCTCAGAACTCATCTCAAACCCATTCACAACAGTACCCCCCCCTTGAGGAGGGTCACCGAACCCTCATTTGAGCAACCAGGTCGGTCAGGATGAGTTCTATGATACGCACGGATAAGTCTCCTAGCATGGATGTCCGAAGCAAACACCCAAGAATTATCTTCCTGACCATAACCTCTCCATTTAACCAAATACTGGAGTCTTCGTCTAGAAAAACGAGAATCCAATATTTTCTCAACCACATACTCCAGATTGCCCTCAACCAAAACAGGGTCAGGAGGCACAGCAGCAGGAACCACTGGCTCAACAAACCTCTTCAACAAGGACTTGTGGAACACGTTATGGATCTTAAATGTCCCTGGAAGAAGCAAACGAAAAGAAACAGGATTAATAATCTCCATGATCTTATAAGGTCCAATGAACCTAGGCTTAAATTTAGGAGATGCTACTCTCATAGGAATATTCTTTGAGGACAACCAGACCAAGTCCCCCACTTTAAACCGAGGACCATCAGTCCTATGCCGGTTAGCAAACCGCTGGGCCTTCTCCTGAGAGAGGGACAACCTCTCCACTACCTGGTCCCAAATCTGCTGCATACGCTCAACAACAGAGTCAACACCTGGACAGACAGAAGCCTCCGTCTGTCCTGAAGAAAATCGAGGGTGAAACCCAGAATTACAGAAAAACGGAGACATCAAAGTGGCAGAGCTAGCCCTATTATTAAGAGCAAACTCAGCCAAAGGCAAAAAAGAGACCCAGTCATCCTGATCAGCAGACACAAAGCATCTTAGATAAGTCTCCAATGTCTGGTTTGTTCTCTCAGTTTGACCATTGGTCTGAGGATGAAATGCCGAGGAGAAAGACAATTGAACACCCAGTTTAGAACAAAAAGTCCTCCAAAATCTGGAAACAAACTGGACTCCTCTGTCAGACACAATGTTCTCAGGAATGCCGTGTAAACGAACCACGTGCTGAAGGAACAACGGCACCAATTCAGAGGAGGAAGGCAACTTAGGTAATGGCACAAGATGTATCATTTTGGAAAACCTATCACAAATTACCCAGATGGTGGTCATTCTCTGAGAAACAGGAAGATCGGAAATGAAATCCATAGAGATATGGGTCCATGGTCTCTTGGGCACAGGCAATGGCATCAACAAACCACTAGAGCGAGAGCAAGGCTTGGAGCGAGAGCAAGTCCCGCAGGACTGCACAAATTCCCTGACATCGCGAGACAAGGTAGGCCACCAAAAGGACCGACTAACCAAGTCTCTGGTACCAAAAATTCCGGGATGCCCAGCCAATGCGGAACAATGAATCTCAGACATCACACTCTTTTTCCATTGGTCCGGGACAAACAATTTTCCAACAGGGCAGCGCTCGGGCCTATCCTCCTGACACCCCTCCAGAGCAAGTCTCAAATTAGGCGAGATGGCGGAAAGAACTACACCCTCCTTCAAAATAACAGAGGGATCAGATAGCTCAGGAGAGTCCGCAAGGAAACTCCTCGAGAGGGCATCCGCCTTAACATTCTTAGTGCCAGGAAGAAAGGAAACCACAAAATTAAAACGTGTGAAAAACAAGGCCCACCTGGCCTGTCTAGGATTGAGTCGCTTGGCAGATTCCAGATAGACCAGATTCTTATGGTCCGTAAGGACCACCACCTGATGTTTGGCTCCCTCCAGCCAATGTCTCCACTCTTCAAAAGCCCACTTCATGGCCAATAACTCCCGATTACCCACGTCATAATTACGTTCAGTAGGAGAAAATTTTCGAGAGAAAAAGGCACAAGGGTTACTTTTAGAGGTCTCTGGATCTTTTTGGGACAAAACGGCACCTGCCCCAATTTCAGAGGCATCAACCTCCACCTGAAATGGCAGAGAAACATCAGGCTGCCGTAGAACAGGAGCAGAAGTGAATCTCTGCTTAAGTTCCTGAAACGCAGAGACTGCCTCAGGAGGCCAATTCACCACATCAGAACCCTTTCTGGTCAAATCAGTTAATGGTTTAACAATAACAGAGAAATTACCAATAAATTTACGATAAAAATTGGCAAAACCCAAAAATCTCTGAAGAGCCTTTAATGAAGTAGGTTGGACCCAATCACAGATGGCCTGAACCTTGACCGGGTCCATTTCAATAACAGATGGGGACAAAATGAATCCCAGAAATGAGATCTTCTGTACGCCAAAAAGACACTTTGATCCCTTCACATACAGAGCATTCTCTCTCAAAATCTGGAATACAGTCCGAACATGTTTCACATGAGAGTCCCAGTCATTAGAAAAAATCAAGATATCATCCAAATAAACAATCAGAAACTTGTCCACAAAATCCCTGAAAATGTCATTCATGAAGGACTGGAAGACGGAAGGAGCATTAGTGAGCCCAAAGGGCATCACAAGGTACTCAAAATGCCCTTCAGGGGTGTTAAATGCCGTCTTCCATTCATCCCCGTGCTTAATGCGAATAAGGTTATACGCCCCCCTGAGGTCAAGCTTGGTAAACCAAGTAGCGTTTTTCACCCTGGAAAACAGGTCAGAAATCAAGGGTAACGGGTATTGATATTTCACAGTAATATTGTTCAAGAGACGATAATCAATACACGGCCTTAATGAACCATCTTTTTTGGCCACAAAGAAAAAACCGGCACCTAAGGGTGAAGAGGATGGTCTGATATGACCCTTCTCCAATGATTCCTTGATATAAGACCGCATAGCGTCATGTTCAGGTACAGACAAGTTAAAAAGGCGACCCTTAGGGAATTTACTACCTGGCACTAATTCAATAGCGCAGTCATAGCTCCTATGGGGAGGTAAGGATGCAGATTTACTTTCGCTAAACACATCAGAAAAATCAAACAAAAAGTCAGGAACATCCTCAGCCTGGGGGGAGGCAGAAAAAACAGGAGTGTTGGTATTAACACATTGGCAGCCCCAACTGGTTACAGACACAGATTTCCAATCCAAAACAGGATTATGAGACTGTAACCAAGGGAAACCCAGCACGATAATGTCATGCAGATTATATAGAACCAAAAATTTGCAGCACTCCTGGTGATCAGGTTCAACCCTCATTATCACCTGAGTAGAAAACTGGGGTTTATTCTCAGCCAAAGGGGTAGAATCGATCCCCAGTAGGGGAATAGACTTCTGTAGGGGTATCAAGGGAAATCCACAACGTTTAGCAAAATCATAATCCATCAGGTTAATAGCTGCTCCAGAATCAACGAAAGCCTGAGCAGAAAATGAGGACAGAGAGCATATCAGAGTGACAGTTAATAAAAACTTAGTCTGAACACTACCCAAGACAACTGAGCGTGCAAAACGTCTTCCCCGCTTAGGGCAGACTGAAATAGCATGAGAGGCATCACCACAGTAGAAACATAACCATTGCGCTTTCGAAACTCATGACGCTGTGCCCCAGACACCACACCATCACACTGCATGGGCTCAGCAGCTGGCTCACAAGGCAACACCACTCCACGCATACTTCTCCGCTCACGCAAACGTCTGTCAATTTGAATCGCTAATGACATAGAATCATTGAGACCAGAGGGGACAGGGAATCCCACCATAACATCCTTTACATTATCCGACAGACCCTTCCGGAAAAGGGCCGCCAAAGCGTCGTCATTCCATTTGGTCAGGACTGCCCACCTACGGAATCTCTGACAGTATAACTCAGCGTCATCAAGCCCCTGATTTAATGCCAACAAGGCTTTTTCAGCTTGATCAGTGACATTAGGCTCATCGTACAATAACCCCAAAGCCTGAAAAAATGCATCAACATCACTCAAAACAGGATCCCCAGGTGTGAGGGAAAAAGCCCAATCCTGAGGATCGCCGCGCAGGAGAGAGATGACAATTTGAACCTGCTGCGCTGCGTTTCCTGAGGACTTAGATTTTAAGGCAAGAAACAATTTACAATTATTTTTGAAATTCTGAAACTTAGCTCGATCCCCTAAAAACAAATCTGGCATGGGGATCCTAGGTTCCACAACAGGCAACCTAGCAAGATATGCAGCAATACTCTGAACCTCAGTGGCAAGCTGATCCACACGGCCAGACAACTGTGCAAACTCCATTGGGAGAAAAGATCCTCCCCAGCACCCAGAGATACAGAGGGAAAAAAAAAAAAAAAAAAAAAAATGCAACAAACAGAAAAATATCTCTGACAACTTTTCTTCCTTCAAAATATTTTTTCCCTTCTGTGAGTACCATACAATTTTTATGGCCGGTGATACTGTTATGTTACGGTAGCTGAGGAGTGCAGGTAAAAAAGGAAATACACCAGAGCAGTTGGAATCTATGAGATTGCAGTACCCTGACTAACCACCGCAACTAGAGGCAGCCGTGGAGCGTTCCTACGATGGTCCTAGACGCCTCGTCACAGCCTGAGAAACTAACTACACCTAAAGATAGAAATAGGAAAGCTATCTGCCCCGGAGCAGAACCCCAAAGATAATAGAAAGCCCCCAAACATGTAATGGCGGTTAGACAAGAGGAAATACTGACACAGAAAGAAAATAGTATGAGCAAACGCTGGGGCCCAAACTATCTAAATAGAAAAGGACAGGAAGGGTACTTACTGCAATCCCAGAAAACCCTGAAAAACACCAACTCTACTAATTTCAAAATCACCTGAGATCACACGACCTCTACCACCTAAATTAGTTCTCTGGTGTAACAAAAACAGCAGCCACTGAAAAAACTGCAAAAAGCAAAAGTACAAAACACAGTGGCTGGACTAAACTGAGAGGGCAAAAGCCCCCGGAGGGGACCCAGAAGGCCCCCACAGAAGTGCAGGACAAAATGCAAAAATATAGCAAAAACACAAAATAAGAAATTGTCTTATCTGATAGCAGGAGATGCAGACACGACACAGCAGGCTACAAGGGAAACTGGAAAGAAGGATTCAGACCAGAACAATTGATCACCGGCAACCCTGATGGGAAAATGATTCCCTTAAATAAGACCAATCAGTAACACCTGATTCCCAATCCTCACTAGTACCGCTTGTAACCACCAGAAGGAGCCTCTGCTCAGAACTCATCTCAAACCCATTCACAACAGTTCAGGCCATCTGTGATTGGGTCCAACCTACTTCATTAAAGGCTCTTCAAAGATTTTTGGGTTTTGCCAATTTTTATCGTAAATTTATTGGTAATTTCTCGGTTATTGTTAAACCATTAACTGATTTGACCAAAAAGGGTTCTGATGTGGTGAATTGGCCTCCTGAGGCAGTCTCTGCATTTCAGGAACTTAAGCAGAGATTCACTTCTGCTCCTGTTCTACGGCAGCCTGATGTTTCTCTGCCATTTCAGGTGGAGGTTGATGCCTCTGAAATTGGGGCAGGTCCTGTTTTGTCCCAAAAAGATCCAGAGACCTCTAAAAGTAACCCTTGTGCCTTTTTCTCTCGAAAATTTTCTCCTACTGAACGTAATTATGACGTGGGTAATCGGGAGTTATTGGCCATGAAGTGGGCTTTTGAAGAGTGGAGACATTGGCTGGAGGGAGCCAAACATCAGGTGGTGGTCCTTACTGACCATAAGAATCTGGTTTATCTGGAATCTGCCAAGCGACTCAATCCTAGACAGGCCAGGTGGGCCTTGTTTTTCACACGTTTTAATTTTGTGGTTTCCTTTCTTCCTGGCACTAAGAATGTTAAGGCGGATGCCCTCTCGAGGAGCTTCCTTGCGGACTCTCCTGAGTTATCTGATCCTTCTGTTATTTTGAAAGAGGGTGTAGTTCTTTCCGCCATCTCACCTAATTTGAGACTTGCTCTGGAGGGTGTCAGGAGGATAGGCCCGAGCACTGCCCTGTTGGAAAATTGTTTGTCCCGGACCAGTGGAAAAAGAGTGTGATGTCTGAGATTCATTGTTCCGCGTTGGCTGGGCATCCCGGAATTTTTGGTACCAGAGACTTGGTTAGTCGGTCCTTTTGGTGGCCTACCTTGTCTCGTGATGTCAGGGAATTTGTGCAGTCCTGCGGGACTTGCTCTCGCTCCAAGCCTTGCTCTCGCTCTAGTGGTTTGTTGATGCCATTGCCTGTGCCCAAGAGACCATGGACCCATATCTCTATGGATTTCATTTCCGACCTTCCTGTTTCTCAGAGAATGACCGCCATCTGGGTGATTTGTGATAGGTTTTCTAAGATGATACATCTTGTGCCATTACCTAAGTTGCCTTCCTCCTCTGAATTGGTGCCGTTGTTCCTTCAGCACGTGGTTCGTTTACACTGCATTCCTGAGAACATAGTGTCTGACAGAGGAGTCCAGTTTGTTTCCAGATTTTGGAGGACGTTTTGTTCTAAACTGGGTGTTCAATTGTCTTTCTCCTCGGCATTTCATCCTCAGACCAAT
The DNA here is from genome assembly GCA_033576555.1 of Oophaga sylvatica. NCBI lineage: Eukaryota > Metazoa > Chordata > Amphibia > Anura > Dendrobatidae > Oophaga > Oophaga sylvatica. The sequence continues at coordinate 60,676,853 of JARQOD010000009.1, read as the reverse complement.
GGTCAAACTGAGAGAACAAACCAGACATTGGAGACTTATCTAAGATGCTTTGTGTCTGCTGATCAGGATGACTGGGTCTCTTTTTTGCCTTTGGCTGAGTTTGCTCTTAATAATAGGGCTAGCTCTGCCACTTTGATGTCTCCATTTTTCTGTAATTCTGGGTTTCACCCTCGATTTTCTTCAGGACAGACGGAGGCTTCTGTCTGTCCAGGTGTTGACTCTGTTGTGGAGCGTATGCAACAGATTTGGGACCAGGTAGTGGAGAGGTTGTCCCTCTCCAGGAGAGGGCCCAGCGGTTTGCTAACCGGCATAGGACTGGTGGTCCTCGGTTTAAAGTGGGTGACTTGGTCTGGTTGTCCTCAAAAAATATTCCTATGAGAGTAGCATCTCCTAAATTTAAGCCTAGGTTCATTGGACCTTATAAGATCATAGAGATTCTTAATCCTGTTTCTTTTCGTTTGCTTCTTCCAGGGACATTTAAGATCCATAACGTGTTCCACAAGTCCTTGTTGAAGAGGTTTGTTGAGCCAGTGGTTCCTGCTGCTGTGCCTCCTGACCCTGTTTTGGTTGAGGGCAATCTGGAGTATGTGGTTGAGAAAATATTAGATTCTCGTTTTTCTAGACGAAAACTCCAGTATTTGGTTAAGTGGAGAGGTTATGGTCAGGAAGACAATTCTTGGGTGTTTGCTTCGGACACCATGCTAGAGGACTCATCCGTGCGTACCATAGAACTCATCCTGACCGACCTGGTTGCTCAAATGAGGGTTCGGTGACCCCTCCTCAAGGGGGGGGTACTGTTGTGAGTGGGCTTGGGATGAGTTCTGAGCAGAGGCTCCCTCTGGTGGTTACAGGCGGTGCTGGTCTGTCCAGTGAAGATTGTGAGGATTGGGAATCAGGTGTTACTGACGGGTCTTATATAAGGGAGTCACCTTCCCATCAGGGTTGCCGGTGATCAATTGTTCTGGTCTGAATCCTTGATTCCTGTTTCCTTTGTAGCCTGCTGTGTCGTGTCTGCATCTCCTGCTAACAGATAAGACATTTTCTTCTTTTTGTTTTTGTGCTTGATTTTTGCATTTTGTCCTGCACTTCTGTGGGGGCCTTCAGGGTCCCCTCCGGGGGCTTTTGCCCTCTCAGTTTAGTTCAGCCACTGATGTTTGTACCTTTGCTTTTTCCAGTTTTTTCAGTGGCTGCTGTTTTGATTTTGTTACACCAGAGAACTAATTTAGGTGGTAGAGGTCGTGTGATCTCAGGTGTTTTTGAAATTAGTAGAGTTGGTGCTTTTCAGGGTTTTCTGGGATTGCAGTAAGTACCCTTCCTATCCTTTTCTATTTAGTTAGTTTGGGTCCCAACGTTTGCTCATACTATTTTCTGTCTGTGTCTGTATTTCTTCTTGTCTAACCGCCATTACATGTTTGGGGGCTTTCTATTATCTTTGGGGTTCTGCTCCGGGGTAGATAGCTTTACTATTTCTATCTTTAGGTGTAGTTAGTTTCTCAGGCTGTGACGAGGCGTCTAGGACCAACGTAGGAACGCTCCACGGCTGCCTTTAGTTGTTGTGGTTAGTCAGGGTACTGCAATCTCATAGATTCCAACTGCTCTGGTGTATTGCCTTTTTACCTGCACTCCTCAGCTACCGAAACATAACAGTAATGAGCTGTATGCAGTGAGCTCCCCCTGGTGGCAGATAAAGATAGTCGCCGTGACATCATCACAGCAATCAGTGGGGGGCTATCTTCTATTACAGGCCCCATAGCAGCTGTGTGCCCTGCTTATATGTACATATGCCACCACCACGGGAAAAGTAAGACCCTAATGCCACCAATAATTAAGGGCCGGTTGTAACTGCTACCAGCTCACCCACAATTACCATGAAACTGAAACTTACTTTATAATGTTAACCATGGAATAAAATAAATAAATAAATAAATAAAATAATAGATATATTTATTTATTTTGTATCCTGATAATTAGATACACACCTGTTCACCTCTAAGGCCTACTTCACCTCGGTCGCCCTAAAAAATAATTAAAAATAGCATAATTAAACACTAAAAACTAGTGAGGAATTACAGATGTAAAGAAAAAAAAGTGATTTAGCACTTGTGACTCATTACCATACCTTTGGTCCAGCTGGGCCGGCTGCTCCAGGGATTCCCTTAAAGGCAAAAAAGCAAGGATGAAAATGTATTGTTTTCAGGTCACCGTGTGGCCCGGGCGGCCATAATGTTCTAAAACTGTGTACAGAAGCATGAGATATATATCAGACACGCACCTGGCCTGGAGCGCCAGCTTGTCCCGGAGGTCCTGGAACTCCTTGGGGTCCTATTGGACCTGGTGGGCCTATCACTCCTGCTGCTCCTTTGGTGCCATCTCGGCCCTGCAACATAATTTTTGAGCAGATAAAAAAGAGGAACAGAACATATGATAAGTGCATCTGCTGAGACCCCTCTAATCCCCCCAGTGGGAGTGGAAGGAGCATATGTGGCCTTAACTCCTACACAGGGGGTTCTGGTGATCAGTGGGTGTCACAGCGGCGATTTACATCTATCACATATCCTTGTTACGCCTCTTGAAAAATCGCACTAAAGTAAAAGTTTTGAATGGAATAATAAAATGCTTACTTCAATTGTTCAGTTGTGATTGCTCCTCCCACGAGCAGCTAAATAAAGATCCTCATGGGCGGGGCCAACAAAATATTCCAAACTACACATGAGGCATACTTTTGAGTTGATTTTTCAGTACACATTGAGAGTGTACTGAACAGAGCAGGATATTTGGTCTGAACGGATTTAGCAATACCTACATCTTTGCCAGGAGGACCAGCTTCACCTCTGTCACCCTGAGGGAAGGAGAAAGAAGGTAGATCACCATAAGCAGTGTGCAGGCTTGGATATATCTATAGGGGGTGGTAGTAAATGATCTATGGATAAGGCCACACATCTGAGCAGAGCACATTATGTAACGCTCACCTTCCTGCCGTCTTCTCCAGGAGTCCCCTCCTCACCCTACGAGACAGAGAGAAAAATGGGAGCAATAACACACAAGCAGTAAAGTAAGACTGCCGAAAAGGCTTAAAATAGTTACTCACATTTTTGCCATTCAGGCCAGGCTTCCCATCTTCTCCAGGTTTTCCCTTTTTCAGGTAAAAAAAATTATCAAAATTTTTATTGCATCAAAAAAAACTCACAAATTTTGGAGTGTGCCAAAAATTGTAACTTTTTATTTAAACTTGTTTTAAATGGGCGGGGCTCTGTGAAAGGGGCGGGGTCACACAGGATTGCTATCATTTATGCCAGAAAGGTATTTTTTTGTGTAAGCCTCTTAATAAAATATAAAGTCTGGAGCATTAAGATCAGCAATTTTTTTCATTAATACTAGCAGTGTTCATAAATATCTGCCAGGGTGTTAATACTTTTCTCCAGCGCTTGAGATTATATGATTTAAAGGGACAACTTGATATAAAACCGCATTTCGCCGCCAGCTTCTTTCTGGCGAAACGCGTTTTTATACCGGTATGTCCCTTTAAATCATATAATCTCAAGCGCTGGAGAAAAGTATTAACACCCTGGCAGGAAAGAAGCTGACGGTGAAACGCGCGTCGGGGTGAGGAGATGACAGGAGCACTATTTTCCACTACCTTCCTCGATGATATTAGCCCAGTTTTTATATGGATAGGCCAATCCTTTGGATTAGCTTATTCTTGCCTATTCGGTCTGCTCCTGTCTTACCATATTCGGGGGCATTGTATTTTTGACTTTATTTTTTGACCTTGACTTGGATTTTCATATAAACTTGGTGGTTACATTTACTATTTTGGCTTATCCTGTGGAAACATAATTTAACCTGGAGGGATTCATTTGTCAGCAGTTGTTTTATACCGATATGTATTGATTAACACCATAGGTATGTACCCATTATAGGTCAGCACTGCAGTACTAATCTCCCCGGTGTATCTTTCATTGCACTGCTCTTACTGTTTACACCCCTACCTTTTTGATGTTGTGCTCAGCGTCCCCTATAACGGCATTTTCCTTTTTAATGCATTTCTTTTAAATCTTGATTAATAAAAATATTGTTTTTTTGGGATATTTTGTGGGATCTCTTCCTTATCCTATATGCATAATATCTGGGATTGGTTGCTGCATTATCTGTGATGTGTCCCTGTAACATTGGACACATGTTGACCTATTATTTCACCAGAACAGTTTGAAATAAAAGCTGAGCTCTCATTGGTTGCCGAGGCTGAAAACTGACAGCTGATCCCACCCGCGACTGCTCACCGCTACTCCTTGTGGCCCAGTAGGTCCAATTGGTCCAGGGGGTCCGTGCTCTCCTCTTAATCCTGGAAGACCCTAAAAAAGATCACTCATGGCAATTTTAATCCAAAAAAATCACAAAGGAAAATATGAGATCCAGACTCAAAATGAAATACTCACATCTCGACCTGGATCTCCTTGTTTTCCTAAATCCCCCTATGATGACAAATGCACTTTATTACTGTTATATACTATTATTATACAGTGATATAGAAGTTATATTCTTGTACATAGGGAGCAGTATTATAGTAGTTATATTCTTGTACATAGGGGCAGAATTATAGTAGTTATATTCTTGTACATAGGAGCAGTATTAAGTAGTTATATTCTTGTACATAGGGGCAGAATTATAGTAGTTATATTCTTGTATATAGGAGCAGTATTATAGTAGTTATATTCTTGTACATAGGGGCAGTATTATAGTAGTTATATTCTTGTACATAGGGGCAGAATTATAGTAGTTATATTCTTGTATATAGGAGCAGTATTATAGTAGTTATATTCTTGTACATAGGAGCAGTATTATAGTAGTTATATTCTTGTACATAGGGGCAGTATTATAGTAGTTATATTCTTGTACATAGGGGGCAGTATTATAGTAGTTATATTCTTGTACATAGGGGCAGAATTATAGTAGTTATATTCTTGTATATAGGAGCAGTATTATAGTAGTTATATTCTTGTACATAGGAGCAGTATTATAGTAGTTATATTCTTGTACATAGGGGCAGTATTATAGTAGTTATATTCTTGTACACAGGAGGCAGTATTATAGTAGTTATATTCTTGTACTATAGGAGCAGTATTATAGTAGTTATATTCTTGTACATAGGGGCAGTATTATAGTAGTTATATTCTTGTACATAGGGGCAGTATTATGATAAGTTATATTCTTGTACATAGGGGCAGTAATTATAGAGTTATATTTTTTAGTAATAGGAGCAGTATTATAGTAGTTTATCTTGTCATTGGCAGTATTAGTGTTATATTGTACTAGGAGCAGTATTATAGTAGTTATATTCTTGTACATAGGGGCAGTATTATAGTAGTTATATTCTTGTACATAGGAGCAGTATTATAGTAGTTATATTCTTGTACATAGGGGCAGTATTATAGTAGTTATATTCTTGTACATAGGAGCAGTATTATAGTAGTTATATTCTTGTACACAGGAGGCAGTATTATAGTAGTTATATTCTTGTACATAGGGGCAGTATTATAGTAGTTATATTCTTGTACATAGGAGCAGTATTATAGTAGTTATATTTTTGTACATAGGGGCAGTATTATAGTAGTTATATTTTTGTACATAGGGGCAGTATTATAGTAGTTATATTCTTGTATATAGGAGCAGTATTATAGTAGTTATATTCTTGTATATAGGGGGCAGTATTATAGTAGTTATATTCTTGTACATAGGGAGCAGTATTATAGTAGTTATATTCTTGTACATAGGGGCAGTATTATAGTAGTTATATTCTTTACATAGGAGCAGTATTATAGTAGTTATTTCTTGTACATAGGGCAGTATTAAGTAGTATTTTCTTGTACATAGGGGCAGTATTATAGTAGTTTATTCTTGTACATAGGAGCAGTATTATAGTAGTTATATTCTTGTACATAGGGCAGTATTATAGTAGTTATATTCTTGTACATAGGGAGCAGTATTATAGTAGTTATATTCTTGTACATAGGAGCAGTATTATAGTAGTTTATTTTGTATATAGGGAGCAGTATTATAGTAGTTATATTCTTGTACATAGGGCAGTATTATAGTAGTTATATTCTTGTACATAGGGCAGTATTATAGTAGTTATATTTTGTAATAGGAGCAGTATTATAGTAGTTTATTCTTGTACATAGGGGCAGTATTATAGTAGTTATATTCTTGTACATAGGGCAGTATTATAGTAGTTATATTCTTGTACATAGGAGCAGTATTATAGTAGTTGTATTCTTGTACATAGGGGCAGTATTATAGTAGTTATATTCTTGTACATAGGGCAGTATTATAGTAGTTATATTCTTGTACATAGGAGCAGTATTATAGTAGTTATATTCTTGTACATAGGGGCAGTATTAGAGTAGTTATATTCTTGTACATAGGGGCAGTATTAGAGTATATTATGGGAATATTAATCTACACGTAGTTTCCCTCTTTACCCTTAGTCCTGGTGTCCCTGGCTGTCCTGGTTTTCCATCAATTCCATTTCTGCCATCATTTCCGGGAGGTCCACGTTCCCCCTTAATGGAAGAGTACGAACAATAACGTAGAATATGACAGATATGGGGAGTGATTACGGCTTTCTTGTAGTCGGCAGTTTATGGGCTCGACTAATGCGCTTCATGCCACTGGGAATCTGTATGTTATTAGCACAGGATCCGGTGGAATGAAGGACACCAGTATGAGCCCAGTAGTCTCCCAGTGGACGATGCTTGTTGACCCCCAACTTGGAGGTAAAGCCTTAGACGATCTGCATGTGTTCTTCTGGGTACATACCTTGTCACCTGGAGCTCCGCGATCTCCGGCGTCTCCCTGTATATCAGGGATAAAGTTAAATGACTGGTGAGAGTGCAAAATGTCTGACAACAGGGAACAATAGATTGTGCTCAACAGCAAAGCAACCGAATATTATAAAAAGGATTTAGATTAATGTTCTGTTAAGAACTGTGCTAAAAAAGAGGAACAACGTACCCGTAATCCTGGTGCCCCTCTGGGTCCGTCCAAACCCTAGAAAATGGGAAAAGGTCAATTATATTTTATTATTAATATGTAGGATGAATTCACAATAAGATTATCTGAAAAACCCGTCAGCATTCAAGGGTTAAAACTGTATGTTAAAAATCCTATAAAATATTTTAAGATAGTATATGGGATGACAATACTCACCCTCTCTCCGGGAAGACCATTTATCCCGGCTTCTCCCTTCTGCCCCTTCATCCCATGTTCTCCGGGGTCTCCAGCATCTCCCTACATGTACATACACATTCCTAAAAGGGGTCCAGTCACCATAATCATGGCTTTTGGCACAAATTAGGTCCACCATGTCTGCTTGAAAACCAATATTATTTTGGTTGCAAGTTGCAAAATAAAAAAAAATGATAAAAATCTTCTGCCGTTTTGTGTATACAGCTCCTATGCAGACCAATGTGTCTCTATGATAACACTACAAGCAAACCCTTTGTAGTGAGATACTGCTAGATAATAAAGGGAATATATGATAAAATATCCAAGAATGGAGAGAGGACACCAAGTGACAAGACAGTGACACAAAAATCAATAGTGACACAATGTAAATAATCAAATAATAATTTTATTAAATTGAATAAAATAAAAATAACAAAATAGTGTATACAAGATTATATCAAAATAAATAATAAATGGTATAAAACAAACGATAACCGGATAATAGAATACCTAATAAGGAATGAGCACGTCACCATATAAGATTATGTGCTTAATGGTGTACACCTTAAACTAATTAGTATATAAATGTGTGCACATATAAAAAACAGGTGTGCTCAAACAGCACCCAGGTAATGGCTAGATATATAAGCATAGGATAGGTAGCATGTGATATATATATACATGAAGTAATAAACGCAGTGAACCTCAGATAAAAAATACATCTATAAAATCACATAAAATGTGTGTGAATATCTGCAATATTCAGTGCATAAAAAACAATATGTATAAAAAATATTAGTGAAAAAACAAATATGGGCAATCCTAGTGAAAAAACAATGTACATATATTGTCCAAGCAATTGTAAATGAAATCACCATGTGCCATATAAATGGTGAACAGTCACCATAAAAATATAATAGCCTGCACCGTGCACAATATGAAAAGGCTGAGAAGTGAAAAAAATGCCGCTAAGATTCAAAGCAATTCATTTACAATTGCTTGGACACATTTTATGTGATTTTATAGATGTATTTTTTATCTGAGGTTCACTGCGTTTATTACTTCATGTATATATATATCACATGCTACCTATCCTATGCTTATATATCTAGCCATTACCTGGGTGCTGTTTGAGCACACCTGTTTTTTATATGTGCACACATTTATATACTAATTAGTTTAAGGTGTACACCATTAAGCACATAATCTTATATGGTGACGTGCTCATTCCTTATTAGGTATTCTATTATCCGGGTTATCGTTTGTTTTATACCATTTATTATTTTTTTGATATAATCTTGTATACACTATTTTGTTATTTTTATTTTATTCAATTTAATAAAATTATATTTGATTATTTACATTGTGTCACTATTGATTTTTGTGTCACTGTCTTGTCACTTGGTGTCCTCTCTCCATTCTTGGATATTTTATCATATATTTCCGGGTGGTCTGCCATCCACACTTTTGGTGTGGATTGTCACTATTAATATTCACGTTGTTTATCAATTATTTTTTTTGGATTATTATAACTCGTAATTTTCCGTGGTGTAACATTTCAATCAATTTCTTTGTTTTTGTTTTTTAGATAATAAAGGGTCAGTGTATTGGGGTTATCCAGGGTCTCTGTTGTCTGTGTCGGCCCCTGCGAAGGCGGAAAATGAATCTTTACACTGTTTAGTGGTTGCAATGGGTTCATCAACTACAGTGTTATTGTAAGAGATTTAAAGGGACCGATCCCTTTAGTGCTCCATCATGAAGGGCCATGTAGATGTGTGCACCTTGTCGGATTGCTTCCAAGGGAATCTTAAAGGGGAATTGCTGCTATTCTGGGGTCAGGTGTATCACAGTGCATTCATACTCACCTTGTCCCCTTTAACTCCAGAAAGCACCGACTCAACTGTTCCCTAAAAACAAAAATTTCCAATGAAATCCCAATTATTGACTTCAAGTTTTCAAACTTTTGATTATGGATAGAGTAAATTGGGTAATAAAAGAAGAAAACAATCTTACAGGTTTTCCTGGGGGTCCTTGAGGTCCTTGTGGCCCCTACAATAATAATATAATTAATAAATCAGTGGTTCCTCGGCCCATAGTCACACTATGACGGGACTGGCATTTAACGTCTTACTTACTGGTTCACCCTGGTCGCCTTTACTGCCAGCAGCACCGGGGCTCCCCTAAAAAATAAGTGACAGCGTTATATGCATTATTGTATCAGCAATATATGAACACTGTATGGAGAAAAGACCTGGAGCAGCTCGCCTCTTACTCATCGAGCCACAGAGATCCCCCCGGTACATAGCATCCGACCCATCACCCCTAGTGTATAACCTCCGGCCCGCCGCCATGCTGTCCTCCCTTACTACCATGTGACAGAGCGGCCGGTGGTGCGGAGCTCAGAGATACCAGCGCGGTCCTGTAATAGAACCCACCGGGGTAACAAGACCGGTCCTTACACTTCTCCTGAATCTTCCCCCATCACCTGTGAGTGATATTATTGAGAAGTGGAAGGAACCGCAGCAACTCAGCCAAGAAGTGGAGACCCCGTAATGTTACAGAGCGGGGGCCGAGTGCTGAGGAGCAGAGGGCAGAAAAGTCACCACCGCTCTGCTGACCCCATAACTGCAGAGTCCAGACCTCCTCATCAGCACAAGCACTGCGCCCCCGCCGGGAGCTTCATGGCCGAGCAGCTGCATGCAGCCGTACATCACCAAGCACAATGCCGAGCGTCAGATGAAGTGGTGTAAAGCCGCCACCACTGGACTCTGGAGGAGACGTGTTCTGTGCATTGACGGATCGCCTTCTCTATCAGGAGTCTGGGTTTGGTGACTCCAGGAGGACGTTACCCCCTGACGGCATTGTGCCCCCTGTACAGATGGTGGAGGGGGATAATGCTATGGATTGTTATCAGGGTCGGCCTTGGGCCCTTTGTTTCAGTGGAGGGAAATCATAATGTTTCAGCACAAGACATTGCGGACAATTGTAGCTTCAGCTTTGTGGGAACAGTTTGGGGAAGACCCTTCTCTGTCCCCCATGACTGTGCCCAGTGCATGAGGTAGATATGGGGGGAGTTTGGTGGAAGAACATGAGCGGCCGCACTGACCCATCCAACACCTTTGTAATGAACTATACCAGAGATTCTGAGCCCGGCCACCCCCCAACATCAGGGTCTGACCCCACAAATGATCTTCTGGATAAAGGGGCAAAAATTTCCACAGACACCTCCAAAATCTTGTAGAAATCCCTCCCAGGAGAGCGGAGCCGTTATATCCGCAGAGGAGCGACTCCATGTTAATGTCTATGGATGTAAGATCCTGGAGGTGGATGCGGAGGGGGCACATACTTTTCTCCATATGGTACCTGTAGGCTGGTATAATGCATATAGATCAGGGCAGTGGCGCAGCCATTATTAGGTGACATAGTGGGCACCATTCCTCCTGACTTCTTGTAGATTTCATGCAGCTGCTGAAACGGTGGTGACTCCCATAGACTTCCATGGACGAGACCGGAGCACAAAGCCGCCAACATTCTGTCTCCACCTGAATATGGTCTCAATGTTTACAGTAGGAAACCCCTTTTAATCCTTTACCGTTTCTAGCATTTGAAGATCTCTGCTTGCTGTCAGTGAATGGGAACGGCCGATCATTACAGGAGGACTCTGGCACTTACGTTTCTCCCGTCTTCCCCAGCTTCTCCTGGTTCTCCCTTTTCTCCTAGGTTGCCCCTTGGCCCCGGTAGACCCTGATAATAAAAAGTACAAACAATTATATAAAAAAAATGAACTGTCCTGAAAAAGAAGAAGAAATGTATGAAAGGAGAAATGCGCAGTAGCGGTGCGGGCCTCACTCACCCTCAGGCCTCGTTCCCCGTTTTTTCCCGGAATACCCAATTCTCCCTGCAAGACGACAGGAATAAGTTGTCACCTTTCGTTTTTACCATCAGATCGCCACTACTGTACGCTTCTTACCGGCGTCCCTTCGTCTCCTTTGTCTCCTTTTTCTCCTTCTTTACCCCGGAGCCCAATCTGCCCTGGAGGACCCGATTTCCCGGGTTCTCCATCCTCTCCTGGATCACCAGCATCACCCTGGAAAAAAAAAGATAATTTACCATAGAGTTGGACAGATCATGGAACTGGATGGGGATGTTCTGCAGCAGCTGCGGTCATCACCTCCAAACTAATGACCCTTATTGATGATTTGGGCTCTAGGCACTGAAACTAAGTGGGCGCGTCTCCTGTGAAGCTGGTGGGACGATAATTCCTTCAGGGGTCCCAATTCCTCCATTGGACACGGTTTTACTAATTTTTCAACATGTATCAATCAGCTGGATTATTAAATCAGCGCCAATGGAAGGGCAGCTCAGCCCCATTCAAGTGAATGGTGGACCAAGCTGCAATACCAAACTTAACCAATGGAGTAAGGTGGCGCTGTTTCGGAAGTTTCAACCCTCCAGACATAATAATCGCTAATGATCGCCCCCCCTGGACTGAGATTTAACTTCACATTTGGTTTTGCATTAGCTGATCAAGCATAACATTATATATTGGAAGGTTTTCCTACCTTGGGACCTGATCTTCCAGCCAGACCCATAGGTCCCTATTGAAAAGCAAACAAAATGGGGAAAAAAAGTAATTAATTGACCCATGACAGCCCCATATACTAATTTGTCATTAATCCCGTATACCGGCGGTCTTCCAGTTCGTGACACTCACCCTATCCCCTGCTTCTCCTTTTTCTCCCGGCAGCCCAGGAGTGCCGACTCCTCCAGGACCCTGATCGTACAGAAAAACAAAAATGGTTCCAAAGTCAGAGTATAGAATATGTAACTATGATAGATCTGAAGGAAGCACTTACCCTGTCGCCTTTCTCTCCTGCTTCGCCTTTTGCACCTTTGGCCCCCTCTGGCCCCAATGGACCACGATCACCCTGTGATATAATGGGATGTGTGCATTGAGAACAGCGACAACTGGTGGATATTTTATGTCATTACAAGCTTCAGTAATGCAGCCGAAATCTCACCTTGTTCCCTTTCATCCCGGCTGCGGTGGAAGTCTGGAACACAAGGGTATCCCCATTATTACCCCTCTCGGTTGTGCGCTACAAATGCAATCTTGGCCAATAAATACTTGACTTACCGATGAGCCGGGCTCCCCCGGAGGTCCTTGGTCACCCTGAAATTGTAGATAATGTGTTATATTGGGAAACTGGGGGTCTTAGGGTCTATAGGGGGGCTTCTGTACTGTATATAACATCCGAAATGAGTTTAATCACCGACCTTTTCTCCTTGTATTCCCTGTGGCCCGAGAGGTCCCTGATAGGAAGAGAAATTCAAGACGATTAGTCATCATCATGGATCTAAAAAGTAAAAGGCGCAGAACAACCCGACGGTATTACGGTATTACGGTATATTGTACACGTGATCCCAGGTTCAAGTAGTTCAGGAGGGGCAATAAAAAAAAGTAAAGTAAAAAAAAAAAAAAAAACTATAAAAGCACAAATAAAATAAAAAAAAAATTAAAAAAATGACATATTTGCTATCGCCGTATGCGTAACTAAAACAAATATCGTAATAATTATCCCATAGGGTGAAAGCCCAAAAATTTTTTATAAATGTCAGATTCGCTGTTATTTTTGGTCACTTTTCCTCCTCACCCTGAAAAAAAAAAGAAATTGAATAAAAAAGAGATCAGAAAGTCGTATGGACCTCAAAAATGGAAAGGATCAAAACTACAGCTGGTACCGCGGAGGCGGAGCTTCCAAATGGAGGTGTGGTCTCGCAGCGCTACGGATAGGTGGTGGAGTGAAGGTTGGAGTTATGGAGTAGTACGATTTCCAAAAAATGGAAAAAAAAAAAATTGGAAACAAGGAAAAAAAAAAACTCACCAAAAGTCCTACTGAACCAGGCTGACCATTCTGTCCTGGATTTCCCTGCAATGTTAAAATGATATTGAAGTTAGCTTTATAGCAAAGGAAATAAAGAAAGTTCAAGAAATATTTAATCTTGTAATGAAGGAGTGGAATAAAAAGAAAAATATTCAACCATAGAAATGTCCATCTCTCCCAGAATATCACCCGGATTGTAGTGATGTAAAGAACCAAAATGACAAGCAAGTCCCCTAAATAATAAGCAATTAACACCCTTTCCTGACCTTAAGGCCTTGAAATCCTGGAGAACCTCGATCTCCCTGTAAAATAAAACCAAAAATATATGCAGGACCTTCACAGTAACTGATTACTACATAGTATTATAGTAGTTATATTCTTGTACATAGGAGTAGTATTATAGTAGTTATATTCTTGTACATAGGGGCAGTATTATAGTAGTTATATTCTTGTACATAGGAGCAGTATTATAGTAGTTATATTCTTGTACATAGGGGCAGTATTATAGTAGTTATATTCTTGTACATAGGGCAGTATTATAGTAGTTATATTCTTGTACATAGGAGCAGTATTATAGTAGTTATATTCTTGTACATAGGGGCAGTATTATAGTAGTTATATTCTTGTACATAGGAGCAGTATTATAGTAGTTATATTCTTGTACATAGGGGCAGTATTATAGTAGTTATATTCTTGTACATAGGAGCAGTATTATAGTAGTTATATTCTTGTACATAGGAGCAGTATTATAGTAGTTATATTCTTGTACATAGGGGCAGTATTATAGTAGTTATATTCTTGTATATAGGGGCAGTATTATAGTAGCTATATTCTTGTACATAGGAACAGTATTATAGTAGTTATATTCTTGTACAGAGGGGCAGTATTATAGTAGTTACATTTTTGTACATACGAGCAGTATTATAGTAGTTATATTCTTGTACATAGGGCAGTATTATAGTAGTTATATTCTTGTACATATGGGCGGTATTATAGTAGTTATATTCTTGTACATAGGGGCAGTATTATAGTAGTTATATTCTTGTACATAGGGCGGTATTATAGTAGTTATATTCTTGTACATAGGGGCAGTATTATAGTAGTTATATTCTTGTACATAGGGGCAGTATTATAGTAGTTATATTCTTGTACATAGGGCAGTATTATAGTAGTTATATTCTTGTACATAGGAGCAGTATTATAGTAGTTATATTCTTGTACATAGGGGGCAGTGTTATAGTAGTTATATTCTTGTACATAGGAGCAGTATTATAGTAGTTATATTCTTGTACATAGGAGCAGTATTATAGTAGTTATATTCTTGTACATATGAGCAGTATTATAGTAGTTATATTATTGTATATAGGAGCAGTATTATAGTAGTTATAGTCTTGTACATAGGAGCAGTATTATAGTAGTTATATTCTTGTACATAGGAGCAGTATTATAGTAGTTATATTCTTGTACATAGGGGCAGTATTATAGTAGTTATATTCTTGTACATAGGAGCAGTATTATAGTAGTTATATTCTTGTACAGAGGGGCAGTATTATAGTAGTTACATTTTTGTACATACGAGCAGTATTATAGTAGTTATATTCTTGTACATAGGGGCAGTATTATAGTAGTTATATTCTTGTACATATGGGCGGTATTATAGTAGTTATATTCTTGTACATAGGGGCAGTATTATAGTAGTTATATTCTTGTACATATGGGCGGTATTATAGTAGTTATATTCTTGTACATAGGGGCAGTATTATAGTAGTTATATTCTTGTACATAGGGGCAGTATTATAGTAGTTATATTCTTGTACATAGGGGCAGTATTATAGTAGTTATATTCTTGTACATAGGAGCAGTATTATAGTAGTTATATTCTTGTACATAGGAGAAGTATTATAGTAGTTATATTATTGTATATAGGAGCAGTATTATAGTAGTTATATTCTTGTACATATGGGCGGTATTATAGTAGTTATATTCTTGTACATAGGGGCAGTATTATAGTAGTTATATTCTTGTACATATGGGCGGTATTATAGTAGTTATATTCTTGTACATAGGGGGAGTATTATAGTAGTTATATTCTTGTACATAGGGGCAGTGTTATAGTAGTTATATTCTTGTACATAGGAGCAGTATTATAGTAGTTATATTCTTGTACATAGGAGCAGTATTATAGTAGTTATATTCTTGTACATATGAGCAGTATTATAGTAGTTATATTATTGTATATAGGAGCAGTATTATAGTAGTTATATTCTTGTACATAGGGGGCAGTGTTATAGTAGTTATATTCTTGTACATAGGAGCAGTATTATAGTAGTTATATTCTTGTACATAGGAGCAGTATTATAGTAGTTATATTCTTGTACATATGAGCAGTATTATAGTAGTTATATTATTGTATATAGGAGCAGTATTATAGTAGTTATAGTCTTGTACATAGGAGCAGTATTATAGTAGTTATATTCTTGTACATAGGGGCAGTATTATAGTAGTTATATTCTTGTACATAGGGGCAGTATTATAGTAGTTATATTCTTGTACATAGGGGCAGTATTATAGTAGTTATATTCTTGTACATAGGAGCAGTATTATAGTAGTTATATTCTTGTACATAGGAGCAGTATTATAGTAGTTATATTCTTGTACATAGGAGCAGTATTATAGTAGTTATATTATTGTATATAGGAGCAGTATTATAGTAGTTATATTCTTGTACATAGGGAGCAGTATTATAGTAGTTATATTCTTGTACATAGGGGCAGTATTATAGTAGTTATATTCTTGTACATAGGGGCAGTATTATAGTAGTTATATTCTTGTACATAGGAGCAGTATTATAGTAGTTATATTCTTGTACATAGGGGGCAGTATTATAGTAGTTATATTCTTGTACACAGGGGGCAGTATTATAGTAGTTATATTCTTGTACATAGGGGCAGTATTATAGTAGTTATATTCTTGTACATAGGGGCAGTATTCTAGTAGTTATATTCTTGTACATAGGGGCAGTATTATAGTAGTTATATTCTTGTACATAGGAGCAGTATTATAGTAGTTATATTCTTGTACATAGGGGCAGTATTATAGTAGTTATATTTTGTACATAGAGGGCAGTATTATAGTAGTTATATTATTGTATAAAGAAGACAATATTCCTTTTTTTCTCATTCTTGTACATAGAATATGGACATGTTTAATAGATGATATGTTTAATATGAAGCAGGAGCTGTAATTTTTCACCTTCACCCCAGGTTCTCCATCCAGACCTGGTTGTCCACGGTCACCCTGTTAGAGAACAGGAGGAGACATGATACGTTATTATAATATTAATATCTAGGACTCTGAAATCAATCCAGAGATTAAAAGAAGAAAGATATGTAGACGATAAATGGAGAAGAATAAGGGAATGATGAAAGAAGAGGAGGAGGCAGAAGAGGTGAAGGATAAGGAAGAGGAAAAGAAGGGTTAGGATAATGCAAAGAACATTAGGGAGGAGATGAAGGGAAAGGGAAACGATAAGGCGGAAAAGCAGGAAATGACAAAGTTATAGGACAAGCAAAAGGCGCATAGGAAGAGTACAAGACAGATAAAGGAAAATCATGAAGAGGAAAAGTAGAAGGAGAAAAAGGACAAAGGAAAAGAAAAGATGAAGCAAAAGAATGAGTTATAGAAGGAAAAAGCATAAATAGAAGAGGAGATATTTAAAGTAATTGCCCAAATCTTTTGCCTCTTCTTCTGACAACTGCAGCCTTGTCTGTACTATGGACGACCCCCATTTTCCCGGTCACTTACCTTTATCCCTTGTTCTCCCGGAGGTCCTCTGGGTCCCTACACAATATAAATGAAGGACAATACATTAGTCACACATTACCACTCTCACTACAATCACATATCGTCACTGTCATCCTATGAAGGTTCATTAATCAATGGGTTATTGGAACTCACTCGATCACCTGGATCTCCGGTCCGTCCTGCTGCACCCGGGAAGCCTTCACCCGTTTCTCCCTGCAATAATAATGGTTCACAATTGGTCAAACAGTGAAAATAATAATAATGTCGTCCACGTCCCTGGGCCGTAACTTTAAGGGTAGCAAAGGCATCTGGGGGTGAACAGGTGACCTGGCCTTGATATATTTACCCACCTTGTCACCTTTAGGTCCTTGCAGTCCTGGTAGCCCCCGAAGGCCGGGCGATCCATTTTGACCAGGTGGACCCTTAAAAGGAAGATGGAGACATTTTGTTGCATGATTTATCATATTATAGGGAAATTATGAAAGTTCTTATCTAATTTCTCCACTTACTGGACTTCCTGGCTCCCCCTTGCCGGCGACACCATTGACTAATCCTGGAAGACCCTGGAAAACAGAGAAGTGACTTGTGATTTCAATATATCTGCAATGTCCTGATATTTTCAATGTATTTTATATTTTATTAATATTCTATGGCTTAGGGGTCCTCTGGGGTGAGCCCCCATCAAGGAAGATTGTATGTGTAGATACAAAGCTCATTACTAGATGTCCTTACCTTTATCTGTGCAGCATTGTCTTCTAATAGGGTCATATATAATATAATAATGCAGTCATGCGAGTATTAGCATCATCATCACTCTGCTGCAGGCTCACTGACAACCTCTGCCTTAAATCAGATACCTGCTCATTGCAGTTGTCACCACCTTCTTGGTCACTATGCATCATCAGCTTTCCCAAAACTAACATCTTGTTACATAGTACAACTGTCGCCATAACTGGAGAGACATTTCTCCACTATAGGTGTAGATGAAGAGACCCCTAATTCTAAGTTCTCTGGTTGTAGAGATGCACGAAATCCACCACCTGCTAGTCTCATACTGAGATAATTAACATGAAGTGCACTTACTCTCTCACCTCGTTCTCCTTTTTCTCCCTGAAAGGAAATTAGTGTATCAAATTAATTAAATTTTAGATTAAGTAAATTACAATGTTTTTTTTTTAAGAAACTACAATCATCAAATTAATCTTCTAGGGGCAGTATTATAGCAGTTATATTCTTGTACATAGGGGCAGTATTATAGTAGTTATATTCTTGTACATAGGGGCAGTATTATAGTAGATCTAATCTTGTACATAGGGGCAGTATTATAGTAGTTATATTCTTGTACATAGGGGCAGTATTATAGTAGTTATATTCTTATACATAAGAGAGTATTATAGTAGTTATATTCTTGTACATAGGGCAGTATTATAGTAGTTATATTCTTGTACATAGGGCAGTATTATAGTAGTTATATTCTTGTATATAGGAGGCAGTATTATATAGTTATATTCTTGTACATAGGAGCAGTATTATAGTAGCTATATTCTTGTATATAGGGGCAGTATTATAGCAGTTATATTCTTGTACATAGGGGCAGTTTTTATATAGTAGTTATATTCTTGTACATAGGGCAGTATTATAGTAGTAATTCTTGTACATAGGGGCAGTATTATAGTAGTTAATATTCTTGTACATAGGGGCAGTATTATAGTAGTTATATTCTTGTACATAGGGGCAGTATTATAGTAGTTATATTCTTGTACATAGGAGCAGTATTATAGTAGTTATATTCTTGTACATAGGGAGCAGTATTATAGTAGTTATATTCTTGTACATAGGAGCAGTATTATAGTAGTTATATTCTTGTACATAGGGCAGTATTATAGTAGTTATATTCTTGTACATAGGAGTAGTATTATAGTAGTTATATTCTTGTACATAGGGGCAGTATTATAGTAGTTAATTCTTGTACATAGGAGCAGTATTATAGTAGTTATATTCTTGTACAGAGGGCAGTATTATAGTAGTTATATTCTTGTACATAGGGCAGTATTATAGTAGTTTTTTCTTAAACACAATGGAATGTTGTAGTAGCTCAATTATCTGCAAGTTATAGAAAATCACCTTCACTGATTGCCCTGGAACACCTGCCGATCCACTCGGTCCTTCTGGCCCAGTTTGTCCTAGAGTTCCTGGTATTCCTCGCTGACCCGGGGTTCCAGGCTGACCAGGAATTCCCTAATAGAAATAGATAAACACTCATAAAGGGTCAGTGCACATTATGTTTGTTAGCTCTAGTGATGCATAGAGACTATTATGAAAATCTCTGGAGACAGCGTCACTCTTGGTCTGTGTCTGTTATCACAGCATTCGCATAAATGGGGCTGACCTTCAAATGAGACACAGCCCATGGAGAAGAACATTAGATATTTCTATACGTCTGTGAGGAATCTGAATAGAAGAGGCATAGATAAGAATCCTACTTTATGATAATATCTTTAAAGCCCTGTATATAGAGCTGTTATCAGTCATTGTACAGGAGGGGGAGGAGGTGAGCTGTGATATCACCTATTGTGAATGGTGGATCCTGTGTTATCTACTGTATATAGAGGTGTTATCAGTCATTGTACAGGAGGAGAAGGTGAGCTGTGACATCACCTATTGTGAATGGTGGATCCTGTGTAATCTACTGTATGTAGAGGTGTTATCAGTCATTGTACAGGAGGAGGAGGTGAGCTGTGACATCCCCTATTGTGAATGGTGGATCCTGGGTTATCTACTGTATATAGAGGTGTTATCAGTCATTGTACAGGAGGAGGAGGTGAGCTGTGACATCACCTATTGTGAATGGTGGATCCTGTGTTATCTACTGTATATAGAGGTGTTATCAGTCATTATACAGGAGGAGGAGGTGAGCTGTGACATCACCTATTGTGAATGGTGGATCCTGTGTTATCTAGTGTATATAGAGGTGTTATCAGTCATTGTACAGGAGGAGAAGGTGAGCTGTGACATCACCTATTGTGAATGGTGGATCCTGTGTTATCTACTGTATATAGAGCTGTTATCAGTCATTGTACAGGAGGGGGAGGAGGTGAGCTGTGATATCACCTATTGTGAATGGTGGATCCTGTGTTATCTACTGTATATAGAGGTGTTATCAGTCATTGTACAGGAGGAGGAGGTGAGCTGTGACATCACCTATTGTGAATGGTGGATCCTGTGTTATCTACTGTATATAGAGCTGTTATCAGTCATTGTACAGGAGGGGGAGGAGGTGAGCTGTGATATCACCTATTGTGAATGGTGGATCCTGTGTTATCTACTGTATATAGAGGTGTTATCAGTCATTGTACAGGAGGAGGAGGTGAGCTGTGACATCACCTATTGTGAATGGTGGATCCTGTGTTATCTACTGTATATAGAGCTGTTATCAGTCATTGTACAGGAGGAGGAGGAGGTGAGCTGTGACATCACCTATTGTGAATGGTGGATCCTGTGTTATCTACTGTATATAGAGGTGTTATCAGTCATTGTACAGGAGGAGGAGGAGGTGAGCTGTGACATCACCTATTGTGAATGGTGGATCCTGTGTTATCTACTGTATATAGAGGTGTTATCAGTCATTGTACAGGAGGAGGAGGTGAGCTGTGACATCACCTATTGTGAATGGTGGATCCTGTGTTATCTACTGTATATAGAGCTGTTATCAGTCATTGTACAGGAGGAGGAGGTGAGCTGTGACATCACCTATTGTGAATGGTGGATCCTGTGTTATCTACTGTATATAGAGCTGTTATCAGTCATTGTACAGGAGGAGGAGGTGAGCTGTGACATCACCTATTGTGAATGGTGGATGTTGTGTTATCTACTGTATATAGAGGTTTATCAGTCATTGTACAGGAGGAGGAGGTGAGCTGTGACATCACCTATTGTGAATGGTGGATCCTGTGTTATCTACTGTATATAGAGGTGTTATCAGTCATTGTACAGGAGGAGGAGGTGAGCTGTGACATCACCTATTGTGAATGGTGGATGTTGTGTTATCTACTGTATATAGAGGTGTTATCAGTCATTGTACAGGAGGAGGAGGTGAGCTGTGACATCACCTATTGTGAATGGTGGATCCTGTGTTATCTACTGTATATAGAGGTGTTATCAGTCATTGTACAGGAGGAGGAAGTGCGCTGTGACATCACTTATTGTGAATGGTGGATCCTGTGTTATCTACTGTATATAGTGGTGTTATCAGTCATTGTACAGGAGGAGGAGGAGGTGAGCTGTGACATCGCCTATTGTGAATGGTGGATCCTGTGTTATCTACTGTATATAGAGGTGTTATCAGTCATTGTACAGGAGGAGGAGGTGAGCTGTGACATCGCCTATTGTGAATGGTGGATCCTGTGTTATCTACTGTATATAGTGGTGTTATCAGTCATTGTACAGGAGGAGGAGGTGAGCTGTGATATCACCTATTGTGAATGGTGGAGCCTGTGTTACAGTGCCTACAAGTAGTATTCAACCCCCTGCAGATTTAGCTGGTTTGATAAGATGCAAATAAGTTAGAGTCTTCAAACTGCAAACGAGAGTAGGATTTATTAACAGAAGCATAAATCTTACAAACCAAAAAGTTATGTTGCTCAGTTGAATTTTAATAAATTTTAAACATAAAAGTGTGGGTCAATTATTATACGACCCCTATGTTTAATATTTCGTGGAATAACCCTTGTTTGCAATTACAGCTAATAATCGTCTTTTATAAGACCTGATCAGGCCGGCACAGGTCTGTGGAGTTATCTTGGCCCACTCCTCCATGCAGATCTTCTCCAAGTTATCTAGGTTCTTTGGGTGTCTCATGTGGACTTTAATCTTGAGCTCCTTCCACAAGTTTTCAATTGGGTTAAGGTCAGGAGACTGACTAGGCCACTCCAACACCTTGACTTTTTCCCTCTTGAACCAGGCCTTGGTTTTCTTGGCTGTGTGCTTTGGGTCGTTGTCTTGTTGGAAGATGAAATTACGACCCATCTTAAGATCCTTGATGGAGGAGCGGAGGTTCTTGGCCAAAATCTCCAGGTAGGCCGTGCTATCCATCCTCCCATGGATGCAGACCAGATGGCCAGGCCCCTTGCTGAAAAACAGCCCCACAACATGATGCTGCCACCACCATGTTTGACTGTAGGGATGGTATTCTTGGGGTCGTATGCAGTGCCATCCAGTCTCCAAACGTCACGTGTGTGGTTGGCACCAAAGATCTCGATCTTGGTCTCATCAGACCATAGAACCTTGAACCAGTCTGTCTCAGAGTCCTCCAAGTGATCATGAGCAATCTGTAGACGAGCCTTGACATGACTCTTTGAAAGTAAAGGTACCTTACGGGCTCGTCTGGAACGGAGACCATTGCGGTGGAGTACGTTACTTATGGTATTGACTGAAACCAATGTCCCCACTGCCATGAGATCTTCCCGGAGCTCCTTCCTTGTTGTCCTTGGGTTAGCCTTGACTCTTCGGACAAGCCTGGCCTCGGCACGGGAGGAAACTTTCAAAGGCTGTCCAGGCCGTGGAAGGCTAACAGTAGTTCCATAAGCCTTCCACTTACGGATGATGCTCCCAACAGTGGAGACAGGTAGGGCCAACTCCTTGAAAGGGTTTTGTACCCCTTGCCAGCCTTGTGACCCTCCACGATCTTGTCTCTGATGGCCTTGGAATGCTCCTTTGTCTTTCCCATGTTGACCATGTATGAGTGCTGTTCACAAGTTTGGGGAGGGTCTTAAATAGTCAGAAAAGGATGGCAAAAGAGATCATTAATCCACACAAGTGAAGCTCATTATTCTTGGTGCCTGAACTACTTCTTAATACTTTAGGGGGACAAAACAGAATTCTTGTGGTTTGAGGGGTTGAATAATAAATGACACTCTGAATTAACTTTTAACGTTTTAAAAAAAAAAAAAAAAAATTATAAAATTTTTTTTTTGCTGCAGTGCATTTCCCACTTCCAGGCTGATCTACAGTACAAATGTCACAATGCCAAGTTAATTCCTCATGTGTCAACCAGCTAAATCTGCAGGGGGTTGAATACTACTTGTAGGCACTGTATCTACTGTATATAGAGGTGTTATCAGTCATTGTACAGGAGGAGGAGGTGAGCTGTGACATCCCCTATTGTGAATGGTGGGTCCTGTGTTATCTACTGTATATAGAGGTGTTATCAGTCATTGTACAGGAGGAGGAGGTGAGCTGTGACATCGCCTATTGTGAATGGTGGATCCTGTGTTATCTACTGTATATAGAGGCGTTATCAGTCATTGTACCGGAGGAGGAGGTGAGCTGTGACATCCCCTATTGTGAATGGTGGGTCCTGTGTTATCTACTGTATATAGAGGTGTTATCAGTCATTGTACAGGAGGAGGAGGTGAGCTGTGGTATCACCTATTGTGAATGGTGGAGCCTGTGTTATCTACTGTATATAGAGGTGTTATCAGTCATTGTACAGGAGAGGAGGAGATGAGCTGTGACATCACCTATTGTGAATGGTGGAGCCTGTGTTATCTACTGTATATAGAGGTGTTATCAGTCATTGTACAGGAGGAGGAGGTGAGCTGTGACATCACCTATTGAGAATGGTGGATCCTGTGTTATCTACTATATATAGAGGTGTTATCAGTCATTGTACAGGAGGAGGAGGTGAGCTGTGACATCCCCTATTGTGAATGGTGGATCCTGTGTTATCTACTGTATATAGAGGCGTTATCAGTCATTGTACCGGAGGAGGAGGTGAGCTGTGACATCCCCTATTGTGAATGGTGGGTCCTGTGTTATCTACTGTATATAGAGGTGTTATCAGTCATTGTACAGGAGGAGGAGGTGAGCTGTGACATCACCTATTGTGAATGGTGGATCCTGTGTTATCTACTGTATATAGAGGCGTTATCAGTCATTGTACCGGAGGAGGAGGTGAGCTGTGACATCACCTATTGTGAATGGTGGGTCCTGTGTTATCTACTGTATATAGAGGTGTTATCAGTCATTGTACAGGAGGAGGAGGTGAGCTGTGGTATCACCTATTGTGAATGGTGGAGCCTGTGTTATCTACTGTATATAGAGGTGTTATCAGTCATTGTACAGGAGGAGGAGGAGATGAGCTGTGACATCACCTATTGTGAATGGTGGGTCCTGTGTTATCTACTGTATATAGAGGTGTTATCAGTCATTGTACAGGAGGAGGAGGTGAGCTGTGACATCACCTATTGTGAATGGTGGAGCCTGTGTTATCTACTGTATATAGAGTTGTTATCAGTCATTGTACAGGAGGAGGAGGAGATGAGCTGTGACATCACCTATTGTGAATGGTGGAGCCTGTGTTATCTACTGTATATAGAGGTGTTATCAGTCATTGTACAGGAGGAGGAGGTGAGCTGTGACATCACCTATTGAGAATGGTGGATCCTGTGTTATCTACTATATATAGAGGTGTTATCAGTCATTGTACAGGAGGAGGAGGTGAGCTGTGATATCGCCTATTGTGAATGGTGGATCCTGTGTTATCTACTGTGTATAGAGGTGTTATCAGTCATTGTACAGGAGGAGGAGGTGAGCTGTGACATCGCCTATTGTGAATGGTGGATCCTGTGTTATCTACTGTATATAGAGGTGTTATCAGTCATTGTACAGGAGGAGGAGGTGAGCTGTGACATCACCTATTGAGAATGGTGGATCCTGTGTTATCTACTATATATAGAGGTGTTATCAGTCATTGTACAGGAGGAGGAGGTGAGCTATGGTATCACCTATTGTGAATGGTGGATCCTGTGTTATCTGCTGTATGTAGAGGTGTTATCAGTCATTGTACAGGAGGGGGAGGAGGTGAGCTGTGACATCACCTATTGTGAATGGTGGCTCCTGTGTTATCTACTGTATATAGAGGTGTTATCAGTCATTGTACAGGAGGAGGAGGTGAGCTGTGACATCACCTATTGTGAATGGTGGATCCTGTGTTATCTACTGTATATAGAGGTGTTATCAGTCATTGTACAGGAGGAGGAGGAGATGATCTGTGACATCACCTATTGAGAATGGTAGATCCTGTGTTATCTACTGTATATAGAGGTGTTATCAGTCATTGTACAGGAGGAGGAGGAGGTGAGCTGTGACATCACCTATTGAGAATGGTGGATCCTGTGTTATCTACTGTATATAGAGGTGTTATCAGTCATTGTACAGGAGGAGGGGGTGAGCTGTGACATCACCTATTGTGAATGGTGGATCCTGTGTTATCTACTGTATATAGAGGTGTTATCAGTCATTGTACAGGAGGAGGGGGTGAGCTGTGACATCACCTATTGAGAATGGTAGATCCTGTGTTATCTACTGTATATAGAGGAGTTATCAGTCATCGTACAGGAGGAGGAGGAGATGAGCTGTGACATCACCTATTGTGAATGGTGGATCCTGTGTTATCTACTGTATATAGAGGTGTTATCAGTCATTGTACAGGAGGAGGATGTGAGCTGTGACATCACCTATTATGAATGGTGGATCCTGTGTTATCTACTGTATATAGAGGTGTTATCAGTCATTGTACAGGAGGAGGAGGAGGTGAGCTGTGACGTCACCTATTGTGAATGGTGGATCCTGTGTTATCTACTGTATATAGAGGTGTTATCAGTCATTGTACAGGAGGAGGAGGTGAGCTGTGATATCACCTATTGTGAATGGTGGATCCTGTGTTATCTACTGTATATAGAGGTGTTATCAGTCATTGTACAGGAGGAGGAGGAGGTGAGCTGTGACATCACTTATTGTGAATGGTGGATCCTGTGTTATCTACTGTATATAGAGGTGTTATCAGTCATTGTACAGGAGGAGGAGGAGTGAGCTGTGACATCACCTATTGTGAATGGTGGATCCTGTGTTATCTACTGTATATAGAGGTGTTATCAGTCATTATACAGGAGGAGGAGGAGGTGAGCTGTGACATCATCTATTGTGAATGGTGGATCCTGTGTTATCTACTGTATATAGAGGGGTTATCAGTCATTGTACAGGAGGAGGTGAGCTGTGACATCACCTATTGTGAATGGTGGATCCTGTGTTATCTACTGTATATAGAGGTGTTATCAGTCATTGTACAGGAGGAGGAGGTGAGCTGTGACATCACCTATTGTGAATGGTGGATCCTGGTATCTACTGTATATAGAGGTGTTATCAGTCATTGTACAGGAGGAGGTGAGCTGTGACATCACCTATTGTGAATGGTGGATCCTGTGTTATCTACTGTATATAGAGGTGTTATCAGTCATTGTACAGGAGGAGGAGGTGAGCTGTGACATCACCTATTGTGAATGGTGGATCCTGGTATCTACTGTATATAGAGGTGTTATCAGTCATTGTACAGGAGAAGGAGGTGAGCTGTGACATCACCTATTGTGAATGGTGGATCCTGGTATCTACTGTATATAGAGGTGTTATCAGTCATTGTAATCTTTTTTGTGATCATAATGAGACAGTGATAAGTGTGAAAATTGCAAGATTTCTAGTTTATTTTTCCATAGACAGTGATATGGAAGATTGAAAAAAAATTACTTTTAATATATAAATCTGATTTAAACAATATGTATTTTCTGATGACGTGTTCCCTTTTAAGGGGTTTTCCAGTTGTTTGTAAACCTAAGTTTTTGATCAGTGAGGTTTCTGGTGTCTGATAAGAGTCTGAGATCCTGTAAAAGGTGAGCAATGGAGGAGAAAGAGGCAGAACTTTTCATTATAGAACTTTAAAGTATTTACATAAGACTACAAAACTTCTGCTACCTGAGAGATGGCAGCAAGAATGATGATGTCATTAAAAGAGAGATTTCATATATTGCACTTACTGGATTTCCCGGTTCACCTTTTCGGCCTGGTATCCCTCCTCCGCCATTTATCACCTCCCCAGGTTCACCCTATGCAGAGAAGAAATGTGACCTCATGGTAAAAGCTGCATTATATCATACACAGAGATAAGGCCGACAAGATGTTAGCAGCACAAACGCTATTCACTTCAATGGAGGCAGCTGTCAGGTTCAGACCCGGAAAAATGGCTCCATCCTGGAGACTAAGGAGAATGAGGTTTCCATCTTGCCCTTACACTTACCGGTAATCCTCTCTCTCCTTTTGGACCAACTGGGCCTGGGAGTCCGCGTTCCCCCTAAGAGACCACAATATAGTGAGTGACTTGAGTGTCGAGTGTACCAATCTGAAGGTAGGCCATCTTTACATGCGGCGTGAATACTTACGAGGTCCCCCCTTTCTCCTTGGGATCCTTTACTCCCCTGAAATACAAAAAACATGAATTGCACATATACAATATATACACCAGTATACGGACAGTACTGTATTATATAGGGTGACTCACGAGCGTGCCGGGAATGCCGGGACTGCCAGGGCGACCAGGACTTCCTGGGAGACCATCAGCTCCCGGCTCTCCCTAAAAGAACAAATATAAGTCTTACAATATGATACGAGAAAGCGCCACTTTGTCTGTATGGCAAGTTTAGACCATAGTAGAGGAATGTCAATATTTCCACTCCAAAAACTGATGCAATGCCTAACAGGGTGATATTTTGGCATTTCAATCCAGGGGATGTGGCAGAGAATGGTTCAATACCGATAAATATGGTTTGGTGATTACAAGAACTCCTGTAATTTACAAATCGGAGTCAGCCATTAAATAATTCAAATTACTATCAATTATGACTTAAAAATTCGTAAGAAATACGCCAGGAAAAGGTGGAACATTGTGTTTTCCAACTGTAGGCTCCTCGGGGGCGGGGCTTGACAAAGAACTAAAAAAACACCAATGAAAAAATTCCAATCTTATGCTCTGACCCTCTGTCACTATTCTCAGAGTTGTAACCAAAAT
Source organism: Oophaga sylvatica (assembly GCA_033576555.1). Classification (NCBI taxonomy): domain Eukaryota; kingdom Metazoa; phylum Chordata; class Amphibia; order Anura; family Dendrobatidae; genus Oophaga; species Oophaga sylvatica. The sequence continues at coordinate 60,649,046 of JARQOD010000009.1, read as the reverse complement.
TCCTGGACAATAAAGTGGATGTGGCTTAATGTGACAGGGTGTGGATTAGTCTTTAGGGTGAGGCTTAAAATATATAGGGGTGTGGCAAATTTAAATTTGGTCAATTGATCAGTTACTAATTTCAGTCACTTACAGCTTCTCCCTTTAGTCCTCTCGTGGCTGTACTCTCTCCAGGAGGACCACGCGGCCCAACTGGACCTGGTGAACCAGGAGAACCTGGGCGACCCTGTGAAATAAAATTTCTTTAAAATTCTCGCCTTCATTTCTTTTGTACATACTCTATAAGGCATCTTCCTGATGATAATACTCACAGAGTCTCCGGGTGGTCCTGATGCCCCTGGACGACCACTGATCCCCTGAAAGTAGAAGGTTTTTTTTTTTTTAAAAAAAGTATCCTGCCAGTGAAAACCTTATGACCGTGATAGTTACTGTAGTTCTGTGACTATTTTAGGGTACAAGTAGGATACTTACTATTTCTCCTTTCTGACCTTTCTCACCCTAAAATGAAATCAAAATTAAGAAATATTCAGCAAGTAGAATAGAGATTGAATGTATGTGCTAGTGGTAAAAAAACTGCATGACAATGGGTACACTGGTATATAAGTACGGGCACACTGGTGACGTTAATGTGGTTCTGTGAGTGTGGCCACTGATGCTGGAAATATGGGCACTCTGGTGCTACCAATGTGGGCACTCTATTGATGGAACTATGGGCACTCTGGTGCTACCAATGTGGGCACTCTATTGATGGAACTATGGGCACTCTGGAACTATCAATGTGGGAACTCTATTGATGGAACTATGGGCACTCTGGTGCTACCAATGTGGGCACTCTACTGATGGAACTATGGGCACTCTGGTGCTACCAATGTGGGTACTCTATTGATGGAACTATGGGCACTCTGGAACTACCAATGTGGGCACTCTATTGATGGAACTATGGGCACTCTGGTGCTACCAATGTGGGAACTCTATTAATGGAACTATGGGCACTCTGGAACTACCAATGTGGGCACTCTATTGATGGAACTATGGGCACTCAGATTTTACCAATGTGGGACTCTATTGATGGAACTATGGGCACTCTGGTACTACCAATGTGGGCACTCTAATGATGGAACTATGGGCACTCTGGTTTTACCAATGTGGGAACTCTATTGATGGAACTATGGGCACTCTGGTGCTACCAATGTGGGCACTCTATTGATGGAACTATGGGCACTCTGGTTTTACCAATGTGGGAACTCTATTGATGGAACTATGGGCACTCTGGTACTACCAATGTGGGCACTCTATTGATGGAACTATGGGCACTCTGGTTTTACCAATGTGGGACTCTATTGATGGAACTATGGCACTCTGGTTTTACCAATGTGGGAACTCTATTGATGGAACTATGGGCACTCTGGTACTACCAATTGGCACTCTATTGATGGAACTATGGGCACTCTGGTGCTACCAATGTGGGTACTCTATTGATGGAACTATGAGCACTCTGGTGCTACCAATATGGACACTCTATTGATGGAACTATGGGCACTCTGGTGCTACCAATGTGGGCACTCTATTGATGGAACTATGAGCACTCTGGTGCTACCAATATGGACACTCTATTGATGGAACTATGGGCACTCTGGTGCTACCAATGGGGCACTCTATTGATGGAACTATGGCACTCTGGTGCTACCAATGTGGGTACTCTATTGATGGAACTATGGGCACTCTGGTTTACCAATATGGGCACTCTATTGATGGAACTATGGGCACTCTGGTGCTACCAATGTGGGTACTCTATTGATGGAACTATGGGCACTCTGGTTTTACCAATGGGCACTCTATTGATGGAACTATGGGCACTCTGGTGCTACCAATATGGCACTCTATTGATGGAACTATGGGCACTCTGGTGCTACCAATGTGGGCACTCTATTGATGGAACTATGGCACTCTGGTGCTACCAATATGGGACACTCTATTGATGGAACTATGGGCACTCTGGTGTACCAATGTGGGCACTCTATTGATGGAACTATGGGCACTCTGGTGCTACCAATGTGGGCACTCTATTGATGGAACTATGGCACTCTGGTGTTTACCAATGTGGGTACTCTATTGATGGAACTATGGGCACTCTGGTTTTACCAACGTGGGAACTCTATTGATGGAACTATTGGCACTCTGGTGCTACCAATGGGGACTCTATTGATGGAACTATGGGCACTCTGGTGCTACCAATGTGGGCACTCTATTGATGGAACTATGGGCACTCTGGTGCTACCAATGTGGTACTCTATTGATGAACTATGGCACTCTGTGCTACCAAGCGGCACTCTATTGATGGAACTATGGGCACTCTGGTTTACCAATGTGGGACTCTATTGATGGAATATGGGCACTCTGGTGCTACCAATACGGGCACTCTATTGATGGAACTATGGGCACTCTGGTGCTACCAATGCGGGCACTCTATTGATGGAACTATGGGCACTCTGGTTGTTACCAATGCTGGTGGCACTCTATTGATGGAACTATGGGCACTCTGGTTTTACCATATGGGCACTCATTGATGGAACTATGGGCGCTCTGGTGTACAATTGGTACTCTATTGATGGAACTATGGGCACTCTGGTTTTACCAATGCGGGCACTCTATTGATGGAACTATGGGCACTCTGGTTTACCAATATGGACACTCTATTGATGGAACTATGGGCCTCTGGTGCTACCAATGTGGGCTACTCTATTGATGGAACTATGGGCACTCTGGTTTACCAATGGGGTACTCTATTGATGGAACTATGGGCACTCTGGTGCTACCAATGGGCACTCTATTGATGGAACTATGGGCACTCTGGTGCTACCAATGTGGGCACTCTATTGATGGAACTATGGGCACTCTGGTTACCAATGTGGACCTCTATTGATGGAACTATGGGCACTCTGGTGCTACCAATGTGGCACTCTATTGATGGAACTATGGGCACTCTGGTGCTACCAATGTGGGTACTCTATTGATGGAACTATGGGCACTCTGGTTTTACCAATGTGGACACTCTATTGATGGAACTATGGGCACTCTGGTGCTACCAATGTGGACACTCTATTGATGGAACTATGGGCACTCTGGTGCTACCAATGTGGGCACTCTATTGATGGAACTATGGGCACTCTGGTGCTACCAATGTGGGCACTCTATTGATGGAAATATGGGCACTCTGGTGTTACCAATGTGGCACTCTATTGATGGAATATGGGAACTCTGTGTTACCAATGTGGACACTCTATTGATGGAACTATGGGCACTCTGGTACAACCAATGTGGACACTCTATTGATGGAACTATGGGCACTCGGGTTTTACCATGTGGACACTCTATTGATGGAACTATGGGCACTCTGGTTACCAATGTGGACACTCTATTGATGGACCTATGGGTACTCTGGTGCTACCAATGTGGGCACTCTATTGATGGACTATGGGCACTCTGTGCTACCAATGTGGCACTCTATTGATGGACTATGGGTACTCTGGTGCAACCATGTGGACACTCTATTGATGGAAATATGGGCACTCTGGTGCTACCAATGTGGACACTCTATTGATGGACCTATGGGTACTCTGGTGCTACCAATGTGGGCACTCTATTGATGGAACTATGGGCACTCTGGTGCTATAAATGCAGCACTTTAGTGCTGTATTTTGCCATTATTATTGGGAAACTTTTGGGTTGGTAGTGGTGAATGTTTGCACTGTTTAGGGGGCTTTGACATTGTTACACTGGTCATTGGGCACCATTTATTGAACTATTAATGTGGTCCATCGGCAGTATTTATGAGGGGACCCTGGAAATGTTAATGGGGTTTCTTAGCACTGTTTATTATAGTGAAATGGCACTCTTGTACTGTAAATGGCGGTTCTTCTGTCCTGTTACTGGAGTATTATGGTATTGTTACTGGGGCATTTTAGAGCTGGTAGTGTGGTTTCTCCTGCCTTAGTAAGGGGTATGGGTGAGAGCTGGCTGGCACTGTTTATAGGGGTATTCTACAGGTGTTAATGGGCTCTCCTGCACTGTGCCACAGTGACGCTGGATGATCTTTAGATGAGCTTTTTAGCGAGACATTCTGGATGCCATTATGGGGTTTTGATACTACTTGAAGGTTTATGTTCACAGTTTTTCTATTCTACGGTTTGCACCCACAAAACATAATAATCCTGGGGAGCAAACCCTGACAATCAGGCACTATGAGTGAAGTTAGTGCGTAGCCCAGCTGGTGCAATCACAATCATAGACTGGTACTTCCACACCCAGTCGGCGCATTCATTTGTCCAGACAGATCATGTTTTCACATTTTAAGTCTTTGGTCCATTAAATTGTGATGAGGATAATTAGTCATTTCTGATCACATTTGTGACACTCACCCTCGGGCACTGCACCGTACAGGGCTCCTAGGAGAAAATAGTAATCAGCATCACCCAATATCAGACGTTAGTGTTAGTATCTAGTGCTGGAGCGTTATATGAGCAGCGGCTGATATCAGTCACATAAACTACATGGAGAAAGGTATTGGCAACACGTCTTATTCATTTATCATGGGCTTCTCATACCATCCCGCTGCCCCCCAGTGTATAATGTCCTGCCTTGTTGCCCCCAGTGTATAACCTCCGGCCCCCCGCAATGCTGTTAGCCTTTACTACCATGTGACAGGCCGGCCGGTGGTGCAGAGCTCCCTAACACCAGCGCCGTCCTGTAATAGGTCCGTCCTTGACATTTCTTCCTCCCAAATCTCCCCTCATCACCTGTGAGTGATATTACTGAGAAATGGAAGGAACCGCAGCAACTCAGCCCTGAGAGGAGACCCCGTAACGTGACAGAGCGGGGGGCCGAGTGCTGAGGAGCAGAGGGCGGAAAAGTCACCACCGCTCTGCTGACCCCATAACTGCAGAGTCCAGACCTTCTCATCAGCACAAACACTACGCCCCTGCTGGGAGCTTCATGGTTGAGCAGCTGCATGCAGCCGTACATCACCAAGCACAAGCGTCAGATGGAGTGGTATATAGCCGCCACCACTGGACTCTGGAGGAGACGTGTTCTGTGCAGTGACGGATCACACTTCTCTTTCTGCGTCTGATGGAGGAGTCTGGGTTTGTTGATTCCAGGAGGACGTTACCCCCTGACTGCATTGAGCCCCCTATACAGATGGTGGAGGAGGATAATGCTATGAGATGTTATCAGGGGGCGGCCTCGGCCAGTGCACAAGGTCCATTCAGACATGGTTGGAGGAGCTTCGTGGAAGAACATGCCTGGACACACAGAGCTCGGACCTCAACCCCATCCAAGAACTCCAAGATTGTGACCCCGGTCTCCTCCAACATCAGGATCTGACCCCACAAATGCTCTTCTAATGGGGCAAAAATTCCTACAGATACTTCCAAAATCTTGTATAAATCCTTCCAAGAAGAGCAAGAGCCGTTTTATCTGCAGAGTGACGACTCCATATCTATGGATGTAGAATGGAAGGTGAGACAATCTCCTAGAGGTATAATGTGGCGGGGGCACATACTTTTGTCCTTACACTGTATATGGATGTCCATGTCCCTGAATAATCTCAGCACTCATCTTTGTCATTCATGCAATAGAAGATAACAGCAGTCCCGTCCCATACAGGCTGATAACAGGGAACAGTTGATTGCATTTGGATTGCTTCCTATTACTGTGTGGGCCGAAAACTTACCTGAACTTGGCTGACAGAACATATCGCCTCCGACAGGGCATCTGAGAGGCTGTTCAAGTTTTCCGCATCCGCCGTGTAGAAGAAATTCCGCTGGTTCTGACCTGAGACTATTCTACGTAACTGCTCCTGATCGGCCCCGTCTGTTCCTACTGCCAAAACCCGAATACCTGGAAAAAGGCAAAAACGTGACTTCACGATGTTCTTCAACTACAACTCTACCAACCTCGGCGAGTCTGGCTGTCCTGCAGCTAGTGATCTACAGAGATCTGTACTTATTCCCGTGGCTGATGAGTGCTGGCAGGATTACACGGTTTCATTTACCTGTAGCTTTGATGGCATTTGCTGCCTGAAGAGTTTCATCTGATGATGGACTATCTGCCAGAATTACCAGAACACCGGGAACATTCTGTCTTCTACCGTAGGCCGCGGTGAATAGATAGTTCCTTGCAAATTCAATGGCACCACCTGAAGAACAGCAAATTAAAAATGTGATTATGTTCAAATACAGGCTCAATAAAGGGTATATTCCCAAGTTACATCCTGTATTATACTCCAGAGCTGCGCTCACTATTCTGCTGGTTCAGTCACTGTGTACATACATTACATTACTGATTCGTGAGTTACATCCTGTATTATACTCCAGAGCTGCACTCACTATTCTGCTGGTGCAGTCACTGTGTACATACAGTACATTACTGATCCTGAGTTACATCCTGTATTATACTCCAGAGCTGCACTCACTATTCTGCTGGTGCAGTCACTGTGTACATACATTACTGATCCTGAGTTACATCCTGTATTATACTCCAGAGCTGCACTCACTATTCTGCTGGTGCAGTCACTGTGTACATACATTACATTACTGATCCTGAGTTACATCCTGTATTATACTCCAGAGCTGCACTCACTATTCTGCTGGTGTAGTCACTGTGTACATACATTACATTACTGATCGTGAGTTACATCCTGTATTATACTCCAGAGCTGCACTCACTATTCTGCTGGTGCAGTCACTGTGTACATACATTACATTACTGATTCTGAGTTACATCCTGTATTATACTCCAGAGCTGCACTCACTATTCTGCTGGTGCAGTCACTGTGTACATACATTACATTACTGATCCTGAGTTACATCCTGTATTATACTCCAGAGCTGCACTCACTATTCTGCTGGTGAGTCACTGTGTAATACATTACATTACTGATCTGAGTTACATCCTGTATTATACTCCAGAGCTGCACTCACTATTCTGCTGGTGCAGTCACTGTGTACATACATTACATTACTGATCCTGAGTTACATCCTTTTATACTCCAGAGCTGCACTCACTATTCTGCTGGTGCAGTCACTGTGTAACATACATTACTGATCCTGAGTTACACCTGTATTATACCCAGAGCTGCACTCACATTCTGTGGTGCAGTCACTGTGTACATACATTACATTACTGATCCTGAGTTACATCCTTATTATACTCCAGAGCTGACTCACTATTCTGCTGGTGCAGTCACTGTGTACATACATTACATTACTGATCCTGAGTTAATCCTGTATTATACTCCAGAGCTGCACTCACTATTCTGCTGGTGAGTCACTGTGTCATACATTACATTACTGATCCTGAGTTACATCCTGTATTATACTCCAGAGCTGCACTCACTATTCTGCTGGTGCAGTCACTGGTACATACATTACATTACTGATCCTGAGTTACATCCTGTATTATACTCCAGAGCTGCACTCACTATCTCTGGTGCAGTATGTGTACATACATTACATTACTGATCCTGAGTTACATCCTGTATTATACTCCAGAGCTGCACTCACTATTCTGCTGGTGAGTCACTGTTAATACATTACATTACTGATCCTGAGTTACATCCTGTATTATACCCAGAGCTGCACTCACTATTCTGCTGGTGCAGTCACTGTGTACATACATTATTACTGATCCTGAGTTACATCCTGTATTATACTCCAGAGCTGCACTCACTATTCTGCTGTGCAGTCACTGTGTACATACATTACATTACTGATCCTGAGTTACATCCTGTATTATACTCCAGAGCTGCCTCACTATTCTGCTGGTGCAGTACTGTGTACATACATTACATTACTGATCCTGAGTTACATCCTGTATATACTCCAAGCTGCACTCACTATTCGCTGGTGCAGTCACTGTGTACATACATTACATTACTGATCCTGAGTTACATCCTGTATTATACTCCAGAGCTGCACTCACTATTCTGCTGGTGCAGTCACTGTACATACATTACATTACTGATCCTGAGTTACACCCTGTATTATACTCCAGAGCTGCACTCACTATTCTGCTGGTGCAGTCATTGTGTACATAATTACATTACTGATCCTGAGTTACATCCTGTATTATACTCCAGAGCTGCACTCACTATTCTGCTGGTGAGTCACTGTGTACATACATTACATTACTGATCCTGAGTTACATCCTGTTTATACTCCAGAGCTGCATCACTATCTGCTGGTGCAGTCACTGTGTACATACATTACATTACTGATCTGAGTTACATCCTGTATAATACTCCAGAGCTGCACTCACTATTCTGCTGGTGTAGTCACTGTATAATACATTACATTACTGATCCTGAGTTACATCCTGTATTATACTCCAGAGCTGCATCACTATTCTGCTGGTGCAGTCACTGTGTACATACATTACATTACTGATCCTGAGTTAATCCTGTATTATACTCCAGAGCTGCACTCACTATTCTGTGGTGCAGTCACTGTGTACATACATTACATTACTGATCCTGAGTTACATCCTGTATTATACCCAGAGCTGCACTCACTATTCTGCTGGTGAGTCACTGTGTAATACATTACATTACTGATCCTGAGTTACACCTGTATTATACCCAGAGCTGCACTCACTATTCTGCTGGTGCAGTCACTGTGTACATACATTACATTACTGATCCTGAGTTACATCCTGTATAATACTCCAGAGCTGCACTCACTATTCTGCTGGTGAGTCACTGTATAATACATTACATTACTGATCCTGAGTTACATCCTGTTTATACTCCAGAGCTGCATCACTATCTGCTGGTGCAGTCACTGTGTACATACATTACATTACTGATCCTGAGTTACTCCTGTATAACTCCAGAGCTGCACTCACTATTCTGCTGGTGAGTCACTGTTACATACATTACATTACTGATCCTGAGTTACATCCTGTATTATACTCCAGAGCTGCACTCACTATTCTGCTGGGAGTCACTGTGTAATACATTACATTACTGATCCTGAGTTAATCCTGTATTATACTCCAGAGCTGCACTCATATTCTGTGGTGAGTCACTGTGTACATACATTACATTACTGATCCTGAGTTACATCCTGTATTATACTCCAGAGCTGCACTCACTATCTGCTGGTGAGTCACTGTGTACATACATTACATATGATTATTAACCCTGTAATTACTCAGACTGCATCACTATTCTGCTGTCAGTATTGTGTACAAATTTACATATGATCCTGGTTCATTTATTATACTCCCTGCTCACTATTTCTGGTAGTCACTGTGTACATACATTACATTACTGATCCTGAGTTACATCCTGTATTATACTCCAGAGCTGCACTCACTATCTGCTGGTGAGTCATCTGTGTAATACATTACATTACTGATCCTGAGTTACATCCTGTATTATACTCCAAGCTGCACTCACTATTCTGCTGGTGAGTCACTGTTACATACATTACATTACTGATCCTGAGTTACATCCTGTATTATACTCCAGAGCTGCACTCACTATTCACTGGCAGTCACTGTGTACATACATTACATTACTGATCCTGAGTTAACCTGTATTATACTCCAGAGCTGCACTCACTATTCTGCTGGTGAGTCACTGTGTACATACATTACATTACTGATCCTGAGTTACATCCTGTATTATACTCCAGAGCTGCACTCACTATTCTGCTGGTGCAGTCACTGTGTACATACATTACATTACTGATCCTGATTACATCCTGTATTATACTCCCAGAGCTGCACTCACTATTCTGCTGTGCAGTCACTGTGTACATACATTACATTACTGATCCTGAGTTACATCCTGTATTATACTCCAGAGCTGCACTCACTATTCTGCTGTGCAGTCACTGTGTACATACATTACATTACTGATCCTGAGTTACATCCTGTATTATACTCCAGAGCTGCACTCACTATTCTGCTGGTGCAGTCACTGTGTACATACATTACATTACTGATCCTGAGTTACATCCTGTATTATACTCCAGAGCTGCACTCACTATTCTGCTGGTGGCAGTCACTGTGTACATACATTACATTACTGATCCTGAGTTACATCCTGTATTATACTCCAGAGCTGCACTCACTATTCTGCTGGTGCAGTCACTGTGTACATACATTACATTACTGATCCTGAGTTACATCCTGTATTATACTCCAGAGCTGCACTCACTATTCTGCTGGTGAGTCACTGTGTACATACATTACATTACTGATCCTGAGTTACATCCTGTATTATACTCCAGAGCTGCACTCACTATTCTGCTGGTGCAGTCACTGTGTACATACATACATTACTGATCCTGAGTTACATCCTGTATTATACTCCAGAGCTGCACTCACTATTCTGCTGGTGCAGTCACTGTGTACATACATTACATTACTGATCCTGAGTTACATCCTGTATTATACTCCAGAGCTGCACTCACTATTCTGCTGGTGCAGTCACTGTGTACATACATTACATTACTGATCCTGAGTTACATCCTGTATTATACTCCAGAGCTGCACTCACTATTCTGCTGGTGAGTCACTGTGTATATACATTACATTACTGATCCTGAGTTACATCCTGTATTATACTCCAGAGCTGCACTCACTATTCTGCTGGTGCAGTCACTGTGTACATACATTACATTACTGATCCTGAGTTACATCCTGTATTATACTCCAGAGCTGCACTCACTATCTGCTGGTGCAGTACTGTGTACATACATTACATTACTGATCCTGAGTTACATCCTGTATTATACTCCAGAGCTGCACTCACTATTCTGCTGGTGGAGTCACTGTGTAATACATTACATTACTGATCCTGAGTTACATCCTGTATTATACCCCAGAGCTGCACTCACTATTCTGCTGGTGCAGTCACTGTGTAATACATTACATTACTGATCCTGAGTTACATCCTGTATTATACCCAGAGCTGCACTCACTATTCTGCTGGTGTAGTCACTGTGTAATACATTACATTACTGATCCTGAGTTACATCCTGTATTATACTCCAGAGCTGCACTCACTATTCTGCTGTGCAGTCACTGTGTACATACATTACATTACTGATCCTGAGTTAATCCTGTATTATACCCAGAGCTGCACTCACTATTCTGCTGGTGCAGTCACTGTTACATACATTACATTACTGATCCTGAGTTAATCCTGTATTATACTCCAGAGCTGCACTCACTATTCTGCTGGTGGAGTCACTGTTACATACATTACATTACTGATCCTGATTACACCCTGTATTATACTCCAGAGCTGCACTCACTATTCTGCTGTGCAGTCATGTGTACATACATTACATTACTGATCCGAGTTACATCCTTATATACTCCAGAGCTGCACTCACTATTCTGCTGGTGTAGCACTGTTACATACATTACATTACTGATCCTGAGTTACATCCTGTTTATACTCCAGAGCTGCAACTCACTATCTCTGCTGGTGCAGTCATGTGTTAATACATTACATTACTGATCCTGAGTTACATCCTGTATATATACCCAGAGCTGCATCACTATTCTGCTGGTGCAGTCACTGTTACATACATTACATTACTGATCCTGAGTTACATCCTGTATTATACTCCAGAGCTGCACTCACTATTCTGCTGGTGCAGTCACTGTGTACATACATTACATTACTGATCCTGAGTTACTCCTGTATTATACCCAGAGCTGCACTCACTATTCTGCTGGTGCAGTCACTGTGTACATACATTACATTACTGATCCTGAGTTACATCCTGTATTATACTCCAGAGCTGCACTCACTATTCTGCTGGTGCAGTCACTGTGTACATACATTACATTACTGATCCTGAGTTACATCCTGTATTATACTCCAGAGCTGCACTCACTATTCTGCTGGTGCAGTCACTGTGTACATACATTACATTACTGATCCTGAGTTACATCCTGTATTATACTCCAGAGCTGCACTCACTATTCTGCTGGTGAGTCACTGTGTACATACATTACATTACTGATCCTGAGTTACATCCTGTATTATACCCAGAGCTGCATCCACTATTCTGCTGGTGCAGTCACTGTGTACATACATTACATTACTGATCCTGAGTTACATCCTGTATTATACTCCAGAGCTGCACTCACTATTCTGCTGGTGCAGTCACTGTGTACATACATTACATTACTGATCCTGAGTTACATCCTGTATTATACTCCAGAGCTGCACTCACTATTCTGCTGGTGCAGTCACTGTGTACATACATTACATTACTGATCCTGAGTTACATCCTGTATTATACCCCAGAGCTGCACTCACTATTCTGCTGGTGCAGTCACTGTGTACATACATTACATTACTGATCCTGAGTTACATCCTGTATTATACTCCAGAGCTGCACTCACTATTCTGCTGGTGCAGTCACTGTGTTATATACATTACATTACTGATCCTGAGTTACATCCTGTATTATATATACCCCAGAGCTGCACTCACTATTCTGCTGGTGGAGTCACTGTGTTATATACAGTGCCTACAAGTAGTATTCAACCCCCTGCAGATTTAGCTGGTTTGATAAGATGCAAATAAGTTAGTTATGTTGCTCAGTTGAATTTTAATAAATTTTAAACATAAAAGTGTGGGTCAATTATTATACAACCCCTATGTTTAATATTTCGTGGAATAACCCTTGTTTGCAATTACAGCTAATAATCGTCTTTTATAAGACCTGATCAGGCCGGCACAGGTCTGTGGAGTTATCTTGGCCCACTCCTCCATGCAGATCTTCTCCAAGTTATCTAGGTTCTTTGGGTGTCTCATGTGGACTTTAACCCCTTCATGACCCAGCCTATTTTGACCTTAAAGACCTTGCCATTTTTTGCAATTCTGACCAGTGTCCCTTTATGAATGTCACGCTGTCTAATGATATGACTACAATGTCAGTAAACTATTTATACAGGAACCACACTCTATACAACATATAGTTTAGCAACATCAGAATGTAAGTATAAAATAGATTTACCTGACACAATATCAGCAGAACTTAGGGTTAATCTTGAAGACTAGATGTGCAGAGACGATATCAGTTGAACTCAGGGTTAATCTTGAGGACTTGATGAGCTGTAACAGGAAAGAGGAGGACCGGGGTCTAACCTGACCCTACACTGGGGTCCTAACTAATCCCTTACCTTGGAGGTACTGATAATGGTTCAGAGGTCCAAGTGTGTCGACCCGCCACCACAATTGTGGGTTACCAGGGCAATGGGGTACTCAGAGCCGAGCCCATGGAAGTCTATGGGGTTTGTCACAGGTAGCTGTGGCTCGGTCTGTGGCCCTGGCGGTCTGGCGTATGTTGGGGGAATATATTTACAGGGGATAGGTTTATGTACAGTTCGTGACGCCACCTGTAGTATTCTGGTAATTAGTACCAGCGCTGCTGTAGATCTCTGAGGGGATGGTGAGGCAGCTAGATGTCGGGTCCCCTACAGGTGGGACTGGTCCCTCAAAGTCTATGGGTTTTGTGAAGTCGAGTGCAGATAAAGAACACAGTCTCACACGGTCAGCGTCTTTCCATACCTTTACTTGCAAGTTGTTAAGGCAGGTCCCAGGGAGGCTGATCCAAGGAGAGTGTATCTTGAGACAGCAGCTGGACAAGTTAGGGGCCTCCTTTGACTCCAATAAAACGAGTACAACCAGCCTGAAGCGTAGTTCCCTCAAATCTCCAGCTAATCTTTAGCTGTACCTGCCCAGTCAGCTTAGTGTTAGGGGCCTTCCTGTGAAGGAGCTGAATTCTTATTTTGTCCTGCAGAAACTCCAAAGTCTTCACTCCCCCTGACCCCAGTTACGTACTGACTATAAGGGGCTTGTCTGCCGCGACCTAGGGTCCGGTAGATTCCTGGTTTTCTTATCACTGTGCTTGAAACAACAGTGACCCTTCGGTCCCCAGTGACCGGGTGCAATGTGCTGGACTTCTCCAATCCGTAAGCACTAATCTTATAAATCCACTTGCCTTTCGCCTTGCCCGTGCTGGTAACATAAGCACTCAAACTAGCCAGGTCGAGCAGTCACTTCTTTCCTTTTCCTTCCTATGAAGTTAGCCACAGATGCTCAGTTATCACAGGCAGGAGCACGTCTCTGAACCTGATACCGTCCTTTAGACAGGAATGCTGAAGACTTTCTGACTAAAACTTCTTCTTTCTTTCAGTGTATGCTGATGAGGTGATACAGCTCTGACTAGACTAAGGTGTATTCCAAACACCTATACCAGACTCCACGATATGAACTGGTGATGAAGCAGGCTAGACTCCTTCCTCCCTCCAAACGTCTTCTCTCTCAGAAGTCTAAACACTCACTCCACACGTCCTCACTGTCCGAAGACAGGAACTAGACTGACTAAAAATCACCTCAACACCTACTACCTTGACCACTCCCTCTAGAGTATCCTCCACTACCCTAGGGGTGTGTCTAGTGTGTGTTGAGTGAATGGATATTTAGCATTAAACTGCTGTCTCGCCACACACTCTCCAGGGTACTGCGTGTGCCTACCACCAGGGCTACACATTCCCCCATGGTAAAAGACAGCACTCCCGGGCTGTAAAATACAAAAGAGACATTTTGTTTATGCAATAAACATTGAACAATAACATCTTCCCATCCGGGAGGTGAGAATATCTTGAACGTTGCAAACATTATAGAAAATACAAATATTAAATAGCATTCAATAAATATACAAGATACTTGTGAAGGACCCGCACCAAACCTTCAACGTGGGTCCTGGGTGGGCTGCAGGACATCCAAATGCAGACCTCACTCAGTGCCACACCACACGGGTTTTGTTTTCAGAGGTAGTTGTACTGGTTTATGTAAAACCAAGATAAGGCACCGAAGCGCAACTATTTACAAGTAAGTTCTGGGTTAGCATAGTCCTTAACCTCCAAGTCCAATGTAAAACCTAAGACATATTATATAATATCACATAATACGAAAGTGCAAAAACTCTTTCTGATTACTATTTATCAATTACCCAGCCGGGCATTCTACAGTAGAAATATATATATTCACTATATAAATTGTGCAAAACTTTATAAAACATTTCAAACTTTTTTACTTTTGGTAGACCCGATAGGGATCTCACCAACTCTTTACTTATTTATTCGTTTTCATCACACTTTTCCAATACATTTTCCACCCCGGGGGCTGGAACAACGCAATGGGCCCTTGATCCCAGGACCAGCAAATCATGTGCTGCGATCAGGGTCTGGGTCGCCACAGTTCTGGTGCGAACCTCTAGGGGCGCAACGGGTACAGTCTCTCCACATGACACCGATTGCGTCTCAATTACGGTTAGCGATATGGACCGCGTTAGGGATTGCGATCGAGACTGTGTCGCATGTTGCGATGAAGAGGTGACTTTAAGTCGTGATGAACTCTGGGTCGCTAGTTGCGATGACTTTGCAGGGGGCGATGCTGGGGCACGGCCGGATGCTGCTTGAGCTGGAAACGGGGACGCTGCGGTAATGGTGACGGTACCTGCGTCTGGGACGGGGTCGCGGACGATGGTGACATTCAGGGCATACCACCCCTTCATTCCCCAATGCCGCGTATAGGTGACTATATCTCCGTTTGCTAAGTCCCTCCCGGGATGACCTTGCGGCAGGTGGGATTCTACGTCACGCCTGCTGACAAAGACCGCTGGGTAGAGGCCCGGTTCACGGATAAAGCCCCAGCCCTTCCGGAGCTGGAACTCAGTCACACACCCCTGCCGCCGCGGTTCCCTCAGAGTACCTTTATCTCTCCGGACGGTCTCTTTGTCCGCGATCAGCTCGGCAAATTGTCGCTGACGGTTCCTCTGAGTTTCCCGCTCTTCCTCCTGCTGACGCCTCTTCTTCTCCTCACGACTCTGCCATTCTTGTTCCCACTGGGCGGTGTAGGCGACGTCATCCAGGCGCGCCATTTCGTCCCAGTCCACATCTGGTAGTGACGGACAGGACCCCTCCGGTGTCCCTGCCGGGGACCGATAATCTGCTGCGGCCTCTTGGCCGGGCGGGCGTTCCGGGATTGGCTGTACCTCCTCAACCTCCTCCGCCTCCACCGCTTCACCAGTGGGATCGGGAACGGTACTTTCGGGGGCAGCCTCCGGTTGCTCCTTCGCCTTGGGCAGCAGACTCTTCGGTATTTGGAATCGTGGGGGTTCATTGAGGGGAGAGGACGCCGTGTTCGTTAGTTGCCACTGCAGCAGGTTACATCGGCGTCTCTCAATCTCCTCCAGTCCAGGTTGGACCATCTTCTTTAGGCGTGCGTTCTCCTCCTGAATCTCTAGCAACGCCTGTTGCAGGTGCAGGATCGCATAAGACTCCGATGCCGATGGCAGCTTGGCGGGGGCACGGGGCCTGCCTTCCTCCGCTGCCCCGCTCGGCTGCACACGTCCTGCCTCCATCATGTTCCAGAAGATTCTTTCTTCTTTCTGCGGAGACATCCGGTCTCTTCCGTGGAGGTGGGGTTTGCGTCTCCTCCTCCTCGCAGGGAAGGTGAAGAGGAGGCGGACCTCCTTTGCTGTAGGGCAGGACCGTATGTTGAAGTAGCACTTTGAGAGGGCAGGCATTTTCTTCGCGCCACTGGGGGGTAGACGCCCACGAAGGCACGCCCACCTTCTTCTCCAGCGCCTGAGGGCGCGAATATGGCGACAAAAATGGCGATTTTGGCGCCAAAAGTGCAAACAGTCCTTTTCACAAAAACAAGTCCTTAGGCACACAGGGCTCGCAATTCTGCGAGTTTCGCATCCTGTTCGTGACGCCAAGTTTTTGTGTCGACCCGCCACCACAATTGTGGGTTACCAGGGCAATGGGGTACTCAGAGCCGAGCCCATGGAAGTCTATGGGGTTTGTCACAGGTAGCTGTGGCTCGGTCTGTGGCCCTGGCGGTCTGGCGTATGTTGGGGGAATATATTTACAGGGGATAGGTTTATGTACAGTTCGTGACGCCACCTGTAGTATTCTGGTAATTAGTACCAGCGCTGCTGTAGATCTCTGAGGGGATGGTGAGGCAGCTAGATGTCGGGTCCCCTACAGGTGGGACTGGTCCCTCAAAGTCTATGGGTTTTGTGAAGTCGAGTGCAGATAAAGAACACAGTCTCACACGGTCAGCGTCTTTCCATACCTTTACTTGCAAGTTGTTAAGGCAGGTCCCAGGGAGGCTGATCCAAGGAGAGTGTATCTTGAGACAGCAGCTGGACAAGTTAGGGGCCTCCTTTGACTCCAATAAAACGAGTACAACCAGCCTGAAGCGTAGTTCCCTCAAATCTCCAGCTAATCTTTAGCTGTACCTGCCCAGTCAGCTTAGTGTTAGGGGCCTTCCTGTGAAGGAGCTGAATTCTTATTTTGTCCTGCAGAAACTCCAAAGTCTTCACTCCCCCTGACCCCAGTTACGTACTGACTATAAGGGGCTTGTCTGCCGCGACCTAGGGTCCGGTAGATTCCTGGTTTTCTTATCACTGTGCTTGAAACAACAGTGACCCTTCGGTCCCAGTGACCGGGTGCAATGTGCTGGACTTCTCCAATCCGTAAGCACTAATCTTATAAATCCACTTGCCTTTCGCCTTGCCCGTGCTGGTAACATAAGCACTCAAACTAGCCAAGGGTCGAGCAGTCACTTCTTTCCTTTTCCTTCCTATGAAGTTAGCCACAGATGCTCAGTTATCACAGGCAGGAGCACGTCTCTGAACCTGATACCGTCCTTTAGACAGGAATGCTGAAGACTTTCTGACTAAAACTTCTTCTTTCTTTCAGTGTATGCTGATGAGGTGATACAGCTCTGACTAGACTAAGGTGTATTCCAAACACCTATACCAGACTCCACGATATGAACTGGTGATGAAGCAGGCTAGACTCCTTCCTCCCTCCAAACGTCTTCTCTCTCAGAAGTCTAAACACTCACTCCACACGTCCTCACTGTCCGAAGACAGGAACTAGACTGACTAAAAATCACCTCAACACCTACTACCTTGACCACTCCCTCTAGAGTATCCTCCACTACCCTAGGGGTGTGTCTAGTGTGTGTTGAGTGAATGGATATTTAGCATTAAACTGCTGTCTCGCCACACACTCTCCAGGGTACTGCGTGTGCCTACCACCAGGGCTACACACAAGTCTCCAGCCTAACCCTGTCTCCTATCAGACCCTGAACCCTGTAATCAGTCCTAAGAAGGATCCTGATTACCACCAAAGGGATATGGGCTGATCTCAGCTAAATACACAGATTAGACATATAAGACAGACAGGATAGCACTCACTTGCATACACACTCAAACACCAAAGGAACATAAATGGTCTGGGAAATAAACTCTAAGTAAGTTAAGCTTAAAACAACTAAGGAGCTCTCAACTAGAGTCTATACAGATTCATTCCTATCTGTGGTCTGCATGAAGTGTTTCACTGGCAACTCCCCAAGCAGACAACCAGGAACTTAAAGGAAACCAATCAACAAATAATCAATTGCAGCCGGGAGAAACTGCACCCAGTCCCAGCACCGAGCACAGACAGAATTAACTCCCTAGCTGCCAAACACAAAGAAACAGCAACTCAGCTGTGAGAAGTCAAAATGTGCAACCGCGACGATCTTCGTGGCAATGCACACATGACAGTACCCCCCCTTCTACGAGGGGCCTCCGGACCCTCAGGGCCAGGCCTGCCCGGGTGAGTTCTGTGGAAGGTCCGAACCAAACGATCTGCGTTAACATCAGACGCAGGGACCCACGTCCTCTCCTCCGGACCATCCCCCTTCCAATGCACCAAGTACTGAAGGGACCGGCGATTCAGGCGAGAGTCAATGATTTTTGATACTTGAAATTCCAAGTTACCATTGACCAACACTGGAGGAGGAGGTAGAGGTGACGGTATGACTGGTGCCACATACCTTTTAAGTAATGACTTGTGGAACACATTATGAATTTTAAAGGTAGAACGGAGTTCCAGACGAAATGCCACAGGATTAATTATGGAACTGATCCTGTACGGCCCGATGAATCTGGGACCCAGTTTCCAGGAGGGCACTTTAAGTTTTATATTCCTGGTAGACAACCATACCAGATCGTTCACATTCAGATCTGGACCAGAAACTCTCCTCCTATCAGCCATACGTTTATAACGGTTCCCCATAGCACTCAGATTATTCAATACACCTCTCCACACAGAAGCAAGTGACGACGAGAAACGCTCCTCCTCAGGAACCCCAGAAGGACCCCCCCCATTGAAAGTACAAAACTGGGGATGAAAACCATATGCCCCAAAAAATGGGGACTTACCAGTGGACTCGCTCCACCTGTTGTTAAGAGCGAACTCTGCCAGAGGCAAGAAAGATGACCAGTCCTCCTGGTTCTCCGAGACAAAACACCGGAGATATGTCTCTAAACTCTGATTCAGACGCTCTGTCTGACCATTGGTCTGTGGATGAAAAGCCGAGGAAAACGACAATTGCATCCCCCGACGTAAACAAAATGCCCTCCAAAATTTGGACACAAACTGAGACCCCCTATCCGACACCACATCAGAAGGCAACCCATGAAGTCTCACGATCTCCCTAATGAACACCTGCGCCAGAGTTTTAGCATTAGGGAGTGCAGGAAGAGCAACGAAATGTGCCATCTTACTGAACCTGTCAACAACCACCAGTATGACAGTATTCCCTGACGACGGAGGAAGGTCCGTAATGAAGTCCATAGATAAATGAGTCCATGGACGCTCCGGAAGTTTCAAGGGTAAAAGGGTCCCAGATGGACGGGTATGAGGAGTTTTAGAGCGAGCACAAACCCCACAGGACGCGACAAAAGTTATAACATCTTTATTAGCGTTAGGCCACCAAAATCGGCGAGAAAGGAGATCTAAAGTAGCCTTACTCCCTGGATGTCCTGCTAAAGCAGAATTATGATGTGCCTCAATAACCTTTTGTCTCAACTGATTCGGGACAAACAGTCTCCCTGGAGGTCCTGCAGGGGCGTCCCCCTGAGCCTCTAACACCTCCTCCTCAAGCTCAGAACATACAGCCGACACTACCACCCCCTCCTGAAGGATAGGAATCGGGTCATCCGTTTTCCCGGCCCCTGGGAAACTGCGAGACAAAGCATCAGCCTTTACATTCTTAGACCCCGGACGATAAGTGACGACAAAATTAAACCTGGTAAAAAACAACGACCATCGAGCTTGTCTGGAATTCAGACGCTTAGCGGATTCCAAATACAACAGGTTCTTGTGATCAGTAATAACGGTAACCGGGTGGACTGCCCCCTCCAAAAAGTGACGCCATTCTTCAAAAGCCAATTTAATGGCCAAAAGTTCCCTATTGCCGATATCATAATTCCTTTCGGCGGACGACAATTTCTTAGAAAAGAAAGCGCACTGATGCCATTTACCAGGGGACGGACCCTGGGACAATATAGCACCCACCCCTACGTCAGACGCGTCCACCTCCACAATGAACGGCTGAGATACATCTGGTTGTATGAGAACGGGTGCCGAAGCAAAACATCTCTTTAAAGAGGAAAAGGCTTGGCAAGCTTTGTCCGACCACTTAGAAAAATCCGTCCCTTTTCTCGTCATGTCAGTGAGAGGTTTGACGACAGACGAGAAATTACAAATAAATTTCCGGTAGTAATTAGCAAACCCCAAAAAACGCTGCAGAGCCTTAAGATCCCCTGGCTGATACCATTCAAGCACTGCTCTCACCTTTTCAGGGTCCATACGGAAACCGGACGCTGACACCAAAAAACCCAAAAACTGAAGTTCCTGTACGGCAAAAACACACTTCTCCAGTTTGGCGTATAGTTTATTGTCTCGCAAGATCTGCAACACCTGTCTCACATGCTCCTGGTGAGACACAAGATCTGGCGAGTAAATTAAAATGTCGTCCAAATATACAACCACAAACAGCCCCACAAGGTGACGAAAAATGTCATTAACAAAATGTTGGAATACTGCTGGTGCAGTAGTCAGACCAAAAGGCATGACAAGGTTCTCATAATGTCCCTCCGGCGTGTTAAACGCCGTTTTCCACTCATCCCCCTCTTTTATCCTAATCAGATTATACGCCCCCCTGAGATCCAATTTAGAAAACCATTTGGCGCCAACAATTTGATTGAAGAGATCAGGAATAAGAGGGAGTGGATACGGATCTCGAACAGTAATCCGATTAAGTTCGGGGAAATCCAAGCAAGGGCGTAGGCCTCCATCTTTTTTCTTCACAAAGAAGAACCCCGCGGCTACAGGGAAAGATGAAGGTCTAATATGCCCTTTGGCCAGACTTTCGGAAATATAATCTTTCATAGCCTGTCTTTCAGGACCAGAAAGATTATACAACCTAGCTTTAGGTAACTTAGCATCAGGAAGAAGATTAATAGAGCAGTCATACACGCGATGAGGAGGCAACTCCCGACACCCCTCCTCAGAGAACACATCCCCAAAATCCTCCAAAAAAGGAGGCAATGTACTAGGTACGACCGCACTGATGACTGTGTTCATGCAGTTGCTTTTGCAAAACTCCCCCATTGGCTTATTTCTCTGGACTGCCAATTAATTACAGGGTTATGTTTAACCAGCCAAGGAAGTCCCAACACAATGGGAGTAGGTAGACCCTCCAACACATAACAAGATAATTGTTCCCTATGTATTGCCCCTACCCGAAGGTCAATGTTATGAACCTCATGAACAAAGCTACCTTGGCCGAGAGGCCTGGCGTCAATGGAAAAAATAGGGATCGGTTTGACCAATACACTCAGATGCATACCTTGAGCCTGAGCAAACTGAGCGTCAACCAGATTGGCGCCAGAACCACTATCCAGAAGAACAGACAATCTCTTCACTCTAGTACCAAACACCACCTCCACTGGTACAAGGAACTGAGAAGAACCGGCGGATGAAATACATACTCCCAGGTTGTCGTCCACCACACAACCTGGGATTAGCAGTTTTACGGCGACTTTTTACTTAACAAGACACGGGATGGACATTCTCCAACAAAATGTCCCTCTTTCCCGCAGAAAAAACACTTCTAGTCCTGCGGCGTACCGCCAATCCCCTCCTACGAAATGATGTCCCTCCCAACTGCATAGGCTCATCCGAACAGACAAGGGGAACCTCAACATTAGGGACTTTAGTGGTAGGTGGAGTAACAACAGGGAGTGGAGTTACCTCACCCCTCTCCCGAAGCCGTCTATCAGTACGGATAGCTAGGGCCATAGCAGCCTCCAGTGATGGAGGAGAATCATACTGAGCCAAAACGTCCTTTAATTTGTCAGAAAGCCCATGACAAAACTGGCTCCTAAGAGCTGGGTCATTCCACTGAGTATCCGTGGCCCATCTACGGAACTCAGAAGCAAATTCCTCCGCAGGACGATCTCCCTGCTGTATCTTACGTAATTTTGTCTCAGCAAGAGAGACCCGATCTGGGTCATCATATACCAATCCCAGAGCAGTAAAAAATTGATCTACAGACTGTAGAGCCGGGGATCCCGGAGGAAGGGAAAATGCCCAGGATTGAGGGTCCCCTTGAAGAAGTGAGATAACAATTCCCACTCTCTGCTCATCACTCCCTGATGATCGCGGCCGAAGCCGAAAATATAATTTACATGCCTCCCGGAAGGTAAAAAATTTGTCTCGCCCACCAGTGAACCTGTCCGGGAGAGCTACTTTAGGTTCAACTCTGGTTTGCTCCAGGGGAGACAAAACTTTGGACTTAATGTCCGTCAGCTCCATGGATAATCCCTGCAACTGCAGAGCCAGCTGGGCTACTGGATCCATGGTAACTAGAGATAATTTTTTATGGCCAGTGAAAATGTCACGCTGTCTAATGATATGACTACAATGTCAGTAAACTATTTATACAGGAACCACACTCTATACAACATATAGTTTAGCAACATCAGAATGTAAGTATAAAATAGATTTACCTGACACAATATCAGCAGAACTTAGGGTTAATCTTGAAGACTAGATGTGCAGAGACGATATCAGTTGAACTCAGGGTTAATCTTGAGGACTTGATGAGCTGTAACAGGAAAGAGGAGGACCGGGGTCTAACCTGACCCTACACTGGGGTCCTAACTAATCCCTTACCTTGGAGGTATTGATAATGGTTCAGAGGTCCAAGTCTCCAGCCTAACCCTGTCTCCTATCAGACCCTGAACCCTGTAATCAGTCCTAAGAAGGATCCTGATTACCACCAAAGGGATATGGGCTGATCTCAGCTAAATACACAGATTAGACATATAAGACAGACAGGATAGCACTCTCTTGCATACACACTCAAACACCGAAGGAACATAAATGGTCTGGGAAATAAACTCTAAGTAAGTTAAGCTTAAATCAACTAAGGAGCTCTCAACTAGAGTCTATACAGATTCATTCCTATCTGTGGTCTGCATGAAGTGTTTCACTGGCAACTCCCAAAGCAGACAACCAGGAACTTAAAGGAAACCAATCAACAAATAATCAATTGCAGCCGGGAGAAACTGCACCCAGTCCCAGCACCGAGCACAGACAGAATTAACTCCCTAGCTGCCAAACACAAAGAAACAGCAACTCAGCTGTGAGAAGTCAAAATGTGCAACCGCGACGATCTTCGTGGCAATGCACACATGACAATGAGGTAATAACTCAGGAACGCTTCAACGGATCCTAGCAATTCTGAGATTGTTTTTTCGTGACATATTGGGCTTCATGTTAGTCGTAAATTTAGGTCGATAATTTTTGCGTTTATTTGTGAAAAAAATGGAAATTTGGCGAAAATTCTGAAAATTTTGTAATTTTCAAAATTTTTAATTTTTATTCTGTTAAACCAGAGAGTTATGTGGCACAAAATAGTTAATAAATAACATTTCCCACATGTCTACTTTACATCAGCACAATTTTGGGAACAACATTTTTTTTTTTTTAGGAAAATTTAAAAGGGGTTTTTAAAAAAAGACCAGCCATTTTCATTTTTAAGCAAAAATTTTCAAAACCATTTTTTTTTTGGGGCCACCCACATTTGAAGTCACTTTGAGGGGTTATAAGGGAGGGAAAAAACCCCAAAAATGAACCCTTTTTAAAAAGACCCCGTATCCAAAAAAATTAAAAAGATTTTTAATTAGGTGTTACGGAATAAAGCAAGTGGGAAAGGGAAAAAAAGGAATTTTAAAATTTTTCCCAAAAAAAATTTTTTTTTTGGATAATTTTTTAATTTTTAAAGGGCAAGGATAAAATTTGGTCCAAAAAATTTTTTGGGCAATT
>JARQOD010000009.1:60496798-60624667 GCA_033576555.1 Oophaga sylvatica | reverse complement strand
TATATATCTGTGATACAGCGTGACATCACCACACACCTAGATAAGTTCCTTGTGGGGTCTATTTTCCAAAATGGGGTCACTTGTTGGGGATTTCCACTGTTTAGGCGCATCAGGGGCTCTCCAAATGCGACATGACGCCCCAGACCATTCCATCAAAGTCTGCAATCCAAAACGTCACTACTTCCCTTCCGAGACCCAACGTGTACCCATACAGTAGTTTTTTCCCACATATTGGGTATCAGCGTACTCAGGACAAATTGGGCAACAACTTTTGGGGTCCAATTTCTCCTGTTACCCTTGTAAAAATAAAATATTGGGGCGAAAAAATCATTTTTGCAAAAAAAAAAAAAAAAGATTTTTTATTTTTACGGCTGTGCGTTATAAACTTCTGTGAAGCACTTCGGGGTTCAAAGTGCTCACCACACATCTAGATAAGTTCCTTGTGGGGTCTATTTTCCAAAATGGGGTCACTTTGGGGGGTTTCCACTGTTTAGGCGCATCAGGGGCTCTCCAAATGCGACATGACGCACCCAGACCATTCCATCAAAGTCTGCAATCCAAAACGTCACTACTTCCCTTCCGAGCCCTGACGTGCGCCCATACAGTAGTTTTCTCCCACATATTGGGTATCAGCGTACTCAGGACAAATTGGACAACAACTTTTGGGGTCCAATTTCTCCTGTTACCCTTGTGAAAATAAAATATTGGGGGCGAAAAAATCATTTTTGTAAAAAAAAAAAGGATTTTTTATTTTTAAGGCTGTGCGTTATAAACTTCTGTGAAGCACTTCGGGGTTCAAAGTGCTCACCGCACATCTAGATAAGTTCCTTGTGGGGTCTATTTGCCAAAATGGGGTCACTTGTGGGGGGTTTCCACTGTTTAGGTGCATCAGGGGCTCTCCAAATGTGACATGACGCCCCCAGACCATTCCATCAAAGTCTGCAATCCAAAACGTCACTACTTCCCTTCCGAGCCCCGACGTGTGCCCATACAGTAGTTTTCGCCCACATATTGGGTATCAGTGTACTCAGGACAAATTGGACAACAAACTTTTGGGTTCCAATTTCTTCTGTTACCCTTGTGAAAATAAAATATTGGGGGCGAAAAAATCATTTTTGTAAAAAAAAAAAAAGATTTTTTATTTTACGGCTGTACGTTATAAACTTTAGTGAAACACCTGGGGGTTCAAAGTTCTCACCACACATCTAGATAAGTTCCTTGAGGGGTCTAGTTTCCAAAATGGTGTCATTTATGGGGTTTCCACTGTTTAGGCAGATCAGGAGCTCTCCAAACACGACATGGCGTCCAGCCAATTCTGCGTTGAAAAAGTCAGACGGCGCTCCTTCCCTTCCAAACTCTGCCATGCACCCAAACAGTGGTTTACCCCCACATATGGGGTATCAGCGCACTCAGGACAAATTGCACAATAACTTTTGGAGTCTTGTTACCCTTGGAAAAATAAAAATTGGGGTGAAAAGATCATTTTTGTGGAAAAAATATGATTTTTAAATTTTACGGCTCTACGTTATAAACTTGTGTGAAGCACTTGGGGGTTCAAATTGCTCATCAAAATCTAGATAAGTTTCTTAGGGGGTCTAGTTTCCTCAAATGGGGTCATTTGTGGGGGGTTTCCACTGTTTAGGCACATCAGGGCTCTCCAAATGCAACATGGCATCCAAACTCAATTCCAGCCAATTTTGGTTGGAAAAAGTCAAATGGTGCTCCTTCCATTCCGAGCTCTGCCATGCGCCCAAACAGTGGTTCCCCCCACATATGGGGTATCAACGTACTCAGGACAAATTGTACAACAACTTATGTGGTCCAATTTCTCCTGTTACCCTTGGGAAAATAAAAAATTAGTGACTAAAAGATAATTTTTGTGGGAAAAAAATAGGATTTTTTATTTTCATGCCCGGGCATTATAAACTTGTATGAAGCACTTGGGGTTCAAAGTGCTCACCAAAGATCTAGATAAGTTCCTTAGGGGGTCTAGTTTCCAAAATGGGGTCACTTGTGGGGGGTTTCCACTGTTTAGGCTCATCTGGGGCACTGCAAACGGAACATGACCCCCATTAACGTCTGCATTCCAAAACGTTACTACTTCCTTTCCAAGCCCTGCCGTGCGCCCAAACAGTTTCCCCCCCCCCCATATGGGGTATCAGCGTACTCAGGACAAATTGGACAACAACTTTTGGGTCCAATTTCCTGGGAAAATTCAAAAATTTGGGACTAAAAAAATCATTTTTGTGGAAAATTGATTTTTTTTTTTTCACACCCAGGCTTTATAAACTTTTGTGAAACACTTGAGGGTTCAAAGTGCTCACAACAGATCTAGATAAGTACCTTAGGGGGTCTAGTTTCCAAAATGGTGTCACTTGTGGGGGTTTCCACTGTTTAGGCGCATCAGGGGCTCTCCAAACGCGACATGGCATCCAATTTAAATTCCAGCCAATTTTAGTTTGAAAAAGTCAAACGTCGCTCCTTCCCTTACGAGCTCTGCCGTGTGCCCAAACAGTGGTTTTCCCCCACATATGGGGTATTGGCGTACTCAGGAGAAATTGCATAACAACCTTATCTGTCCATTTTCTCACTTTTACCCTTGTGAAAATAAAAAAAAAGTTTATAAAAGATAATTTTTGTGGCTAAAAAGTAAAATATTCATTTTTTCCTTCCACGTTGCTTTAGTTACTGTGAAGCACCTGAAGGGTTAATAAACTTCTTGAATGTGGTTTTGAGTACCTTGAGGGTGCAGTTTTTAGAATGGTGTCACTTTTGGGTATTTTCTGCCATATAAACCCCTCAAAGTGACTTCAAATGTGAGGTGGTCCCTAAAAAAAATGGCTTTGTAAATTTTGCTGTAAAAATGAGAAATCGCTGGTCAACTTTTAACCCTTATAACTTCCTAACAAAAAAAAATTTGGTTCCAAAATTGTGCTGATGTAAAGTAGACATGTGGGAAATGTTATTTCTTAACTATTTTGTGTGATATATTTCTCTGTTTTAAGGGAATAAAAATTCAAAGTTTGAAAATTTCAAAATTTTAAAAATTTTCGCCATATTTGCGTTTTTTTCAAAAATAAACGCAAGTTATATCGAAGAAATTTTACCACTAACATGAATTACAGTATGTCACGAGAAAACATCTCAGAATCGCGAAGATCCGTTGAAGCGTTCCAGAGTTATAACCTCATAAAGAGACAGTGGTCAGAATTGTAAAAATTGGCCCGGTCATTAACGTGCAAACCACCCTTGGGGGTGAAGGGGTTAAAGTTGAGGGACGCATGGATTCCACTCAGTATCAGCAGATTCTTGACAATAATGTTCAAGAATCAGTGACAAAGTTGAAGTTACGCAGGGGATGGATCTTTCAGCAAGACAATGATCCAAAACACCGCTCCAAATCTACTCCGGCATTCATGCAGAGGAACAATTACAATGTTCTGGAATGGCCATCCCAGTCCCCAGACCTGAATATCATTGAACATCTGTGGGATCATTTGAAGAGGGCTGTCCATGCTCGGCGACCATCAAACTTAGCTGAATTGGAATTGTTTTGTAAAGAGGAATGGTCAAAAATACCTTCATCCAGGATCCAGGAACTCATTAAAAGCTACAGGAAGCGACTAGAGGCAAAAGGAGGATCTACTAAATATTAATGTCACTTTTCTGGTGAGGTGCCCATACTTATGCACCTGTCAAATTTTGTTTGGATGCAGATTGCACATTTTCTGTTAGTACAATAAACCTCATTTCAAGGCAGAAACATTACTGTGTCCAATAGTTATTAGATATATCAAACTGAAATAGCTGCTGCAAAAACACCAATTTTTATAAAACATTAAGCTTCAGATTAATAGGGGTGCCCAAACTTTTTCATATAACTGTATATATATATATATATATATAATTATTTGCTTTTTGTGTACTTTTTTTTTACAATGTGATTTTTACATGACTTTTTACATAGAGATAACTGCTCTATCTAAAACGTCATGTTAAAATCGCATTTCATACTGATGGAAAACGGATGGAGCAATTAAAAATCGCATGACAATTGCATATATTCGGACCGTTTTTTTTTTCCACAAATGGGTATGAGCCCTTACGGTACATTGCGGCGTTTGTACAATGTGGTTTCTACTGTTCGTGCAGATTCCAGTTCTGACCTTAGGTATCTCCGGGCGCAGAATGGCTGGTCCAAAGAAGTTATCTGTGGCATATCTCAGTCCGGCGCCCGTCCGCGTGTTCCCCCCTTTGTAGGCCAGGGTTCTTATGGCCTGAATCACCTCGGACCCATTTCGGTATCGAGAAAAATCAAACTCTGTTCTAAAAGGAAAGATCATTCCAGTTTATTCAACCACAAAAAAGTAGGCTTTGGTCCGAGCATTTGTGGAGTCGATGTGACCCGCTGATTTACTGTCTCAGTGTATCCATGATGCAAAATAAAACTCTGATGGAAAATGTCCTACTGCTTTGTGTATGCAGTCCCCATGCAGACCTGTGTGTCCCCATGGTAACAGACAACAAACAAACCTTATGTAGTCTGATTCTATATTTGTGCTCATTTCAATCTGTCCCCTACTTCATACTAATTACATAAATATTTATTTATATTTAATACACATTAATCAGGATGTCGTGCCACTGTGTGCCTTATGCATCTCCGACAACAACAAGCGCTGTGCCGTCTGACCCTTCAGTCGTGTTGGTTTCTGGCTTTTTCTTGTTAACTTACCGATTATATGTTATTAAGAACTAAGTAATGGATGGAAACAAGCGTGACTGAAGCATCGGGGACTATACAGTGTCTGTCGTCTCTCACTGCGGACACACATAGGTCTGCAGAGGAGCTGGAAACACAAAACAGCAGGACATGGATTCATTGTGGCTATTCCCAAAATTGATATATAATAATATAAAAATCCTCAGATCACTGATCTTATTTTTGTAACTTGGGATCTGATTGGAAACTATGGGTAAAACATTTTGCCTACATGTCTGCACTAGAAGATTTGGGCAGAGAGGAGATTTCCCTTCTTGACCCCGTACAGTACAGAGTTTGCACTCGCAGTCTCACCTGCTCGGTGGGGGATCATCTTTGCCTCCAGGTGGAGCATAAAGCAATAAAATGAAAAGATTACAACTGACAGCTCCAGGTCATAAATGAGACTCCATGTTCCCTTTTACTTTGAGCAGTAAATACCAGAGTCCTGATCCCTAAGATTTATACTGTAACTGTGGATTCAGAACTTACAGCAAAATGTCTGTCTGCCTCTAGCTCCTCCCCTCTGTCTGCTTCTAGCTCCTCCCTGGGCTGCCTCTAGCTCCTCCCCTCTGTCTGCCTCTAGCTCCTCCCCGGGCTGCCTCTAGCTCCTCCCCTCTGTCTGCCTCTACCATCTCCCCTCTGTCTCACTCTAGCTCCTCCCAGGGCTGCCTCTAGCTCCTCCCCTCAGTCTCCCTCTAGCTCCTTCCAGGGCTGCCTCTAGCTCCTCCCCTCTGTCTGCCTATAGCTCCTCCCTGGGCTGCCTCTAGCTCCTCCCTGTGCTGCCTTTAGCTCCTCCTCTCTGTCTGCCTCTAGCTCCTCCCCTCTGTCTGCCTCTAGCTCCTCCCCGGGCTCCCTCTAGCTCCTCTCTGGGCTGCCTCCAGCTCCTCCCAGGGCTGCCTCTATCTCCTCCCCTCTGTCTGCCTCTAGCATCTCCCCTCAGTCTCCCTCTAGCTCCTTCCAGGGCTGCCTCTAGCTCCTCCCCTCTGTCTGCCTATAGCTCCTCCCTGGGCTGCCTCTAGCTCCTCCCTGGGCTGCCTCTAGCTCCTCCCCTCTGTCTGCCTCTAGCTCCTCCCCTCTGTCTGCCTCTAGCTCCTCCCCGGGCTCCCTCTAGCTCCTCTCTGGGCTGCCTCCAGCTCCTCCCAGGGCTGCCTCCAGCTCCTCCCAGGGCTGCCTCTAGCTCCTCCCCAGGCTGCCTCTAGCTCCTCCCCTCTGTTGGCCTCTGGCTACTTCCTCCCTACTGCCTCTAGCTCCTATCCTCTGCCACTAACTCATCCCACTCTATCTGTCTGCCTCTAGCTCCTCCACTCTATCTGCCTGCCTCTAGCTCCTCCCACTCTTTCTGTCTGCCTCTAGCTCCTCCCACTCTTTCTGTCTGCCTCTAGCTCCTCCCTCTCTTTGTCTGCCTCTAGCTCCTCCCACTCTTTCTGTCTGCCTCCCTCTGCATGTGCCTGCCATTAGCTCCTCCCCTCTGACGGTGCCTGCCATTAGCTCCTTCCCTCTGTCTGTGTACGCCTCTAGCTCCTCCCTCCTACTCCCCCTTCACATTTCCATAGAATCCTATAGGCACTAACTGCCATCTCCTATCTCAATAATGGGAAAATGGGAAAATCAAGACACATTTTACCAGTGAATTGAGAGTGAAAGATCAGTCCAGGCAGAGAAAGAAACAGCTTTCTTTGATAAGATATATTACAAAGTTTCTTATTTTCATCTGTGCTATTAATTTAGGAAACAAAAATTAAAATGTTTCCCCATTATGGCTTTCACAGATTTATGCCCTAATTGGCATCTACAATTTTTAATTATTAATGAAGTCTTAAAAGGTGTAAATATCAAAATATAATTATTCTGACATAGATCTACAAAACACTGCTCCTTTCTTAAGTCTTTGTTTAACATGGCAACCAATCACAGCTTAGCTTTCATTTCAGAGCAGTATAAGAAATAAAAGCTGTCCTCTGGTTGCTTTTGGCATCAAACTCAGTTTTTATAAATGACTCCTGTTATTTACGTCCATACGTTTTGTACCTTTCTCAGTTGCAATGGTAAGGAAACCCTGAAAACATGACATGTTGAGGTCTGTGAGGACTGGAGTTTTGGAAACACTGCCCTACAGTAACTGCAGCTTTTCTCCCAGCTCCTGCAGCTTTTCTCCTGGCTCCTGCTGCTTCTCTCCTGGCTCCTGCAGCTTCCCTATCGGCTCCTGCAGCTTCTCTCCTGGCTCCTGCAGATTCTCTCCTGCCACCTGCAGCTTTTGCTCCTGCAGCTTCTCTCCCGGCTCCTGCAGATTTCCTCTCAGCTCCTGCAGCTTCCCTCTCAGCTACTGCAGCTTCTCTCCCAGCTCCTGCAGCTCTTTCCCAGCTTCTACAGCTTCTCTCTCGGCTCCTGCAGCTTCTCTCCCGGCTCCTGCAGATTCTCTCCTGCCTCCCACAGCTTTTGCTCCTGCAGCTTCCCTCTCGGCTCCTGCAGATTCTCTCCCAGCTCCTGCAGCTTTTCTCCCGGCTCCTGCAGCTTTTCTCCCGGCTCCTGCAGCTTTTCTCCCGGCTCCTGTAGCTTTTCTCCCGGCTCCTGTAGCTTTTCTCCCAACTCCTGTAGTTTTTCTCCCAGCTCCTGCAGCTTCTCTCCCAGCTCCTGCAGCTTCTCTCCCAGCTCCTGCAGCTTCTCTCCCGGCTCCTGCAGCTTTTCTCTCGGCTCCTGCAGCTTCTCTGCTGGCTCCTGCAGCTTTTCTCCCGGCTCATGCAGCTTTTCTCCCGGCTCCTGCAGCTTCCCTCCTGACTCCTGCAGCTTCTCTCCCAGCTCCTGTAGCTTTTCTCCCAGCCCCTGCAGCTTCTCTCCTGGCTCCTGCAGCTTCTTTATCGGGTCCTGCAGCTTCTCTCCCGGCTCCTGCAGATTCTCTCCTGCCTCCCACAGCTTTTGCTCCTGCAGCTTCCCTCTCAGCTCCTGCAGCTTCCTTCTCAGCTCCTGCAGCTTCCCTCTCAGCTCCTGTAGCTTCTCTCCCAGCTCCTGCAGCTTCTCTCCCAGCTCCTGCAGCTTCTCTCCCGGCTCCTGCAGCTTCTCTCCCGGCTCCTGCAGCTTCTCTCCCGGCTCCTGCAGCTTCCCTCTCGGCTCCTGCAGCTTCTCTCCCGGCTCCTGCAGATTCTCTCCTGCCTCCCATAGCTTTTGCTCCTGCAGCTTCCCTCTCAGCTCCTGCAGCTTCCCTCTCAGCTCCTGCAGCTTCCCTCTCAGCTCCTGTAGCTTCTCTCCCAGCTACTGCAGCTTCTCTCCCGGCTCCTGCAGCTTTTGTCCCGACTCCTGCAGCTTTCTCTCCCAGCTCCTGTAGTTTTTCTCCCAACTCCTGTAGCTTTTCTCCCAGCTCCTGCAGCTTCTTTCCCAGCTCCTGCAGCTCTCTCCGCTCCTGCACTTCTCTCCGGCTCCTGCAGCTTCCCTCTCGGCTCCTGCAGCTTCTCTCCCGGCTCCTGCAGCTTTCTCCTCCCGGCTCCTGCAGCTTTCTCCCACTCCTGTAGCTTTTCTCTCCCAGCTCCTGCAGCTTTTCTCCCAGCTCCTGCAGCTTTCTCCCAACTCCTGTAGCTTCTCTCTCCGGCTCCTGCAGCTTCTCTCCCGGCTCCTGCAGCTTCCCTCTCGGCTCCTGCAGCTTCCTCTCGCTCCTGCAGCTTCTCTTCCGGCTCCTGCAGCTTCCCTCTCGGCTCCTGCAGCTTCCCTCTCAGCTCCTGCAGCTTTCTCTCCTGGCTCCTGCCGCAGCTTCTCTCCTGGCTCCTGCAGCTTCCCTATCGGCTCCTGCAGCTTCTCCTCCTGGCTCCTGCAGATTCTCTCCTGCCACCTGCAGCTTTTGCTCCTGCAGCTTCTCTCCCGGCTCATGCAGCTTTCCTCTCAGCTCCTGCAGCTTCCCTCTCAGCTACTGCAGCTTCTCTCCCAGCTCCTGCAGCTCTTTCCCAGCTTCTACAGCTTCTCTCTCTCTCGCTCCTGCAGCTTCTCTCCCGGCTCCTGCAGATTCTCTCCTGCCTCCCACAGCTTTCTCCTGCAGCTTCCTCTCCGCTCCTGCAGCTTCCCTTCTCGCTCCTGCAGCTTTCCTCCTCCCGGCTCCTGCAGCTTTTCTCCCGCTCCTGCAGCTTTTCTCCTCCCAGCTCCTTGCAGCTTTTCTCCCGGCTCCTGCAGCTTTTCTCCCGGCTCCTGTAGCTTTTCTCCCGGCTCCTGTAGCTTTTCTCCCGGCTCCTGTAGCTTCTTCCCGCTCCTGAGCTTCTCTCCCAGCTCCTGCAGCTTCTCTCCCAGCTCCTGCAGCTTCTCTCTCCGCTCCTGCAGCTTCTCTCGCTCCGCGCTTCTCTCGCTCCGAAGCTTTCTCTCGGCTCCTGCAGCTTCCCTCTCGGCTCCTGCAGCTTCCCTCCTGACTCCTGCAGCTTCTCTCCCAGCTCCTGCAGCTTCTCTCCCAGCTCCTGCATCTTTTCTCCCAGCCCCTGCAGCTTCTCTCCTGGCTCCTGCAGCTTCCTTATCGGCTCCTGCAGCTTCTCTCCTGGCTCCTGCAGATTCTCTCCTGCCACCTGCAGCTTTTGCTCCTGCAGCTTCTCTCCCGGCTCCTGCAGCTTTTCTCCCGGCTCCTGCAGCTTTTCTCCCGGCTCCTGCAGCTTTTCTCCCGGCTCCTGCAGCTTTTCTCCCGCTCCTGCAGCTTTCTCCCGCTCCTGTAGCTTTTCTCCCGGCTCCTGTAGCTTTTCTCCCAGCTCCTGCAGCTTCTCTCCCAGCTCCTGCAGCTTCTCTCCCAGCTCCTGCAGCTTCTCTCCCGGCTCCTGCAGCTTTTCTCTCGGCTCCTGCAGCTTCCCTCTCGGCTCCTGCAGCTTCTCTGCCGGCTCCTGCAGCTTTTTTCCCGGCTCATTCAGCTTTTCTCCCAGCTCCTGCAGCTTCCCTCCTGACTCCTGCAGCTTCTCTCCCAGCTCCTGCAGCTTCTCTCCCAGCTCCTGCAGCTTTTCTCCCAGCCCCTGCAGCTTCTCTCCTGGCTCCTGCAGCTTCCTTATCGGCCCCTGCAGCTTCTCTCCCAGCTCCTGCAGATTCTCTCCTGCCTCCCACAGCTTTTGCTCCTGCAGCTTCCCTCTCAGCTCCTGCAGCTTCCTTCTCAGCTCCTGCAGCTTCCCTCTCAGCTCCTGTAGCTTCTCTCCCAGCTCCTGCAGCTTCTCTCCCAGCTTCTGCAGCTTCTCTCCCAGCTCCTGCAGCTTCTCTCCCAGCTCCTGCAGCTTCTCTCCCAGCTCCTGCAGCTTTCTCTCCCGGCTCCTGCAGCTCTCTCTCCCCGCTCCTGCAGCTTCCCTCTCGGCTCCTGCAGCTTCCCTCTCGGCTCCTGCAGCTTCCCTCTCGGCTCCTGCAGCTTCTCTCCCGGCTCCTGCAGATTTTCTCCTGCCTCCCACAGCTTTTGCTCCTGCAGCTTCCCTCTCAGCTCCTGCAGCTTCCCTCTCAGCTCCTGCAGCTTCCCTCTCAGCTCCTGCAGCTTCTCTCCCAGCTCCTGCAGCTTCTCTCCCAGCTCCTGCAGCTTCTCTCCCGGCTCCTGCAGCTTCCCTCTCGGCTCCTGCAGCTTCCCTCTCGGCTCCTGCAGTTTTTCTCCCGGCTCCTGCAGCTTTTCTCCCGGCTCCTGCAGCTTTTCTTCCGGCTCCTGTAGCTTTTCTCCCAGCTCCTGCAGTTTACCTCCTGTATAAGTTTGGATATTGATTTTTGCTCCCTAAATTCTTAGCCCTGTTAATGTCACCCTAGGCAGCTGCCTGTTTGCCTACCTGCAATCTCCACCCTGTTTCTACCTACTTGTGGCCTGGACCAGAAGACTCACCTTGGGTCATCGCTGTATTGGACGACTCCAAACCGGACTCCATCGTGACTGACGACATTTACAAAGGGGATGACCAATCCTTCCATAAACGTCTTAATCATCCGGAAGTTTGCCCTTCCGATACTGGACGATCCGTCTATCACAAACACTATATCGGAGTCGTAAATATTGTCGCATCTTGCTGCAGGGAAAAAGAAACGGTAATGAGGGACATCGTCTATATCCCAGCTCTGCTACATTATAGTGCAAGCGTACAGTAAATCATATAGTACAGGTGTAATGCCATCCCTAGCTGTGTGCATCTAGGGGGCGCTGTTCTATGCATGTGTGCATATAGAGGGCGCTGTTCTTTGCATGTGTGCTTATGGGGTGCTTTTTTGCATGTGTGCATATAGGAGGCTCTATTCTTTGCATGTGTGCATATAGGGGCGTGTTCTTTGCATGTGTGTACATAGGAGGCGCTGTTCTATGCATGTGTGCATATAGGGGGCGCTGTTCTATGCATGTATGCATATAGGGGTGCTGTTCTATGCATGTGTGCATATAGGGGGCGCTGTTCTTTGCATGTGTGTACAGTCATGGCCAAAAGTTTTGAGAATGACACAAATATTATATTTTCACATGATCTGCTGCCCTCTGGTTTTTATGTGTGTTTGACAGATGTTTTTATCACAGACAGAAATATAATAATTGCAAACATATGAGTAACAAAAGCTTATATTGACAGTTAGAATGAGTTAATGCAGCAAGTCAATATTTGCAGTGTTGACCCTTCTTCTTCAGGACCTCTGCAATTCTCCCTGGCATGCTCTCAATCAACTTCTGGACCAAATCCTGACTGATAGCAGTCCATTCTTGCACAATCAATGCTTTCATTTTGTCAGAATTTTTAGGTTTTTGTTTGTCCATTCGTCTCTTGATGATTGACCACAAGTTCTCAATGGGATTAAGATCTGGGGATTTCCAGGCCATGGACCCAAAATCTCTATGTTTTGTTCCCTGAGCCATTTAGTTATCACCTTTGCTTTATGGCAAGGTGCTCCATCATGCTGGAAAAGGCATTGTTGATCGCCAAACTGCTCTTGGAGGGTTGGGAGAAGTTGCTCTTGGAGGACATTCTGGTACCATTCTTTATTCATGGCTGTGTTTTTAGGCAAGACTGTGAGAGAGCTGATTCCCTTGCTGAGAAGCAACCCCACACATGAATGGTTTCAGGATGCTTAACAGTTGGCATGAGACAAGACTGGTGGTAGCGCTCACCTTGTCTTCTCCGAATGAAGCGTTTTCCTGATGTCCCAAACAATCGAAAAGGGGATTCATCAGAGAAAATAACTTTACCCCAGTCCTCAGCAGTCCACTGCCTGTACCTTTTGCAGAATATCAGTCTGTCCATGATGTTTTTTCTGGAGAGAAGTGACTTCTTTGCTGCCCTCCTTGAGACCAGACCTTGCTCCAAGAGTCTCCGCCTCACAGTGCGTGCAGATGCACTCACACCTGCCTGCTGCCATTCCTGAGCAAGCTCTGCACTGCTGGTAGCCCGATCCCACAGCTGAAACACTTTTAAGAGACGGTCCTGGCGCTTGCTGGTCTTTCTTGGGCGCCCTGGAGCCTTTTTGGCAACAATGGAACCTCTCTCCTTGAAGTTCTTGATGATGCGATAGATTGTTGACTGAGGTGCAATCTTTCTAGCTGCGATACTCTTCCCTGTTAGGCCATTTTTGTGCATTGCAATGATGACTGCACGTGTTTCTTTAGAGATAACCATGGTTAACAGACGAGAAACAATGATGCCAAGCACCAGCCTCCTTTTAAAGTGTCCAGTGGTGTCATTCTTACTTAATCATGACAGACTGATCTCCAGCCATGTCCTCATCAACACCCACACCTGTGTTAATGGAGCAATCACTGAAAAGAGGTTAGCTGGTCCTTTTAAGGCAGGGCTGCAATGATGTTGAAATGTGTTTTGGGGGATAAAGTTCATTTTCTAGCCAAATATTGACTTTGCAAGTAATTGCTGTTAAGCTGATCACTCTTTATAACATTCTGGAGTATATGCAAATTGCCATTAGAAAAGTGAAGCA
The DNA here is from genome assembly GCA_033576555.1 of Oophaga sylvatica. Lineage (NCBI taxonomy): Eukaryota > Metazoa > Chordata > Amphibia > Anura > Dendrobatidae > Oophaga > Oophaga sylvatica. Next base: position 60,612,024 of record JARQOD010000009.1, on the reverse strand, counting down.
GTAGACTTTGTAAAAATTAATATTTGTGTCATTCTCAAAACTTTTGGCCATGACTGTACATAGGAGGCGCTGTTCTATGCATGTGTGTATTTAGGGGTGCTGTTCTATGCAGGTGTGCATATAGAGGGCGATGTTCTTTGCATGTGTGCATATTGGGGGGGGGCGCTGTTCTTTACATGTGTGCATATAGGGGCGCTGTTCATTGCATGTGTGCATATGGGGGGCGCTGTTTTATGCATGTGTGCCTATAGTGGGGGGTGCTGTTCTTTGCATGTGTGAATATGGTGGGCGCTGTTTTTTGCATGTGTGCATATGGGGGGGCGCTGTTTCTTTGCATGTGTGCATATGGGGGGCGCTGTTCTTTGCATGTGTGCATATGGAGGGGTGCTGTTCTTTGCATGTGTGCATATGGGGGGGCGCTGTTCTTTGCATGTGTGCATATGGAGGGGCGCTGTTCTTTGCATGTGTGCATATGGGGGGGCGCTGTTCTTTGCATGTGTGCATATGGGGGGGCTGTTCTTGCATGTGTGCATAGGGGGCTGTTCTATGCATGTGTGCATATAGAGGGCAATGTTCTTTGCATGTGTGCATATCAGGGCGCTGTTCTATGCATGTGTGCATATAGGGGGCGCTGTTCTTTGCATGTGTGCATATAGAAGGTGATGTTCTTTGCATGTGTGCATATAGAGGGCGATGTTCTTTGCATGTGTGCATATGGGGGGCGCTGTTTATGCATGTGTGCCTTAGTGGGGGGTGCTGTTCTTTGCATGTGTGCATATAGAGGGCGATGTTCTTTGCATGTGTGCATATAGAGGGCGATGTTCTTTGCATGTGTGCATATAGAGGGCGATGTTCTTTGCATGTGTGCATATAGAGGGCGATGTTCTTTGCATGTGTGCATATAGAGGGCGATGTTCTTTGCATGTGTGTATATAGGGGTCACTGTTCTTTTCAGCAACAACAGAAGTAACACTGCGATTATATAAATGAAAAACTTAAAAGCACAAAGGTTTTGAGAAGAAACAGATCCCCAGCCCAGAAACCATCTGTACAATATAATCCATTTTATCTCTCTGTATGTCCCTATTATTAAAACTTGTGTGCAATAATAGATACACTTTAGGATTCTTGCTGAGAGTTTACATAAGATTTTTAGACACAAATTAACCCTTCCTGATGCAAATCTAACATTTTATGCTGTGCATCTTTTGCAATTACAATGTCATTGCAAAAGATGCACAGCATAAAATGTTAGATTTGCAATATGCTTAAATCATAGAAATAAGTCAAAGAAGTTTTGGGATTCTGTTTTGTGGAGCAATGAAAAAAAGGACTTTTCAGGACTATGGATCAGCAGAAGGTTTGGAGGATGAAGAATGCAGCTTACACTGAAAGAACACCCTGCCTATAGTGAAGCATGGCTGTAGCTCATTGATTACTTCAGTTAAGCAGTGGCTCAATGGTGCCTACAGTAATGCATAGTGATGGATCACTGTTGCCTACAGTGAAGCACGGCAGCGACTCAGTGACACCTGAAGCATAGTGGTGGCTTGGTGATGCCCACAGTGAAGTATGGCAGTGGCTCGATGGTGCCAACAGTGAACACGGCGTCGCTCGTGATGCCTAGTGAAGCATGCGGTTGCTTGATTCAGTAGCGGTGGTCACTCGGTTGTGCCTACAGCCATGGTGGTGGCTCAGTAGTGCCTACAGTGAAGCATGACAATGGATAACTGTTGCCTACAGTGAAGCATGGCAGGGACCCAGTGTTGCCTACTGTGAAGTATAGTGGTAGCTCAGTGATGTCTACAGTGAAACATGGAGTTTGTACCATGCAAACACAAGAATATTAATTATCTGGAGGCCATTGCCCATGAGGAATGGACTAAGATTCCTCAGGAATGCTGCAAGAAGCTGGTGCCTGACTGTACATCATGTTTGCAGCAGGTTATAACAGCCAGAGATGCTTGTGATAAAGGTATAAATAATTATCAGACTGCAGTACTTGTTATGAGTGGCAATGTGTGCTGAATTTGGAGAAACCAGTTATTAATTAGTTGCACTGAGCTATTATTTATATTGTTTTATTTATTTGAAACAGCAGAAGGTTTGTATATTTTGCCAATAAATCTACTCTGCGGGGAGTCCAATGGTCAGGGAGGATGTGCAAGAACTAGCACCAGGGTGTGTGCGGCCCCATATTGGTTCTTTTGATTTAAGTGCCGTTTTATCATTATTTTTTCCTTTTCCTTCTTTGCCCTTTATGATATCTCGTGTTTATGTCATCTATGAGAAATTGTTTGAGAGATTCCTGTAAATGATTTTGCAGGTCTGACCGTGGGTGAACCGTGAGACCACAAACTGATGGAGACGAAAAGTCACAAACTGGTGAAACATTTCTCGGCCTCAGCTGCGAGGGGCCTCGGAAAGGCTGCAACTAAAAACTAACCAGAAGGGAAAAATCCAGGAACCAAACTGCAAAATTAGTATCAGATTATATGAAATATTTACATATAAGTACAATGAAGCAGAACCTGTTTATGATGCTGTTTAAGTCAACTTCAAAATACTCTCTGTATTTGCAGAGGAGCCAAAACTACGTTCTGCTGTAGATACTATGTCCTATCCCTACACGGAACTTGGGTAAATCAGAGAAAAAAGAACGGAATTCTCATTTTTTTTTTTTTTTTACAATATTTATATTTTGATAGGCTGGACTTTTAAGATGCGGCGATACCAAATATAGATTTTTTTTTTCATTTAATTTCTTTCTTTTTAGAAAAGGAGACTGGGAGTAATTTGAATTTTTAATATTTAAATTTTTATTTTTTACATTTTTTACTTTATTTGTTAGTCCCCTTAGGGGACTCGTATTTAGAAAACTTCTATGGTAGCCCATCAATGCCCTGTAATCGCTCATGGAGGGTGACAATGGGAGCCAATGCACATGAGCATCAGCGAGGGTTCTATATAAATGCTTCTGTCAGAGACTGACAGCAGCATCTATGAGGTTAATGGCAGCAATCGAAGCTTAGCTGTGTAATTGCTGCTGTTAGACACAGATACCGGCTATGTAACATAACTCTCATCTACATCTTGTGGACTGAGCTCAGTTACTGAGCCCCTTCCAGAAATGGGCTTTTCTACAATAATGTAACATCTTTTTACATTACAGGTTTAAAGAGGAGCTATCACTCCATATATTTATATTTCTACTTGGTGTAAATGCCGCTGTTCTCCTGAATCCGGCGATGTTTTTATTTTTTTCCTGCGTCTCTCCATTCCTGAGATGTGACCCCTTTTTACTTATATATAAAGTTATTCTTAAACCAACTGGGCGTGGCTCTCAAGGAGACGCCCACAAGGAACCATTGAAAACCGCACCCAGATGGCTAATAAGCCAAGATTTATATCCAGGTCATATCTCAGGAACAGAGAAGCGCAGGAACACAAGAAAAACATTGCCGGATTCAGGAGAACAGTGGCATTTACACCAGGTAAAAAAAAAAATATTAAAAAAAAAATATATATTTATAACAAGAGACAGTTTGTCTTTAAGAGGAGGGCAACGAAATGTAAATGAGGTATGCATGATGTTGGATTCATTGTCAGAATTACATTTATTTATCATACAGCTAAGAATATATCTCTATATACATAAGTAAATGATCCCTATAGCAATTATTATTATTATACATTTATATAGCGCCATTTATTCCATGGCGCTTTACATATGAAAAGGGGAAAATATAGACAATGCAATGCAATACATTATTTCTTAGGACAGTGGGGGAATAAAGGGATTCTGTCGGTTGGCTCCCTATCAGTGATTAAAGGGAATTTGTCAGCAGGATTTCACAACCCAAATTATTTGGCTCTTTTTAAAGACAAGTCCAGTAATATCTTTACCTGGCCGATCTTTTCATCCATTACTGAGAAATCAACATTTGAATTTACGTAAATGAGAATGAAGTGCTATTAGCAGATCTGAAGCCTCTGTCACTCCAGCTCTATTCTCTGCCCAGCGCCGCCTCCTCCTGCTTCACTGACCGCTTCTTTGCCTGAAGTCACACAACATAGACGCTGTCAGTCAAACAGGAGGAGGCGGGGAATAGAGCTGGAGTGACGGAGGCTTAGATCTACCATAGTCCTTTAGCCTCATTTGCATATAAATTAAATTAACATGGGAAGGTGCACAGAACCACCCAGCGAGAACGTAGAAATAAAGGACGATTTAGAAAAAATGACCTAATGGATTTCAGCAGGTCGATCAGCGATCCTGCAGCCACGTACCTTGCTGACCGGAGCTCCGCTCGGGGAATATTATCAGTGCGTGCAGTGCCACTAGGAGGGCAATTGACCCTATCATCTTCTATTCCTGAAAGACACAAAAAAGATTGATAAATAAGAAAAAAAAAATGGAAGAAATAGAATCCCACAACACATTGCTTCCAGACTCGTTAAATAGTAAAGAAACAAATGCTGATAATGACGCCTGATTATAACAACAGATCCGTCAACAGCAGCTTGTCAACAATTTCTAAGTAGCAAAATAAATTAGATTTCCCCTACTCTGCAGGCTTTTTACTGTCTAGTAAACTTTTATGTATCAATTTCTTATATAATGCAAAAAAAAGTAATACATTAAAATAAATAAATATAAATAAATATCAATAAATAAATAAAATGTAAACTTAAAAAAACAAAAACAAATAGAAAACAGATTTTTAGCGAATGTATCAAACAATGAATCAGAGGTCTTTACGGAATAGTCAGGAATTGATGCACAAAGTCTAATAGGATGGAAATTAGTTTTAAGGGAAATCCAACGTTAGATCATATCACACGTAGAAAATCGGGACCAGATTTACAGATTGTTTTTTCCTCTACAGGAAACAGCCGACAATGTGATGCGTGCTGCTAATAGAAAACATACAGTCCGTGCAATTCCTACTGACAGTCTCCCAATGCCTGTGACAGATCTCAGAATGGAAAATCATTCCGACACATCAGGTATACTGGGATCTAGCAGAGCTGGACGTGTGGGATTAGTGTGCTGCCTGCATATTATAGCCTACAAGCGATATGTTAGCAAAGAGAGTTTTTTTTTTTCTGTTGAAACCACGGAAACAATTAGCTCCGCGTAGGAGCTGCGTACGCAAAACGGCAGGAGATTTTTTAAACATGACTAAGCTGCTTCATTTTCGTTTACATGCATTGCAACAGTAAAAATGATTGCAGAAATCTACACACCCTCTAAAGTCTGTACGTTTAAAGGCAATGAGTCATTACAAAATTAAAATTTGTTTAATCAGGCTAATTTTATATCATTATTATTATTGGAAAAATAAAAAAAAATGAAATTTCACAGTAGACACTACGCCTAATGTTAGACCCACTTCCTATTAGTTACACGGACATTACTAGCTATAACTGTGAAGGGAGGGGGAAAAGGTGAGCTGTGACATACAATCATAGAATCCTAGAATGTTAGAGTTGGAAGGGACCTCCGGGGTCATCGTGTCCAACCCCGTACTCAATGCAGACTCACTAAACCATCTCAGACAGATGTGTGTCCAGCCTCTGTGTGAAGACTTCCTTGCAGGAGAACTCACACCTCTCGTGGCAGCCTGTTACACTTACTGATGAGGATAATGACGATCCCTCTACAATGTGACAGCCCCTCAGACATTTGTAGACAGCTATTAAGTCTCCTCTCAGTCTTCTTTTTTGCAGCTAAACATTCCCAGATCCTGTAACCGTTCCTCGTAGGACATACTTTGCAGTCTGCTCACCATCCTGGTAGTTCTTCTCTGAACTTGCTCCAGTTTTTCAATGTCTTAATGTCTTTTTTACAATGTGGTGCCCAGAACAGGACCCAGTATTCCAGATGAGGCCTGACCAAGGAGGAGTAGAGGGGGACAACTACTTCACATGATCTAGACTCTATGCTTCTCTTAATACATCCTAGAACTGTTTGCCTTTTTTGCTGCTGCATCACACTGTTGACTCATGTGCAGTTTGTGATCTATTAGTATACCCAAGTCTTTTTCACACGTGCTGTTGCTTAGTACTATTCCTCCCATTCTGTAGATGTAATTTTAATTTTTCTTGCCCAGATGTAGAAACTTGTATTTCTCCCTGTTAAATACCATTCTATTAGTCGCTGCCATTGTTCAAGATTATCTAGATGCTTCTGAATCCTTTCTCTGTCTTCTCTAGTGTTGGCTATCCCTCCTAGCTTTGCGTCGTCTGCAAAATTTGATTTACGGTACTTTCAGTTCCCTTATCTAGATCATTTATAAAAATATTGAACAACACTGGGGCCAGGACAGAGCCTTGTGGTTCCCACTTGAAACACTGGGGCCAGGACAGAGCCTTGTGTTCCCCACTTGAAACACTGGGGCCAGGATGGAGCCTTGTGGTCCCCACTTGAAACACTGGGGCCATGACAGAGCCTTCTGGTATCCCACGTGTAACACTGGGGCCAGGACAGAGTCTTGTGGTACCCTACTTGTAACACTGGGTTTAGGAAAGAGCTTTGTGGTACCCCATGTGTAACACTGGAGCCAGGACAGAGCCTTGTGGCATACCAGTTGTAACATTGTGTCCAGGATAGAGCCTTGTGGTACCCCACTAGTAACACTGGGGCCAGGACAGAGCCTTGCGGTACCCCACTTGTAACACTGGGGCCTAGACAGAGCCTTGTGGTACCCCACTTGTAACACTGGGCCAGGACAGAGCCTTGTGGTACCCCACTTGTAACACTGGGGCCAGGACAAAGCCTTGTGGTACCCCACTTGTAACACTGGGGCCAGGACAGAGCCTTGTGGTACCCCACTTGTAACAGTCTTCCAATTGGATGTGCAACCATTTATTACCACTCTTTGAGTACGATCACTGAGCAAGTTATGAATCCACCTAACCGTAGTCTTATCAATCCCATACTTGGTCTTTTTTTCAATAAGGATAGTATGAGATACTTTATCGAATGCTTTGCTGAAGTTGAGTTTTCTACCGCATTTCCCTGATCCACCCAGTCAGTGATTCCGTCATAGAAGGAAATTAGATTAGTCTGGCATGACTTGTTTGCTACAAACCCATGCTGACTCTAGTTAATTACTGTATTCTTATCCAAGTACTTACATACATCATATATTGTGAATGGTGGACCCTGTGTTATCTACTGTATATAGAGGTGTTATCAGTCATTGTACAGGAGGAGGAGGAGGTGAGCTGTGACATCATGTATTGTGAATGGTGGACCCTGTGTTATCTACTGTATATAGAGGTGTTATCAGTCATTGTACAGGAGGAGGAGGAGGTGAGCTGTGACATCATGTATTGTGAATGGTGGACCCTGTGTTATCTACTGTATATAGAGGTGTTATCAGTCATTGTACAGGAGGAGGAGGAGGTGAGCTGTGACATCACCTATTGTGAATGGTGGATCCTGTGTTATCTACTGTATATAGAGATGTTATCAGTCATTGTACAGGAGGAGGAGGAGGTGAGCTGTGACATCATGTATTGTGAATGGTGGACCCTGTGTTATCTACTGTATATAGAGGTGTTATCAGTCATTGTACAGGAGGAGGAGGAGGTGAGCTGTGACATCATGTATTGTGAATGGTGGACCCTGTGTTATCTACTGTATATAGAGGTGTTATCAGTCATTGTACAGGAGGAGGAGGAGGTGAGCTGTGACATCATGTATTGTGAATGGTGGACCCTGTATTATCTACTGTATATAGAGGTGCTGCTGAAAAGTCATCTGTTCAGGACAGGAAGTATGAGTCTAGTATTAGGCCTAGTAGCCAGCATGAAAATTGTGACATTAAAATTATTTTAAAAACATGTAAGAATAAATATCACGTAACATCCTGATTTTAAACACTCGGCCATTTTCTTATGACACGTTCCCTTTAATCATCTTTCCCTATATTTTCGTGCACCGTTATGAGTCACATACACATCCCTTATCCAAATATTTGCCGTTAGCTACAGACAGAGGGTCAGTCCCGGCCGGGAACGATTATAGAAGAGGAAACTTGTGTCTAAACACTGACTTCAGCTGCGGAGGTAACTTCAGACCTCACATGTGGCGCTGTGATGTGGTTGCCTCCATTACCAGAGTAAGTCCATTAAATGGAGCATGGAGTCAAGTAGCTGACGGGCGTCTCCAGCGCCTCAGGGCCTGTCACCATCTACGGCCGATCAGATCAGAGAGTGATTCACGTCTTGACATTTGTTTTATATTTGGAATTTCTGGAATTTGCAGAAATTTACAGCATTTTAGCATCTACAGGTGGTGAGAGCTAAGAAGCCGAGCAGATATGGCCACCTTACATCTGCCGTTGCCAGTCCTGGCACACACATGTTGGGAATTAACCCTTTGTGTGTCCACAACTCCCATTAGTAGGATTGAATCTTCCTGGAACCATTTTGGGGAATTTGCTCTTGTATAAAAGGGGTTCCAAAGCGTCAAAAATGATATTAAGAAATACCATTGGCAATGGTCTTGGCTCCTGGGAACATTAAAAATGACTACAAATAAGTTTTGTTAGAAATAGTGCCACTCTCATCTGTAGGCAAGTTCTGGTATTGCAACTTCTGACTTGGTCGTGTTAATTATCAGCACATGACCAGTGCGGCTTTATTATACTCTGGGAGAAGGTTCTTATTGAAGCAGAGATCTTGAAAACTATGAAAAACTGATACAGAAAGTACATTAGAAAACTTTTTAAATCTTTTGTGGACTGCCAAGTGGTTGCAGATAGGAACTTGGTCTCATTAAGGTCTGCATTGTTCAATAAATGGCCATGACCGGGGCACTCGAGACCTCTTATGTGCAGATGAAATGGCTGGGGCTGTGAAGTATCCTTCTTTACGCCGCAGTCTCCTTCACACGAGGAACATTAATCATATCCTCCTTTCTAACACTTCTATATCTAAAGTTTTTCCCTTTGAAGTCCTCATTGCTTTTCTCCTCTGTGACCTTGGTAAGAGGTAAATGATCAGTCGTAGCCCTCTGTGAGCTCATAATGTAGGAATGTCCCACCGTCGCTGGCACCCCCAGATTTCCTTTGTGTTTCCCGGCTTTGAAGAACTCGTATTATAAAAGTATCGATTGGCGGAGCCTGAAACATCAAATAATTTACAAGTGCGGCTGACAGTGATCTTGGCGGTGATGATATACCTGCAAGCGAGCCCATAACATGGATGTTTTACAAATAGATGAGCCATAAAGGTGAAGACAGGCCCAAAATTAACTATGTAGATTCCATACAGTTCTCCTAAGACCCAGAGAACCAAGAATGTCTACTCCATGATAACCCAGTAGACATGTGTCCACTTCACGATGACCCAGTAGGCAGGTGACCAATCCATGATGACTAAGAGACACGTGCCCACTCCATGATGACCCTGTAGACAGGTGCCCACTAGACACAAGACCTCGTGTCTATTCCATATCAGCCAGTAGACACTTGTCCATTCCATGATGACCCAGTAGGCACGTGTCCACTCCATGATGACCCAGCAGACACGAGAGCACATGTCTACTCCATATCAGCCGGTAGACAGTTGTTCACTCCATGATGACCCTGTTTACATCTACCCTCTCTATAATGACCCAGTATACATGTGTCAACTCCTTTATGACTCAGTAGACATGTGCCGCCGACTCTATGATGACCAAGTAGGCATGAGTCCACAAGTCTACTACATGATCAGCCTGTAGACACTTGTCCACTCCATGATGACCAAGTAGACATGTGCCCATTCCATGATGACTCTGTAGATATGTGTCCATTCCATGATGACTCTGTAGATATGTGTCCATTCCATGATGACTCTGTAGATATGTGTCCATTCCATGATGACTCTGTAGATATGTGTCCATTCCATGATGACTCTGTAGATATGTGTCCATTCCATGATGGCTCTGTAGATATGTGTCCATTCCATGATGGCTCTGTAGATATGTGTCCATTCCATGATGACTCTGTAGATATGTGTCCATTCCATGATGACTCTGTAGATATGTGTCCATTCCATGATGACTCTGTAGATATGTGTCCATTCCATGATGACTCTGTAGATATGTGTCCATTCCATGATTACCTAGTAGACTGGAGCCCATTACATGATGACCACTTAGACACGTGTCCACTTTATGATGACCCAACAGACATATATCTACTCCATGATGATGCACAGTAGATTCCTATCACTCTTGTAAGCACATCTACTCCACAATGACCCAGTAGACACAGGTTCACACTACGATGACCCAGTAGCATCCTGTCCAAATTATGACACCTTAGTAACCACTTGTGCACTCGATGACCTACTAGACACATGATGAATCCATGATTACCTAGTAGACAAGTCTGTAGCCCATGATCACTCACTAGACACATGTCCGAACACATCAGGATCATATCTGACCCCTATATACAGTGATTCCGTAGGTGACTCTTCGGTGACCTCCTGACACTGGTGGTATCTACCTATCACACCTAATTCCGAGACAATACAGTAGGATGTTGTGAACTCTGAGATGACCCCAAGGCAAAATGTCTAATTATCTGATCTGGGCATAAATGTAACAACCTGAAACTGTAGAAGCTCAAAAGGCCACGCAGGCTCCCATGCCATAAAATCCACAAAATCCTAACAGTGACAGCAAGCAGAGATATGGCAATGGTGATGTACTGAAGATACACGAAGAGAACTGGAAACATAATCCCGTTACTTTTCTGTGGTTCCTCCAGTAAACACAATATAACTGACTTCTGATCTGTCACCCACAGCCGGGCAGCGCTCCAGGAAACATCGCTTTACTTACAACCTGGGGGATGACGGTGCAAAACGGAGGAGGCAGCTCAGGAAATCTAAAAACCAGCTGCGCAGAGCGCCTGCGAAACCCATCACAGGGTCAGAGGTCAGCGCTGCGAGTCTGGGTTCAGGCCCAATATTTAGTGATGTCTTCTATAATCCCTCACTGCTGTAACCGCCATCATCTGTGAAGATGAGAACCATTCTCTCGCCTGTGTAATACTAATATCTGATTCTAGGAAAGCGAAGTGACGACCTGCACCGCTCGTCTGTGTAATCAGCCGTACACAGGAGCGAAGCTGGAAGAACACGGTGCAGAGATCCGCTGCCCATAACACTAGAAAAGCTGCTTAGCAGCAGAATAGTGAGTGCAGCTCTGGAGTATAATACAGGATGTAACTCAGGATCAGTAATGTAATGTATGTACACAGTGACTGCACCAGCAGAATAGTGAGTGCAGCTCTGGAGTTAATACAGGATGTAACTAAGGATCAGTAATGTAATGTATGTACACAGTGACTGCACCAGCAGAATAGTGAGTGCAGCTCTGGGTATAATACAGGATGTAACTCAGGATCAGTAATGTAATGTATGTACACAGTGACTGCACCAGCAGAATAGTGAGTGCAGCTCTGGAGTATAATACAGGAGGTAACTCAGGATCAGTAATGTAATGTATGTACACAGTGACTGCACCAGCAGAATAGTGAGTGCAGCTCTGGAGTATAATACAGGAGGTAACTCAGGATCAGTAATGTAATGTATGTACACAGTGACTGCACCAGCAGAATAGTGAGCACAGCTCTGGGTATAATACAGGATGTAACTCAGGATCAGTAATGTAATGTATGTACACAGTGACTGCACCAGCAGAATAGTGAGTGCAGCTCTGGAGTATAATACAGGATGTAACTCAGGATCAGTAATATAATGTATGTACACAGTGACTGCACCAGCAGAATAGTGAGTGCAGCTCTGGAGTATAATACAGGATGTAACTCAGGATCACTAATGTAATGTATGTACACAGTGACTGCACCAGCAGAATAGTGAGTGCAGCTCTGGAGTATAATACAGGATGTAACTCAGGTCATAGTAATGTATGTACACAGTGACTGCACCAGCAGAATAGTGAGTGCAGCTCTGGAGTATAATACAGGATGTAACTCAGGATTAGTAATGTATGTACACAGTGACTGCACCAGCAGAATAGTGAGTGCAGCTCTGGGGTATAATACAGGATGTAACTCAGGATCAGTAATGTAATGTATGTACACAGTGACTGCACCAGCAGAATAGTGAGTGCAGCTCTGGGGTATAATACAGAATATAACTCAGGATCAGTAATGTAATGTATGTACACAGTGACTGCACCAGCAGAATAGTAAGTGCAGCTCTGGGGTATAATACAGAATGTAACTCAGGATCAGTAATGTAATGTATGTACACAGTGACTGCACCAGCAGAATAGTGAGTGCAGCTCTGGGGTATAATACAGGATATAACTCAGGATCAGTAATATAATGTATGTACACAGTGACTGCACCAGCAGAATAGTGAGTGCAGCTCTGGAGTATAATAGAGGATGTAACTCAGGATCAGTAATGTAATGTATGTACACAGTGACTCCACCAGCAGAATAGTGAGTGCAGCTCTGGGGTATAATACAGGATATAACTCAGGATCAGTAATATAATGTATGTACACAGTGACTGCACCAGCAGAATAATGAGTGCAGCTCTGGAGTATAATACAGGATGTAACTCAGGATCAGTAATGTAATGTATGTACACAGTGACTGCACCAGCAGAAGAATAATGAGTGCAGCTCTGGAGTATAATACAGGATGTAACTCAGGATCAGTAATGTAATGTATGTACACAGTGACTGCATCAGCAGAATAGTGAGTGCAGCTCTGGAGTATAATACAGGAGGTAACTCAGGATCAGTAATGTCATGTATGTACACAGTGACTGCACCAGCAGAATAGTGAGTGCAGCTCTGGAGTATAATATAGGATGTAACTCAGGATCAGTAATGTAATGTATGTACACAGTGACTGCACCAGCAGAATAGTGAGTGCAGCTCTGGAGTATAATATAGGATGTAACTCAGGATCAGTAATGTAATGTATGTACACAGTGACTGCACCAGCAGAATAATGAGTGCAGCTCTGGAGTATAATACAGGATGTAACTCAGGATCAGTAATGTATGTACACAGTGACTGCACCAGCAGAATAGTGAGTGCAGCTCTGAAGTATAATACAGGAGGTAACTGTCATGTGTGCATCGCCACGAAGATCGTCGCAGTTGCACATTCTGACTTCTCACAGCTGAGTTGCTGTTTCTTTGTGTTTGGCAGTTAGGGAGTTAATTCTGTCTGTGCTCAGTTCTGGGACTGGGTGCAGTTTCTCCCGGCTGCAATTAATTATTTGTTGATTGGTTTCCTTTAAATCTCTGGTTGTCTGTGTTGGGAGTTGCCAGTGAAATTCTTCATGCAGACCACAGATAGGATTGTATCTGTATAGACTTAAGTTAAAGAGCTCCTTAGTTGTTTTAAGCTCACCTTGCTTAGAGTTTAATATCCCAGATCATTTATGTTCCTTCTGTGTTTGAGTGTGTATGCAAGTCTGTGTTTTCTCCAGTCTGTCTTATATGTCTAATCTGTGTATTTAGCAGAGATCAGCCCATATCCCTTTGGTGGTAATCAGAATCCTTCTTAGGACTGATTACAGGGTTCAGGGACTGATAGGAGACAGGGTTAGGCTGGAGACTTGGACCTCTGAACCATTATCAGTACCTCCAAGGTGAGGGATTAGTTAGGACCCCAGTTTAGGGTCAGGTTAGACCCCGGTCCTCCTCTTTCCTGTGACAGTGTATCAAGTCCTCAAGATTAACCCTGAGTTCAACGGATATCGTGTCAGGTAAATCTATTCTTATTTACATGCTGATGTTGCTAATCTATATGTTGTATAGAGTGTTGTTCTTTTAAGAATAGTTTACTGACATCGTACACATATCATAAGACCGCGTGACATTTTCACTGGCCCATAAAATTATTCCCAGTTGCCATGGATCCAGTAGCCCAGCTGGCTCTGCAGTTGCAGGGATTATCCATGGAGCTGACGGACATTAAGTCCAAAGTTTTGTCTCCCTCGGAGCAAACCAGATTTGAACCTAAAGTAGCTCTCCCGGACAGGTTCACTGGTGGGCGAGACAAATTTTTCACCTTCAGGGAAGCATGTAAATTATATTTTCGGCTTCGGCCGCGATCATCAGGGAGTGATGAGCAGAGAGTGGGAATTGTTATCTCGCTCCTACAAGGGGACCCTCAATCCTGGGCCTTCTCTCTTCCTCCGGGATCCCCGGCTCTACAGTCAGTAGATCGATTTTTACTGCCCTGGGTTTGGTATATGATGACCCAGATCGGGTCTCTCTTGCTGAGACAAAATTACGTAAGATACAGCAGGGAGATCGTCCGGCGGAGGAATTTGCTTCTGAGTTTCGTAGATGGGCCACAGATACTCAGTGGAATGACCCAGCTCTTAGAAGCCAGTTTTGTCATGGGCTTTCTGACAAATTAAAGGACGTTTTGGCTCAGTATGATTCTCCTCCATCACTGGAGGCTGCTATGGCCCTGGCTATCCGTACTGATAGACGGCTCCGGGAGAGGTGCGAGGTAACTCCGCCCCCTGTTGTTACTCCACCTACTACTAAAGTCCCTTATGTTGAGGTTCCCCTTGTCTGTTCGGAGGAGCCTATGCAGTTGGGAGGGACATCATTTCGTAGGAGGGGATTGGCGGTACGCCGCAGGACTAGAAGGTGTTTCTTCTGCGGGAAAGAGGGACATTTTGTTGGGGGATGTCCATCCCGTGCCTTGTTGAGCAAAAAGTCGCCGGAAAACTGTTAATCCCAGGTTGTGTGGTGGACGACAACCTGGGAGTATGTATTTCGTCCGCTAGTTCTTCTCAGTTCCTTGTACCAGTGGAGGTGGTGGTTGGTACGAGAGTGGAGAGATTTTCTGTTCTTCTTGATAGTGGGTCCGGGGCTAATCTGGTTGACGCTCAGTTTGCTCAGGCTCAAGGTATGCATCTGAGTGTATTGGTCAAACCGATCCTATATTCTCCATTGACGCCAGGCCTCTCGGCCAAGGTAGCTTTGTTCATGAGGTTCATAACATTGACCTTCGGGTAGGGGCAATACATAGGGAACTATTATCTTGTTATGTGTTGGAGGGTCTACCTACTCCTATTGTGTTGGGACTTCCTTGGTTGGTTAAACATAACCCTGTGATTAATTGGCAGTCCAGAGATATAAGCCAATGGGGGGAGTTTTGCAAAAGTAACTGCATGAACACAGTCATCAGTGCGGTTGTGCCTAGTACATTGCCTCCTTTTTTGGAGGACTTTGGGGATGTGTTCTCTGAGGAGGGGTGTCAGGAGTTGCCTCCTCATCGCGTGTATGACTGCTCTATTAATTTACTTCCTGATGCTAAGTTACCTAAAGCTAGGTTATATAACCTTTCTGGTCCTGAGAGGCAGGCTATGAAAGATTATATTTCGGAAAGTCTGGCCAAAGGGCATATTAGACCTTCATCTTCCCCAGTGGCCGCGGGGTTCTTCTTTGTGAAGAAAAAAGATGGAGGCCTACGCCCTTGCTTGGATTTCCGCGAACTTAATCGGATTACTGTTCGAGATCCGTATCCACTCCCTCTGATTCCTGATCTCTTCAATCAAATTGTTGGCGCCAAATGGTTTTCTAAATTGGATCTCAGGGGGGCGTATAATCTGATTAGGATAAAAGAGGGGGATGAGTGGAAAACGGCGTTTAACACGCCGGAGGGACATTATGAGAACCTTGTCATGCCTTTTGGTCTGACTACTGCACCAGCAGTATTCCAACATTTTGTTAATGACATTTTTCGTCACCTTGTGGGGCTGTTTGTGGTCGTATATTTGGATGACATTTTAATTTACTCACCAGATCTTGTGTCTCACCAGGAGCATGTGAGACAGGTGTTGCAGATCTTGCGAGACAATAAACTATACGCCAAACTGGAAAAGTGTGTATTCGCCGTACAGGAACTTCAGTTTTTGGGTTTCTTGGTGTCAGCCTCCGGTTTCCGTATGGACCCTGAAAAGGTGAGAGCAGTGCTTGAATGGGATCAGCCAGAGGATCTTAAGGCTCTGCAGCGTTTTCTGGGGTTTGCTAACTACTACCGGAAATTTATTTGTAATTTCTCATCTGTTGTCAAACCTCTCACTGACATGACAAGAAAAGGGACGGATTTTTCTAAATGGTCGGACAAAGCTTGCCAAGCTTTTTCCTCTTTGAAAAAATGTTTTGCTTCGGCACCCGTTCTCATCCAACCAGATGCATCACAGCCGTTCGTTGTGGAGGTGGACGCGTCTGACGTAGGGGTGGGTGCAATATTGTCCCAGGGTCCGTCCCCTGGTAAATGGCATCCGTGCGCTTTCGTTTTCTAAGAAATTGTCGTCCGCCGAAAGGAATTATGATATCGGCAATAGGGAACTTTTGGCCATTAAGTTAGCTTTTGAAGAATGGCGTCACTTTTTGGAGGGGGCAGTCCACCCGGTCACCGTCATTACTGATCACAAGAACCTGCTGTATTTGGAATCTGCTAAGCGTCTGAATTCCAGACAAGCTCGATGGTCGTTGTTTTTTACCAGGTTTAATTTTGTTCGTCACTTATCGCCCTGGGTCTAAGAATGTAAGGCTGATGCCTTGTCTCGCAGTTTCCCAGGGGCCGGGAAAATGGATGACCCGATTCCTATCCTTCAGGAGGGGGTGGTAGTGTCGGCTGTATGTTCTGAGCTTGAGGAGGAGGTGTTAGAGGCTCAGGGGGACGCCCCTGCAGGACCTCCAGGGAGACTGTTTGTCCCAAATCAGTTGAGACAAAAGGTTATTGAGGCACATCATAATTCTGCTTTAGCAGGACATCCAGGGAGTAAGGCTACTTTAGATCTCCTTTCTCGCCGGCTTTGGTGGCCTAACGTTAATAAAGATGTTTTAACTTTTGTCGCGTCCTGTGGGGTTTGTGCTCGCTCTAAGACCCCTCATACCCGTCCGTCTGGGACCCTCTTACCCTTGAAACTTCCGGAGCGTCCATGGACTCATTTGTCTATGGACTTCATCACGGACCTTCCTCAGTCGTCAGGGAAGACTGTCATACTGGTGGTTGTTGACAGGTTCAGTAAGATGGCACATTTCGTTGCTCTTCCTGCACTCCCTAATGCTAAAACTCTGGCGCAGGTGTTCATTGGGGAGATTGTTAGACTTCATGGGTTGCCTTCTGATGTGGTGTCAGATAGGGGGTCTCAGTTTGTGTCCAAGTTTTGGAGGGCATTTTGTTTACGTCGGGGGATGCAATTGCCATTTTCCTCGGCTTTTCATCCGCAGACCAATGGTCAGACAGAGCGTCTGAATCAAAGCCTAGAGACTTATCTTCGGTGTTTTGTCTCAGAGAACCAGGAGGACTGGTCTTCTTTCTTGCCTCTGGCAGAGTTCGCTCTTAACAACAGGCGGAGTGAGTCCACTGGTAAGTCCCCGTTTTTTGGGGCATATGGTTTTCATCCCCAGTTTTGTACTTCAATGGGGGGGGGCCCTTCTGGGGTTCCTGAGGAGGAGCGTTTCTCGTCGTCACTTGCTTCAGTGTGGAGAGGTGTATTGAATAATCTGAGTGCTATGGGGAACCGTTATAAACGTATGGCTGATAGGAGGAGAGTTTCTGGTCCAGATCTGAATGTGAACGATCTGGTATGGTTGTCTACCAGGAATATAAAACTTAAAGTTCCCTCCTGGAAGCTGGGCCCCAGATTCATCGGGCCGTACAGGATCAGTTCCATAATTAATCCTGTGGCATTTCGTCTGGACCTCCCTCCTACGTTTAAAATCCACAATGTGTTCCACAAGTCATTACTTAAGAGGTACGTGGCACCAGTCATACCATCACCTCTACCTCCTCCTCCAGTGGTGGTCAATGGTAACTTGGAGTTTCAAGTGTCAAAGATCATTGACTCACGTCTGAATCGCCGGTCCCTTCAGTACTTGGTGCATTGGAAGGGGTATGGTCCAGAGGAGAGGACGTGGGTTCCTGCGTCTGACATTAACGCAGATCGTTTGGTGCGGACCTTCCACAGAACTCACCCGGGCAAACCTGGCCCTGAGGGTCCGGAGGCCCCTCGTAGAAGGGGGGGTACTGTCATGTGTGCATCGCCACGAAGATCGTCGCGGTTGCACATTCTGACTTCTCACAGCTGAGTTGCTGTTTCTTTGTGTTTGGCAGTTAGGGAGTTAATTCTGTCTGTGCTCAGTTCTGGGACTGGGTGCAGTTTCTCCCGGCTGCAATTAATTATTTGTTGATTGGTTTCCTTTAAATCTCTGGTTGTCTGTGTTGGGAGTTGCCAGTGAAATTCTTCATGCAGACCACAGATAGGATTGTATCTGTATAGACTTAAGTTAAAGAGCTCCTTAGTTGTTTTAAGCTCACCTTGCTTAGAGTTTAATATCCCAGATCATTTATGTTCCTTCTGTGTTTGAGTGTGTATGCTAGTCTGTGTTTTCTCCAGTCTGTCTTATATGTCTAATCTGTGTATTTAGCAGAGATCAGCCCATATCCCTTTGGTGGTAATCAGAATCCTTCTTAGGACTGATTACAGGGTTCAGGGACTGATAGGAGACAGGGTTAGGCTGGAGACTTGGACCTCTGAACCATTATCAGTACCTCCAAGGTGAGGGATTAGTTAGGACCCCAGTTTAGGGTCAGGTTAGACCCCCGGTCCTCCTCTTTCCTGTGACAGTGTATCAAGTCCTCAAGATTAACCCTGAGTTCAACGGATATCGTGTCAGGTAAATCTATTCTATATTTACATGCTGATGTTGCTAATCTATATGTTGTATAGAGTGTTGTTCTTTTAAGAATAGTTTACTGACATCGTACACATATCATAAGACCGCGTGACAGTAACTCAGGATCAGTAATGTAATGTATGTACACAGTGACTGCACCAGCAGAATAGTGAGTGCAGCTCTGGAGTATAATACAGGATGTAACTCAGGATCAGTAATGTAATGTATGTACACAGTGACTGCACCAGCAGAATAGTGAGTGCAGCTCTGGAGTATAATACAGGATGTAACTCAGGATCAGTAATGTAATGTATGTACACAGTGACTGCACCAGCAGAATAGTGAGTGCAGCTCTGGAGTATAATACAGGATATAACTCAGGATCAGTAATGTAATATATGTACGCAGTGACTGCACCAGCAGAATAGTGAGTGCAGCTCTGGAGTATAATACAGGATGTAACTCAGGATCAGTAATGTAATGTATGTACACAGTGACTGCACCAGCAGAATAGTGAGTGCAGCTCTGGAGTATAATACAGGATGTAACTCAGGATCAGTAATGTAATGTATGTACACAGTGACTGCACCAGCAGAATAGTATGAAGCTCTGGAGTATAATAGGATGTAACTCAGGATATACATGTAATGATGTACAGTGACTCACCAGCAGAAAGTGAGAGCAGCTGGAAATAAGAGTAGTCAGTAGAATGTATGATAACCAGTGACTGACCAGAATATGAAGTGCACCTGGAATAATACGGATAATCAGGATGTAATAGATGTATAAGTAATGTACCACAGCAGAAAGTGAGTGCAGCTCTGGATATAATACAGGTGTAACTCAGGACAGTAATGTTGATGTACACAGTGACTACCAGCAGAATAGTGAGTGCAGCTCGGAGTATAATACAGGATGAACTCAGGATCAGTAATGAATGTATGAACAGTGACCACCAGAGAATAGTGAGTGCAGCTCTGGAGATAATACAGAATATCAGATCAGTAATGTAATGTATGACAGACTGCACCAGCAGAATAGTGAGTCACTGGATATAATCAGGATGTAACTAGTATCTAATGTAATGTAGTAACAGTGACTGCACCAGCAGAAATGAGTGAGCTCTGGGATAATACAGGATGTAACCAGGATCAGTAAATGTAATGTATGCACAGTGACTGCACAGCAGAATAGTGTGATCGGATAATCAGGATGTAACTCAGCGACAAATGTATGTATGTAGTACACAGTGACTGCACCAGAGATATGAGTGAGCTCGGGTCAAATAGGAGTGTAACTCAGGAAAGTAATATGTACACAGATGATGTAGACGAAGTGAGTGCACCAGCAAGTATATCAGGATTAACAGGATGTAACTAGTTAGTAATGTAGTATGCATCACAGAATAGTGATAGGGTACTCGGATGTAATACAGATCAGTAATGTAATTAGGACAGTACTAAGCACACAGAATAGTGAGCAGCTGGATTGTACAGGATTACTCAGGATGTAAGTATATGACATGTATGTACACAGATGCACCGAATAGTGAGTGCTGGAGTATAATACGGAGTAATCAGTGTAGTAAGTATGTACACAGTACTGACAGATAGTGGTACTGGTTAATAAGGATTATCAGGACAGAAGTATGAGACAGTGACTCCGAAATAAGTGAGTTGGAGTATAATACAGGATGACTGGATCAGAATAAGATGTACACGGATGCCAGGATAGAGTGAGTCTGGTAAATAAGATATATATAAGTAAACAGGATGCACCGAATGTGAGCGTGAGATAAACGGATGAATGGATCAGTAAAGAGCACAGTGATGCACCGAGATATGAGCAGTCTGGTATACAGTGTAACCAGGATAGTATGTATGTATAAGGACTGACGAGATAGTGAGTGCGCTTGGAGTAATCAGGATGTAACAGGATCAGTATGTATGTAGACAGTATCAGCGAATATGAGTGGTCTGGGTTAATACGGAGTATGGATGAAGATGTAGTCAGGACCACAGATATGTGGTCGAGATATACAGATGTAATCGATATAAGTATGATGTACAGTGCGCGGAGTAGTGCTTGGTATACGGATTACTGGATCTATTAATTATTACACAGTGATGCACGAATAGTGATCAGCTTGTAATAAGGATGACAGGAAGTAATGTAGTGACATATCCAGAAATAGTGATGGTGGTATCGAAATCGGAGTATGTAGTATGCATGACCAGCGAATATGAGCTGGATATATACGGATGTAATCAGGATCAGTAATGATGTCCGTGACACGCAGAATGTGATGCGCTGGTTACGGATTACGAGTAGTATGACACAGTGACACAGAATAGTGGTGGTTGAGTAAAAACAGGAGTATGAGGAAGTGATGCACGAGATGAGGCGTCTGGTAATACAGGAAGAATGTAGATGTAAGTGACAGAGATATGAGTCAGTTGAATAGGAACGGTCAGATATGTATGTAGTATGCACAATGGAGTGAGTGGTATAAGATTACTCGGTATAATGTATGTACAGTGATACGAGGAGTGAGCTCTGGAGTATAAGGATACTCAGTGTAATTATACAGGATCACCAGAAAGTGGCAGTCTGGTATAATAAGTAGTAGTGTTGAGTGACACGAGATAATAAGGAGTAAGTGTATTATGTGACAAGACGAGCAGAATTGGTGGTTGGATATAATCAGATGTATAGACTTAGTGTCGTCCACGAGGATCATTGAGATAATACAGGAGTATAGTCGTAGTAATGTATGTACAGTGACGCAAGGTGGCTTGGGTAAAGATTATAGTATGTATGTATACCAGTATCCAGATACGTGATAAAGTATCAGATATGATTAAGATACGTGTCCTTGGATAAGGATAAGTCATAAGAATGTATAAGTGTGCCCGGAAGTGGAGTTGGTAATGGAATCAGAAGTGTAATGATGACGAATGTGCAGTGGAGTATAACAGATGTATAGGATCGTATTATGTACAGTGACGACAGAATGGTGCAGTCTGGTATATAAGGATGTAACTCGGTCAGTATTATCCTGATCCACGATGGAGCTGGATAAGATAGAAGTATTTCAGTCACAGATGGGCGGGATATCGGATAAAATCAATTAGGAATAGTGAGTGCAGCTCTGGAGTATAATACAGGATGTAACTCAGGATCAGTAATGTAATGTATGTACACAGTGACTGCACCAGCAGAATAGTGAGTGCAGCTCTGGAGTATAATACAGGAGGTAACTCAGGATCAGTATGTAATGTATGACACAGTGACTGCACCAGCAGAATATGAGTGCAGCTCTGGAGTATAATACAGGATGTAACCAGATCAGTAATGTAATGTATGTACACAGTGACTGCACCAGCAGAATAGTGAGTGCAGCTCTGGGTATAATACAGGATGTAACTCAGGATCAGTAATGTAATGTATGTACACAGTGACTGCACCAGCAGAATAGTGAGTGCAGCTCTGGAGTATAATACAGGATGTAACTCAGGATCAGTAATGTAATGTATGTACACAGTGACTGCACCAGCAGAATAGTGAGTGCAGCTCTGGAGTATAATACAGGATGTAATTCAGGATCAGTAATGTAATGTATGTACACAGTGACTGCACCAGCAGAATAGTGAGTGCAGCTCTGGAGTATAATACAGGATGTAATCAGGATCAGTAATGTAATGTATGTACACAGTGACTGCACCAGCAGAATAGTGAGTGCAGCTCTGGGAGTATAATACAGGATGTAACTCAGGATCAGTAATGTAATGTATGTACACAGTGACTGCACCAGCAGAATAGTGAGTGCAGCTCTGGGTATAATACAGGATGTAACTCAGGATCATAATGTAATGTATGTACACAGTGACTGCACCAGCAGAATAGTGAGTGCAGCTCTGGAGTATAATACAGGATGTAACTCAGGATCAGTAATGTAATGTATGTACACAGTGACTGCACCAGCAGAATAGTGAGTGCAGCTCTGGAGTATAATACAGGATGTAACTCAGGATCAGTAATGTAATGTATGTACACAGTGACTGCACCAGCAGAATAGTGAGTGCAGCTCTGGAGTATAATACAGGATGTAACTCAGGATCAGTAATGTAATGTATGTACACAGTGACTGCACCAGCAGAATAGTGAGTGCAGCTCTGGAGTATAATACAGGATGTAACTCAGGATCAGTAATGTAATGTATGTACACAGTGACTGCACCAGCAGAATAGTGAGTGCAGCTCTGGAGTATAATACAGGATGTAACTCAGGATCAGTAATGTAATGTATGTACACAGTGACTGCACCAGCAGAATAGTGAGTGCAGCTCTGGAGTATAATACAGGATGTAACTCAGGATCAGTAATGTATGTACACAGTGACTGCACCGGCACAATAGTACAGATCTCCAGCTGTGTCACATCTATCCTATGTGTTACTCATATATTCTGCTTTGTGACTATGGACGGCTTTGATTATAGTGTAGTTGCTGCTTCCTCTGTATGACAGATCCAGGCAGGAGACAGCGGTGGACATCTGTTTGCGCGGCACTATAATCTGAACCTGGATAGGTGTGCCTCATGCTGTAATGTGTAGCCGGGGCATGGAGGACTCCACCCATCATCCGCAGCGATTCTCATCTCGCACACTATATGCTCGCAGGCTACAGATTATGTATTACCAGCTATTAATAAGAATAATAATGGAATATAATCGTCCCTGGTTACATCACGTGGCGCCTGGTGTGCAGGTAGATATATAATGCCGCCACATGTTACAGAGACCGATTTATTAAAGGAATAGTCTATATTTCATACAAGGGTTAGGATGAATGAGCAGACGGCAGATGAACCGTGCTAAACTCCTCACAGGACGGTGTGAGGTCTCCATAAGATAAAGGAAGAAATGAGAAGAGCAAAGTGATCATCGGTCAACAAAACAGGCCAGAACTTGGTGAATTAATGGCGCTATATGTAGAATATGTAAAATCTGTCCCTCTCTCTTTATCCATCTGTTTGGCTTTTCTTTTTATCTTTTGCTTTTTTATGATCTTACATCTTGTTTTTTTGTCGCTTTTCTTCATTTTGCTATTTAAGCCTCTTTATGTTCAAGGTCTGAAAGACATAAAACATGGTGCCCCCCTACTGCCCGGACACCACCCTGTCCCCCCGTTTATTGGTTGGTCTGTTGGGCCCCCGACTGAGGGGTTTCCAGGCCCTTTGACATCCTGAGAGGCCGGTTCTGGTTCATTGTAAGGGGCACGGCTGGAGCTCGGGGCTCTGAGAAGACGACGGTCATTGTGCAGCTGCCAAGGAGACATCTCCCCCTATTTATGGAGGCAGCAACCTCTGCTCCGTCTGCCCCATTCCCAGCGAGGAGCCGGGAGAGATTAATGCTCCAGTGCTGTAGAGAGCCGAGCCAAGAAAGCCACCGAGAAGCCATTCCAAGGGATTCCCCTAGAAACCGGAGAGATGGATGGATGGATAGATAGATAGATATAAAATAGATACAGCTGTGCTCAAAAGTTTACATACCCCGGCAGAATTTTTGCTTTCTTGGCCTTTTTTCAGAGAATATGAATGATAACACCAAAACGTTTTCTCCACTCATGGTTAGTGGTTGGGTGAAGCCATTTATTGTCAAACTACTGTGTTTTCTCTTTTTAAATCATAATGACAACCCAAAACATCCAATGACCCTGATCAAAAGTTCACATACCCTGGTGATTTTGGCCTGATAACATGCACAGAAGTTGACACAAATGGGTGTGAATGGCTACTAAAGGTAACATCCTCACCTGTGACCTGTTTGCTTGTAATCAGTGTGCGCATAAAAGCTGAGTGAGTTTCTGGGATCCAGACAGACTCTTGCATCTTTCATCCAGCCACTGATATTTCTGGATTATGAGTCGTTGGGAAAGCAAAAGAATTGTCAACGGATCTACGGGAAAAGGTAGTTGAACTGTATAAAACAGGAAAGGGATACAAAGAGATATCCAAGGAATTGATAATGCCAGTCAGCAGCGTTCAAATTGTGATTAACAAATGGAAAATCAGGGGCTCTGTAAAAACAAAACTACGGTCAGGTAGACCAACAAAAATTTTGTCCACAACTGCCAGGAAAATTGTTCGGGATGCAAAGAAAGAACTACAAATAACATCAGCTGAAATACTGGACTCTCTGAAAACTAGTGTTGTGGCTGTTTCAAGATGCACAATAAGGAGGCACTTGAAGAAAAATGGGCTGCATGGTCGAGTCGCCAGAAGAAAACCATTACTGCGCAAATGCACAAAGTATCTCACCTACAATACACAAAACAGCACAGAGACAAACCTCAAACTTCTGGAACAAGATAATTTGGAGTGATGAGACCAAAATTGAACTTTTTGGCCAGAACCAAAAACGTTACATTTGGAGAGAGAGCAACAAGGCCTATGATGAAAGGAACACCATTCCTACTGTAAATCACGGAGGTGAATCACTGATGTTTTGGGGATGTGTGAGCTACAAAGGCCCAGGAAACTTAGTCAAAGTTGAAGGAAAGATGAATGCAGCACGTTGTCAGCAAATACTGGAGGCAAATTTGCACTCATCAGCCCGGAAGCTGCACATGGAACGTACTTGGACATTCTAACATGACAACGATCCTAAACACAAGGCCAAGACAACCTGTCATTGGCTACAGCAGAACAAAGTGAAGGTTCTGGAGTGGCCATCTCAGTCTCCTGACCTCAATATCATTGAGCCACTCTGGGGAGATCTCAAGCGCGCAGTTCATGGTAGACAGACCAGAAATTTACAGGAACTGGAGGCTTTTTGCCAAGAAGAGTGGGCAGCTTTACCATCTGGGAAAATAAAAAACCTCATCCACAACTACCACAAAAGACTTCAAGCTGTCATTGATGTTAGAGGGGGCAATGCACGGTATTAAGAAATGGGGTATGTAAACTTTTGATCAGGGTCATTTGGATGTTTTGGGTTGTCATTATGATTTAGAAAGAGAAAACACAGTAGTGACAATAAATGGCTTCACCCGACCACTAACCATGAGGGAGAGAAAAAGTTTTGGTGTGATCGTTCATATTCTCTGACAAAAGGCCAAGAAAGCAAAAATTCTGCCGGGGTATGTAAACTTTTGAGCACAACTGTAGATAATAGATAGATAATAGATCTTAGATGAATGTTAGTGCCATTTATAATCCGGATAAATCTATTGACTCTTTAGGGGGTTGATAACTTTTGCAGCCCCTCTATTAATGATTGACTTAGGTCCTCCCTTCCAGTAGCGGAGGTGGATGATGGGCGAGGTCGTCCTCGTGCTTGATAGTGGAGATTAGTCTTATACATGACCGCACCTTCTGCACCCAAGCCTCGGTCTAGGTGACATCATGTTTCGGAGAAGCCCCATCTGCCGCCCCCAGGTATACAGCGATACGGGGAGGGACGAGCGCTGATCTTCTGTAGAATGGATCCATCTCCTCCTCTGCGGATTGATCTGTAGATGTGATGTCCGTCTGATGCGTCACTTATAGGGGGTCTCTGGGCATTTGATATCACCCGACACCCCCACAATCAGCTGTTATTAGCTCTGTGGACAGTGAATGGGGCTGATACGGCTGGCCGGGATCTGCGCCGTTCATCCATTATTACTCCCTGCTCTCTCCTGATCTAATACCAGCCGATCAGTGGAGGTGCCAGGACTTATGCCCCACCGATCTAATACTCATGACCTATCATAAAGATCATTAATGTCATGTGCCTGGAGAAATCCTTTAAGTTACAAAACTGGACCTTTCTGCATGTCCTGCGGCAGCTGTGCCAGCGCCATTATAGTCAGTGGGGGATGACTGGTCTCCGGGGTTTAAGGGGTTTTCCAGTTTCTGGCTGCAGTTTGTTTTATAAAGTCCAGACTGTGCTTTACTCCCCTCCCCGCATCCTAAGTCTTTGCCGCTGCTCCTGTTGTCTATGCTTGTCAGCAGCATTGATATCACATCAACAGCACTGCAGCCAATCACTGACCTCGACGACTCTGCCCAAATTGACGGCATGAGCCACTCAGTGCCACTGAGCTCAGTGATTGGCTGCAGCGCTGTCGAAGTGACATCAGCACTGCAGATAATAACAGACACTGGGTGCAGGGGCAGAGACCCAGAGTTAGACCTGGGGAGGGGAATAAAGACAGATTGTAGTTTAGTTTTTTAAACAAACTGGAGCCGAAACTAGAAAACCCATCTCAGCTCAAACACCTCTGAAGTCCAATCAGTGCCCAACACATGTAGTGCCCAGCACATATAGTGCCCAACTCATGTAGTGCCCAACCCATGTAGTGCCCAACTCATGTAGTGCCCAACCCATGTAGTGCCCAACTCATGTAGTGCCCAACACATGTAGTGCCCAGCACATGTAGTGCCCAACCCATATAGTGCCCAGCACATGTAGTGCCCAACCCATATAGTGCCCAGCACATGTAGTGCCCAACTCATGTAGTGCCCAACTCATATAGTGCCCAACCCATATAGTGCCCAACACATGTAGGGCCCAACCCATGTAGTGCCCAGCACATGTAGTGCCCAACTCATATAGTGCCCAACCCATATAGTGCCCAGCACATGTAGTGCCCAACTCATATAGTGCCCAACATATGTAGTGCCCAACTCATATAGTGCCCAACCCATATAGTGCCCAACACATGTAGGGCCCAACCCATGTAGTGCCCAGCACATGTAGTGCCCAACTCATATAGTGCCCAACCCATATAGTGCCCAGCACATGTAGTGCCCAACTCATATAGTGCCCAACATATGTAGTGCCCAACTCATATAGTGCCCAACCCATATAGTGCCCAACACATGTAGGGCCCAACCCATGTAGTGCCCAGCAATGTAGTGCCCAACTCATATAGTGCCCAACCATGTAGTGCCAGCACATGTAGTGCCCAACCCATATAGTGCCCAGCACATGTAGTGCCCAACCCATATAGTGCCCAGCACATGTAGTGCCCAACTCATGTAGTGCCCAACTCATATAGTGCCCAACCAATAGTGCCCAACACATGTAGGGCCCAACCCATGTAGTGCCCAGCACATGTAGTGCCCAATCATATAGTGCCCAACCCATTAGTGCCCAGCACATGTAGTGCCCAACTCATATAGTGCCCAACATATGTAGTGCCCAACTCATATAGTGCCCAACCCATATAGTGCCCAACACATGTAGGCCCAACCCATGTAGTGCCCAGACATGTAGTGCCCAACTCATATAGTGCCCAACCCATATAGTGCCCAGCACATGTAGTGCCCAACTCATATAGTGCCCAACATATGTAGTGCCCAACTCATATAGTGCCCAACCCATATAGTGCCCAACACATGTAGGCCCAACCCATGTAGTGCCCAGCACATGTAGTGCCCAACTCATATAGTGCCCAACCCATATAGTGCCCAGCAGATGTAGTGCCCAACTCATATAGTGCCCAACATTATGTAGTGCCCAACTCATATAGTGCCCAACCATATAGTGCCCAACACATGTAGGGCCCAACCCATGTAGTGCCCAGCACATGTAGTGCCCAACTCATATAGTGCCCAACCCATATAGTGCCCAGCACATGTAGTGCCCAACTCATATAGTGCCCAACATATGTAGTGCCCAACTCATATAGTGCCCAACACATGTAGGGCCCAACCCATGTAGTGCCCAGCACATGTAGTGCCCAACTCATATAGTGCCCAACCCATATAGTGCCCAGCACATGTAGTGCCCAACTCATATAGTGCCCAACATATGTAGTGCCCAACTCATATAGTGCCCAACCCATATAGTGCCCAACACATGTAGGGCCCAACCCATGTAGTGCCCAGCACATGTAGTGCCCAACTCATATAGTGCCCAACCCATATAGTGCCCAGCACATGTAGTGCCCAACCCATGTAGTGCCCAGCACATGTAGTGCCCAACCCATGTAGTGCCCAACCCATGTAGTGCCCAACTCATATAGTGCCCAGCCCATATAGTGCCCAGCACATGTAGTGCCCAACTCATATAGTGCCCAGCCCATATAGTGCTCAGCACATGTAGTGCCCAACCCATGTAGTGCCCAACCCATGTAGTGCCCAACCCATGTAGTGCCCAACCCATATAGCGCCCAGCACATGTAGTGCCCAGCACATGTAGTGCCCATAGTACCTACATTATAATTGTCCAAGGAAAAAAACTGTATTTCCGCTCCTTAAATATTGAAAACTCTATTAATGAAGATTAGAACTGGCTTCCATATTACACAAAACATGGCACCCGTTTGGAAGCTCGCCGCCGTCTTCTCTGTCACTTCCGACAAAATCTTCATTAATAACATTTAGAATTTTAGGAGCTTGGACATTTTATGTCCTTGGATTCTCACGTGGGGTGATGACGCCTTTCCCTGCTCCTCACAGTGGTCACCTGGTTTCATTCCCACTTTTTGTCGTCATTATTGCACCCAGGGGCTGACATATTGTAGCGCCCGCATCAGTTTAGGGCGTCCCTCGTTCTACACCCTCATACTAAGTCCTCACTTATTAACCTCTTCCTGGCATTGGGGGTTGGCGCACGGGATGGACGCCCACGCTTTGGGAATGCTCTTATGGATTGCCCTTGGTGGAATTGCAGATGGCATAAGGCAGTAACCTACGGCGCCCGTCCCAAAACACCGACCCCCTGACGGAGCGATCACAATCAGCCTACACTGGTTCCTCACCGTAGACCGGCAACGTTTTACTGCCAAATGTCACTGGTGAAAAAAATCCCATCTGTTCTACAGTGACCAGCGGGTCGGTTCTCCCACCTGTGTCCGGACCTCGGCGTGCACATAGGGGTGCGACGGGGCCAAATATTATCCCAGAATTCAGGAAAGCTAAAGAAAGCGCAATCTGGTATTTTCCAATCGAGAATCAAATTCGGTCAACATTTTTCAGTTCAGTTTTCCAAACTGCGAGGACCGTGGAAGAAGCGGGATCTGATTCCTCCCACCAGTCATCTTACTGCCGTCTACCTGGTCGTCACAGATGAAAAAACTATCAGTATTAAAGGGGTTAATGGGTGCACGCTCACCTATCTCCAGCAGTCCTATAGACAATGATCAGGGGGCGGAGGTGCGCGTTCTCCATTTAGATAGGGGTCTGCGTGGCCCGTTCTCTGGTGGTCCCGGCGGTTGGACCCCCACTGAGCAGTAAGTTGGGGGATACAATAACAGAACAAAGTATCAAATCTCAGAAGAGAAACCAGAGACCCCACTAGGGCAATACTGTTCCCGGTCTGCAGGTGTGGGGGTCCACACCATATGTTTTACTGCTAAGTCAGAAAAGGGGGCGCAATGGGTCAGAGGAAGCTGAAATCTAAGGCGTGGGCTTATTTCCCACAATGCCGGCATATGAGCATAACCAGCTTTCCTGGGGTCCTGAAAAGTGGATCTAGAGAGCAGAGGGGACACGCGCCCCCTTAATATGTCGTCCTGGGGGGGAGACACCAACTTCCTATTTCCGACACTGAAGGTAAATGGAGCGGTTACCTTTGCTGTAGGTGCATAATCCGCCCTCCGGATCCGTCCCCTCCGAACTATCAGGGGGCACAGCACGTCCCGTCTCCTGCTTCACTTTCCGAATTCTTCAAAATTCACTTTCTGGCCCAGAAGATGAGAAAATCCTTGGAAGAAATGCAGAAATGTCATCAAATGTCTCCCAGAATGTCCTTTCCTGGTTCTTCTTTTGCTCCTTTCTGTCGCTGCCTCTCCCAGAATTTTTTTTTTTTTTAGCATGTACCCTAAAGCTACAGAAAAAGTAATGAATCCCCCGGCCCGTCCCCTGCCGCTCGCAGCCAATGGATGGGGAGGTATGGAAATCCCAGCTACAATCTGCTGCCAGCCAGGTGAATGGACCGGACCCTGTGTGACAGATTCTCCCCTCCGACGTCCCCGCTCCGCCTCCAGTCTGAAAGGGGGGAAAGAGAAAAAAAGATTTATCTGCAACTTGGAAAAGCAAAGAGTTTCCAGCTGGAAGATGAAGAATCCCTTGTAATCTGATCATTCCTAGAAACAGCGCCTCCCTTATCTAACGGCTGTGCGCGGTATTGCAGCACATTTATGTCACTATTGCAATACCAGCCCATGGACAAAGGTGGCGATGTTTCTGGAAAAAAAAAAATTTCAAAACCCTTTTAATATTTTTTTTTTTTACTTCTGCAGATGTAGACGTACGCCACATGTCGTATTCATACGACGCAAGTTTTGCCATATAATACTGTCTCATTACAGGCACAATCGGTCTACAGTTAATGCATGACTCTACGGCACAGCAGTCACTTTCAAGAAGCAACCATAATCTGCCACCGTTTTATGTATACAGCTCCTACGCAAACCAATGTGTCAAAAATACCCAATATGCCGGGTGAATGGCCGCCGTTCAATGTATTAGTGTATAATTACAGGAGGGATAACAGAGGAACGGCACAATGCGGCATTGGGACATGTTCGGAGAGCTGCGGGGTACAGTAGAGTGGGGCAGGTGAGGGTATCGCACCCGTCTCCTCTACTCTGGAGGCTCTGATCCATCCTGCCCAGAAATGAGCGGTCTCGGGGTATTATCTCGCACCAGTAGGGGGCAATATTTGATTTTGGGGGGCTCCTGCTCTATGATCTTCTATTTTATATTCCTTAAAGGGGTTCTCCAGGATTTTTAGAAACATGGCCAAAAGCTGGAAACAGAAATACCCCCTACTGGCTAAATCCCCAGAGACCTCCTTGAGGGTCCTGTAGCAATGACATATTAATCAATCACGTGACCTTCTGCAGCCAATCACTGGCCTCAGCAGTCTTGTGCTCTAAGGCCAGTGATTGACTGCAGCGGTCATGTGAATGATATTGTGATGTCAGTGATGCTGGATCAGCAGGGACCACCGGAGTGGCGGCATTTTTAGAAGATAGGGATTTTTACAGTTTTTTATATACCCTTTCTTGCTTTTACGCAACTTTTCCTAAATTCCTGGACCTTCCCTTTAAGCTGACTGTACAGTAATCTAGAAGGGTAATGGCTCCCATGGGGCACGGTCTGGGGGCTGCGGCCGGATTCTGCGGTCTGCGTCTCGCGGTCGGTCCTGGGGGGCTTCGCTGCGACTTGTTGCTGATTCCGATGAGTTTTTCAGGCTCGGCCCAGCTGCCTGTACATGAGACCCCGCGTCCCCTCTGTGGAGACTGAGTCACTCGCCTCTTACAGATGACTAGTCCCATATACACATTATACAGGGGGAGTCTGTTACCCCCATATGCCCCAGGACTCGATATATAGGATTCGGGGGGCGCCCTGCATCGGTTCTGGTCCCTAACCTGTGGCTCGTCACTTGTTGTAGCGTTAGCAGTTTGATCTAGTCTAGTCTGGGTCTGGTCTGGGGGCAGATTCATTTTAGGGTCTGATTCATTTTAGGGTCTGATTCATTTTAGGGTCTGAGTTGAGTTGGTGTCTTATTTTCTCAATCAAAAGAATTACTATATACAGATTTATACAGTCACCACTAGAGGGAGCTCACGACACAGGGGTTTATATAGTCACCACTAGGGGAGCTCACTACACAGAGGTTTATACAGCCACCACTAGGGGAGCTCACTACACAGGGGTTTATACAGCCACCACTAGGGGAGCTCACGACACAGGGGTTTATATAGTCACCACTAGGGGAGCTCACTACACAGGGGTTTATATAGTCACCACTAGGGGAGCTCACTACACAGGGGTTTATACAGCCACCACTAGGGGAGCTCACTACACAGGGGTTTATACAGCCACCACTAGGGGAGCTCACTACTCAGGGGTTTATATAGTCACCACTAGGGGAGCTCACGACACAGGGGTTTATATAGTCACCACTAGGGGAGCTCACTACACAGAGGTTTATACAGCCACCACTAGGGGGAGCTCACTACTCAGGGGTTTATACAGTCACCACTAGGGGAGCTCACGACACAGGGGTTTATATAGTCACCACTAGGGGAGCTCACTACACAGAGGTTTATACAGCCACCACTAGGGGAGCTCACTACTCAGGGGTTTATACAGCCACCACTAGGGGGAGCTCACTACTCAGGGATTTATACAGCCACCACTAGGGGAGCTCACTACTCAGGGGTTTATACAGTCACCACTAGGGGAGCTCACGACACAGGGGTTTATATAGTCACCACTAGGGGAGCTCACTACACAGAGGTTTATACAGCCACCACTAGGGGAGCTCACTACTCAGGGGTTTATACAGCCACCACTAGGGGGAGCTCACTACTCAGGGATTTATACAGCCACCACTAGGGGAGCTCACTACTCAGGGATTTATACAGCCACCACTAGGGGAGCTCACTACTCAGGGGTTTATACAGCCACCACTAGGGGAGCTCACGACACAGGGGTTTATATAGTCACCACTAGGGGAGCTCACGACTCAGGGGTTTATATAGTCACCACTAGGGGAGCTCACGACACAGGGGTTTATATAGTCACCACTAGGGGAGCTCACTACACAGGGGTTTATACAGCCACCACTAGGGGAGCTCACTACACAGGGGTTTATATAGTCACCACTAGGGGAGCTCACTACACAGAGGTTTATACAGCCACCACTAGGGGAGCTCACTACTCAGGGGTTTATACAGCCACCACTAGGGGAGCTCACGACACAGGGGTTTATACAGCCACCATTAGGGGAGCTCACTACACGGGGGTTTATATAGTCACCACTAGGGGAGCTCACTACACAGAGGTTTATACAGCCACCACTAGGGGAGCTCACTACTCAGGGGTTTATACAGCCACCACTAGGGGAGCTCACTACACAGGGGTTTATACAGTCACCACTAGGGGAGCTCACTACACAGAGGTTTATACAGCCACCACTAGGGGAGCTCACTACTCAGGGGTTTATACAGCCACCACTAGGGGAGCTCACTACACAGGGGTTTATACAGCCACCTTTAGGGGAGCTCACTACACAGGGGTTTATACAGCCACCACTAGGGGAGCTCACTACTCAGGGGTTTATACAGCCACCACTAGGGGAGCTCACGACACAGGGAATTATATAGTCACCACTAGGGGAGCTCACTACACAGAGGTTTATACAGCCACCACTAGGGGAGCTCACGACACAAGGGTTTATATAGTCACCACTAGGGGAGCTCACGACACAGGGGTTTATATAGTCACCACTAGGGGAGCTCACTACACAGGGGTTTATACAGTCACCACTAGGGGAGCTCACTACACAGGGGTTTATACAGTCACCACTAGGGGGAGCTCACGACACAGGGGTTTATATAGTCACCACTAGGGGAGCTCACTACTCAGGGTTTATACAGTCACCACTAGGGGAGCTCATGACACAGGGGTTTATACAGCCACCACTAGGGGAGCTCACTACACAGGGGTTTATATAGCCACCACTAGGGGGAGCTCACTACACAGGGGTTTATACAGTCACCACTAGGGGGAGCTCACGACACAGGGGTTTATATAGTCACCACTAGGGGAGCTCACTACACAGGGGTTTATACAGCCACCACTAAGGGAGCTCACTACACAGGGGTTTATACAGTCACCACTAGGGGAGCTCATTACACAGGGGTTTATACAGCCACCACTAGGGGAGCTCACGACACAGGGGTTTATACAGTCACCACTAGGGGGAGCTCAAGACATAGGGGTTTATACAGTCACCACTAGGGGGAGCTCACGACACAGGGGTTTATACAGTCACCACTAGGGGGAGCTCACGACACAGGGGTTTATACAGTCACCACTAGGGGGAGCTCACGACACAGGGGTTTATACAGTCACCACTAGGGGGAGCTCACGACACAGGGGTTTATACAGTCACCACTAGGGGGAGCTCACGACACAGGGGTTTATACAGCCACCACTAGGGGAGCTCACTACACAGGGGTTTATATAGCCACCACTAGGGGAGCTTACTACACAGGGGTTTATACAGTCACCACTAGGGGGAGCTCACTACACAGGGGTTTATACAGCCACCACTAGGGGAGCTTACTACACAGGGGTTTATACAGTCACCACTAGGGGGAGCTCACGACACAGGGGTTTATACAGTCACCACTAGGGGGAGCTCACGACACAGGGGTTTATACAGCCACCACTAGGGGAGCTCACTACACAGGGATTTATATAGCCACCACTAGGGGAGCTTACTACACAGGGGTTTATACAGTCACCACTAGGGGGAGCTCACTACACAGGGGTTTATATAGCCACCACTAGGGGAGCTTACTACACAGGGGTTTATACAGTCACCACTAGGGGGAGCTCACGACACAGGGGTTTATACAGTCACCACTAAGGGGAGCTCACTACACAGGAGTTTATAGAGCCACCACTAGGGGAGCTCACTACACAGGGGTTTAAACAGTCACCACTAGGGGAGCTCACTACACAGGGGTTTATACAGTCACCACTAGGGGAGCTCACTACACAGGGGTTTATACAGTCACCACTAGGGGAGCTCACTACACAGGGGTTTATATAGTCACCACTAGGGGTGCTCACTACACAGGGATTTATACAGCCACCACTAGGAGAGCTCACTACACAGGGGTTTATACAGTCACCACTAGGGGAGCTCATGACATAGGGGTTTATACAGCAACCACTACACAGAGGTCTCATCAGTCGTTATACAGGAGGATGAAGAGGTGAGCTGTGACATTATCTATTGTGAGTGGTGGATCCTGTGTTATCTACTGTATATAGAGGTGTTATCAGTCATTGTACAGGGGGAGGAGGTGAGCTGTGATATCACCTATTGTGAATGGTGGATCCTGTGTTATCTACTGTATATAGAGGTGTTATCAGTCATTGTACAGGAGGAGGAGGAGGTGAGCTGTGACATCAC
This sequence comes from Oophaga sylvatica, assembly GCA_033576555.1. Lineage (NCBI taxonomy): Eukaryota > Metazoa > Chordata > Amphibia > Anura > Dendrobatidae > Oophaga > Oophaga sylvatica. The sequence continues at coordinate 60,576,376 of JARQOD010000009.1, read as the reverse complement.
CTCTTGTAAAAGGGGGGATCTTGTGTTATCTACTGTGTATAGAGATGTTATCATTCATTATACAGGAGGAGGAGGTGAGCTGTGACTTCACCTATTGTGAATAGTGGATCCTGTGTTATCTATTGTATATAGAGGTGTTATCAGTCATTGTACAGGAGGAGGAGGTGAGCTGTGATATCACCTATTGTGAATAGTGGATCCTGTGTTATCTACTGTATATAGAGGTGTTATCAGTCATTGTACAGGAGAAGGAGGAGGTGAGCTGTGACATCACCTATTGTGAATGGTGGTTACTGTGTTATCTACTGTATATAGAGGTGTTATCAGTCATTGTACAGGAGGAGGAGGTGAGCTGTGACATCACCTATTGTGAATGGTGGATCCTGTGTTATCTACTGTAAATAGAGGTGTTATCAGTCATTGTACAGGAGGAGGAGGAGGTGAGCTGTGACATCACCTATTGTGAATGGTGGATCCTGTGTTATCTACTGTATATAGAGGTGTTATCAGTCATTGTACAGGAGGAGGAGGAGATGAGCTGTGACATCACCTATTGTGAATGGTGAATCCTGTGTTATCTACTGTATATAGAGGTGTTATCAGTCATTGTACAGGAGGAGGAGGTGAGCTGTGACATCACCTATTGTGAATGGTGGATCCTGTGTTATCTACTGTATATAGAGGTGTTATCAGTCATTGTACAGGAGGAGGAGGAGGTGAGCTGTGATATCACCTATTGTGAATGGTGGATCCTGTGTTATCTACTGTATATAGAGGTGTTATCAGACATTGTACAGGAGGAGGAGGTGAGCTGTGACATCACCTATTGTGAATGGTGGATCCTGTGTTATCTACTGTATATAGAGGTGTTATCAGTCATTGTACAGGAGGAGGAGGAGGAGGAGGTGAGCTGTGACATCACCTATTGTGAATGGTGGATCCTGTGTAATCTATTGTATATAGAGGTGTTATCAGTCATTGTACAGAGGAGGAGGAGGTGAGCTGTGACATCACCTATTGTGAATGGTGGATCCTGTGTTATCTACTGTATATAGAGGTGTTATCAGTCATTGTACAGGAGGAGGAGGAGATGAGCTGTGACATCACCTATTGTGAATGGTGAATCCTGTGTTATCTACTGTATATAGAGGTGTTATCAGTCATTGTACAGGAGGAGGAGGTGAGCTGTGACATCACCTATTGTGAATGGTGGATCCTGTGTTATCTACTGTATATAGAGGTGTTATCAGTCATTGTACAGGAGGAGGAGGAGGTGAGCTGTGATATCACCTATTGTGAATGGTGGATCCTGTGTTATCTACTGTAAATAGAGGTGTTATCAGTCATTGTACAGGAGGAGGAGGAGGTGAGCTGTGACATCACCTATTGTGAATGGTGGATCCTGTGTTATCTACTGTATATAGAGGTGTTATCAGTCATTGTACAGGAGGAGGAGGAGATGAGCTGTGACATCACCTATTGTGAATGGTGAATCCTGTGTTATCTACTGTATATAGAGGTGTTATCAGTCATTGTACAGGAGGAGGAGGTGAGCTGTGACATCACCTATTGTGAATGGTGGATCCTGTGTTATCTACTGTATATAGAGGTGTTATCAGTCATTGTACAGGAGGAGGAGGAGGTGAGCTGTGACATCACCTATTGTGAATGGTGGATCCGGTGTTATCTACTGTATATAGAGGTGTTATCAGTCATTGTACAGGAGGAGGAGGAGGTGAGCTGTGATATCACCTATTGTGAATGGTGGATCCTGTGTTATCAGTTGTATGTAGAGATTGTCAATATGTGTGTGGGTTTATATATGTACCTCTATATACTCTTTATCTCTCTCTCTATATATATGTACACACATGATGGATTTTTGCATTGTGTTGAGATACTGGACTGCAATGTGTCATTTTTAGCCTCCGTCACCTCCTGATATTGTTTTCACCAGTTTGTGCCCCTGTACAGTAACCAGTTGAACAGATACGGCAGCTCCGTTTAACATATGGATTTCCAGATATCCTGGTTATCGGCAGCACGTCGCTCCAGGTAAGTAGGGGATGTGCTGCCGATCACATGTATGAGCGAGGACAATCAGATTATCAACTGTTCGGTCCGATTATTGCTTGCCATCCCGTGTAATAATCCGATAATCTTCTATTCAGCCGATCAGCGCCATGTGACACATCCAAAAAAAGGCTGCACTCAAGCATACTAAAGCATGACAACATAGAATACATGAAATTTAGAATAGCAATATGGCTTTGGAATATAAGGAAAAATTTGAGACGCTTAGTATAAACATTTGGCCAAACATTTTAAAGCTCAACAACCATCGTCAAGGTGGTCTCAATTCTGGTGAGTCCCTGACCTAATGTGAACATACCTCTATTAGGCTGATATCTGAATTTCTGGGTGAATATGCACCTCTGTCAGCAATGCCTGCATTTATGGGTAAAGTAGGGACCTGGTGTAATTGTGACGGCATAAAGTCACCCTAAATGTGGACGTGTTTATGGGCTGTGTTCACACGTGGACTATTCTGGCATTCAGGCCGGGGATGTGCCGCGCTCAGAGTCGCCGTCAGCTCTGCGGTTGGCGGCTGATTCTTGTCTCGTCCCCATTTTGGATTTCTATTTCCCGGCCATACAATGTATCCGCTGCAGAATAAATAGGAGAAGGAAAGGAGCCCCAGCTTTGATGAGACCTCCCAAGATGCGGAGGATGAAGTCAGGGCTGTAAGTGGAGGCCGGTGACATCCTCATCCTCATCACTAATGGAGGATGAAAGCTTCTTACAAGATTGTTACAATGTGTCAATCAGCCTGAAACCAGGAGACTCTTGTGCTGCAGCTTCAAGACTTGACCAGACTCAAACATTGTAACGAGGTCTCAGCTGTGAACATAGGACATGTATGGAAGACCCCTACAATTATATCACCCCCTTTTGATGACCTTGTGGTCGGATGGGGCTGCCTGTATGGGGCGTACGACCTTCAGGCCCCTTTACCGTTCCCATACATCAGATGCGGTGGACCACCCTTGTTCCCATATATTCCAGGTTTGGGTGGTCCTCCTGTCACCTGGATTTAGCCCCTTATATGTCCTGAGTAAGGAATAGATGTTCTTCTATTAAAAAGCCTTACAGGCAGCAAAGCTCCGAGGATTCCAGAAATTCCATATATCCGCGGCCGGAATGTAGCAGATACAGAGGATGAATGCAATAGGTTATAGAGGAAATCTCCAGCCATTGTAAAACTACAACACCCAGCATGCCACATAGCCAGAGGTAATCAGGGCATGCTGAGAGTTATCATTCTGCAACATCAGAAGATTTATTAGTTGTCCCATTGACTTATACTACACTTTATTTGCAGCCTGAATAGTTGCTGGGAATGGAGCTCTGTTTTTCTAATACACAGGTCCAAGCCCTCTGCATAAAAAAAAAGATAAAAAATGAATATTTTGTCTTCCTGCAGTCTCCACTAGGGGGAGTTCAGATGGATTTATTATTGCATTCAATGGGAGATGTATAAAACACATTGCAGTGAGCTCCCCCTAGTGGTGACTTCGAGCAGCCAGAATTTTTCTCATTTGATTTTTTTATATTTATGCAGGAGATTTGGAGTTTTGTATCAGAGAAATCGATCTCCTGCTTCTGCAATGAGAGCAACCACTCCAAGAAACTGCGTAAACCTCAAAGACATCTGCACACGATGACCCTTCACCGCTGGCGGTGACCTTGTAGATAGAATAACTTGTGGTTAACGCTCTCCAGGGAACGGCCGGGTTATAATAACTCATTTATAGGATTCAGAAAAGCTCTGGACATTGAGTGTCCTCATCAGATTTCTCTCGACAGAGTTTATGCAAACTCAGAAGGAATGTGGCCGGTCCTGGCTCTCCCCAGCGGTCGCAGTGTATCTGCAGGATTCATTCTGGCTGCACAATGTATCAGGATGGAGAAATCTCATGATAGAGCATGTTGCCGCTTCTTAAAGTGAATCTGAGTCCTCCAACACCATCAGGACAGAATATTTTTTAGCTTCTGCATGAAAATCATGTTCACATTCACTGACAGCAAGCAGAGAGCTTGGCCCTATATAGTAAGGAATAAAAAAAACAACATATATCAGTTTATTATACAGTAGTTACGTCTTAAAAATATGTAAAATATCAGAATCCACAGCCACCCAAAAATAACTTTTTCCTTTTAAGGCAAAATCTCCTTTAAAGTGCACCTCAACCAGACCAGACCTCCTAAATCAATACAGGCCCCAGACCGGCCCCCCAAATAAAAAGACCCCCGTAAGACCTTCTAAATAAATAAACTGCACACCAAACCCTCTATAATAATAATACAGCCAGCTAGACCGGACCTCTAGATATAGCCTGACCATACCCAATAAATTAATGGACCCCAAACCTAGATACCCTTCTTTAATAATACAGCCCCTCATACCAGACCCTCTAAATTACAAAGATCTCAGACCCACTGTAATAATGCAGCCCCTCAAAACCAGACCCTCTAGATATAGCCCAGACCAGACCCTCTAAGTAAATAGACCCCAGACCAGACCCCTTGTAATAATACAGCCCCCAGACCAGACCCTCTAAATAAATAGACCCCAGACCAGACCCCTTGTATTAATACAGCCCCCAGACCAGACCCTCTAAGTAAACAGACCCCAGACCAGACCTCTCTAAATAAATAGACCCCAGACTAGACCCCCTATAATAATACAGCCACTCATACTAGATCCTCTAGATATAGCCCCAAACCATACTCACTAGATGAATAGATCCCAGACCAGCCCCTTGGAACAATACAGCCCCACCTCAGACCAGCCCCTCTGGATTTATACCCAAAACCAGACCCTCTAAGTAAATAAACCCTAGAACAGACCCCCTGTAATAATACAGCCCCCCAGACCAGACTCTTAGATTTAGACCCAAGACCAGACCCTATAAATAATAAACACAACAACTAAATAATATAGACCCCAGATTACATAAATAAAGAACCCCCTCCAGAATAAGTGCAAAATTATGGGCTGATTAAATTCCTTTATGGGGTCTGGATCTCAGTTTTATCAACACAGATCTCCAAATCCCCTGCTTTCCCTTCACACAGTCTTAAAAGTTAAGATTGTGGCTACCTGAAGTCACCACCAGGGGAGCTCCCATTGACCTCAATAATAAACTTGCTCTTGGTGAGCTCCCTCTAGTGGTGACTGCAGGTAAATTCACTCATTCTATGGAGGGGATTTGGAGCACTGTGCTAGAAAAGACTGAGCTTCAGCCTATATGCAGCATTTAGGACCAAAATCAAGCAAGTGCGGCACAGTGGTTGTGATGGGGCATGCTGGGAATTGTAGGTTTACAATAGCTGGAGTGCCACAGGCTATTTGCACATCATCTAAAACCCAATCATGACTCTGAAGGCAACGTCAACGTATGACTTGAGGTGGCGACGATGATGGACAGCGCTCTGGTCCTAGACTGGACGCCTTTCATTCTTGCGCAGATACCAGGCCCGATGGAACTTGCTCGGTGCAGATGTGTCAGGCGCGGCATGTCGGGTCCTGTCTGCGGAAAGCTTCTCTAAAGGAACCGTGTGTTTACCGCCAGTGTCAGGTTCCTTCTCATTGCCTCCAATTCCTTCATCATTAACACTTATATAATTACAAACATCAGACCTCTGCGAGCTATTGTCCTCCGTTATCAGCCCGTCAAGTCCTATCGAAATACAAAAATGGCGCCGGTGCGATGAGTTTCCAGAGTATCGAGAAGATTGCGCTGCACAACGGCCAAGTTCCCCGAAGTCTCCGAGGCTCCTTACCGCGTGTCCGCTCCGCACAGGTCACAGAGCTCACCCCCTAAAGAACTATAGGACGCAGAGCGGACCCCTTTAATATCGACCCCAGACCGGCCCCTCTAAATGCACACATCAGACCCCAATATACAGACCTCATAAATCAATGCAGATCTGGAGCCCCTAATAAGAGATCCCTCAGACCAGAACTCCTGAATAAGTACAAACCCCAGAACCAGACCCCATAAATAGACCCCAAACCAGGATCCCTAATAATTACAGACCCCAGATTAAACCCCGCAGACCCCCTAAAATAATACAGACCCCCAGATCAGACCACTAAATGAACACAAATCTAAGTACAGACCCCCAGATCAGAACCCATAAATAAGTGCGAACCCAGAACCAGACCCCATAAATAGACCCCAGCCCAGAGCTCTAAATAATTACAGACCCCAGATTAAACCCCGAAGACCCCTAAAATAATACAGACCCCCAGATCAGACCACTAAATGAACACAAATCTAAGTACAGACCCCCAGATCAGAACCCATAAATAAGTGCGAACCCCAGAACCAGACCCATAAATAGACCCAGCCCAGAGCTCTAAATAATTGAGACCCCAGATTAAACCCCGCAGACCCCTAAAATAATACAGACCCCAGATCAGACCACTAAATGAACACAAATCTAAGTACAGACCCACCAATCAGAACCCATAAATAAGTGCGAACCCCAGAACCAGACCCCATAAATAGACCCCAGCCCAGAGCCTAAATAATGTAGACCCCAGATTAAACCCCGCAGACCCCTAAAATAATACAGACCCCCAGATCAGACCACTAAATGAACACAAATCTAAGTACAGACCCACCAATCAGAACCCATAAATAAGTGCGAACCCCAGAACCAGACCCCATAAATAGACCCCAGCCCAGAGCCCTAAATAATTGTAGACCCCAGATTAAACCCCGCAGACCCCTAAAATAATACAGACCCCCAGATCAGACCACTAAATGAACACAAATCTAAGTACAGACCCCCAGATCAGAACCCATAAATAAGTACGAACCCCAGAACCAGACCCCATAAATAGACCCCAGCCGAGGGCCCTAAATGCAGCACTTTACAGTATATAGGGGCATCTCCCCACCCGGCACTGAGCACGGCACACGGTATCTGGTGGTGCCCCGGAGAGCGGAGGTCTGCAGGATGGGAAGAGCGGCTGTGAACTCTGCCCCACTGTTTCCCCTGACGTGTGCTGCTGACAGCCGTCACTGGATGATGAAAGAAATCACTGCAGCTCACTGCTCCATGTAATGTCACAGCAAATTATAGGTCACAGTGGGGTCCGCCAGAGGGTCACAAATACGGCCTGTCAAATTAGGATGGTTCCATATAAATGGCTTCATCTCAATATCCACTCAGCTAACCTGACTGACAGCTCCTCAGTGTCCCTCCTCCCTGCTGCTGTCGAGATCTCACAGTGCTCAGTATATGCTACAGCTGTCAGGCTTGGTCAGTGGAGATTACGAAGTATCAGAGAGGAGGGACACAGAGGAGCTGTCAGTCATACTAGGTGAATGGGGATTCAGAAGCAGGGAGGAAGGACACTGAGGAGCTCTCAGTCACACTAGGTGAGTGGGGATTCAGTAGCAGGGAGGAAGGACACTGAGGAGTTGTTATATTGGGTGAGTGGAGATGCAGTAGCGGGGACACTGAGGAGCTGCAGGTATATTGGGTGATTGGAGATGCAGTGGCAGGGGGGAGGGACACTGAGGAGCTGTCAGTCACACTAGGTGGGTGGAGATTCAGTAGCAGGGAGGAGGGACACTGAGGAGCTGTCAGTCACACTAGGTGAGTGGGGATTCAGTAGCAGGGAGGAAGGACACTGAAGAGTTGTTATATTGGGTGAGTGGAGATGCAGTAGCAGGGACACTGAGGAGCTGCAGGTATATTGGGTGATTGGAGATGCAGTGGCAGGGGGGTGGGACACTAGGAGCTGTCAGTCACACTAGGTGGGTGGAGATTCGGTAGCAGGGAGGAGGGACACTGAGGAGCTGTCACATTAGGTGAGTGAAAATTCATATAGTAATACAAGAGGTATGGGCAAAAGCCCCTGCCAACTCACCCGACCAACCACCGGAGCTCGGAATCAGAAGTCCAGACCAAGACGTGCAGCAGAGAAGAAAACGAAGAGGATTCCAGCTTCCATAAAAAAGTATAAATCTGTATTGGATCCAAGAATACAGACAAAGACCTGAGGTCGAAACGCGTCGCTGTTTGGCTGTTAGTGCACACCTCCCGCTTGCTGTAATATGGAGGACACCATCTGTTGAATATTTTATTCTTGGATCCAATAAAGATTTATACTTTTTTATGGAAGCTGGAATCCTCTTCGTTTTCTTCTCGAGTCGAAATTCAGTAGCAGGGAGGAGGGACACTGAGGAGCTGTCAGTCACACTAGGTGGGTGGAGATGCGGTAGCAGGGAGGAGGGACACTGAGGAGCTGTCAGTCACACTACGTGGGTGGAGATGCGGTAGCAGTGAGGAGGGACACTGAGGAGCTGTCAGTCACACTAGGTGGGTGGAGATGCGGGTAGCAGGGAAGAGGGACACTGAGGAGCTGTCAGTCACACTAGGTGGGTGGAGATGCGGTAGCAGTGAGGAGGGACACTGAGGAGCTGTCAGTCACACTAGGTGGGTGGAGATGCGGTAGCAGGGACACTGAGGAGCTGTCAGTCACACTAGGTGGGTGGAGATGTGGTATCAGGGAGGGACACTGAGGAGCTGTCAGTCACACTAGGTGGGTGGAGATGTGGTAGCAGTGAAGAGGGACACTGAGGAGCTGTCAGTCACACTAGGTGGGTGGAGATGTGGTAGCAGTGAGGGACACTGAGGAGCTGTCAGTCACACTAGGTGGGTGGAGATCGGTAGCAGTGAGGGGACACTGAGGAGCTGTCAGTCACACTAGGTGGGTGGAGATGCGGTAGCAGTGAGGAGGGACACTGAGGAGCTGTCAGTCACACTAGGTGGGTGGAGATGCGGTAGCAGTGAGGAGGACACTGAGGAGCTGTCCAGTCACACTGAGGATGTGAGTAAGGGATGCGGTAGCAGGGAGGAGGGACAATGGGAAGCTGCAGTCACAAATAGGTGGGTGGAGATGTGGTAGCAGGGAGGAGGGACACTGAGGAGCTGTCAGTCACACTAGGTCGGTGGAGATGCGGTAGCAGTACCATTCTGATGTGTTCTATTAAATGTTAGCAGTTTGAATTATTATTTTTTGACAGATACATCTGGGGTATTTTATGGATTTTCAGTGTGTGACTGATGTGGACATCCAGCAATGATGATGGCTGCAGCGCTGCGGAATATGTGGGCGTCAAAGAGATAAATCATCTGAAATGAGATTTTCTAATAAATAATTAGAAGTGATGATGTAATGTGTCCATGATCCTCCATAATCGCTCGTCATTGTTGGTTACACGCCGGGAGCCTCGCGTTCAGTAATTATCGCTTCTCTTGGAGGATTAGGAACAATGATGAGTGGGATCATCAGAAGGATGAAGCCAATGTCAGCGGGAGCCGCACATTCCTAGGACCTGAAATCTTCTGTTTTGGGGCTCAACTGTAAATATTTATACACGGAGGTCTCCATCTCTGCTGAGTCACCGGCTCCTGACAACATCTAGTGAAGCCGGCCGGGGACATGATGGTGACTACACCCATCATTGTACAGCCGGGGATGGGGGTCAGACGGATGGCTCTGGGGACCTTTAGGCACATGTCCCATTTATTGGGCCGGATATGGCGGCACTTTTTATTATCACTCTAGGAAACACTCGCGACTAATCCACAGCTGTATAATACCGTCATACAGTTAGGGTGAAGCGGGGCCAAAACTAGATGAGGCAACGCTGTGGGGTCTTCCTCTAGGATTACAGCGGCTGCGGGGGGACGCAGCGAGGATCGTGTTCATTAATTACATCATTACCTGGAACGATCATCAGGTTCCGGAGGGACAAGGGGACAGTGAGGACATTAAGGGGGCCTCCTACACGTCTGCAAGGAACGAGACCACTGAGCATGGAACAGACCATCATTACTCATGTACAGATGCTCATTTATATGGGCAGCTCGTACCATTCACTTCTATAGGACCAGGCAGAGCGCCCCCTGCTGGCATAACAAGAGAGGGGGCACAAGACTCACTAAATACTTGGATGGTGGTGGAGACGTTTTGACAAGTCCCTGAATTAGTCATTTCATCTCTAGACTGATGGGGAGAGTCTGGGTGCGATGTGTCACCTCCACCTGGAGATTCCATCACTTCGCTCCCCGGCACTCATAGTGCTGGCAGGATGGGCACCTTGTCAGCAGCTGCAGAAAATAGCTATCAATTGATGTTTTTTTTTTTTTAATTCAACCCCTTTTATGGTATACATTATTTTTCCCTAATGACTTATTTTTAAAGTTTTGAAGAGTGTGAAGACATTAATCGACAAGTAGATAAGGGCAGATGAAAAGTGGAACGGCTCCACCCAACAATGTACGACTTTTTAAAAAGTTGCATTTAATAATGAGGAAAAAACACATCTAAACATGAAAGAGCGGCGCAAACATAAGTATCACAGACGGAAAAGAACGGCGGAAGAAAGGCACAAATGATTCTGTAATACCCCCGGCACTTTATAGTGGTCTTTTCGTCTGGCAGGATCAAATAGGGGACAACCTGAGGCCTTCACCTGAGGGTGAGGAGAAATCAGTCTCCTTTAAGTGGATAATGGCACAGAAAGTTGAGGCTTTGGATCAGGGTGTGTAAACTTTTGAAATTTACCCTAATGGCTCTACAGTGAAAAATTAAAGAATAGCTCTGCTAAAAGAAGAAAAAAAATTATCGTTTTCTGTACACAGTTCCTACACCGATCAATATGTCTCAAGAGAAAGTGGAACCGCGGGTTGGAGGTACAGAAATTTAGTTGAAATATGCCTATGTACAAGGGTGACAGTTCACATGCATAATAAGGTAAGTAATATATAACTAATATATCAAGGAGAAGAGTAAACCCATCAGTGAATAAACACATATGGAGATAAGTAAAAAAAAAAAATGCGTATAGATGGTTGTATAGATACCTGAGACCTGTGGTGTCACCACCCCGACGCGCGTTTTGGCAGAAGTGCCTTCTGGGGAGTGAATATAACTACATGAAGCCGCTCGCTCCACTCCCGAGTGCCGGCGCCAGAGCTGGGATTTCACATGCGAGTGTCGGCCGATTTACTCGCATGTGTGATCCCGGCCTAAAGGCTAGCTTCATAGACAAAGAGAAGGAGGCCATATCTCATGAACAGAGAGGAGCAGGAACAAAGGAAAAACATCAGAATTCAGGAGAACGGCGGCATTTACACCAGGTTAAAATAAATATATGTGATGTTCCTCTTTAACACCAAATTTTTCACCATTCATCTCTTTGAATTGCTACAAGAACTGTTATAGCCGGGAACATAAACCTGATGATCACAGGACTCGGGCTAAGCGCCTGCCCCGCACTCAGGTACCAGCGATGTGAGGAGGATCCAGACTAATGAGACCCTGGATAATGATAGAGTAACGTCTTCCTGCTCTATAATCGCTCATTATGTGGAGGTGTCTCACAACCCCGGTAAGAGGATAATGTCTCAGGAATGCGGCTCTGCTCCGGGGCTCTCGCTGCTTAGGACTCAGTGTTTCTTGATCAAACAAAGGCAGGGTCTGCACGACAGACCCCGAGGGATGAATGTTCTTCTGAAACACTTAGGAACAAGTATTTAATGGTATTGTTTGGATAGGAAATTGCAGTTTTTAAGATCCTGGCTGAATAATCACAAATTGCCACGTCTGTAACTTTGTATTTGACTGCAGATCTTGCACTGGTTAATACCCGAATATATTAGAGGAGTCAAAGAGAATATCTGATACAGAGCTGCAAAACCCCTGTATGATAAAATTATATCTAACTGCAGCCACCACTAGGGGGAGCTCCCTGTATACAGAGATACATGCTAAGATCCTGTCTCCAGTCACCACTAGGGGGAGCTCCCTGCATACAGAGATACATGATAAGATTGTCTGTAGCCACCACTAGGGGGAGCTCCCTGTATACAGAGATACATAAGATCCTGTCTGTAGCCACCACTAGGGGGAGCTCCCTGCATACAGAGATACATGATAAGATTGTCTGTAGCCACCACTAGGGGAAGCTCCCTGCATACAGAGATACATAAGATTGTCTGTAGCCACCACTAGGGGGAGCTCTCTGCATACAGAGATACAGGATGATTGTCTGTAGCCACCACTAGGGGGAGCTCCCTGTATCCAGAGTGATACAGCCACCACTAGAGGCCTGTAGTCTGTGGAGGAAGGTGTGTGATTGTTTGCTCCAGGAGAGAGACCAGTTTTTTTTCTTACACCCAGGAATCCCCCCTCTCTGACCCAGGAAAGAGAGGGGTGTAGTGGATGAACTGTGGGGCTAAGTCCCCGTCTCCCACCCCTCGGTCTAAGCCGGCGGGGGGTGGGAGCTCATTGCTACCGGCAAAGAGGGTCACCAGATCCAGCAAGGCCCGAAACATGGAGGAGCCCAGGAAGACCCAGGAGGGCTGCAAAGCTCCTAAGGCTGAGGCGAGGGCCACTGCGGTGTCTCCTCCCGGAGGTGAGCGGAGTACTCGCAGAGGTCCAGCGGCGGCGGTGCAGAAAGATTGGGGCACTAGGGCCGCAGGGGAGCCGGTTACCAGCTATGGCTCCCGCATCCATGTGTACCTCTGCGAGTATGAGGAGGCTGGGAAGACACTGAGGAGGCTCCGGGAGGAGATGAAGGAGGCGAGGCAGGCTGCAGACAGGGCCTCCCGTACAGAGAAGTCTGCCCTAACAGCCAGGATATCCAGCCTGAGGATCGGCATTGAGGGCATGGAAGCCCGGAGAAGCGGCTATACTGGATAACAGCGGGCCTTTCCGGGAAAAACTGGACAATGAGGACAGATTCCATAACATGGCTGCTGTGAAGGAGCCAGAGGGGTCTCGGCGTCCGACCCAGGTGGAGGAGGTGGACCATGTGGAGATGGAGGAGGCACCGTACCCACCTGGGGGCTTGGTAAGTGATCTCCAGGCCACACACAGCGGGATAGATCCAGTGCAGTTCCCACTCCCATCAGACAATAGCATTTCAGAGGATGATGGGGGTGATGCGGATGATAGCGGCAGCGATAACAGCAGTAGTGGGGGTTGCCTCGTCTTGCAGCAGATCCGTCAGCTGGAGTCCCCAGTAAATTATGCCCACCTGAAGTTTGGGGATGAGGTCTGCGGGGACGAGGCGACCAGGAGGGGGAAAAAGAAACAGAAAAAAAGGAAGAAAACATCGGAGGAGAGGTTGGTGTTTGTGCCCCTTCCTGGGACCCCCCAGTCCCGCTGTGTGGAACCCGCTACCCACCCCGGCCCGGGACCTGCAGTGGTTCCGGTGCGAGGGAGCGGGGAGAGTACAAGTCATATGGCGCCGGTCGCCGTCTCTGCTGGCAGTAGCAGAGGGGGCGAGAGTGGGCATGCGGCTGCAGAGCCGGACAGTGTGCATGGTCTGGAGTGTGGCCCTGTGGCGGGCGGTAATAAGATCTGTGGAGGTGTCCAGGCCCGATCCTCTGTGAAAACCGGGGACGGCCTGGCGCCTGCTGCACCCGCTGACGCTCGGGGGGTGGAGGCTGTGGGTACCTTGCCGGTGGTCACCGCTCCCCGCAGTGTTGGCGGTGCACTGTCAGCCAGGGCCGCATCATCGGCGGCGTGTGCTGTGGTGTCGGGGTCCCCCACATGCAGATCCGATGCTGGGTCAAAGTCAGGGGCCCCGGCACCGATTATCATCTCAGGTGCAGCTGTAATGGCTGCGGTAATGCCGGCCCGGATCGCACCACCGAGGTCATCTGCATGTGTGTCACCTGTATCTGCGGGGAACCTGGTGGTGAAGTGCACACAGGAGTGTGGAGATGGTCTGCAGGAGAGGCTGGAGCAACAGTCTGCAAGCAGCACATGCTCTGCTGAAAAGCAGGGTGTGGTAACTAAACTCTGCAATACCACTCTTAAAGGGGCAGTAGCACTGCAAATAGCAACCCCCCCAGCAGAAAGCAGTGAAAAAAACACAAATGAAAATGTAAATGAGAATGGAAGTGGTGCAAGTGGTGTGAATAGTGTCTGTGACAATGGTGAAGGGTCAGGTGTTGGAGGGGTGGTTTCTGCTGGAGGTATGGTTGGTGTGAATGGTGCCAGTGTGGGAAAGGAAAAAAATAAAAGTTCTACTAGTGAAAATGGTGTGGCTGAGGTAAGTGAGGTGGAGATGGTTGACTGTGAAGTTGAGAGTTCAGAGAATATAGGGGCTGGTCCATCGTCCACCTCACCTGCAGGCACCATAAGTTATGCGGCTGCTGCCGGTGGGGTTCTGCGGGGGTCTTCCTCATCTCCGGACCCAGGGAATGATGCTTTTCGCCGCCGCTTCCTGGAGGCCCTCAAAAAAGGGGAGCGGACGATCAATGTAGAGGGAAGAGAGGTGGAGTTGTCCTACTGGCTAGATAAGTTTGGTCTAGCTGCCTTCCAAGAGAAAAGGGGGGTGGAGACCGTGTGGTCCCTCCCGACAGCCGGGCAGGGGGTCTCCAGGAGAAATGTTGTTCGTCTTCGCTGGAGGGGCGATGAGGCCTGTCCATCTAGGACAAATGTGGTGAAGCTCCTCATGAAGATGGACTTCAGGGCTATTGACATCTTTGCTCTGATACATCCTTTTGGGACCTCCACCTTTGATATCAGCTTTGTTCGGCCAGAGGGGTTAGAGCTCTTTTGGTCAAATTATGAGCTGGTAAAAGAGGAGCCCGGCTGGCGAGGGTTTGCTGTGGAGGCAATTTCTCGCCAAAGTGGGCCAAAGAAAGTGACCGTTTTAACATGTAATGAGTCCCTTTCTGGCGTTGACATAATGACCTGGTTGAGCCGGTACGGCGAGGTTGTGGAGGTCCCTAAAAAGAATCGGGACGATTTTGGCATCTGGTCAGGAGGCTGGACCTTCATGGTAAAGTTGAAGCGTTCAGGGGCACTGTCACCCACATCCCTTCCTCGGCTTTCCTGGGAAGGGATCGTATTCTGGTCTTCTACCAGGGGCAGCCGAAGGTCTGCCACAGGTGCGGTGATCCTCGCCACTTCAGCGCGGGCTGCAAGGTGCAGAAATGTGCCTTGTGTGGCGAGGTGGGTCACCTCGCCGCGTCCTGTGGTGTCATTCGATGTCACCTGTGTGGTGATCTAGGTCACCCGTTCAGCCGCTGCCCTCGTTCATTCTCTAATGCCATGGCCAGCCGGGCGGAGGGGAGCCGTGAGGAAGTTCTTGGCGGTGCAACTTCTGCGGGGGTTGGCGGTGGCGGCAGGGGAGGAGCTGAGGGGCCGATGAGGAATGGCAGGGCTAGGGGTCCCTCTTACCAGCGGAGGCAGGCAAGGCGTCAGGAGGGCAGGGGGCAGGAGGAGCCTCAGGAAACTGGGGTAATGGCTGCCCCCTCCTCCGAGGCGACGGCCCATGTCACTGAGGCCCCGGGGGAGGAAGCGGTGAATGAGGAGATCAGTCGGATGGAGAATGAGGAAGTGGCTGATCTCTCAGATGCCTCACAATATGAAAGTTTTGATGAGGATGGAGGGGAACAGCCAAAAGAAATGGGTGACAAGGGTACCAAGAGTGCCAAAAATAAAAAAAAGAAGAAAAAAGGTGGAAAATCTTCTTCCCTGACCAAGGTGCCTAAGGAAGGTCCCACCTACTCCCCTCTGATCTCCCTCTCCAACCGGTTCCAAGCCCTTGATGACCCTGCTGAGATGGGGGTCGGGGGTGAGGTTCCGGAGGTAACATCTGGAGGGTCTTTGGAGGGGGCGGAGTCCCTTCTCCGGAGGGTATGTCTTTTTCAGGAGGTGGGGCCAACCCTGCGTCCGGAGATGAGAAAGAGGTGGGAGGGATGGATACCTCTGTCTCTTTGAAAAGAAGAGGGGGGGCTTCATCGTCCGGAGATGAGCGGGCTAGGAAAAAGGGTGGGGGGAAGAAAAAGGCCATCTAACTCGATCACTCATGATGGCGGCACCCACCCCGTTGACTCTGGCGACCATTAATGTCGCTAGTATAAAGTCAGATGCGGCTAGATTTGCGGCCTTTGATTTTCTCACCCGATTTGAGGCTGACATTTTGTTTTTGCAGGAGACCAGACTTACGGATATGGGGGCCATACGCAAGGCGGAGAGTGAGTGGAGGTGCGGGTCCTCGTACTGGTCTCTTGCGGCCGAGCCGTGTAGCGGGGTGGCAGTCCTTTTTAAGACTGCATCGGTTGAATGCCGGAGAGTTATCGAGGTAGAAATGGGTAGGTGCCTGGTCTTAGACGTCTTCATGAGGGGACAGGAGCTTCGGCTCATTAACATCTATGGTCCACAGTCAAAGTGGGACCGTAAATGTCTCTTCCTGAAGATTAAGCCCTATCTTTTTACGAGTCGGCAGGTGGTCTTTGGAGGTGACTTTAACACTGTCACAAGGCTTCGTGATAGGGGAGGCTCCATTGACCGGCTGGCTTATGATAGTAATACTCTTAATAGCATAGCTAGTGACGCTCGCCTGGTGGATGTCCACATCCGGCACACCCCAGGTCACTGTGGTTTCACCTTTCATAGAGGTAGCTGTAGGTCTAGGATAGACAGGTTTTTTTTGAAGGAGGAAGCCATCTCTTCAGCAGTGTCCGTTGTTGAGGTGGAGTTCTCCGATCACTGTCTGATTTCTTTTTCTCTGAATGTTTCAGAAACCCCTCGGATGGGAAAGGGACTATGGAAGCTGAATTCGTCCCTCTTGGAAGAAGCAGAGATAAGACAATCCTTTGAGGACTTTCTTCAGAGCCAGGTACCGCTTTTGGATCTCTGTAGCGATAAGTCAGAGTGGTGGGAGATCTTCAAGGAACGGGTTGCGAGTTTCTTCCGCCAGCTCTCGAGCCACAGGAGCCTGAGCAGGTACCGCCTGTATCAGGAACTGAGGAGGAAACTCGAACATCTCGTCTCGGCTGGAGGTGACCGTGAGGAGATCTCCAGAGTGAAGTCTTTACTCAAGAGGTGTCAGTACGATAGGCACACATCTTTGGTTTTTGAGAGGGATTTCGGGAGGTACCGCTCGCCCGACCCCTACAGAAACTGTAAGATGTCAGTGAGTTGTAAGGTGGTGACAGGACTGATCGACAGTACGGGTTCCCTGAACAGATCCAAATCAGGGATCCTGGAGGTGATCAGATCTTTCTACTCACACCTCTTGGGGAAGAGGGATCTGGATCGGAACGTGATGTCGGCTTTCCTGGCCGAAGCCATCCCTGAGCCAGGGGATGACCCCTCGCTTCACGTTTTGACAGAGGCAATCAGGGAAGAGGAAGTGCGACTGGCCATTGATGGGCTTCGGCCTAAGAAATCGCCAGGTCCGGATGGCTTAACATCCGAGTTTTATAAGACCTTTAGGGACTCCTTGGTCCCCCTCTTGACTGAGGTGTTTAACGAGTGTCTCTCCTCGGGCGCTCTTTCCCGGTCAATGAGGCAGTCAGCCCTGATTATCCTGTCAAAGGGTAAAGACTCGTCCCGTATTGAGAATTGCGTCCCATAGCGCTTCTCAATACGGACCGGAAGGTTCTGGCAAAGGTGCTGTTCAATCGGCTGGTGAAGTTTGCACCCCGGCTCCTTTCGGGGGCCCAGCATTGCTCTGTTCCAGGCCGCAGCACTTTTAGTGCAGTACTCGGTGTCCGAGAGGCAGTGGAGCAGGGTAGGGCTGGCCACTGGAAGGGGTACTTGCTGTCTTTAGATCAGGCGAAGGCTTTTGATCGGGTTAACCACGAGTACCTCTGGTCCGTCCTTCTGAGGTACGGTCTGCCTGGGGGGTTTGTAAATTGGCTAAAGATCCTGTATGCGGGGGCAGAGACTTTCCCGCTCGTGAATGGTTGGTCTGGCCACCCTTTTGAGGTTGGGTCTGGGGTCCGCCAGGGCTGTCCGTTGAGCCCGCTGTTATACGTGTTCGCGATAGATCCCCTTTTAAGGAGGATTGAGCGCGGGCCGTTGGCGGGAGTCAGGATGGACCAGGCGGCCCCAGAAGCCACTCTGAGGGTGGTAGCGTATGCTGATGACGTCTCCCTTTTCGTATCCTCGGGTGAGGAGGCGGAGTGGGTCATGTCTGAGGTTGGTCGCTACTCGGAGGCTTCTGGGTCCGGAATTAATCAGGAAAAGTGTGAGAGTCTCTGGCTGGGAGGGGGAGATCCTAGTTTCGGTCTCCCGGACACTCTTCCAGAGCCTCAGGCATCAGCAAAAATCCTAGGCATCGAATTTGGCCCGGGGACTACCCCCAGCAAAATTGGGAGGGCAGACTCAGGATCGCCGCCCAGAAGGTGGACCAATGGAAGGGTTGGTCTTTGACCCTGAGGGAAAGGGTTAGCCTGGTTAAGGGTTTTTTGCTACCCTTGTTAATATACCTGGGCAGTGTCTGCATGTTGCCAGAGCCGCTCTGGACACGGGTCTACAGCCTGTTTTTCCAAATGTTATGGGGAAATAGGCTGAACCTAGTCAAGCGAGAGGTCACATATCGCACAAGGAGACTAGGAGGGTTGGGTATGGTCAACCCAGTGGTGTTTCTAGTAAACACTTTTGTCAAGACTAACATCGCCAACCTCTGGTCAGAGAGGGCTCCTCCGTGGGTATTCTCCTGCAGGGGATGGCTTCGGCCCTTCTTCCAGGAATGGGAGACAGGAGGGCAAGTGAAGGACCTGCGCACACCGCATGGGCATCTCCCGGCTTACGCTACCCCGGTTCTGAAGGTGATCCGCCGGTGGGGTCTGGGAATGTGGGAGATCAGGACCATGTCGAGGAAATTCCTTGACAGGAGGGTCCTGTTGACCCATTTCCAGAAGCCTCTGGTGCTCAAAGATTGCCCAAGTCGGGATCTGGAGGGCGGGCTGAGGTTATTGAATTCTGCACGGGTCCCCTTGAAGTTTTGGGACTTGGCTTGGCGCTGCTTCCACGGGAAACTGTATGTAAGGGACAACCTGAAGTGTAGGAACTCCGAAGATCGGGTTGTCCCCGTGAGGAGTGTTGCGACACGCTGGAAAGCATGGAGCACTTCCTCCTTCAGTGTCCTTTTAATGCAGGGGTCTACAACAGGGTGGGTGCTTCCATAGGCTGGCCTCGGCTGGCACACCTTTCCTATGCGGAGTGGGCGTATGGGGCATTCGGATCCCTGGGTGGCCGAGATCGGGGCACTTTATTTCTAGTCAGTTTAGTCGTCAGGTTTTACACGTGGAACGCACGGTGCTTAGTGTCAACTCAGCAGAAAATCCTCCCCCGGGACGAGGTTGTTAGGAACATTCTGGGTGGCCTGGTGAAGGTGCGCTCTCTGGAGTATGACAGGCTGGGTGCAGCGAGGGCCTCTCTTCTCTGGAGAGGGTTCTCATTTAATGTACCCTAGGGCCTAGATAAGCAGGTAAGTGGTAGGGACAGGTAGATAGCTTCAGTAGGGACAGGTAGATAGTTAGGGACAGGACAGGGACAGCCGAGGGACAGTTAGGTAGGCACGCGGTGAGTTAGGTAGGGTAGTAGGGTCAGGCAGGGACAGACAGGGAAAGGTAGGTAGATAAATAGGGACAGATGTTTAGGCAGGTAGGGACGGCTGGTAGAGTAAGGATTGTTAGGATAGAAGCCGGTCATCTCCGGGTTCCTGGTGACGGGCTGAGGGCTTTTCACTGTCAGATTTTTGTTTTGCAGAAGTGAATTACTGATATAGGGCTTACAGGCACCAATCCTGGCTCTGGGAAGTGTTGTAATATAGAGAGTTAGGTTGTATTGTATTATATAGTATTGTATTGTAAGATGTTCCTGGAGGTCATGAGTTCCTCAGTGAAGCTTATTTTTGTATTGTGTTGGGGGTTTTATGGTGGTGGGAGGGGGTTGGTGGTAGGTTTGTTATAGTTGTATTTGCTGTGTAACTAAAAAAAAAAAAAAAAAAAAAAATATATTATATATATATAAAAGGAAAAAAAAAATTGTGTGGTTTAGATAGATGTGTTTTAAGCCAGGTGGCTTTTGTGTTTTCTTTTTGGGCGATGGACCAGAGTTTTCTTTGTCAGGTTTGGTGTGAAGTGTGGTATGTGTGTATTAATAAAATGTTTTCTTCTCTCCTTGGGTGACGTAACCTGGGGAGGAGGAGATCTGGAGGAAACAAAAAGTGAGATGAAGTCGGCTGCCATTCTAGGCTGAAGTCGCCTTTCTCAGATCGCAGCCGCTAAGCAGCTTGAGGCCGGGCAAGTCCAGGAATGGGAGACCGGCCGGGAATCCCTGGTGCAGCATCAGAGAGAAAGATGAAGGAGGAAGCTTCTCTGAGGAAGAAGACAGGTTTTGTTTTGGGGGGGGGTTACTTTGAATGGGGGCAGTTATGCTGGACTCGGACTTTTGCTTGGACTGGGGGGGTAATGTTGGACTCGGATGGTTGTTTTGCTGGGGTTTGGATTTTTGTTCTTTATTAATTGTAAGTTTTGTATTTTTTATATTAAAAGAGTTCCCTGTATACAGAGATACATGATAAGATTCTGTCTGAGCCACCACTAGGGGAGCTCCCTGATACAGAGATACATGATAAGATCCTGTCTGCAGTCACCACTAGGGGAGCTCCCTGCATACAGAGATGCATGATAATGATTCGTCTCAGCCACCTAGGGGAGCTCCCTGTATACAGAGATAAGATAATCTGTCTGCAGCCACCACTAGGGGAGCTCCCTGTATACAGAGATAATGATAAGATCTGTCTCAGCACACTAGGGGAGCTCCCTGTATACAGATACATTATAAGACTCTGTCTGCAGCCACCACTAGGGGGAGCTCCTGTATACAGAGATCATATAAGACTTGCAGCCACCACTAGGGGGAGCTCCCTGTATAGAGATATACTGTATAAGATTCTGTCTGCAGTCACCCTAGGGAGCTCCTGTATACAGAGATACATGATAAGAGCTTCTGCAGCCACCATGGGGAGCCCCTGTATACAGAGATCATGATAAGATTCTGTCTGTAGCCACCACTAGGGGAGCTCCCTGTATACAGAGTGATACAGCACCATAGAGCCTGTATCTGTGAGACACAGGAAGGTGTCGACTGTTTGCTCCAGAGAGAGACCAGTTTTTTTTTCTACACCAGGAATCCCCTCTCTGACCCAGAAAGAGAGGTGTAGTGATGAACTGTGGGGCTAAGTCCCCGTCTCCCACCCCTCGGTCTAAGCCGGCGGGGGGTGGGAGCTCATTGCTACCGGCAAAGAGGGTCACCAGATCCAGCAAGGCCCGAAACATGGAGGAGCCCAGAAGACCCAGGAGGGCTGCAAAGCTCCTAAGGCTGAGGCGAGGGCCACTGCGGTGTCTCCTCCCAGAGGTGAGCGGAGTACTCGCAGAGGTCCAGCGGCGGCGGTGCAGAAAGATTGGGGCACTAGGGCCGCAGGGGAGCCGGTTACCAGCTATGGCTCCCGCATCCATGTGTACCTCTGCGAGTATGAGGAGGCTGGGAAGACCCTGAGGAGGCTCCGGGAGGAGATGAAGGAGGCGAGGCAGGCTGCAGACAGGGCCTCCCGACAGAGAAGTCTGCCCTAACAGCCAGGATATCCAGCCTGAGGATCGGCATTGAGGGCATGGAAGCCCGGAGAGCGGCTATACTGGATAACAGCGGGCCTTTCCGGGAAAAACTGGACAATGAGGACAGATTCCATAACATGGCTGCTGTGAAGGAGCCAGAGGGGTCTCGGCGTCCGACCCAGGTGGAGGAGGTGGACCATGTGGAGATGGAGGAGGCACCGTACCCACCTGGGGGCTTGGTAAGTGATCTCCAGGCCACACACAGCGGGATAGATCCAGTGCAGTTCCCACTCCCATCAGACAATAGCATTTCAGAGGATGATGGGGGTGATGCGGATGATAGCGGCAGCGATAACAGCAGTAGTGGGGGTTGCCTCGTCTTGCAGCAGATCCGTCAGCTGGAGTCCCCAGTAAATTATGCCCACCTGAAGTTTGGGGATGAGGTCTGCGGGGACGAGGCGACCAGGAGGGGAAAAAGAAACAGAAAAAAAGGAAGAAAACATCGGAGGAGAGGTTGGTGTTTGTGCCCCTTCCTGGGACCCCCCAGTCCCGCTGTGTGGAACCCGCTACCCACCCCGGCCCGGGACCTGCAGTGGTTCCGGTGCGAGGGAGCGGGGAGAGTACAAGTCATATGGCGCCGGTCGCCGTCTCTGCTGGCAGTAGCAGAGGGGGCGAGAGTGGGCATGCGGCTGCAGAGCCGGACAGTGTGCATGGTCTGGAGTGTGGCCCTGTGGCGGGCGGTAATAAGATCTGTGGAGGTGTCCAGGCCCGATCCTCTGTGAAAACCGGGGACGGCCTGGCGCCTGCTGCACCCGCTGACGCTCGGGGGGTGGAGGCTGTGGGTACCTTGCCGGTGGTCACCGCTCCCCGCAGTGTTGGCGGTGCACTGTCAGCCAGGGCCGCATCATCGGCGGCGTGTGCTGTGGTGTCGGGGTCCCCCACATGCAGATCCGATGCTGGGTCAAAGTCAGGGGCCCCGGCACCGATTATCATCTCAGGTGCAGCTGTAATGGCTGCGGTAATGCCGGCCCGGATCGCACCACCGAGGTCATCTGCATGTGTGTCACCTGTATCTGCGGGGAACCTGGTGGTGAAGTGCACACAGGAGTGTGGAGATGGTCTGCAGGAGAGGCTGGAGCAACAGTCTGCAAGCAGCACATGCTCTGCTGAAAAGCAGGGTGTGGTAACTAAACTCTGCAATACCACTCTTAAAGGGGCAGTAGCACTGCAAATAGCAACCCCCCCAGCAGAAAGCAGTGAAAAAAACACAAATGAAAATGTAAATGAGAATGGAAGTGGTGCAAGTGGTGTGAATAGTGTCTGTGACAATGGTGAAGGGTCAGGTGTTGGAGGGGTGGTTTCTGCTGGAGGTATGGTTGGTGTGAATGGTGCCAGTGTGGGAAAGGAAAAAAATAAAAGTTCTACTAGTGAAAATGGTGTGGCTGAGGTAAGTGAGGTGGAGATGGTTGACTGTGAAGTTGAGGGTTCAGAGAATATAGGGGCTGGTCCATCGTCCACCTCACCTGCAGGCACCATAAGTTATGCGGCTGCTGCCGGTGGGGTTCTGCGGGGGTCTTCCTCATCTCCGGACCCAGGGAATGATGCTTTTCGCCGCCGCTTCCTGGAGGCCCTCAAAAAAGGGGAGCGGACGATCAATGTAGAGGGAAGAGAGGTGGAGTTGTCCTACTGGCTAGATAAGTTTGGTCTAGCTGCCTTCCAAGAGAAAAGGGGGGTGGAGACCGTGTGGTCCCTCCCGACAGCCGGGCAGGGGGTCTCCAGGAGAAATGTTGTTCGTCTTCGCTGGAGGGGCGATGAGGCCTGTCCATCTAGGACAAATGTGGTGAAGCTCCTCATGAAGATGGACTTCAGGGCTATTGACATCTTTGCTCTGATACATCCTTTTGGGACCTCCACCTTTGATATCAGCTTTGTTCGGCCAGAGGGCTTAGAGCTCTTTTGGTCAAATTATGAGCTGGTAAAAGAGGAGCCCGGCTGGCGAGGGTTTGCTGTGGAGGCAATTTCTCGCCAAAGTGGGCCAAAGAAAGTGACCGTTTTAACATGTAATGAGTCCCTTTCTGGCGTTGACATAATGACCTGGTTGAGCCGGTACGGCGAGGTTGTGGAGGTCCCTAAAAAGAATCGGGACGATTTTGGCATCTGGTCAGGAGGCTGGACCTTCATGGTAAAGTTGAAGCGTTCAGGGGGCACTGTCACCCACATCCCTTCCTCGGCTTTCCTGGGAAGGGATCGTATTCTGGTCTTCTACCAGGGGCAGCCGAAGGTCTGCCACAGGTGCGGTGATCCTCGCCACTTCAGCGCGGGCTGCAAGGTGCAGAAATGTGCCTTGTGTGGCGAGGTGGGTCACCTCGCCGCGTCCTGTGGTGTCATTCGATGTCACCTGTGTGGTGATCTAGGTCACCCGTTCAGCCGCTGCCCTCGTTCATTCTCTAATGCCATGGCCAGCCGGGCGGAGGGGAGCCGTGAGGAAGTTCTTGGCGGTGCAACTTCTGCGGGGGTTGGCGGTGGCGGCAGGGGAGGAGCTGAGGGGCCGATGAGGAATGGCAGGGCTAGGGGTCCCTCTTACCAGCGGAGGCAGGCAAGGCGTCAGGAGGGCAGGGGGCAGGAGGAGCCTCAGGAAACTGGGGTAATGGCTGCCCCCTCCTCCGAGGCGACGGCCCATGTCACTGAGGCCCCGGGGGAGGAAGCGGTGAATGAGGAGATCAGTCGGATGGAGAATGAGGAAGTGGCTGATCTCTCAGATGCCTCACAATATGAAAGTTTTGATGAGGATGGAGGGGAACAGCCAAAAGAAATGGGTGACAAGGGTACCAAGAGTGCCAAAAATAAAAAAAAGAAGAAAAAAGGTGGAAAATCTTCTTCCCTGACCAAGGTGCCTAAGGAAGGTCCCACCTACTCCCCTCTGATCTCCCTCTCCAACCGGTTCCAAGCCCTTGATGACCCTGCTGAGATGGGGGTCGGGGGTGAGGTTCCGGAGGTAACATCTGGAGGGTCTTTGGGAGGGGGCGGAGTCCCTTCTCCGGAGGGTATGTCTTTTCAGGAGGTGGGGCCAACCCTGCGTCCGGAGATGAGAAAGAGGTGGGGGGGATGGATACCTCTGTCTCTTTGAAAAGAAGAGGGGGGGCTTCATCGTCCGGAGATGAGCGGGCTAGGAAAAAGGGTGGGGGGAAGAAAAAGGCCATCTAACTCGATCACTCATGATGGCGGCACCCACCCCGTTGACTCTGGCGACCATTAATGTCGCTAGTATAAAGTCAGATGCGGCTAGATTTGCGGCCTTTGATTTTCTCACCCGATTTGAGGCTGACATTTTGTTTTTGCAGGAGACCAGACTTACGGATATGGGGGCCATACGCAAGGCGGAGAGTGAGTGGAGGTGCGGGTCCTCGTACTGGTCTCTTGCGGCCGAGCCGTGTAGCGGGGTGGCAGTCCTTTTTAAGACTGCATCGGTTGAATGCCGGAGAGTTATCGAGGTAGAAATGGGTAGGTGCCTGGTCTTAGACGTCTTCATGAGGGGACAGGAGCTTCGGCTCATTAACATCTATGGTCCACAGTCAAAGTGGGACCGTAAATGTCTCTTCCTGAAGATTAAGCCCTATCTTTTTACGAGTCGGCAGGTGGTCTTTGGAGGTGACTTTAACACTGTCACAAGGCTTCGTGATAGGGGAGGCTCCATTGACCGGCTGGCTTATGATAGTAATACTCTTAATAGCATAGCTAGTGACGCTCGCCTGGTGGATGTCCACATCCGGCACACCCCAGGTCACTGTGGTTTCACCTTTCATAGAGGTAGCTGTAGGTCTAGGATAGACAGGTTTTTTTTGAAGGAGGAAGCCATCTCTTCAGCAGTGTCCGTTGTTGAGGTGGAGTTCTCCGATCACTGTCTGATTTCTTTTTCTCTGAATGTTTCAGAAACCCCTCGGATGGGAAAGGGACTATGGAAGCTGAATTCGTCCCTCTTGGAAGAAGCAGAGATAAGACAATCCTTTGAGGACTTTCTTCAGAGCCAGGTACCGCTTTTGGATCTCTGTAGCGATAAGTCAGAGTGGTGGGAGATCTTCAAGGAACGGGTTGCGAGTTTCTTCCGCCAGCTCTCGAGCCACAGGAGCCTGAGCAGGTACCGCCTGTATCAGGAACTGAGGAGGAAACTCGAACATCTCGTCTCGGCTGGAGGTGACCGTGAGGAGATCTCCAGAGTGAAGTCTTTACTCAAGAGGTGTCAGTACGATAGGCACACATCTTTGGTTTTTGAGAGGGATTTCGGGAGGTACCGCTCGCCCGACCCCTACAGAAACTGTAAGATGTCAGTGAGTTGTAAGGTGGTGACAGGACTGATCGACAGTACGGGTTCCCTGAACAGATCCAAATCAGGGATCCTGGAGGTGATCAGATCTTTCTACTCACACCTCTTGGGGAAGAGGGATCTGGATCGGAACGTGATGTCGGCTTTCCTGGCCGAAGCCATCCCTGAGCCAGGGGATGACCCCTCGCTTCACGTTTTGACAGAGGCAATCAGGGAAGAGGAAGTGCGACTGGCCATTGATGGGCTTCGGCCTAAGAAATCGCCAGGTCCGGATGGCTTAACATCCGAGTTTTATAAGACCTTTAGGGACTCCTTGGTCCCCCTCTTGACTGAGGTGTTTAACGAGTGTCTCTCCTCGGGCGCTCTTTCCCGGTCAATGAGGCAGTCAGCCCTGATTATCCTGTCAAAGGGTAAAGACTCGTCCCGTATTGAGAATTGGCGTCCCATAGCGCTTCTCAATACGGACCGGAAGGTTCTGGCAAAGGTGCTGTTCAATCGGCTGGTGAAGTTTGCACCCCGGCTCCTTTCGGGGGCCCAGCATTGCTCTGTTCCAGGCCGCAGCACTTTTAGTGCAGTACTCGGTGTCCGAGAGGCAGTGGAGCAGGGTAGGGCTGGCCACTGGAAGGGGTACTTGCTGTCTTTAGATCAGGCGAAGGCTTTTGATCGGGTTAACCACGAGTACCTCTGGTCCGTCCTTCTGAGGTACGGTCTGCCTGGGGGGTTTGTAAATTGGCTAAAGATCCTGTATGCGGGGGCAGAGACTTTCCCGCTCGTGAATGGTTGGTCTGGCCACCCTTTTGAGGTTGGGTCTGGGGTCCGCCAGGGCTGTCCGTTGAGCCCGCTGTTATACGTGTTCGCGATAGATCCCCTTTTAAGGAGGATTGAGCGCGGGCCGTTGGCGGGAGTCAGGATGGACCAGGCGGCCCCAGAAGCCACTCTGAGGGTGGTAGCGTATGCTGATGACGTCTCCCTTTTCGTATCCTCGGGTGAGGAGGCGGAGTGGGTCATGTCTGAGGTTGGTCGCTACTCGGAGGCTTCTGGGTCCGGAATTAATCAGGAAAAGTGTGAGAGTCTCTGGCTGGGAGGGGGAGATCCTAGTTTCGGTCTCCCGGACACTCTTCCAGAGCCTCAGGCATCAGCAAAAATCCTAGGCATCGAATTTGGCCCGGGGGACTACCCCCAGCAAAATTGGGAGGGCAGACTCAGGATCGCCGCCCAGAAGGTGGACCAATGGAAGGGTTGGTCTTTGACCCTGAGGGAAAGGGTTAGCCTGGTTAAGGGTTTTTTGCTACCCTTGTTAATATACCTGGGCAGTGTCTGCATGTTGCCAGAGCCGCTCTGGACACGGGTCTACAGCCTGTTTTTCCAAATGTTATGGGGAAATAGGCTGAACCTAGTCAAGCGAGAGGTCACATATCGCACAAGGAGACTAGGAGGGTTGGGTATGGTCAACCCAGTGGTGTTTCTAGTAAACACTTTTGTCAAGACTAACATCGCCAACCTCTGGTCAGAGAGGGCTCCTCCGTGGGTATTCTCCTGCAGGGGATGGCTTCGGCCCTTCTTCCAGGAATGGGAGACAGGAGGGCAAGTGAAGGACCTGCGCACACCGCATGGGCATCTCCCGGCTTACGCTACCCCGGTTCTGAAGGTGATCCGCCGGTGGGGTCTGGGAATGTGGGAGATCAGGACCATGTCGAGGAAATTCCTTGACAGGAGGGTCCTGTTGACCCATTTCCAGAAGCCTCTGGTGCTCAAAGATTGCCCAAGTCGGGATCTGGAGGGCGGGCTGAGGTTATTGAATTCTGCACGGGTCCCCTTGAAGTTTTGGGACTTGGCTTGGCGCTGCTTCCACGGGAAACTGTATGTAAGGGACAACCTGAAGTGTAGGAACTCCGAAGATCGGGGTTGTCCCCGTGAGGAGTGTTGCGACACGCTGGAAAGCATGGAGCACTTCCTCCTTCAGTGTCCTTTTAATGCAGGGGTCTACAACAGGGTGGGTGCTTCCATAGGCTGGCCTCGGCTGGCACACCTTTCCTATGCGGAGTGGGCGTATGGGGCATTCGGATCCCTGGGTGGCCGAGATCGGGGCACTTTATTTCTAGTCAGTTTAGTCGTCAGGTTTTACACGTGGAACGCACGGTGCTTAGTGTCAACTCAGCAGAAAATCCTCCCCCGGGACGAGGTTGTTAGGAACATTCTGGGTGGCCTGGTGAAGGTGCGCTCTCTGGAGTATGACAGGCTGGGTGCAGCGAGGGCCTCTCTTCTCTGGAGAGGGTTCTCATTTAATGTACCCTAGGGCCTAGATAAGCAGGTAAGTGGTAGGGACAGGTAGATAGCTTCAGTAGGGACAGGTAGATAGTTAGGGACAGGACAGGGACAGCCGAGGGACAGTTAGGTAGGCACGCGGTGAGTTAGGTAGGGTAGTAGGGTCAGGCAGGGAGAGACAGGGAAAGGTAGGTAGATAAATAGGGACAGATGTTTAGGCAGGTAGGGACGGCTGGTAGAGTAAGGCTTGTTAGGATAGAAGCCTGTCATCTCCGGGTTCCTGGTGACGGGCTGGGGCTTTTCACTGTCAGATTTTTGTTTTGCAGAAGTGAATTACTGATATAGGGCTTACAGGCACCAATCCTGGCTCTGGGGAAGTGTTGTAATATAGAGAGTTAGGTTGTATTGTATTGTATATGTATTGTATTGTAAGATGTTCCTGGAGGTCATGAGTTCCTCAGTGAAGTTTATTTTTGTATTGTGTTGGGGGTTTTATGGTGGTGGGAGGGGGGTTGGTGGTAGGTTTGTTATAGTTGTATTTGTGTGTAACTAAAAAAAAAAAAAAAAAAAAAAATATAATATATATATATATATATAAAAGGAAAAAAAAAATTGTGTGGTTTAGATAGATGTGTTTTAAGCCAGGTGGCTTTTGTGTTTCTTTTTGGGCGATGGACCAGAGTTTTCTTTGTCAGGTTTGGTGTGAAGTGTGTATGTGTGTATTAATAAAATGTTTCTTCTCTCCTTGGGTGACGTAACCTGGGGAGGAGGAGATCTGGAGGAAACAAAAAGTGAGATGAAGTCGGCTGCCATTCTAGGCTGAAGTCACCTGCCTTTCTCAGATCGCAGCCGCTAAGCAGCTTGAGGCCGGGCAAGTCCAGGAATGGGAGACCGGCCGGGAATCCCTGGTGCAGCATCAGAGAGAAAGATGAAGGAGGAAGCTTCTCTGAGGAAGAAGACAGGTTTTGTTTTGGGGGGGTTACTTTGAATGGGGGCAGTTATGCTGGACTCGGACTTTTGCTTGGACTGGGGGGTAATGTTGGACTCGGATGGTTGTTTTGCTGGGGTTTGGATTTTTGTTCTTTATTAATTGTAAGTTTTGTATTTTTTATATTAAAAGAGTTCCCTGTATACAGAGTCATACAGCCATCACTAGAGGCCTGTAGTCTGTGGAGGAAGTGTGTGGATTGTGTTTGTTCCAGGAGTCTCCAGTTTTTTTTTCTTACACCCAGGAATCCCCCCTCTCTGACCAGGAAAGAGAGTGTGTAGTGGATGAACTGTGGGCTAAGTCCCCATCTCCACCCTCGGTCTAAGCCGGCGGGGGTGGGAGCTCATTGCTACCGGCAAAGAGGGTCACCAGATCCAGCAAGGCCCAACATGGGAGGAGCCCAGGAAGACCCAGAGGGCTGCAAAGCCCCTAAGGCTGAGGCGAGGCCACTGCGGTGTCTCCTCCGAGGTGAGCGGAGTACTCGCAGAGGTGCAGCGGCGGCGTGCAGAAGGACTGGGGCACTAGGGCCGCAGGGGAGCCGGTTACCAGCTAGGCTCGCACTGTGAGGCCCGTGGCAAGGCACACGCTTGAAATGACAGGAGACTGTAGCCTGATATCATCTGGTTCAGCATCCACTAGAGATTGTAGACAGAGTGTGAAGGAGCAATAGGGAGCTTCTCTGTATGGACAGAAGTCAGTTAGTTTCTGTTTCGGTCATACTGAGGGGGGAGAGACTGAATCACACAGAGCTTGTGTAGCTCATCTGGACGGTAAGTGGAGCTACGGATGAGTGATCATTTAGCCTGCGGCTACACTTACCTGTTACTAAAAGTAAGTGCCTTTGTTTCTATAAAAGGGAGTCCTCAGCTATTCAGAGATACATGTGAAGATCCTGTTGCAGCCACCATAGGGCCCATAAGAGAAAGGAAAGTCGTAGAAAGCAGGTGTTATAGCAGAGATCATGATGACTCTGAGACCACTGGTCAAGTGCTAGCACATAGGGAAGCTACCTTGTATACATTGGTACATGATAAGATTGTTTAATGGGGAGCCTGATCAGGTACTGAAGAGTCTGTCTGCAGCACCACTAGGGGGAGCTCCCGTTACAGATACATGATAGATCCTGTCTGCAGCACCACTAGTGGCTAGCTCCTGTATACAGAGATACCATGATAAGATCCTTCTGAGTCACCAAGGGGGAGCTCCCTGTATACAGAATCGATAAGATCTGTTGCACACACTAGGGGAGCTCCTGTATACGAGATACATGAATCGTCACAACACTAGGGGAGCTCCTGTACAGAGATCATGATAATCTGTCTCAGCACACTAGGGGAGCTCCTGTACACACAATAAGATTGCTGCAGCACCACTAGGGAGCTCCTGCTAATAATAAGATCCTGTCTGCACCACTAGGGAGCTCTGTATACGATACTATAAGATTGTCTAGCTCACACAAGAAAAAGGGAAAAGGGGCTCCCTGTATCAGAGTCTACACACTAGAGCTGTAGTTGTGGAGAAGGTGTGCGATGTTTGCTCCAGGAGAGAGACCAGTTTTTTCTTACACCCAGGAATCCCCCCTCTTGACCAGAAAGAGAGGGGTGTAGTGGATGAACTGTGGGCTAAGTCCCCGTCTCCCACCCTCGGTCTAAGCCGCGGGGGTGGGAGCTCATTGCTACCGCAAAGAGGGTCACCAGATCCAGCAAGGCCCGAAACATGGAGGAGCCAAGAAGACCCAGGAGGGCTGCAAAGCTCCTAAGGCTGAGGCGAGGGCCACTGCGGTGTCTCCTCCCGGAGGTGAGCGGAGTACTCGCAGAGGTCCAGCGGCGGCGGTGCAGAAAGATTGGGGCACTAGGGCCGCAGGGGAGCCGGTTACCAGCTATGGCTCCCGCATCCATGTGTACCTCTGCGAGTATGAGGAGGCTGGGAAGACCCTGAGGAGGCTCCGGGAGGAGATGAAGGAGGCGAGGCAGGCTGCAGACAGGGCCTCCCGTACAGAGAAGTCTGCCCTAACAGCCAGGATATCCAGCCTGAGGATCGGCATTGAGGGCATGGAAGCCCGGAGAGCGGCTATACTGGATAACAGCGGGCCTTTCCGGGAAAAACTGGACAATGAGGACGATTCCATAACATGGCTGCTGTAAAGGAGCCAGAGGGGTCTCGGCGTCCGACCCAGGTGGAGGAGGTGGACCATGTGGAGATGGAGGAGGCACCGTACCCACCTGGGGGCTTGGTAAGTGATCTCCAGGCCACACACAGCGGGATAGATCCAGTGCAGTTCCCACTCCCATCAGACAATAGCATTTCAGAGGATGATGGGGGTGATGCGGATGATAGCGGCAGCGATAACAGCAGTAGTGGGGGTTGCCTCGTCTTGCAGCAGATCCGTCAGCTGGAGTCCCCAGTAAATTATGCCCACCTGAAGTTTGGGGATGAGGTCTGCGGGGACGAGGCGACCAGGAGGGGTAAAAAGAAACGAAAAAAAGGAAGAAAACATCGGAGGAGAGGTTGGTGTTTGTGCCCCTTCCTGGGACCCCCCAGTCCCGCTGTGTGGAACCCGCTACCCACCCCGGCCCGGGACCTGCAGTGGTTCCGGTGCGAGGGAGCGGGGAGAGTACAAGTCATATGGCGCCGGTCGCCGTCTCTGCTGGCAGTAGCAGAGGGGGCGAGAGTGGGCATGCGGCTGCAGAGCCGGACAGTGTGCATGGTCTGGAGTGTGGCCCTGTGGCGGGCGGTAATAAGATCTGTGGAGGTGTCCAGGCCCGATCCTCTGTGAAAACCGGGGACGGCCTGGCGCCTGCTGCACCCGCTGACGCTCGGGGGGTGGAGGCTGTGGGTACCTTGCCGGTGGTCACCGCTCCCCGCAGTGTTGGCGGTGCACTGTCAGCCAGGGCCGCATCATCGGCGGCGTGTGCTGTGGTGTCGGGGTCCCCCACATGCAGATCCGATGCTGGATCAAAGTCAGGGGCCCCGGCACCGATTATCATCTCAGGTGCAGCTGTAATGGCTGCGGTAATGCCGGCCCGGATCGCACCACCGGGGTCATCTGCATGTGTGTCACCTGTATCTGCGGGGAACCTGGTGGTGAAGTGCACACAGGAGTGTGGAGATGGTCTGCAGGAGAGGCTGGAGCAACAGTCTGCAAGCAGCACATGCTCTGCTGAAAAGCAGGGTGTGGTAACTAAACTCTGCAATACCACTCTTAAAGGGGCAGTAGCACTGCAAATAGCAACCCCCCAGCAGAAAGCAGTGAAAAAAACACAAATGGAAATGTAAATAATAATGGAAGTGGTGCAAGTGGTGTGAATAGTGTCTGTGACAATGGTGAAGGGTCAGGTGTTGGAGGGGTGGTTTCTGCTGGAGGTATGGTTGGTGTGAATGGTGCCAGTGTGGGAAAGGAAAAAAATAAAAGTTCTACTAGTGAAAATGGTGTGGCTGAGGTAAGTGAGGTGGAGATGGTTGACTGTGAAGTTGAGGGTTCAGAGAATATAGGGGCTGGTCCATCGTCCACCTCACCTGCAGGCACCATAAGTTATGCGGCTGCTGCCGGTGGGGTTCTGCGGGGGTCTTCCTCATCTCCGGACCCAGGGAATGATGCTTTTCGCCGCCGCTTCCTGGAGGCCCTCAAAAAAGGGGAGCGGACGATCAATGTAGAGGGAAGAGAGGTGGAGTTGTCCTACTGGCTAGATAAGTTTGGTCTAGCTGCCTTCCAAGAGAAAAGGGGGGTGGAGACCGTGTGGTCCCTCCCGACAGCCGGGCAGGGGGTCTCCAGGAGAAATGTTGTTCGTCTTCGCTGGAGGGGCGATGAGGCCTGTCCATCTAGGACAAATGTGGTGAAGCTCCTCATGAAGATGGACTTCAGGGCTATTGACATCTTTGCTCTGATACATCCTTTTGGGACCTCCACCTTTGATATCAGCTTTGTTCGGCCAGAGGGCTTAGAGCTCTTTTGGTCAAATTATGAGCTGGTAAAAGAGGAGCCCGGCTGGCGAGGGTTTGCTGTGGAGGCAATTTCTCGCCAAAGTGGGCCAAAGAAAGTGACCGTTTTAACATGTAATGAGTCCCTTTCTGGCGTTGACATAATGACCTGGTTGAGCCGGTACGGCGAGGTTGTGGAGGTCCCTAAAAGAATCGGGACGATTTTGGCATCTGGTCAGGAGGCTGGACCTTCATGGTAAAGTTGAAGCGTTCAGGGGGCACTGTCACCCACATCCCTTCCTCGGCTTTCCTGGGAAGGGATCGTATTCTGGTCTTCTACCAGGGGCAGCCGAAGGTCTGCCACAGGTGCGGTGATCCTCGCCACTTCAGCGCGGGCTGCAAGGTGCAGAAATGTGCCTTGTGTGGCGAGGTGGGTCACCTCGCCGCGTCCTGTGGTGTCATTCGATGTCACCTGTGTGGTGATCTAGGTCACCCGTTCAGCCGCTGCCCTCGTTCCTTCTCTAATGCCATGGCCAGCCGGGCGGAGGGGAGCCGCGAGGAAGTTCTTGGCGGTGCAACTTCTGCGGGGTTGGCGGTGGCGGCAGGGGAGGAGCTGAGGGGCCGATGAGGAATGGCAGGGCTAGGGGTCCCTCTTACCAGCGGAGGCAGGCAAGGCGTCAGGAGGGCAGGGGGCAGGAGGAGCCTCAGGAAACTGGGGTAATGGCTGCCCCCTCCTCCGAGGCGACGGCCCATGTCACTGAGGCCCCGGGGGAGGAAGCGGTGAATGAGGAGATCAGTCGGATGGAGAATGAGGAAGTGGCTGATCTCTCAGATGCCTCACAATATGAAAGTTTTGATGAGGATGGAGGGGAACAGCCAAAAGAAATGGGTGACAAGGGTACCAAGAGTGCCAAAAATAAAAAAAAGAAGAAAAAAGGTGGAAAATCTTCTTCCCTGACCAAGGTGCCTAAGGAAGGTCCCACCTACTCCCCTCTGATCTCCCTCTCCAACCGGTTCCAAGCCCTTGATGACCCTGCTGAGATGGGGGTCGGGGGTGAGGTTCCGGAGGTAACATCTGGAGGGTCTTTGGGAGGGGGCGGAGTCCCTTCTCCGGAGGGTATGTCTTTTTCAGGAGGTGGGGCCAACCCTGCGTCCGGAGATGAGAAAGAGGTGGGGGGGATGGATACCTCTGTCTCTTTGAAAAGAAGAGGGGGGGCTTCATCGTCCGGAGATGAGCGGGCTAGGAAAAAGGGTGGGGGGAAGAAAAAGGCCATCTAACTCGATCACTCATGATGGCGGCACCCACCCCGTTGACTCTGGCGACCATTAATGTCGCTAGTATAAAGTCAGATGCGGCTAGATTTGCGGCCTTTGATTTTCTCACCCGATTTGAGGCTGACATTTTGTTTTTGCAGGAGACCAGACTTACGGATATGGGGGCCATACGCAAGGCGGAGAGTGAGTGGAGGTGCGGGTCCTCGTACTGGTCTCTTGCGGCCGAGCCGTGTAGCGGGGTGGCAGTCCTTTTTAAGACTGCATCGGTTGAATGCCGGAGAGTTATCGAGTAGAAATGGGTAGGTGCCTGGTCTTAGACGTCTTCATGAGGGGACAGGAGCTTCGGCTCATTAACATCTATGGTCCACAGTCAAAGTGGGACCGTAAATGTCTCTTCCTGAAGATTAAGCCCTATCTTTTTACGAGTCGGCAGGTGGTCTTTGGAGGTGA
The DNA here is from genome assembly GCA_033576555.1 of Oophaga sylvatica. Taxonomy (NCBI): domain Eukaryota; kingdom Metazoa; phylum Chordata; class Amphibia; order Anura; family Dendrobatidae; genus Oophaga; species Oophaga sylvatica. The sequence goes on along the minus strand of JARQOD010000009.1, from coordinate 60,541,691 downwards.
CTTTAACACTGTCACAAGGCTTCGTGATAGGGGAGGCTCCATTGACCGGCTGGCTTATGATAGTAATACTCTTAATAGCATAGCTAGTGACGCTCGCCTGGTGGATGTCCACATCCGGCACACCCCAGGTCACTGTGGTTTCACCTTTCATAGAGGTAGCTGTAGGTCTAGGATAGACAGGTTTTTTTTGAAGGAGGAAGCCATCTCTTCAGCAGTGTCCGTTGTTGAGGTGGAGTTCTCCGATCACTGTCTGATTTCTTTTTCTCTGAATGTTTCAGAAACCCCTCGGATGGGAAAGGGACTATGGAAGCTGAATTCGTCCCTCTTGGAAGAAGCAGAGATAAGACAATCCTTTGAGGACTTTCTTCAGAGCCAGGTACCGCTTTTGGATCTCTGTAGCGATAAGTCAGAGTGGTGGGAGATCTTCAAGGAACGGGTTGCGAGTTTCTTCCGCCAGCTCTCGAGCCACAGGAGCCTGAGCAGGTACCGCCTGTATCAGGAACTGAGGAGGAAACTCGAACATCTCGTCTCGGCTGGAGGTGACCGTGAGGAGATCTCCAGAGTGAAGTCTTTACTCAAGAGGTGTCAGTACGATAGGCACACATCTTTGGTTTTTGAGAGGGATTTCGGGAGGTACCGCTCGCCCGACCCCTACAGAAACTGTAAGATGTCAGTGAGTTGTAAGGTGGTGACAGGACTGATCGACAGTACGGGTTCCCTGAACAGATCCAAATCAGGGATCCTGGAGGTGATCAGATCTTTCTACTCACACCTCTTGGGGAAGAGGGATCTGGATCGGAACGTGATGTCGGCTTTCCTGGCCGAAGCCATCCCTGAGCCAGGGGATGACCCCTCGCTTCACGTTTTGACAGAGGCAATCAGGGAAGAGGAAGTGCGACTGGCCATTGATGGGCTTCGGCCTAAGAAATCGCCAGGTCCGGATGGCTTAACATCCGAGTTTTATAAGACCTTTAGGGACTCCTTGGTCCCCCTCTTGACTGAGGTGTTTAACGAGTGTCTCTCCTCGGGCGCTCTTTCCCGGTCAATGAGGCAGTCAGCCCTGATTATCCTGTCAAAGGGTAAAGACTCGTCCCGTATTGAGAATTGGCGTCCCATAGCGCTTCTCAATACGGACCGGAAGGTTCTGGCAAAGGTGCTGTTCAATCGGCTGGTGAAGTTTGCGCCCCGGCTCCTTTCGGGGGCCCAGCATTGCTCTGTTCCAGGCCGCAGCACTTTTAGTGCAGTACTCGGTGTCCGGGAGGCAGTGGAGCAGGGTAGGGCTGGCACTGGAAGGGGTACTTGCTGTCTTTAGATCAGGCGAAGGCTTTTGATCGGGTTAACCACGAGTACCTCTGGTCCGTCCTTCTGAGGTACGGTCTGCCTGGGGGGTTTGTAAATTGGCTAAAGATCCTGTATGCGGGGGCAGAGACTTTCCCGCTCGTGAATGGTTGGTCTGGCCCCCTTTTGAGGTTGGGTCTGGGGTCCGCCAGGGCTGTCCGTTGAGCCCGCTGTTATACGTGTTCGCGATAGATCCCCTTTTAAGGAGGATTGAGCGCGGGCCGTTGGCGGGAGTCAGGATGGACCAGGCGGCCCCAGAAGCCACTCTGAGGGTGGTAGCGTATGCTGATGACGTCTCCCTTTTCGTATCCTCGGGTGAGGAGGCGGAGTGGGTCATGTCTGAGGTTGGTCGCTACTCGGAGGCTTCTGGGTCCGGAATTAATCAGGAAAAGTGTGAGAGTCTCTGGCTGGGAGGGGGAGATCCTAGTTTCGGTCTCCCGGACACTCTTCCAGAGCCTCAGGCATCAGCAAAAATCCTAGGCATCGAATTTGGCCCGGGGGACTACCCCCAGCAAAATTGGGAGGGCAGACTCAGGATCGCCGCCCAGAAGGTGGACCAATGGAAGGGTTGGTCTTTGACCCTGAGGGAAAGGGTTAGCCTGGTTAAGGGTTTTTTGCTACCCTTGTTAATATACCTGGGCAGTGTCTGCATGTTGCCAGAGCCGCTCTGGACACGGGTCTACAGCCTGTTTTTCCAAATGTTATGGGGAAATAGGCTGAACCTAGTCAAGCGAGAGGTCACATATCGCACAAGGAGACTAGGAGGGTTGGGTATGGTCAACCCAGTGGTGTTTCTAGTAAACACTTTTGTCAAGACTAACATCGCCAACCTCTGGTCAGAGAGGGCTCCTCCGTGGGTATTCTCCTGCAGGGGATGGCTTCGGCCCTTCTTCCAGGAATGGGAGACAGGAGGGCAAGTGAAGGACCTGCGCACACACGCATGGGCATCTCCCGGCTTACGCTACCCCGGTTCTGAAGGTGATCCGCCGGTGGGGTCTGGGAATGTGGGAGATCAGGACCATGTCGAGGAAATTCCTTGACAGGAGGGTCCTGTTGACCCATTTCCAGAAGCCTCTGGTGCTCAAAGATTGCCCAAGTCGGGATCTGGAGGGCGGGCTGAGGTTATTGAATTCTGCACGGGTCCCCTTGAAGTTTTGGGACTTGGCTTGGCGCTGCTTCCACGGGAAACTGTATGTAAGGGACAACCTGAAGTGTAGGAACTCCGAAGATCGGGGTTGTCCCCGTGAGGAGTGTTGCGACACGCTGGAAAGCATGGAGCACTTCCTCCTTCAGTGTCCTTTTAATGCAGGGGTCTACAACAGGGTGGGTGCTTCCATAGGCTGGCCTCGGCTGGCACACCTTTCCTATGCGGAGTGGGCGTATGGGGCATTCGGATCCCTGGGTGGCCGAGATCGGGGCACTTTATTTCTAGTCAGTTTAGTCGTCAGGTTTTACACGTGGAACGCACGGTGCTTAGTGTCAACTCAGCAGAAAATCCTCCCCCGGGACGAGGTTGTTAGGAACATTCTGGGTGGCCTGGTGAAGGTGCGCTCTCTGGAGTATGACAGGCTGGGTGCAGCGAGGGCCTCTCTTCTCTGGAGAGGGTTCTCATTTAATGTACCCTAGGGCCTAGATAAGCAGGTAAGTGGTAGGGACAGGTAGATAGCTTCAGTAGGGACAGGTAGATAGTTAGGGACAGGACAGGGACAGCCGAGGGACAGTTAGGTAGGCACGCGGTGAGTTAGGTAGGGCAGTAGGGTCAGGCAGGGAGAGACAGGGAAAGGTAGGTAGATAAATAGGGACAGATGTTTAGGCAGGTAGGGACGGCTGGTAGAGTAAGGATTGTTAGGATAGACGCCTGTCATCTCCGGGTTCCTGGTGACGGGCTGGGGGCTTTTCACTGTCAGATTTTTGTTTTGCAGAAGTGAATTACTGATATAGGGCTTACAGGCACCAATCCTGGCTCTGGGTAAGTGTTGTAATATAGAGAGTTAGGTTGTATTGTATTGTATTGTAAGATGTTCCTGGAGGTTATGAGTTCCTCAGTGAAGCTTATTTTTGTATTGTGTTGGGGGTTTTATGGTGGTGGGAGGGGGGTTGGTGGTAGGTTTGTTATAGTTGTATTTGGTGTGTAACTAAAAAAAAAAAAAATATATATATATATATAAAAGAAAAAAAAAATTGTGTGGTTTAGATAGATGTGTTTTAAGCCAGGTGGCTTTTGTGTTTCTTTTTGGGCGATGGACCAGAGTTTTCTTTGTCAGGTTTGGTGTGAAGTATGTATGTGTGTAATAATAAAATGTTTCTTCTCTCCTTGGGTGAGGTAACCTGGGGAGGAGGAGATCTGGAGGAAACAAAAAGTGAGATGAAGTCGGCTGCCATTCTAGGCTGAAGTCGCCTTTCTCAGATCGCAGCCGCTAAGCAGCTTGAGGCCGGGCAAGTCCAGGAATGGGAGACCGGCCGGGAATCCCTGGTGCAGCATCAGAGAGAAAGATGAAGGAGGAAGCTTCTCTGAGGAAGAAGACAGGTTTTGTTTTGGGGGGGGGTTACTTTGAATGGGGGCAGTTATGCTGGACTCGGACTTTTGCTTGGACTGGGGGGTAATGTTGGACTCGGATGGTTGTTTTGCTGGGGTTTGGATTTTTGTTCTTTATTAATTGTAAGTTTTGTATTTTTTATATTAAAAGAGTTCCCTGTATACAGAGATACATGATAACATCCTGTCTGCGGCCACCACTAGGGGGAGCTCCCTGTATACAGAGATACATGATAACATCCTGTCTGCGGCCACCACTAGGGGGAGCTCCCTGTATACAGAGATACATGATAACATCCTGTCTGCGGCCACCACTAGGGGGAGCTCCCTGTATATAGAGATACATGATAACATCCTGTCTGCAGTCACCACTAGGGGGAGCTCCCTGTATACAGAGATACATGATAACATCCTGTCTGCGGCCACTAGGGGGAGCTGCCAAACCAATAGTCACTAGCACATGGGCTCCGCCGTGAGAGCATAAGTGTCACTGAATATTTTGGCTGCGATGTGCCGGGATCCTGGTTGTTCACCGGATTCTTACCAATCTGGTCACCTTTATAGCAATGATTACACCCTGTATAATATTGTTCCACACTGGCAGCTGCAGAGCTAACAGTCTACAGAGGCTTCTGCGTGACAGTGATGGCGGTGTGGGTGTAATCTGCCATTCAGGACCGTAGGAGGAGAGGAGCTGCTGCTTCCCAGGAGGACACCGATCCCATCACTGTAGGGCAGGATCTCTGCACCGGGAGAGATCATGTTCTGGTCTACTCAATGGCTCAGACATTCTGCACGGAGCGCCCTCAGGTACAGGCAGTCCGGTGTCACAACTTGTACAGATCGCTCATGTGAGCCAGCACACATGACAGATGGACAGACGGGAGCCCGATGATCCACTGCTGAAGAAAACACAAGTCAGATATTCGGAATACTACCCAAGTGCGAATACTTGTACGTACTTGTTACACCATGCTTTATACTGCAGTCACGTCCAGAGCTATAAGGCCTCGCCTGCTCAGCTACCTCCCCGACTCCTCCGTTCACAAGCGCTCGGACAAGTTTTCCTGTGCTCTTTAGGATAGATCCGCTGTCCGGCTCCACTTACTCCCCCCTGACATCATCTGTCAGGGGGTCCCCATATGCGGAAGACTGTCGCCCAAGCTCTTATTATCAACAACATAGCAACCAATCAGTAATGAAGAATGGTACCACACAATGGTATAAACAATTACAAAATATCTTTATTGTTAACAATATAAAACCATTCACATAGAAAATGCAACGATCACAATAAAAAAGGAACGTATTTCCTCCATAGGAACAGACCTCACTTCAGCCCCAATTACTAATCATGAATCCCATTAATCACCATTGTCATGTAACAAAAATAATTGAGGGATGGTTACCGTATTATATCGCATTTGTCACCAAATGGCTAAACGCTTAATGTGACAATAACCGGCCCAACAAGCCCTTCCAATACAATATTAGACAAAGGGGAAAAAACCTGAACAGGGAATGAATGCATACCAATAAGGCTGGCGTCTGTCCTCGGACGTCCCTCTGCCCCGACGCGCGTTTCGCTCTGCTTCCTCGGGAGGCGTGTCAGGGCAGGGGGCTATCCGGTTTTTATAGAGGCATGCCCCAAAACTACTGGTCAGATGTCAGTGCTCTTACACCTGTATTAGATTACAAAACTCTGCTGACTCTGCGTTGCTCACCGAAGGTCCTGTAAGTAATAATAGAGTGAGCTCATCGGCGCATGCGCTAGATCACATGAGACCAGTCATCCAATCATGAGAGGCATCAGGCGGTCACGTGGAATCAGAGACGCAGGTCCTTCTACTGATGACACATACGTCCCGAACCACCTCTGACCGCTCATATCTCTCGACATCTCTGTATCCAGCGCATGCGCTCCACTCAAGATACTGAGATGTCGAGAGATATGAGCGGTCAGAGGTGGTTCGGGGACGTATGTGTCTTCAGTAGAAGGACCTGCATCTCTGATTCCACGTGACCGCCTGATGCCTCATGATTGGATGACTGGTCTCATGTGATCTAGCGCATGCGCCGATGAGCTCACTCTATTATTACCTACAGGACCTTCGGTGAGCAACGCAGAGAGTTTTGTAATCTAATACAGGTGTAAGAGCACTGACATCTGACCAGTAGTTTTGGGGCATGCCTCTAAAAAAACCGGACAGTCCCCTGCCCTGACACGCCTCCCGAGGAAGCAGAGCGAAACGCGCGTCGGGGCAGAGGGACGTCCGAGGACAGACGCCAGCCTTATTGGTATGCATTCATTCCCTGTTCAGGTTTTTTCCTCTTTGTCTAATATTGTATTGGAAGGGCTTGTTGGGCCGGTTATTGTCACATTAAGCGTTTAGCCATTTGGTGACAAATGCGATATAATACGGTAACCATCCCTCAATTATTTTTGTTACATGACAATGGTGATTAATGGGATTCATGATTAGTAATTGGGGCTGAAGTGAGGTCTGTTCCTATGGAGGAAATACGTTCCTTTTTTATTGTGATCGTTGCATTTTCTATGTGAATGGTTTTATATTGTTAACAATAAAGATATTTTGTAATTGTTTATACCATTGTGTGGTACCATTCTTCATTACTGATTGGTTGCTATGTTGTTGATAATGATAGTCTGTGGTATATTTTCCCTTTAAGGGAGTTGTATATTGTCTGGGCAAATTTTTGTGATTCCAAGCTCTTATGTATGGGGGTCTCTGGTCTTTGAGCATCTGGTTGATGGATCTGGTAAATACAGTATTTGCAGCTCTGGTTGTGACTGGTGTATAAAGTATGATGTAAAGCGTGGATACAACTTATGCTTTGCTCCATGGGAGAGTGGCCCTTATACTACAAAAGAGACCCTCGCCCGGAGTCAAGAAGCATGAAAATCTGACACATGCCGGTTAGTCAGCTGTGCCGCCCGTCTCCTATGCTCAGGCCGCTCACCAGGGGGTTTTCTGCACCCGCCAGGACTCGTCTCGCTCCTCAGTTCCTGGAAGTTTTCCACAACCCAAAAATTTGTGATTAAAACACAAAAGACGATGCAGAAATCCACCCGGCCCTGTGAGGCTCGGAGCCCAAATCTGTCTGTAGCCTCAGGAGTCTTAGAGCACCCAGTACAATTGGTGCGGTGCCAGCGGCGGCCCTGCGGAGGGAGCAGCTCCCTGCCTTTCTGCAAAACCACGGGCACGGCGGCAATTCTCTCACACAACGCCAGACTCGCCCCACATTACACCCAGGGTACGAGCACATGCGGCACCTCGCACCCTCGTGGGAGACCCTTTGTACAGTTACACTGTCCACTAGATAGTCGGACGCAGAGGCTCCTAAAAGGCAAGTTTATACTTAATTTTTGCAAGAAAAACGTATTTTTGTTTTAAGAGCCATTTTAACACATTTTTCCCTTAATATAGCAAAAGTGCATGTGCAAAAAAATGCATTAAAAAAAAAAACACGAGGTAAAGAATCTGCATGGGGGAAGCCTAAAAGGTCCACATGGCCTCTGTCTGCATGCCGTAACAACGGCTGCCTGTCTTCTTATGTGTTCATCAACCTTCCGCTGATTTATGGAGGCAGTGAAATAAATCTTAAGCTTCGGAGGACACCGAGGTGACGTTATTTGTAAAATGTCTGCACCTCTAACATGTCAGGACTTACTATAGTAACCAGAAAACAGCCGGGGGGCAGCATCATATCTGCTACTGAGAAGTCAGGAGATTGGAGGGTATGGCCACTGGAGGGCGCTGCTGTAGAGCAGATCTCAATGTCAGCTGCAACAGCGAGCATTAAAGGGGTGAGGGCCTTAAAGGGGTATCACAGCGAAGTTCACTGCTACATCGGGAGGCAACGCCACGTCTATAGATGCACGCTGGGATGCGGGTGCACGATCTAGAGTGTATCCTCACCTATCCCTGTAGACTGTGAGCCCTTGCGGGCAGGGTCCTCTCTCCTTCTGTACTTGTGTGTGCCTTGTATTGCTCACGTTTACTGTACTTGTCTATATTTGCCCCTTTTCACATGTAAAGTGCCATGGAATAAATGGCGCTATAAATATGTATAATAATAATAATCTTGCATCCATCCTGATATAAAGGTGAGCACAGCCAGGGTACGTACATTAGGATGGTGCCATCATTCCAAAATACCACGTCAGACCAAAAATAAAAAGTATGGCTGTAAAGACGTTGTCACGTATAATAAATTGATACCTTTGGTGTAGAAATTCACCAGGCCATTACTGAGGAATTCGGAGTTGAATTTATATGCAAATGAGCTGCAAAGTGCATTGGGGCGTGTCAAACACTTCCAGCCGTCTCCCGTCCTCACTCCCTATTTTCCGCCTGCTGCGAATGATTGACAGGTCCTGTTCATCAAGACGCTGGGTGCGGAATAAGGAGTCAGGTGTGAACAGCTGAAAGTGCTTTGTCACGCCCCGATGCCAATTCTACACCAAAGCTGTAATCATCTGTGCAGAATCTCAGGAAACCCAAGATTACCTGCAGCGTTACCTGTGATACGTGCGGCATCGAGAGCGAAGTCGTTGGCACCAATCACACTGATTAAATTAACTTTATTCCATGTTTTCAGCAATTCTGGGAACAGACGCAATCTTACAAGTTCTACCTGGTGACAAGTTCTGCTGCAGACGCATAAAAGTTATATAGATAAAAAAAAAATTTCTTCACGAGCTTTTTGTGGAGGTTTTATGGAGTTTAGAACCGCAGCCAGTACATGGCATTGCGGATACGGTTGTAGTCAGGAACCTGCTCGACGGGACCTGAGGGAAGACAAGAGGACGATGCAATGAGTAAGACTCCACCTGCGGCTCAGACTCCGATCACCCGTGTACCCGAAGCTGGCACTTACCGACTGACGCCACGGCAGGGCACCGATCATACAGGTATTTGGAGCACACGTCCCTCAGTGTCTTGGCATCGACGGCCTTTAGGAAGACATCGGAGAGGAGCATTTCATCCTTACAGCACAAGTTATGTGTTCAGCCCCAATTCACATTAGCAAAAAAAACCCTCAGTGAACCCTAACTGCGTGTGGAGGCCTCAAAGGATCGGGCAAGATGAATTTCTAAAGTCAGATCATTTTATTTTCTAGAGAAAAAAGGCACCGACAGAGCATTCAAAACACATGCATGCTCAACTGAGCTGAGCATGCATGTCTATAGGGGACGGCCGGGAGACTGTTTCATTTCCTTTTTTATCTGATGTAAGGTTATGCAATGTCTATGGAATTAAGAGCTGCTTAGACTGATCTGTGCATCCTGATCTCCAGTGGTCTGCCATCCACACAAACTATAAGGCAGCACAGGGGGTACATCTGCATTCTGGGGGCACAGCAACAGCTTTGTGGCCACCCGCAGACCAGACATTCAATACTCACATCAATCCTGGAATTCCATTCCTCTAAGGAGACGCGCTGGCCGTAAGCCAATACCTGGCGCCCAATATCCTCACACACCGGGGTTGTTCCTTTAGAGGAAAAAAAAGAAAAAAATCACAAAGATGTAATAAGCCAAGGGATCTACCATTGTAGGATTTCCCTGCAATTAAAAACCCACTTACCATCCAGTTGGGCCACTAGAGCCGTCTTCAGGGTCTTCTTAGCTTGGGACACTTCACCGTCTGTTGCGCTGGTACAAAGACGCATCCTGTGGTGCAGATCGTAAAGACACTAAGGATTTTTCTATCGGGAGCGACTGATTAGTAACTTGTGCTCTATGTAATACCACATTTCCCCTATGGTGGCGCCGCAGGATAGGACGCCTGCTGCCAAAGTCCACTGATTGCTGGGAACCTGTTAAAGGGATTTTCCATTTATCTAATATTGATGATTCCACCAGTCAGTTTTAATTAGCAATGAATAGACACCAGGACAACGCCTTTAACAAAAAAAAAAAAAAAACCCCGTAATACTTTCCCAGCACTATCTGCCCATCTCCTCACCACTCTCCCTGAGCAATATGGAGCATGTCCTCAATACTGTGTTTATCGGTCACAAAGTGAAGCCCGAGGAGTCCGGTGTCAGAATAACGGATATTGAAGGACTGGAAGCTCTGGCACAGATTGTACTCGGCTGCAGCTCTCGCAACATTGCTGGAGAGATTCTAAAGATAATAATAATAGAAAAAATTATTAAAACTTGGTCTCCGCACAGTTAATGTGAAATCATGTTTCATTATTTCTAACTATTTCTTACTTAAATTAAAAAAAAACCTAATTCTTAACTGTTTCTTAAAGGGATTAAAAATTAATACCTCTAGTCACATACTCATCATTTTATCCCTAACTGGCCTCCTGACGTGAACATGTAATGGAGGTGTCACAAGAGCGCTGCAGCCAATCAGAGAAACGCATGTGTGGTATTAAGGTCTAAACTATTTTCTCAGGAGAGGAGAACGCTGGATTTACTCTCCTTACCTTCCCGCCTCCATATGTAGTATCGTAGTTGCTGAGGATGGTGTTGGCTAAAGCCAAAGCGACGTTATCAGCGCTGTTCCATCCCGGTCCGTCAACTGCAATAGCAACATGAGCCAAGGGCAGGTCGTCATTACGGGCAGAGAGCTTAAAAAAGAAAAATAATGATCAATATTACAAAGAACGCAAGATAATGGGGTCACATGGTGCAAAATGGAGTAGCTCATACTGAACCAGCAGATCTGTCAATGAAACTGATTTGTGGGTCCATACAATGATTGTATGGCTGAGCCATCTATCACTGATGGAGTAAGACATTGCATAGGAGCTGTGTACAATGAATAATATATGACCTTTATTTTGATTTTAGTATAGATGAACTGGTTGCAAAAAGGCTCAAAACTCATATACTCACTGCGCTTCCTGTAAACCTACACGGGGCAGGCACAGGGATGACACCGTCCTCATATTCTGAAGAAAGGCCGCCAAAGTGTCTGTGGGCGAGTTCACATAGCTCCTTGTGATTGATTCCTGAAAATATGTAAATTACATACAATATGTGAGATGTAATAATCATTTCCTGCTGTAACATGGGTCCTGCAGGCTGGAGGGATCGCAGACAGGGTTTAAATTACTTTATAGGACCTATGAAGGGAGCAGCGTTACCTCCTGCTGCAGCAAGGACCATACGAGGAGCCTTGTAGTGAAGGTTGATGTACTCAAGAAGGTCGGCCCGTGTGAACCTCCTAGAGGAAGAGATCATAATAGATGAGTGCGTGTCCCAGAGGAGACCATCTACGACTGTCACTGAACTAATATTAAATAATTGCTTACTTTATATTTTCGATGGGCCCACAATGGTTTGGCCAAGGGGGGTTCCTTGAAACGCGGTGGCGTGGAGATAATCGAACGTCACCTCCTCGAGGTTAGAGTCGAGTTCCTGCATCTCCCTTAGCACCACCTCTCGTGTCTTCTCGATCTGAGAGTCCTCCAGGCTCTTATTCTGGACCACGTCGGCCAGGATCTCAACAGCTGAGGACAAAGGAAAACATCAGACACTGGATTTCCAGTCTTGGGAGATGGGAGCCAAAAGTCGAATTAGGATTTAGGGATAACGCTTGGCCCCTATGTATGATCAAGTGATTGGGGCTAAGGATATCCGGCATGTTGGACCTCATTATGTCGTCTCCTGCTGCCGGGACCGCTCGTTACATCCATGAAGCCCACAATGAGGTCCTTACCTTTAGGCAAATCCTTGGACAGCGCCTTTATGTAGACAGCCGTCTGCTCCCGGGTGGTGTAGGTACTGAGGTGGGCTCCCAGGCTCTCCACCTCTTGCTCCAGGGCGGCCTGGGGGCGCTTCTTTGTTCCCTGGATGAAAGAGATTTAATAGAAAAAGAAGTTTATGTTTTATCATGTATTATGTGTCAGGGGGGCACAACGGTAGGAACCACTGACAAGATACCGCTGTCAATCTCTAAGTGGTTCTAACCAGTGTGGAGGTCCGGCTGATCACAGACAACTCATATCTACCGCCGTGCCGAGGCGATGGCTATCATATCATGGCATCTAGGTTAATACTTAAGGACCCCCCGACTGCATCACTACCATCTTTGTACTCCTTATGTTGCAGGTTAAACCACGCTCACGTTTGGCTGAAAATAAAAAACAATAAAAATATATATTCTGTATCGCCATGTTCATGTAAGTCCGACCTTTGAATTGTGTAACATAAAAAAAAAATTCAAAACACCCAAATTTTAGTTTTTTTTGTCACTGCAACCACCCAAAAAAAGCAATAAAAAAAAATCTATCAAAATGTTAAATATAAGGCAAAACGGTATCAATAAAAACTGCATCTCAGCACAAAAGAACATGGTCCTCATACTGCTCCACTGATGAGAAAAAAAAACGTTGCAAATCAATTTTTTGAGTTCTGAATTTTTAATAAAAACAAGAAAAATATAAAAAAAAAAGAAAGATATTTATAACAACTAAACAAAAAAAGTCAGAATCGCAGAGGGGGTGAGAGGGGGTTCCACTGTTTCACCCAACTTGGGAGTATTGCTTTATTTTCCCTTTTTTCAGGACATTATAAAACAATGATTGGAATCAATCAATACTACAAAAAAATAACAATCACTCTTTTGTCGGTCGACAGAAATATTAATAAATTACTGGACGAGGAAAAAAAACAGCGCAAAACTGAAAACTGGCTGCAATGGAAAGGGGTTGGTCATTTTTTGTGGACTGTGGTCATCCCGTGGGCCTCGCACCAGAGATCAGGCTGCTCCTAGTGACCAGTCCACCAGCAGAGGTGACCAGTGTATGAAGTGGCAGCCTCACCGCCGACACCACAGACCTGCCGGTGACCAACTGCTGTATTAGGCCGGCGTCACACTTGCGAGTCTGATGCGAGTAAGTCGCACGACTTTCTCGCATCAACACCCGGCACGTTCGCCCGCTCTCGGACCCGAGTGTGCGGCTGCATAGAAATACATGCAGCCGAACACTAGGGGCCGAGAGCGGGCGGCCGTGCCGGGTGTTGATGCGAGAAAGTCGTGCAACTTACTCGCATCAAACTCGCAAGTGTGACGCCGGCCTTAGAGAGAAAGATGGCGGACGCTCTCCTCGCTCTGAAAATTATAATTGTCTCTCACCTTGAAGGCCAGGTGTTCCAGGAAATACCCGCTCCGTTGTTCTTTTCATTTTCATAGCGACTTCCGGCTGCAATCCACACACCGACCTACAAAATAGGCAGAAATAAAATGGATGTCCCAAACCATTCCTGTACCTATATCTACTACAAGATCTCTGCTTGTTGTCAGTGAATGCATCATTCCATCCCAAAGGGAAAAAACGTCTTATGGCGCCACAAGGACATCAGATGTCTGCCTTGGTCAGGACAAAAAAAAATCGATTGTTCCAGTTCACTGACAGCATGCAGAGGTCTTGAAAGTGAAAAGGAACCTAAAGGGGGTCATCAATATCAGATGGGTGGGCGTCTCAACTCCTGTGGCGGCCATATGTAAAAAAGGAAATGGAGCTGAGCAGCACAGCTCCATCCTTCTCAGCCACTGAGTCAATTACCATCGCAGTGAACAGGAGCAGAGCAGCCACTGCAAATTGTACGGAGCTGTATCTTGTGTACATCCGGCCACAGCTGATCCGCAATGTTACCGTGCGTCAGACGCGCACCGATCTGATACTGAGAACCCAAACTGTGAACAGGTCATCAATATTCTAATCAATATCTGCTGAATATGTAAGCCCACTGACCTGTACGGATGTATGGGACGGGCTCAAGCCCCGAGCCGGCACTATAGGCAGCAGATGTCATCTGCCTGTAACAGCAGTGATCAAGGCTAGGCTCCAGTCGCTGCTGTTAACCCCTTAAAGGCGCTGTAAATCACTGACAGAAGCATTTAAGGCACACGGTCCCATCTGGGCAACAGTGTTACGCCCTACTACACTACAACTCCTGCTGCAGATCACGAGCCCTCGTACGGCCATGGTGACAAAGAAATAGCTCTGGCTCTTGTAAGTGGAGGAAGTAATATAAATGCTTAAAAAAAATGTCAGTGGCAGGAAGGGGTAAAAGACAGTTTGTTAGAAAGGAGAGGATATTGGGACTTACGGTGCACGTGGGTTGTCCAGACTCTTCAGAGGCGACGCGCAGTCCGTTCTCCAGAGCGCTGACCTGGGTATCAGGAATGTTACTTAATGTTTGCGCATAGGACACGGCGCTGCGGCTCCTCTTCACACCTAACAGTGCCGACTGCAAGAAGAAAATCATAAAAGGATTAAAATCCACCAAACCTACAGTGTGTCCACCCGCCATTGTCTATGGGGGGGGTGTGAAAAAGTGAGAGGCACAGACACAGCCCCTTATGCTTCTAGGAAGTGTTATACATCAAGTGCTGCTCAGTACTGCTGAATAATCCTACTGCTGCTTCCTAGAAAATGTTTTATTTCACCCTGGTGCTGGATTCACAGCTGCACTGTACAATACTGCTGTATAATGTTCTCTATTGCTGCTGCTTTATAGCAAGTGTTATCTCAACCTAGTGCTGGATTCACAGCTACACTGCTCAGTACTGCTGTATATTTTTCCTGCTACTGTTGCTTCCTGGTAAATGTTTCACATTACCCTACTGCTGGAATTGCAGCTGGACAATACTACTGTATAACAGTCTCTATGCTACTGCTTTATAGAAAGTGCTGTAAAGGTAACACTCACTATAAAGCAGTAGCATAGAGAACGTTATGCAGTAGTATTGAGCAGTGCAGCTGTGACTCAATTTCAGTGAGCAGTTGGCTGATCACGATTTTATTAGTGATGCCCTCAGATTGTTACTACATAGAGACACGTCAGCCTTGCCTCCCAGTGCACACTGATACAATGTAACGAGCCCTGCAGCTGTCACATGAACATGACCAATAGAGGTTCACAGCGTCCCTGCACCCCAATCGCAAATCCTAATCATAAGTCATTGATTTGTATTTATGAGATTATCCAGAATAAAACACAGCGCCACTATATGAACAGCGCCACCTCATCACCAGGTTGTGTCTGGTATTATACCTCCGCTACCCTGAAGAAACAGAAGCAGAACTGCAGTACCGGACACGACCTGAGGGCCGAGGGGCGCTGTCTATAATACATTTATATCAAGTCCTAGAGATTATACAGATCGTATAACAGCGCCTCAGAATACGGTCACATGACCACAGCGCACAAAGGGGCGGCCGCCGGGAAATCAGAGGTTAAAAGCAGAGAATCAGAAGAATCAACAAATCTCCTCACTCCCCAATAACTGACAGCAGAGAACAACCCCGGAGATGAGAGCGCGGGACGGCACCGAGCACCGGCGGCCTCCGGTGTCCTGGGACTGGGTGACCTTCACCGCACACAGCGGCGGCCTCTCCACACAGCAGCCCGACCACCACACCACAAGAGACAACCGCCCCCACTGCCCACCCGGACTCCCACCGCCGCCCGGTACCGAGCTGCCCCTACCGAGCGGGAGGAGAGAAGGACCCGGCCCGCAGCACCGCCGGCTCTGTACACGGACGCCGCCATCTTCCAGGTGACACTGAGACAGACAAGCGCATGCGCATGAAGACTCAGAAAAAGAGAAGCGTGAGACTACATTGTTAGTAAGAGCGCCCTCTGCTGCTGGGAGGCCAGTAGAGACGATTACACAGCTAATACCTGTAATACTGCCCCCTAGTACAAGAATTAATACTATAATATGCCCTATCTACAAGATATAACTACTATAATACTCCCCTATTACAAGAATATAACTACTATAATACTACCCCTATGTACAAGAATATAACTACTATAATACTGCTCCTATGTACAAGAATATAACTACTATAATACTACCCCTATGTACAAGAATATAACTACTATAATACTGCCCCTATGTACAAGAATATAACTACTATAATACTGCCCCTATGTACAAGAATATAACTACTATAATACTGCCCCCTATGTACAAGAATATAACTACTATAATACTGCCCCCTATGTACAAGAATATAACTACTATAATACTGCTCCTATGTACAAGAATATAACTACTATAATACTGCTCCTATGTACAAGAATATAACTACTATAATACTGCTCCTATGTACAAGAATATAACTACTATAATACTCCCCCCTATGTACAAGAATATAACTACTATAATACTGCCCCTAAGTACAAGAATATAACTACTATAATACTGCCCCTATGTACAATATAACTACTATAATACTGCTCCTATGTACAAGAATATAACTACTATAATACTACCCAATGTACAAGAATATAACTACTATAATACTGCTCCTATGTACAAGAATATAACTACTATAATACTGCCCTATATACAAGAATATAACCACTATAATACTGCCCTATGTACAAGAATATAACTATATAATACTGCCCCTATGTACAAGAATATAACTACTATAATACTACCCCTATGTACAAGAATATAACTACTATAATACTGCCCTATGTACAAGAATATAACTACTATAATACTACCCCTATGTACAAGAATATAACTACTATAATACTGCCCCTATGTACAAATAACTACTATAATACTGCTCCTATGTACAAAGAATATAACTACTATAATATACCCTATGTACAAGAATATAACTACTATAATACTGCCCCTAGTACAAGAATATAACTACTAAATACTGCCCTATGTACAAGATATAACTACTAAATATGCCCCTAGTACAAGAATATAACTTGTTATGTTTCGGTAGCTGAGGAGTGCAGGTAAAAAAGGCAATACACCAGAGCAGTTGGAATCTATGAGATTGCAGTACCCTGACTAACCACCACAACTAGAGGCAGCCGTGGAGCGTTCCTACGTTGGTCCTAGACGCCTCGTCACAGCCTGAGAAACTAACTACACCTAAAGATAGAAATAGGAAAGCTATCTGCCCCGGAGCAGAACCCCAAAGATAATAGAAAGCCCCCAAACATGTAATGGCGGTTAGACAAGAAGAAATACTGACACAGAAAGAAAATAGTATGAGCAAACGCTGGGGCCCAAACTAACTAAATAGAAAAGGATAGGAAGGGTACTTACTGCAATCCCAGAAAACCCTGAAAGCACCAACTCTACTAATTTCAAAATCACCTGAGATCACACGACCTCTACCACCTAAATTAGTTCTCTGGTGTAACAAAATCAAAACAGCAGCCACTGAAAAAACTGGAAAAAGCAAAAGCACAAAACTCAGTGGCTGAACTAAACTGAGAGGGTAAAAGCCCCGAAGGGGACCCAGAAGCCCCCAAAGAAGTGCAGGACAAAATGCAAAAATATAGTACGAAAACAAAAAGAAGAAAATGTCTTATCTGTTAGCAGGAGATGCAGACACGACACAGCAGGCTACAAGGGAAACAGGAATGAAGGATTCAGACCAGAACAATTGATCACCGGCAACCCTGATGGGAAGGTGACTCCCTTATATAAGACCACTCAGTAACACCTGATTCCCAGTCCTCACAATCTTCACTGAACAGACCAGTACCGCTTGTAACCACCAGAGGGAGTCTCTGCTCAGAACTCATCTCAAACCCATTCACAACAATAACTACTATAATACTGCCCCTATGTACAAGAACATAACTACTATAATACTGCCTCTATGTACAAGAATATAACTACTATAATACTGCCCCTATGTACAAGAATATAACTACTATAATACTGCTCCTATGTACAAGAATATATCTACTATAATACTGCCCCTATGTACAAGAATATAACTACTATAATACTGCCCCTATGTACAAGAATATAACTACTATAATACTGCCCTATGTACAAGAATATAACTACTATAATACTGCCCCTATGTACAAGAATATAACTACTATAATACTGCCCCTATGTACAAGAATATAACTACTATAATACTGCCTCTATGTACAAGAATATAACTACTATAATACTGCTCCTATGTACAAGAATATAACTACTATAATACTGCCCCTATGTACAGAATATAACTACTATAATAATGCCCCTATGTACAAGAATATAACTACTATAATACTGCCTCCTAGCTGAGAGGTTGTGTGTTTGTAGCTCTCCTGATGTCTGGAGCAAGCCCAGGGAGGGGCCACCCTGGGCGGGGAAGCTCCCCAGGCAAGGCCCAGGCTACCCGGCCTACACTGGGACAAGCCTCCCAGGCCTCTCCTAATGGGAATGTTAATCCCAGAGCCACTGTCAGAGCAGTGAATGCAGCGAGCCAAAGCTGCAGCAGTTCTGTGAAGGAGGAAAAAGCCGTCAGTAAAGTTTTGGGAGGAAAACCTTCTCCAAGTCCAGCAAAGAAGCAAGAAGGAAAAGTGTCGGTCAGTGATGGGTTACAGCACAATGTGAAGTCAGGTAACTCCCCAGTCAGCAAGCAGCTCCTGCCGGGTGCACAGGTGAGATCAGCCCCAGCTGTGCAGATCACCTCCTGCTCCCAGGCAGAGACGGACGTCTTTGGAAAGACAAACCATCCAGGAGAACTTACAGCAGCATGGCAGTATGGCGCGGTCAGGACGCACACGGTCGCAGTCAGGTGGCAGCAGTAAAAGTGCTGTGGAGCCTGGAGCCATGAAACCAGCGGTGGTGAAAATTAAGGAGACGTCTGGGTTCAAGCAGCCGGGGACATCGCTGATTGCAGGATCCCAGGAGGAGACGCCACGTGCACCTGAGCTTCAGCTCGCAGAGGAGATCCCAGGACTGGTCAAGAAGTTTGGTGAGTTACAGCAGCAGAAAGACTCACTACAGATGCAGATAGACACTTGCTATAAGCTAAAGGCTATTAATCCCGGGAGTCATGATTTTTATGATGAGACTCTGAACACACTGGGTGTATTGCTGGCAAAAGTGGTGAGGGACATGGACTGCGTCCTAGAGAGGATGGGGCCCCTGGCGGAGACTTATAGGAACCAGGAACTGTTTAAGTCACAGAAGCAGAACTCTGCAGGTTCCAGGTCAGACATTGTCCCAGGTGGACCCCAGAAGCAGGTGCGGACAGTGCTGCAGCCTGCAAGTTTCTGCTTCCAAAAGGGGCAAATGCCGCACCAGCAGCAGCCTGTAGTACAGACCCCAGCAGACGTACCACAAGTCTCAAAATGCCCAGCAAAACTGCCTGCAGCAGATCCAAAGCAGAAGCATGTAGTGCAGATTCCAGCAGAGGTACAACAAGTCACAGAATGCCCAGCACAACAGCCTGCAGCAGATTCCAAGCAGCAGCATGAAGGGCACATTCCAGTAGAGGTACAACAAGTCGCAGAATGCCCAGTACAGCCGCCTGCAGCAGATTCCAAGCAGCAGCATGGACATTTTTCAGCACAGGGACTACAAGTCTCAGAATGCCATGCACCACAGTTGGGCAGTGGACATGTGCCGGTAGTTCCTGATGGTGCCCAGCAGGGCTCTGATGCTGGGGATAACCGCGCTGTATCTGAGGGGTCGGGGGTTTGGGGGAGCACAGTATCTTTGGTGGACGCTGCGCAGTCGATAGTGACATTGATGTTGATGATAACAATGTCATGATGATGTCTGTGATTTCCCCCTTTAATTCCGAGCACACAAGGTGTAGCAGCCCCCCCTGCTGCAGACCCTCACCCCGTCAGTCAGTCTAGTGTGACCCCGCAGGTTCCCCCCAGTAATGCCTGGAGTCGTGGCGCTCCGTCCTTCACCTCTGGTGCCAATTATACTGGCCAGGCGTTTAAACGGAGAAACAATGTGCGTTTCCGGCACACAGGTGCCAAGGAGGATCTGCCAGATAGAAGGTTTGTGGTCAGGGAGCTCTTGTGTCGCCAGATGGGGTTTGCGCCAGTCAGCATCTTGGCGGTGATTAATCTTCCAGACAGGCAGGGCTATGACGTCAGCTTTAAGCTCATGAGTGACCTGGACAGGTTTTGGTCTAATTTCCCCAAGTTTAGAGACTCTGAGGGCTGGAGTAAGTTCAGCTTTATTCCTATCTCTAAGCCAGATACCGTTACGGTAAATCTCATCTTCTGGAATGAGTCTGTTCCCCCGCAGGACATTGTGGTGTGGCTCCGGAGGCATTGTGACCTGGTCTCTGACCTCACCAAAAGCAGAGACAATGATGGTATCTGGACGGGAGGGTGGAGGGTTTTGGTGAAACTGCGCCAGTGCGATAATATCACTGCCCACTTACCCAACTCCTTCTTTATTGGGAGGGAGAGGGGTGTGTGTTTCTATCCTGGGCAGCCTCGTAAGTGCTTCAAATGTGGCAAGGCGGGTCACCTGGCGAATACGTGTACTGTGGTGAAGTGCAATCTGTGTGGGGAGGTCAGCCATGTGGCTGCAGACTGCCAGAACATCAGGTGCAACCTCTGTGGGAAGATCGGTCACCCTCACAGGGACTGTCCTGACGCCTGGCACAATATCTGTAAGGACTATCCTGATGAGGATTTGGTGGCAGGGGCAGAGATTCTGGAGGAAGCAGCTTTACTGTCAGGGGAAATACTGTCCAGCCGGAGGCCCACCAGGGGTCTACTCAGGTGACACCAGAGCAGCAGGGTTCAGAGGGTGCACAGGGGAGTATGGAGGTTGTCCCTCAGGGGCAGCAGTCACAGGGAAGCATTACTTCAGTACTACCATCTGTGTCTCAGACTAAAAGGAAGAAAAAGGACAAGACCTCCCGTAAACCTGAGAAGGAGTATGACACTGGCCAAGGAGCCAGGAAGAAGGTCCAGAGTTCTTCAGGTGTAATGGACTTATCTAATAGGTTTGGTGTTCTGTCTGAGTCTGACGGTGATTTTGAGGATGACCTTAGAAGAATTGACGCAGAGTTTGATAGGGACGTAGAGGACTGTCCTCCGCCAAGCG
Source organism: Oophaga sylvatica (assembly GCA_033576555.1). Classification (NCBI taxonomy): domain Eukaryota; kingdom Metazoa; phylum Chordata; class Amphibia; order Anura; family Dendrobatidae; genus Oophaga; species Oophaga sylvatica. The sequence continues at coordinate 60,520,962 of JARQOD010000009.1, read as the reverse complement.
GAAGCCATTACCTGAGGGCTCTCGGGTAGAGTCTGAAATGGAGACCAGCGGTGACCAGAATAACTCCGACTCAGATCTGTGACGCTGTCAACCACATAATGTCCGAGCCCAGATAGATAAAATCATTAGGAAATGTTAAGTTATGGAAGGATGTGTCACTGGGTTGAAATATGATGTTTTTTTTTTTTTTTTTTTTCCAACCAGGTGTATGGACTCTTTAAGATAATTTTATATGTATAATCCGGATATGTAATGAATGTACAATCCAAGTGAATTTATTTTTGTATTACTGGAGAAATGTCAGTATATTTGTATTTGTTGGTTTTTACAATAAAAATTGCCCCTATGTACAAGAATATAACTACTATAATACTGCCTCCCTATGTACAAGAATATAACTACTATAATACTGCTCCTATGTACAAGAATATAACTACTATAATACTGCTCCTATGTACAAGAATATAACTACTATAATACTGCCCTATGTACAAGAATATAACTACTATAATACTGCCCCTATGTACAATTATACAATACTGCCTATACAGAAAATACTACTATAATACTGCCCTATGTACAAGAATTAACTACTATAATACTGCCCCCTATGTACAAGAATATAACTACTATAATACTCCCCCCTATGTACAAGAATATAACTACTATAATACTGCCCCTATGTACAAGAATATAACTACTATAATACTGCCCCTATGTACAAGAATATAACTACTATAATACTGCTCCTATGTACAAGAATATAACTACTATAATACTGCCCCTATGTACAAGAATATAACTACTATAATACTCCGCCCCTATGTACAAGAATATAACTACTATAATACTGCCCCTATGTACAAGAATATAACTACTATAATACTGCCCTATGTACAAGAATATAACTACTATAATACTGCCCCTATGTACAAGAATATAACTACTATAATACTCCCCCTATGTACAAGAATATAACTACTATAATACTGCCCCTATGTACAAGAATATAACTACTATAATACTCCCCCTATGTACAAAGAATATAACTACTATAATACTGCCCCCTATGTACAAGAATATAACTACTATAATACTGCCCCTATGTACAAGAATATAACTACTATAAATTACTGCCCCCTATGTACAAGAATATAACTATATTAATACTGCCCCTATGTACAAGAAATAACTACTATAATACTGCCCCTATGTACAAGAATATAACTACTATAATACTGCTCCTATGTACAAGAATATAACTACTATAATACTGCCCCTATGTACAAGAATATAACTACTATAATACTGCCCCTATGTACAAGAATAAACTACTATAATACTGCCCCTATGTACAAAATATAACTACTATAATACTGCCCCTATGTACAAGAATATAACTACTATAATACTGCCCCTATGTACAAGAATATAACTACTATAATACTGCCCCTATGTACAAGAATATAACTACTATAATACTGCCCCTATGTACAAGAATATAACTAGCTATAATACTGCCCCTATGTACAAGAATATAACTACTAATAATACTGCCCCTATGTACAAGAATATAACTACTATAATACTGCCCCTATGTACAAGAATATAACTACTATAATACTGCCCCTATGTACAAGAATATAACTACTATAATACTACCCCTATGTACAAGAATATAACTACTATAATACTGCCTCCTAGCTGAGAGGTTGTGTGTTTGTAGCTCTCCTGATGTCTGGAGCAAGCCCAGGGAGGGGCCACCCTGGGCGGGGAAAGCTCCCCAGCAAGGCCCAGGCTTCCAGGCCTACACTGGGAAGAAGCGCCCAAGCTGTTTCTAATGCAGATGGGAATCCTAAAGTGATTCTGATGGAAGAAAGCTCTGAATGGAAGTAGCAGCAACAAGAAAGATGAAGCTGTGAAAGTGAGTAAAGTAACGGAACAAGGAAAGCCATTGTATGTAAGAAAGTTTGCAGTTAAGCAGTCGGCCAGCCAAGGCAAGCAAAGTGAAGTGCAACTAGGAAAATCCGAAGAAATCTCCTGGTGAGAAGCTGAATGGAGGAGAAGCAGCCTGCAGCTCAGGAGAGGCCATCAGCGCTTCAGGTGTGCAGCTGACTTCCAGCAGGCAGAGGAGAACCTCACTGGATGGAGAGGCAGACATTACAGGAAAACTTGCAGCAGAAATATGTGGTGACCAGCATGGCGAGCTCTGGACGCACAAGGTCGCAGTCAGGTGGCAGCAGTAAAAGTGCTGTGGAGCCTGGAGCCATGAAACCAGCGGGGTGAAAATTAAGGAGACCTGTGGATTCAAGCAGCCGGGGACATCGCTGAATGCAGGATCCCAGGAGGAGACGCCGCGTGCACCTGAGCTTCAGCTCGCAGAGGAGATCCCAGGACTGGTCAAGAAGTTCGGTGAGTTACAGCAGCAGAAAGACTCACTACAGATGCAGATAGACACTTGCTATAAGGTAAAGGCTATTAATCCCGGGAGTCATGATTTTTATGACGAGACTCTGAACACACTGGGTGTATTGCTGGCAAAAGTGGTGAGGGACATGGACTGCGTCCTAGAGAGGATGGGGCCCCTGGCGGAGACTTATAGGAACCAGGAACTGTTTAATTCACAGAAGCAGAACTCTGCAGGTTCCAGGTCAGACATTGTCCCAGGTGGATCCCAGAAGCAGGTGCGGCCAGTGCTGCAGCCTGCAAGTTTCTGCTTCCAAAAGGGGCAAATGCCGCACCAGCAGCAGCCTGTAGTGCAGACCCCAGCAGACGTACCACAAGTCTCAGAATGCCCAGCAAAACTGCCTGCGGCAGATCCAAAGCAGAAGCATGTAGTGCAGATTCCAGCAGAGGTACAACAAGTCACAGAATGCCCAGCACAACAGCCTGCAGCAGATTCCAAGCAGCAGCATGAAGGGCACATTCCAGTAGAGGTACAACAAGTCTCAGAATGCCTAGCACAGCCGCCTGCAGCAGATTCCAAGCAGCAGCATGGACATATTTCAGCAGAGGGACTACAGGTCTCAGAATGCCAAGCACAACAGTTGGGCAGTGGACATGTGCCGGTAGTTCCTGATGGTGCCCAGCAGGGCTCTGATGCTGGGGATAACCGCGCTGTATCTGAGGGGTCGGGGGTTTGGGGGAGCACAGTATCTTTGCTGGACGCTGCGCAGTCTGATAGTGACATTGATGTTGATGATAATAATGTGCATGACAATGTCTGTGATTTCCCCCTTTAATTCCGAGCACACAAGGTGTAGCAGCCCCCCCTGCTGCAGACCCTCACCCCGTCAGTCAGCCTAGTGTGACCCGCAGGTTCCCCCCAGTAATGCCTGGAGTCGTGGCGCTCCGTCCTTCACCTCTGGTGCCAATTATACCGGCCAGGCGTTTTAAACGGAGAAACGTCGTGCGTTTCCGGCACAGAGGCGCCAAGGAGGATCTGCCAGATAGGTTTGTGGTCAGGGAGCTCTTGTGTCGCCAGATGGGGTTTGCGCCAGTCAGCATCTTGGCGGTGATTAATCTTCCAGACAGGCAGGGCTATGACGTCAGCTTTAAGCTCATGAGTGACCTGGACAGGTTCTGGTCTAATTTCCCCAAGTTTAGAGACTCTGAGGGCTGGAGTAAGTTCAGCTTTATTCCTATCTCTAAGCCAGATACCGTTACGGTTAATCTCATCTTCTGGAATGAGTCTGTTCCCCCGCAGGACATTGTGGTGTGGCTCCGGAGGCATTGTGATCTGGTCTCTGACCTCACCAAAAGCAGAGACAATGATGGTATCTGGACGGGAGGGTGGAGTTTTGGTGAAACTGCGCCAATGCGATAATATCACTGCCCACTTACCCAACTCCTTCTTTATTGGGAGGGAGAGGGGTGTGTGTTTCTATCCTGGGCAGCCTCGTAAGTGCTTCAAATGTGGCAAGGCGGGTCACCTGGCAAATACGTGTACTGTGGTGAAGTGCAACCTGTGTGGGGAGGTCGGCCATGTGGCTGCAGACTGCCAGAACATCCGGTGCAACCTCTGTGGGAAGATCGGTCACCCTCACAGGGACTGTCCTGACGCCTGGCACAATATCTGTAAGAACTATCCTGATGAGGATTTGGTGGCAGGGGCAGAGATTCTGGAGGAGGCAGCTTTACTGTCAGGGGAAATACTGGCCAGACCGGAGGCCCACCAGGGGTCTACTCAGGTGACACCAGAGCAGCAGGGTTCAGAGGGTGCACAGGGAAGTATGGAGGTTGTCCCTCAGGGGCAGCAGTCACAGGGAAGCATTACTTCAGTACTACCATCTGTGTCTCAGACTAAAAGGAAGAAAAAGGACAAGACCTCCCGTAAACCTGAGAAGGAGTATGACACTGGCCAAGGAGCCAGGAAGAAGGTCCAGAGTTCTGCAGGTGTAATGGACTTATCTAATAGGTTTGGTGTTTTGTCTGAGTCTGACGGTGATTTTGAGGATGACCTTAGAAGAATTGACGCAGAGTTTGATAGGGATGTAGAGGACTGTCCTCCGCCCAAGCGGAAGCCATTACCTGAGGGCACTCGGGTAGAGTCTGAAATGGAGACCGGCGGTGACCAGAATAACTCCGACTCAGATCTGTGACGCTGTCAACTAAATAATGTCCGAGCCCAGATAGATAAAATCATTAGGAAAATTAGGAAATGTTAAGTTATGGAAGGATGTGTCACTGGGTTGAAATATGTTTTTTTTTTTTTTTTTCCCAACCAGGTGTATGGACTCTTTAAGATAATTTTATATGTATAATCCGGATATGTAATGAATGTACAATCCAAGTGAATTTATATTACTGGAGGAATGTCAGTATATTTGTATTTGTTTGGTTTTTACAATAAAAATTGCCCCATGTACAAGAATATAACTACTATAATACTGCTCCTATGTACAAGAATATAACTACTATAATACTGCCCCTATGTACAAGAATATAACTACTATAATACTGCTCCTATGTACAAGAATATAACTACTATAATACTGCTCCTATGTACAAGAATATAACTACTATAATACTGCTCCTATGTACAAGAATATAACTACTATAATACTGCCCCTATGTACAAGAATATAACTACTATAATACTGCTCCTATGTACAAGAATATAACTACTATAATACTGCTCCTATGTACAAGAATATAACTACTATAATACTGCCCCCTATGTACAAGAATATAACTACTATAATACTGCCCCCTATGTACAAGAATATAACTACTATAATACTGCCCCCTATGTACAAGAACATAACTACTATAATACTGCCCCTATGTACAAGAATATAACTACTATAATACTGCTCATATGTACAAGAATATAACTACAATACTGCTCCCATGTACAAGAATATAACTACTATAATACTGCTCATATGTACAAGAATATAACTACAATACTGCTCCCATGTACAAGAATATAACTACTATAATACTGCTCATATGTACAAGAATATAACAACAATACTGCCCCCTATGTACAAGAATATAACTACTATAATACTGCCCCTATGTACAAGAATATAACTACTATAATACTGCTCCTATGTACAAGAATATAACTACTATAATACTGCCCCTATGTACAAGAATATAACTACTATAATACTGCTCCTATGTACAAGAATACAACTACTATAATACTGCTCCTATGTACAAGAATATAACTACTATAATACTGCCCCCTATGTACAAGAATATAACTACTATAATACTGCCCCCTATGTACAAGAATATAACTACTATAATACTGCCCCCTATGTACAAGAACATAACTACTATAATACTGCCCCTATGTACAAGAATATAACTACTATAATACTGCTCATATGTACAAGAATATAACTATAATACTGCTCCCATGTACAAGAATATAACTACTATAATACTGCTCATATGTACAAGAATATAACTACAATACTGCTCCCATGTACAAGAATATAACTACTATAATACTGCTCATATGTACAAGAATATAACAACAATACTGCCCCCTATGTACAAGAATATAACTACTATAATACTGCCCCTATGTACAAGAATATAACTACTATAATACTGCTCCTATGTACAAGAATATAACTACTATAATACTGCCCCTATGTACAAGAATATAACTACTATAATACTGCCCCTATGTATAAGAATATAACTACTATAATACTGCCCCTATGTACAAGAATATAACTACTATAATACTGCCCCTATGTACAAGAATATAACTACTATAATACTGCCCCCTATGTACAAGAATATAACTACTATAATACTGCCCCCTATGTACAAGAATAACATAACAATACTATAATACTGCCCCTATGTACAAGAATATAACTACTATAATACTGCTCATATGTACAAGAATATAACTATAATACTGCTCCCATGTACAAGAATATAACTACTATAATACTGCTCATATGTACAAGAATATAACTACAATACTGCTCCCATGTACAAGAATATAACTACTATAATACTGCCATATGTACAAGAATATAACAATAATACTGCCCCTATGTACAAGAATATAACTACTATAATACTGCCCCTATGTACAAGAATATAACTACTATAATACTGCCCCCTATGTACAAGAATATAACTACTATAATACTGCCCCTATGTACAAGAATATAACTACTATAATACTGCCCCTATGTATAAGAATATAACTACTATAATACTGCCCCTATGTACAAGAATATAACTACTATAATACTGCCCCTATGTACAAGAATATAACTACTATAATACTGCTCCCTATGTACAAGAATATAACTACTATAATAGTGCTCCTATGTACAAGAATATAACTACTATAATACTGCCCCTATGTACAAGAATATAACTACTATAATACTGCCCCTATGTAAAGAATATAACTACTATAATACTGCTCCCTATGTACAAGAATATAACTACTATAATACTGCTAACTATGTACAAGAATATAACTACTAATACTGCTCCTATGTACAAGAATATAACTACTATAATACTGCTCCTATGTACAAGAATATAACTACTATAATACTGCCCCTATGTACAAGAATATAACTACTATAATACTGCCCCTATGTACAAGAATATAACTACTATAATACTGCTCCTATGTACAAGAATATAACTACTATAATACTGCTCCTATGTACAAGAATATAACTACTATAATACTGCTCCCTATATACAAGAATATAACTAATATAATACTGCCCCTATGTACAAGAATATAACTACTATAATACTGCTCCTATGTACAAGAATATAACTACTATAATACTGCTCCCTATATACAAGAATATAACTAATATAATACTGCCCCTATGTACAAGAATATAACTACTATAATACTCCTCCTATGTACAAGAATATAACTACTATAATACTGCTCCTATGTACAAGAATATAACTACTATAATACTGCTCCCTATATACAAGAATATAACTACTATAATACTGCCCTATGTACAAGAATATAACTACTATAATACTGCTCTATGTAAAGAATATAACTACTATAATACTGCCCCATGTACAAGAATATAACTACTATAATACTGCCCCTATGTACAAGAATATAACTACTATAATACTGCCCCTATGTACAAGAATATAACTACTATAATACTGCCCCTATGTACAAGAATATAACTACTATAATACTGCTCCCATGTACAAGAATATAACTACTATAATACTGCTCCTATGTACAAGAATATAACTACTATAATACTGCCCCTATGTACAAGAATATAACTACTATAATACTGCCCCTATGTACAAGAATATAACTACTATAATACTGCTCCTATGTACAAGAATATAACTACTATAATACTGCTCCCTATTACAAGAATATAACTAACTATAATACTCCCCTATGTACAAGAATATAACTACTATAATACTGCCCTATGTACAAGAATATAACTACTATAATACTGCTCCTATGTACAAGAATATAACTACTATAATACTGCTCCCATTAAGTTAAATAACTATAAGAATATAACTAATATAATACTGCCCCTATGTACAAGAATATAACTACTATAATACTGCTCCTATGTACAAGAATATAACTACTATAATACTGCTCCTATGTACAAGAATATAACTACTATAATACTGCTCCCTATTACAAGAATATAACTAATATAATACTGCCCCTATGTACAAGAATATAACTACTATAATACTGCCCTATGTACAAGAATATAACTACTATAATATTGCCCCTATGTACAAGAATATAACTACTATAATACTGCCCCTATGTACAAGAATATAACTACTATAATACTGCCCTATATACAAGAATATAACTACTATAATACTGCCCCCTATGTACAAGAATATAACTACTATAATACTGCCCCTATGTACAAGAATATAACTACTATAATACTGCCCCTATTACAAGAATATAACTACTATAATACTGCTCCCTATATACAAGAATATAACTACTATAATACTGCCCCTATGTACAAGACTATAACTACTATAATACTGCTCCTATGTACAAGAATATAACTACTATAATACTGTCTCTATGTACAAGAATATAACTACTATAATACTGCTCCTATATACAAGAATATAACTACTATAATACTGCTCCTATGTACAAGAATATAGCTACTACAATACTGCCCCTATGTACAAGAATATAACTACTATAATACTGCTCCCTATATACAAGAATATAACTACTATAATACTGCTCCCTATATACAAGAATATAACTACTATAATACTGCCCCTATGTACAAGAATATAACTACTATAATACTGCCCTATGTACAAGAATATAACTACTATAATACTGCTTCTATGTACAAGAATATAACTACTATAATACTGCTCCCTATATACAAGAATATAACTACTATAATACTGCTCCCTATATACAAGAATATAACTACTATAATACTGCTCCCTATATACAAGAATATAACTACTATAATACTGCCCTATGTACAAGAATATAACTACTATAATACTGCCCTATGTACAAGAATATAACTACTATAATACTGCCCCTATGTACAAGAATATAACTACTATAATACTGCTCCCTATATACAAGAATATAACTACTATAATATTGCCCCTATATATAAGAACACGTAGTATAACAGTATGATATAGTGTAAGTAGTGTAACAGTAGCAGGTGGAGTATTAGGTGCAGCGTTTCATGGTGTATAATGATTGGCGCGGGACCTGGACCATATAAATAAATTTTTATTTTCAATAATTTAATCAGAGGAACAAACATTATGATCGGAGGAAACATCGAGATAAAGTGAAACGTGCAAATAAATAACGTGTGATGGTTGTGATGATGATTTCTGTGTAAACAGTGACGTGAAATCCTCCCACGCGTTTCAGGCATCACAGACAAAGTGACAATGACATAAACCTGTAGAACAGACGTGAAACATTTCCGATAACATTTCTTCAAGTGCAGAAGCAGCGAGGATGAAAGATAGAAGGTCGTGTTCACACTTCGCTTCTGCTCCATTCACATCCAGAGCTGCCCTTACAATATTTACTAGACAACAGTTTATCTCCCGTCGTCAGACATGTCAGCAATAAAAAAAAGCCGCAGAATTCTGAATTTACATGTGAACAGAGAAGAAAATCTTTAAGGCTAAGTTCACACGTTGCGGAATTGCCGCGGAAATTTCCGCGGCAATCCCGCACTTCTCCCGCAGGAAATACGCACGTTTTTTGTATGCTGATTCCCGCCAGAATAATAGCGTTTTGCAAGCGTAATTAGCTTGCAGAATGCTAGCGTTTTCCTAGCGATCTGTAGCATCGCTTGGAAAACTGATTGACAGGTTGGTCACACGAGTCACACATAGTGTTTGACACGTGTGACCAACTTTTTACTATTGATGCCGCCTATGCCGCATCAATAGTAAAAAGATCTAATGTAAAAATAATAAAAAAAATAATAAATAATGATATTCTCACCTTCCGGCGGCCCCCGCAGCCTTCCCGCCTCTCAGTGACGCTCCCGGCAACTCCGGTCCCAGGAGTGCTTTGCGACAAATCACACCGATGACGTAGCATCTCGCGAGACCGCTATGCCATCTGGGTGATTCTCGCAAAGCACTCCTGGGACCGGAAGTTGCCGGGAGCATCGCTGAAGGCGGGAAGGCTGCGGGGGCCGCGGGAAGGCTGCGGGGGCCGCCGGAAGGTGAGAATATCATTATTTTTTATTTTAATTATTGTTTTACCAGGGATATGGTACCCAGGGCCTGGAGGAGAGTCTCCTCTCCTCCAGACCCTGGGTACCACCGCACATGAACCGCTTACATTCCGCAAAATTAATGAACATGTTGCTATTTTTTCCGCGAAGCGTTTTTTTCGCGGAAAAAAACGCAACATGTGGCCAAAACATGCGGAATCAATTAACATGTATAGGATGCTTAATGCTTGCGTTTTTATCGCGTTTTTACCGCGGAAAACCGCGGAAAAACCGCGAAAAAAACGCAATTATTCCTGATCGTGTGCACTTAGCCTCAACCTTTGTGAAGCCGCCGGCCCCGACCCTGCAGTAGAGCAGTTTTTAGCAGCCTAGCTCCAAATCCCCTACATAAACTGATCATGGACGTCTCCCCCATCACTGGGGTCCGGACCCCCAGCAGCTTTCTATCGGCCTCCGATCAAGTGCTGCAGTGCACAAAAAGTGGCGCAGCGCTATGCACACTAGTGGCCGTGAATGGTACTGCAGGCTCGCTCCCATGAAAGTGTTCAGGGACACAACACAATGTACAGAGCGCTGCACTGCTGTTCTTATTCAACAGCTGATAAAATGGGGTACCAACAGTCAGACCCCACCGGTAAGATTTTAACCACCTATTCTGATGATAGATCATCAATGTAAAATTCCCAGGGAAACCACTTTAAATTGTGACTACATGCAGTCACCACTAGGGGGAGCTGAAGAGCTCAGTTTACGGTGTTATTATTGCGTTCAATGTAGAAACTGTATGCAGTGAGCTCTGGGGCTCCCCCTACTGGTGACTACAGGGAGCCAAAATGATATTTAAAGGGGTTGCACATGTGAAAAAAAATGTCTACAAAGGCATGGGAAGAATTAAAATACCAAAATAACCAGAACTGCTGTTTTTCACTCACCGCATCACCCAAAAAATGCAATAAAAAAAGCAATTAAAATTAATTTATAGACTAAAGAAAATAACTACAGCCATGGAAGAAAAAAAAAAGTCCTTATGTAGGTCAGAAGTAGAAAAATAAAAATGAGTTGCAGACTCCAAAACCGAAAAAGTGGTGTCAGAACCTTTTACAAAGTTATTATTATTATTAAGTATTCTGATTATTTTTCTATTTTGATTAAAAATCTAAAAAACAATCCCCAAAAACCTGTTTAGTATCGCCGTATTCGTACTGACCAGCAGAATCATGTTTACAGGTCAATTTTTACTGTACAATGAATGCCGTAAACACTAAACCCTGAAAACAATGTCGGAATTGTATTTTTTTACATTTTCAACCCATTTAAAAAAAAATTTTCCTTTTAATGGTGTATTTCAAAACTACAATTTGTCCTGGATAAAAAAATAAAATCCTTGTACAGCTATGTCGACGAAGAATAAAGTGTTGTAGAAGAAGGAGAGATAAAAATAGAATTTGCAAAAACAAAAATTTTATTCACTTACCAGCAGTCACCACTAGGTGGAGCTCAAGATTAATGCATAGAAAATTACACATTGAACTCAATCATGAAACTGTCTGCAGTGAGCTCCCCCTAGTGGTGGCTGAAAGTAGCAAACATTTAATTGATTTAATGGACAACAGAAAACTCCTACAACTTTATTTCTACTCTGCTGGGGATTTGGAGCTCTGTATCAGAAAAATGAAGCTTCGATCCCTAAAAAGATAATAAATTAATCAGCGCAGAAAAAAAAAACTATGATCTGACCATAAAAGCTAGACATAATTAACACTGATCACAGCAGCTCAAACGATTACGTCTTTTACGTCTTTGCATTGTATCCAGAGGTGATGATTCCCATGGGGTGTCCGTGCTCGGGATATGTCATTTTCTCACCTTCGATCCATTCTGGAAACATTTTAAAGCTACAGATCTCAAAAATTGTACAATAATGAATAAATAGAAAAATAAATATAAAAGAGGGTTCACTTTGTTTCAGCGCTTTTCCAATAAAGTGGAGCCCTGCTGACTACTGTAACTCCTCATCCACATTCATCATTCATTAATGCAAATACCCTGATTATGATCAATAAATAAATCTGTTATTCTTTGGGTATAAAAAAAAAATAAATGACCCCCGTCTGATGATAAAGAATTTTTTCACGTATGCACTGATGAGGTGGTTCATTCCTCAGCTCATGGGTACAGGAGAAAAGCCTGTCGTAATAGATCCGTCATATATTTTATATATCTTTGTACCATGTATCTGACACATAGAACCAAATCCTCTGCATAGACAGTTAAACGATAGAATTCTGTTTCCCTGCAGTCACCACTAGAGGGAGCTCCATGCTTCCAGTAATAAAACTGTGAGCGCCCTCTAGTGGTGTCTGCAGGTTGGCAGAATTACATCATGTCACTCTACGCGGGGGATTTGGAGTTTCCTATCTGCTAAAATAATGCGTCTAAAATGACGAAGTGCCAAAAAGGACGCAAGGCCCTTTAACATGTTCTATGACGGTATTTTATAGCTTCATAATAAATACTGACGCTCCACGGTGTCTTGTAAAAGCCAGTCTCTATTTTGACCGTCGGTGTTGGGTTATGGGATAGCTGCGTGATGTAGATCGCCATTAACACAGACGTCTGCACCCTACTGATGCGGACATGGGTGTGTATCCAGATTTGCAAAAAGTCCCCTTTAAGGGAGCAGGACTGGAAGTGTTGTCATAGGGATCAGCATGAGACATGCTTGTACAAGGCAGCTATATTTTTTTTTCTTTTTAACCCAAGGTCAACCAGACACGATGCAGTCATCGCGGGTGATATGAATGGTAACGTGTTCGGTGGGGTTAGACATGCGAAATTGGAAATTTTACAAAAAAATGTAACGTGGCCGCGTGTAACGAGAAGCCAAAGGCTTCAGCTCAGCGCGACATATCCATCTGCCCTGTGTGACGAGCCCGTCTGTGCCAACCTCCCTGTATACCCGCTATGCAGACTCTCCTCATTGACTCCATACTTGGGCCCAGATGGCTGCCCCCCCGACCGAAAGCCCCCAGCTCTAAAACCAGGCAGTGGAGCAAGATGGACGGGGCGTGTAGAGCACGGGGAAGCGATGGCGGCACTCCGTCCTCGTGTCGGCTACTAGCCATGCTCTTCTCCTCCTATAAGTCCACATGGATGTCCTTGTACGACTTGTCCACCGTCCACTCCTTCTGGCTTTCTTGCTCGTCCTTGGCGTATCGGGCCATCTCCTGCTGGAACCACAGCTGACGCGCCTTGTTGGGATCCACGTTGATCCAGTTGTTAGCAATCCATTTGGTTCCCTCTGTCACGAGGCAGCCGCCATGGAGAGCAAATTCATCCACATCCCGACCCAGCCTAATAGTGTAAAAAAATAAAACTTAAAGGGGTTGTCCAAGACTAAAACGCTGATGAGCTTATCAATATCAGATCGCTGGGGGTCTGGCACCCGGTACCCCCACGATCAGCCGATATCTGGTGCTGGAGCTCCATACACTGTGTAGTGGCCGTTCTCAGGTACCGCAGCCCGGATGGGCTATCCCAGCTCCCTACACTGTGAACTTCCATCAGCCGAGGCTCCAAATCTGAGCTGAGCACTGCAAGTGTCGGGTAGGGATAGGTCATCAATAACTTAATCCTGGACATCCCCTTTAAGACTAAAGACAGACCTTTATCATCATGTCTTATATACAATCACAGAGCTCCCAATCTCATGCATAAGTCTTAAGAGTTTAATGATAAATTCTGTCTGCCTACAGCCACCACTAGGGGGAGCCTTAGAGCACATTGTATACAGGGAATTTACATGCCCCCTCTAGTGGTCACTGCAGGCAGACACAATTGTAAAATGCAAGTCTATGACTATACAAGGTATTTATAGCTCTGTATTTACAAAAAAAAAGTGTTCTGACCGCACTAAAGATACGATAAAAAAATGAAGAAGTCTAGGAAAAATTATAAAAAATACCTCCAGATATTTTCTTTGGAAAATTTCAGAAAAACACTGTTTTTTAAGTATCAACCCAACACAAATCAGGACCCGAGGATGGAGCTGCTGTATGCAGTCAGCTCCCAGGCTCCCTCTAGTGGTGGCTGCTAGCAGACTTATTACTACACTCTATAGGGGGATATATGAAGGGTCCGGCGCCACAGCTGCGGCATCGAAAGGTTGACCACTTTTGCATAAGGTAGAACTACGTAAAAAAATTGCAACTTTTTCCGCCTCCTTTGTTTTTTTTTTTTCTGAAAAAGATGGGATTTCGACAAGACGCGATGCAACCTGTCCCCAGATCCCGGGGTCCGGTGCGGCTGGTAACATAAGCTGCGTACCTTTGCCGTTGGACAAGTAATTGTACCAGAAGACCGCTGTTCCCTGCCGCGGCTTTATTCTCAGGTTCCCCTTGTCGCAATGTTTCCGCGTGTCTCTCAGATCGACGTCGTTCTGGATCAAAGACTAAGAAAAGCGAGAAAAAAAAGACAATAAATGAAACGGTACGACCCCCTGTATGAATTGTGCATGTAATCGGAGAATTAAAAGCCATTTCCCAAAATCGAAAGCTATCCCCTATCCTTGGGACCCCCAGCACTCCAGAGATTCTGTAGAGCCCAGTCCTGAATGGCGCAGGGGGGCACAAGCTCGGCCTCAGCTCTGATCATTGTGCCCTCATGCTCCATTCAGGACCCCGATATCCGGGTTGCTGGAGGTCCCTTTGGATCGGTGATAACTTGTGATTTTGATAAAAAAAACCTTTACAATTTCTCAGCTTTAAGGGGTATTCAGACTTTACAAAGTGATAGCGCACGGCTAGGACACGCCATCGCTTCGGTGGGGATCCGACCTCCGAGAATGACGGGAGTGCAGTGCTGGTGGAGGACACTATTACTTATTTTGCCTGTAGAGAATTTTGGGGACCCTCACCAGCTCCTCGTAGGTCCTGTTATCCGCGATCGGGAACGTGGTCTCTCCGCCGCCGGTGACGTTGTTTAGGTAGAAGAGAACGGTGATGTACCTGGGAAGAAAGCACGGAGCATGAGTCCGGACATGTCTATATATCCACCAGGGGGCAGCATTTCCATATCATTAACATGCAGAGCTGGGGCCATGTCTGGCGGGGTGGGGGGAACAGGGCGGCAGACAGGGGCAGTGACGGGGCTTCGGGGGGCTCTTACCGACAGGAGGTTTCAAAAGGCGAACTTTCATTGGTCGTCAGCTTGGTGTGGGCACATGCCGTCTCCGGAAACACCGGCCCGCTGTCCATGTGGGCATGATAATGGCCGCCGGTGTTGTACCTCACTACCTGCAGGGGCTCGCTGTTCTCCACCACATCGGGGGGCAGATGGGTTAATTTGATGACTCTAAAAAAGGGAATAAACAAAAAGGTCACTTGTGTGAGGCCGTAATATCATGTGAAAAATTTGGGCGGTTTTTGTTTTTTCTGCTTGTCCCAGAAACAGTGCCACTATTGTGGTTAGGTCGTGTCTGGTATTGCAGCTCACCGAATACAACTGAATGTTGGATCATAAAAATCTCATTGTCTCGCTGCAGGGGGAGGAAATGTGCCGAAAATATGCTCCGAAAATAATGCACTGTGAACCCCCCAGACTGTAAATCAGCACTGTGCACCAAGTCGCTAAGTCGTCCCCCTTACTCTTGGTTAGGGGATTACGGAATAATCAGTGGGACTGACCCCAATCGATCCCAAGATCGGGGCTTTGTCTAAATGGAGCAGAGTCCAAGTGCAGCATTCACTCTACAGGACTGTCGGAGAAGGCCGAGGCACCTCCATAGCCCCCTGTCTCTGTGTTCGGCCCCCCCCAGTTATCGCCTATGGATCAAACCTTTATAACTGTACTGCACCTTTGTTCGCGGCTCTTATCAGTGGTTTTCCCAGAGTTTTATGGGCGGATGTTCGCTATAGCAAGTGAAGAAATATCTACATGCACAGCGTTTTGCTTTGTGGCGTCTTCCGGTTGATAATTTGCGCTTTCACTGTTTTTATCCAAAGTCATTTCAATGCGGAGTGTGAACCCGACCCTAATAAATCCAACTAGCCGACGCATCGTATTAATTAGGACAAAGTGGATGACCTAATCAGCGGGGGCCGTGTTTGCGGATTCCCGGGCTGTTTGCGGATCATTACAGGACAGGCCGGGTTCTCTTTTCCCTCCGCCGTCCCCCAATTAAACCCCACATTAGGCTCAGTAAAAGACGCCTGAGCGGATTATGCAGGGAACAGAGTTCACAGCTCTGCAATCCCCCTTCTGGCTGCACAGTGCGGGATTAATAACTGTACGACGGAGCCACAGAAAGGAGGCGATCAGCAGCTGAGTCATGGACGACCATTAATCGCTCCAACTGCAGCAATGATAAGCAAGAAGTGCGCTTCACCATTACTGCAGTCGGAGAACCCTCCTGCTCCTGCAGTCGGGGCCAGAATTATTTTTTATATTTCCCGATTTTATTTATTTTTTTTAAGTTGTCTTTTTTTTTTTTTTTTTTGGAGCAAATCTGCACCAAAATCCTCTTCAAAAACTCCTGGAAAACATTTCCTACTCATTTCTATAGAAAATCCACTTTGCAGTGTGTATGAGGAGTTTTTTGACAGTTTTATTTTCCCCGAAGAGGTTTTGAAAAACACCTGGCGGGTAAAAAAAAATAAATAATAAATAATGCAAGTCACTTCTGATTGAAACCTGTCCAAACGGGGCGGTGTCCAATCAAAGGGCTGTAAAAAGAAAAACTTTTCTAAAACGTCTTCATGAAAAGGAAAAACACCTCAAAGAAAGAACGATTTTGCTTGAAAAACTCTGTGTTGTGAACTAAACTTTAGGACTCGCCTAAGACGAGCTTTAAGGACATGATCACGCTTGATATCAAAATACAACATGTATTTCTGCAGCAGAAAACCAAATCTGATCCTTCTGCCGTGGAGCGCTGTGAAAGCTCCGATATGGTCGGCAAACTCTGATTTTCAGGGCAGAATCTGCCTTTTCCTATGTGGTGGAAAAAAAAAAAAAAATCTGCACAAAAATTATCTCCTGCTTGTGAACGGGGCGGGAGACGTGATTCATGTGTGGGATGCGGATTTTAAATAATAAAAGGGTGGATTTTACTGCAGAGTTCGTGCATGGACCCGTTACTTCGGATATGTACATGGAGAGAGGAGGATGGGGGTGAGGGTCCCCAGTCCTGCCCATATACCTACCGCTGGCGTATGGACCTCAGCACCTGGTGGGCGCCCTCTCCCTGGTACAGCCAGGTGTGCTGACTGTTCCTCACCAGGTCGTTCATGGTGATTTCTCGATTGCCCAAGTATTTGTGGAAGTCCCTGAGGTTCAGCTTCTTGAATTCCTCCAGATGAGGACCCCTAAAAAGACAAGAAGTCCTGTGTAACGTCGCGGCGGCAGTCCTAGGCATTCCTACATTAGTGTCAGTACCAGGATTACTATGTCTGGAGCGGCTCCGTTTCGGGGGTAGACGGGGTGGGGGGGACGCGCTTCTTATTCTTCCAGGGCTGGAAATTATTTCGTATGTCTGAAGCCTTTGTGCAGACATTGTGGGGCGGCACAGACGGCGGCCCTACGGCCAAGCTCACCCCTCTGACCAAGGGCAACCAAGACTGGCCGCACCTATCTACCCTGTGCTATGGCTGTCATTCTTTGGGGGGCTCTATAATTATGGCACTGACACCAGTGTGGGGGCACAGAGGTCCGCACAGGGCTCCTCACCTGACGATCTGTAGAAGTTTGGTCTAGGGTTGAATTCATTGTAAAAGGGTCGGGTTGAATTGATTTTTTGGGGTCTGATACTTTTTCAGTCTGGTCTGTGGCCTAAAAATTTTAGGGGTGTTTTCTGGGGTTTGGTCTTGTATTGGGGTTGTTCCAACCTCTGATACAAAATTAATAAATGTGATTTTAAAAATTTTTTAAAAAGTTTGAAAAAATACTAAATAGAAAAATCTTTCTTTTGGCGCCCGCCTTCCGGGTTTAAACTTTTTCAGGGGGGGTTTGTTTAGGCCCAAATATTCCACAGAAAATGTTATTTTTTTTTTTTAAATTAGCCTTTCCCCCTTTTTTAAAAATTAAAAAGGGTCACGGGGAAAATGATTTTTTGTTTTAAAAAAGGGGTTTTTTTTGTGAAAAAAGTATTTTTTATTATTATTATTGGAATTTTTTTTTTCAATATAAAAATCTTATTTTTAAAATAAAAACAACAATTGCAAAATTTTAAAAAACAATATTAAAAGAAAAAAAAAACAAACAAGTAACAAAAAACCCCTGATTTGTTAACGCAGCTTTTTTTCCCCGGGGGGAACTTTCCCTTTACCCCGTTGGGTTTTTAAAACCCAGTTGTGGACGCATTTTGGTAAGTGAAAGGGGTATTTTACAGTTTGTAGCCACTAGGGGGCGGAAATTTTTTTAAAAACCTTTTCCCCAAAGCACCGGAGACCACATCCATTAAGCAAAACCGGGATGGTGGGCGATATAAACACAGCGAGCCGTGCACGCGCAGATGACTCTGGGGGCCATGTTTGAAAAACGTGTCGTCCCGGGGCTCCCCTTTTCCGGGGGGTCTTTTTTCCCCAAAAGCGTGCTTTTTCCGGAATTCTCGGGCGTCCCCCATTTTCCCTTTCCCCACCCGGGGGGGGGTTTTAATACTGAGAAGAGATTAAAAGCTATTGGGTTTTAAAAATGAAAAACCCCCAATTATGCAGCATGGAGAGGGGAAAAAATCCCCACCACTTTTGAAATGCCCGTATCCCGACTTTCCCGGTGTGGCGCGGGGACCCGGGGTCTAATGGGCGGGACAAAAGAGTCGCGGGTTTATTAAAACGGGGGGAAAAAAAGCGGAAAAATTAACCCATGTTGACTGCCCATATTCTCAAAATCTAGGGGCCCCCAAAAAGTGGAGCCTTTCAAAAACGCGGGGCGGAGGGGTCCCAGTTATGAGGAAAAAAAGTCATTGCCCCCCCAAAAAACTGCAGTCCGACCTCCTTGGTATCTTTTTAAAAACACTGCCCCCCGTGGGTTTTTTATGGCCGGACGCTGCAGTGTACATCACCAAGAAAAATTGCGGCTGGTTTTGGAGGGGTTTGAAAAGTCGCCCCCACTGGACTCTGGAGGGACGTTTTTGTGCAGTGACGGATCGAAATTTTTTTTTTTCCCCTGTGATGGGGTTTTTGGGGGTTTTGGTATTCCGGAAAATTTACCCCTGTTTGCATTGTCCCCCCAGTAAGATAAGGGGGGGGGGAAAATGTTTATGGGTTTTTAAAGGGGGGGGGCCTCGGACCCTCACCCCCGGGATGGGAATTTTCTCTTCAGCCAAGCCTTGTGGACAATTGTAGCAGTTTTTTGGGAACTTTTGGGGGAAAAACCCCCTTTCTTTTCCCCCTTTGACGGGCCCCCGGGGCACAAGCCCCCTACGAAAATGGGGGGAAAAACCCAAAAAACCCCCAACCTGGGCCCCCCCCTTTAAATTGGTTTTTTGGGGTGGGGCCCCCCCCCAACATCGGGCGACCCCCAAATGTCTTCTGGATAAAAGGGAAAAAAATTTCCCCCTGCCCTAAAAAAATTTTAGAAATCCCCCAGAAGGCGGAGCGTTATATCTGCAGAGGGAAAAATCCGAAATTTAAGGGTTTTGGGGTTTTAAGATAGGGGGTTTAAAATCCCCCAAAAAGGGGGATGGGGGGGGGGCCATATTTTCTGCATACATTTTATCGTTATTGATCTTATATTTTCTGGGGACCTAAATTTCCCCGGAAAATTTACATCGCTGTTTTGGGGAAAAAATTTTTGGAATATACCTCCCCGAACACTGGCTCCGGGGTGGATACTTCGCTCGATCTTGCTGTATACATTTATTGCTGTATTGGGTCGGATTTCCAAAAAGCCTGTTCCCCCGGCAAAAAAAGGGAAAGTTGGCGAGGTGGGCTTTTTTATGTGGCGCGTGCCCGGAAAAATGGAGGCTCGTTCTGTTTTCCCAAAGGGTAAGGGAAAAGACGGAATACAAACGGCCGTTTTAATGGGGTTTTTTTAGCGTTGGTGTCTTCTAAGAATAATAATAAGGGCTTTTACAGTCCAGGTCTCCAAGACCCCCGGGGGCCGGGCCCCATAGTTGCCCCCTTATATTTTAAACCCCTTTACAAACCCCGGGGAAGGGGTTTATGTAAAGGGGTTTTATCCCTATTAACCCACATCCCGGACAGTAGCGAAAGTCACAAAACCCCTTTTTTTTGGGGTTTTATTTATGGGGCCCACAGAGGCCCCTTTAAGGGAGGAGGTCAAAAAAATCGCTTATTCCTTGATAATCGAAACATTGCTGCTTTGTACTTACTAACTTATATGATTTAAGATTTTTGCTTGATGTTTTAGGTTAAAAAAAAAAACCCCCCAAAAATATAAAAAAACCCCTTTTTCTTCTCACAGTGGGGTTTTTTCAAAAAACAACCCCGTTGGTGATCTCTCCTCTGTCCCGGGGGGGTTGGGTTTTTTTTGTATCGGGCTGAAATTAGGGGTGTTTTGAAACCCTTTTCCTTTTATGACAGCAAGCAGAGGTTTTTTCCCCAAAATGAAAAAATTTTTTTAACTGAAAAAATTTTTGGAGTTGTTGTGGTAGGAGAGGTATAACTCTTCTCATCCTTCTCGAGTGACCCCCAAAAATTTAGGTGATAAAAAGTGGGGCGTCAGAAGAAGTAAATAGAATGGCTCCCCTACCTCCTAGTTTTTCTCTTCTGCAGCCAGCAAAAGACAATGAGCCGGCGGCTGTGAATGCAAACAGTGCAAAACGCCCCCCAAAGGGGTACTTTAAAAAAAAATTTTTTTCCAAAACCTAGTTAAAGGGATTTTCCCCTTTTTTTTTGGTAAAGCCCTTTTAAAAAATATTCCATCTTCATTTAAAAGTTTATTTTGCTTTTTTCTTGAAATACAAGCAAAAAATTTTTTTTGATGCTTCTTAAAATTTCAGCGTTTTGGGTATATTAACACTTTTCTTTTGTGGGAAACTCGATGCCTTGGGGAAGGGCGACCCCCCGTGGGCAAATTTAGAAAAAAGCGCCCTGTTACAAGTTCTTTTTTTCCGCTGTTTTTAAACTGTCCCGGATCGTGGAGAAGGCTTTAATTTAATTTTGGGGGGAGCTTCAACACAGAAGTTTTGACATCGCGGTGGTCGGTTCCCAAGCAACAAGCTATAAAAAAAAGAAAAAAAGTTAATATTCAAGAAAGGGTGAAAATTTAACAAAAAGGGAAATTTAAAAAAAAAGCAAGGAGATTTTGACCAAAAAAAAACAAAGTATATGCAAAGTTTCCCGGATTTGATACCGGGGGCCCTTTTTAAAAAAAAGCCCCCCCGCAGTTGTTTTAAAACCCCCTCCCCACCTCTTTTATCTGCAGTCCCCCGTCTTTTTTTGATCGCAGATTGAAAATGTCGGTTTTTGTTTTCCCAGTTTTTCCCTTTGGCCCTCCTTGTGCCGTCCACGGGGAGGATTGGCGGGCCCCGGGGGCCCCTTTTGCTGGGCCAGGGGGTTTTAAGGATTTCCCCCTCCTGTTCTGATAAAATTTGGGGGGTTTTGAAAAAAGGGTTTTTGGGGGGGGGGAAAAAAATTTTAAATACCAAGTAATTTTTGACTGGCGTAAAAAAGGGGGGGGTATGGTGCCCCATTCGGCCAAAGTTTTAAAAAGTTAATAGAAAAATAGGTGAAAAGGGTCTTTTAGGGGACCCGCCGATAAATTTTAAAAAGGGTTTTTACTGTGTCCACCGTTTAACCCGAAGGGTGAACTCAGCCCCCTTTTGCAGGGGTGAAAAATTTAAAAGGGGTTTTTTCCCTTTTTAAAAAAAAAACCCCCGCCCCCTGCTCCAATTTTTTTTTAAAAAAAAACAAATACAACAATTGCGCTTTCCCTCCCCCCCCAGGGCCCCGTGTGATCTCCCCTGCAGCTCCTGGAGTTGTTCTGTTAACCCAAATTTTAGTGGTTTCCGTAGTTTAGTGGCTCATGTTGTGTTGGCTGCAGTGCTGTCGACATTTTTTCAGTGCTTGCGAAATATGAGCCGGGGCAGCGGCGGGATCAGAATGGACTGGGGGGGGGGAGAAAAAATTTTTTAAAAAAAGGCTGGTTTGTTTTTTGTTTTTTTTTTAAAAAACTGCACCCCGGGGGTAAAGTTTTCCGAAAGGGGAAAAAAACCCCCTTTTTTCTTGCATTTTCACCCGTGAGGGAAAATTTTTTGGGGCCCTTTTCTGAGTTCGGGCCCGGGTCCGGTCCTTTGGGGCCGGGGCCGAAATTTTTTTGGGCCCGGGGTTTCCCGGGCCTCTTGCCGGCCGATTTTGGGCCCCGGGCCCGGCCCTTTTTGGCCCCGGGGCCGGGTCCTTTTGGGGCCCGGGGGGCCCAGTCCTTTTGGGCCCCGGGGCGAGCCCCCTTTTGGGCCCGGGGCCGGTCCCCTTTGGGGGGGGCCGAGGCCCCCTTTTGGCCCCGGGTCCGAAATCCTTTTGGGCCCCGGGCCCCGGGCCTCTTGGCCCCGGGGCCGGTCCTTTGGCCGGGTCCCAGCCCCCTTGGCCCGGGGCCGAGTCTTTTGGCCCCGGGGAGTCCCCTTTTGGCGGGTCGGGGCCCCCTTTTGGCGGGTCCGAGCCCCCTTGGCCGGGTCCGAGTCCTTTTTGGCCCCGGGGCCGAGTCCTTGGGGGGTTTTTGATTTTCCCTTTGGCCCGGGGGAGTTTTGGGCCCCCGGGGCCGGCCCCCTTGGCGGGCCGAGCCTTTGGCCGGGGGCCGGTCCCCTTTTTGGCCCCGGGTCCGGTCCCTGGCGGGCCGATTTTTTTTGGGGCCCGGGGCCCAGTCCCCTTGGCCCGGGGCCGGGCCCCCCTTTTTTCCGGGTCCGGTCCTCTTGGGGGGGGGGCCCGGGCCTTTTTGGGGGGGTCCGAGCCCCCTTGGGGGCCCCAAGGGTTTTTTGGGGCCCGGGGCCGGTTTTTTTTGGCCCCGGGGCGAGTCTTCTTGGCGGGTCGGGTCTTTTTGGGGGGAACCCGGGGGGTCCGGTTTCTTGGCCGGGTCGTGTTTTTTGGCCGGGTCGGGGGTTTTTTTTCCGGGGATGAGGGGAAGGGAAAGAAATTTTTTGACTTTTGGGGAAAGCTGGGGTTTGGGCTGAAAGATGGGCCCCCCCTTTTTTAGGTACCTGAAGGGGCCACTAAAAAGTCATTTTTCCCCCGGGGCCCGGGGGGGTTTTTTTTAAAAAACGACAAGAGGAGGAAATTTAAACACTGGGGCCCAAAAATTTGGAACATACATACTTTCCCAAAAAGGGGGGTCAAAATCGTCACCCTTTTAAACTGGCCTCAACATTTGGGCCCCCAAAATACAAAAAAAAATGATGGGACCCCCAAATTAAAATTTCCCCCTAAATTTTTAAAAACCCAAAAAAAGGGGAAAATTGCCCCCCCGATGCCCCAGAAAAGTTTGCTTACTCCCCTGTAAAGGCCCCCTAGGGCCGCCTACTGATTGGGCAACTAAAAAAATTTTATTTTTTTTTTTTTTAAAATCCCCCTTTTAAACCCCTTAAAATTGGGGTTTTTTTTTTTGTTTTGCACCTTTTAAAAATGACATTGTGATCTTTTTCCCCCGATCAAAAACAAATGGGTTTTCAGTGAGCGTTAAAGGGGTTGTTTTTTAAAAAAAAAAAAAAAGTTCTTCGTACCGTGGGTTTGCCCGTAGATAGAAAAAAATTTTTTTTTGAGAGTCCTCGGGGGTTTTTACCTTTTAATGGTAATGAAAAAAAGGTAACAAATTTTTGTTTCGGGACATCAGGTCTCTTCTCGGCATTTGGGTAAAAAAAAATCTGAAGAAAATTTTTTTTAACCAAAAAAAACACAGAAAAAAGCATAGGAAAGGGATTATTTCATGTGTGGACACCCCCTTTTTGGGAAAATATCTGGTGGGTAGAGGGTTTTTTCTTAA
>JARQOD010000009.1:60386568-60496698 GCA_033576555.1 Oophaga sylvatica | reverse complement strand
ATTAAACTACTATAATACTGCCCCTATGTACAAGAATATAACTACTATAATACTGCTCCATGTACAAGAATATAACTACTATAATACTGCTCCTATGTACAAGAATATAACTACTATAATACTGCCCCTATGTACAAGAATATAACTACTATAATACTGCCCCTATGTACAAGATATAACTACTATAATACTGCTCCTATGTACAAGAATATAACTACTATAATACTGCTCCCTATATACAAGAATATAACTAATATAATACTGCCCCTATGTACAAGAATATAACTACTATAATACTGCCCCTATGTACAAAATATAAACTACTATAATACTGCTCCTATGTACAAGAATATAACTACTATAATACTGCTCCCTATATACAAGAATATAACTAATATAATACTGCCCCTATGTACAAGAATATAACTACTATAATACTGCTCCTATGTACAAGAATATAACTACTATAATACTGCTCCTATGTACAAGAATATAACTACTATAATACTGCTCCCTATATACAAGAATATAACTAATATAATACTGCCCCTATGTACAAGAATATAACTACTATAATACTGCCCCTATGTACAAGAATATAACTACTATAATATTGCCCCCTATGTACAAGAATATAACTACTATAATACTGCCCCCTATGTACAAGAATATAACTACTATAATACTGCCCCTATATACAAGAATATAACTACTATAATACTGCCCCCTATGTACAAGAATATAACTACTATAATACTGCCCCCTATGTACAAGAATATAACTACTATAATACTGCCCCTATATACAAGAATATAACTACTATAATACTGCTCCCTATTACAGAATATAACTACTATAATACTGCCCCTATGTACAAGACTATAACTACTATAATACTGCTCCTATGTACAAGAATATAACTACTATAATACTGTCTCTATGTACAAGAATATAACTACTATAATACTGCTCCTATATACAAGAATATAACTACTATAATACTGCTCCTATGTACAAGAATATAGCTACTACAATACTGCCCCTATGTACAAGAATATAACTACTATAATACTGCTCCCTATATACAAGAATATAACTACTATAATACTGCTCCCTATATACAAGAATATAACTACTATAATACTGCCCCTATGTACAAGAATATAACTACTATAATACTGCTCCTATGTACAAGAATATAACTACTATAATACTGCTTCTATGTACAAGAATATAACTACTATAATACTGCTCCCTATATACAAGATATAACTACTATAATACTGCTCCCTATATACAAGAATATAACTACTATAATACTGCTCCCTATATACAAGAATATAACTACTATAATACTGCCCCTATGTACAAGAATATAACTACTATAATACTGCCCCTATGTACAAGAATATAACTACTATAATACTGCCCCTATGTACAAGAATATAACTACTATAATACTGCTCCCTATATACAAGAATATAACTACTATAATATTGCCCCTATATATAAGAACACGTAGTATAACAGTATGATATAGTGTAAGTAGTGTAACAGTAGCAGGTGGAGTATTAGGTGCAGCGTTTCATGGTGTATAATGATTGGCGCGGGACCTGGACCATATAAATAAATTTTTATTTTCAATAATTTAATCAGAGGAACAAACATTATGATCGGAGGAAACATCGAGATAAAGTGAAACGTGCAAATAAATAACGTGTGATGGTTGTGATGATGATTTCTGTGTAAACAGTGACGTGAAATCCTCCCACGCGTTTCAGGCATCACAGACAAAGTGACAATGACATAAACCTGTAGAACAGACGTGAAACATTTCCGATAACATTTCTTCAAGTGCAGAAGCAGCGAGGATGAAAGATAGAAGGTCGTGTTCACACTTCGCTTCTGCTCCATTCACATCCAGAGCTGCCCTTACAATATTTACTAGACAACAGTTTATCTCCGTCGTCAGACATGTCAGCAATAAAAAAAAGCCGCAGAATTCTGAATTTACATGTGAACAGAGAAGAAAATCTTTAAGGCTAAGTTCACACGTTGCGGAATTGCCGCGGAAATTTCCGCGGCAATCCCGCACTTCTCCCGCAGGAAATACGCACGTTTTTTGTATGCTGATTCCCGCCAGAATAATAGCGTTTTGCAAGCGTAATTAGCTTGCAGAATGCTAGCGTTTTCCTAGCGATCTGTAGCATCGCTTGGAAAACTGATTGACAGGTTGGTCACACGAGTCACACATAGTGTTTGACACGTGTGACCAACTTTTTACTATTGATGCCGCCTATGCCGCATCAATAGTAAAAAGATCTAATGTAAAAATAATAAAAAAAATAATAAATAATGATATTCTCACCTTCGGCGGCCCCCGCAGCCTTCCCGCCTCTCAGTGACGCTCCCGGCAACTCCGGTCCCAGGAGTGCTTTGCGACAAATCACACCGATGACGTAGCATCTCGCGAGACCGCTATGCCATCTGGGTGATTCTCGCAAAGCACTCCTGGGACCGGAAGTTGCCGGGAGCATCGCTGAAGGCGGGAAGGCTGCGGGGGCCGCGGGAAGGCTGCGGGGGCCGCCGGAAGGTGAGAATATCATTATTTTTTATTTTAATTATTGTTTTACCAGGGATATGGTACCCAGGGCCTGGAGGAGAGTCTCCTCTCCTCCAGACCCTGGGTACCACCGCACATGAACCGCTTACATTCCGCAAAATTAATGAACATGTTGCTATTTTTTCCGCGAAGCGTTTTTTTCGCGGAAAAAAACGCAACATGTGGCCAAAACATGCGGAATCAATTAACATGTATAGGATGCTTAATGCTTGCGTTTTTATCGCGTTTTTACCGCGGAAAACCGCGGAAAAACCGCGAAAAAAACGCAATTATTCCTGATCGTGTGCACTTAGCCTCAACCTTTGTGAAGCCGCCGGCCCCGACCCTGCAGTAGAGCAGTTTTTTAGCAGCCTAGCTCCAAATCCCCTACATAAACTGATCATGGACGTCTCCCCCATCACTGGGGTCCGGACCCCCAGCAGCTTTCTATCGGCCTCCGATCAAGTGCTGCAGTGCACAAAAAGTGGCGCAGCGCTATGCACACTAGTGGCCGTGAATGGTACTGCAGGCTCGCTCCCATGAAAGTGTTCAGGGACACAACACAATGTACAGAGCGCTGCACTGCTGTTCTTATTCAACAGCTGATAAAATGGGGTACCAACAGTCAGACCCCACCGGTAAGATTTTAACCACCTATTCTGATGATAGATCATCAATGTAAAATTCCCAGGGAAACCACTTTAAATTGTGACTACATGCAGTCACCACTAGGGGGAGCTGAAGAGCTCAGTTTACGGTGTTATTATTGCGTTCAATGTAGAAACTGTATGCAGTGAGCTCTGGGGCTCCCCCTACTGGTGACTACAGGGAGCCAAAATGATATTTAAAGGGGTTGCACATGTGAAAAAAAATGTCTACAAAGGCATGGGAAGAATTAAAATACCAAAATAACCAGAACTGCTGTTTTTCACTCACCGCATCACCCAAAAAATGCAATAAAAAAAGCAATTAAAATTAATTTATAGACTAAAGAAAATAACTACAGCCATGGAAGAAAAAAAAAAGTCCTTATGTAGGTCAGAAGTAGAAAAATAAAAATGAGTTGCAGACTCCAAAACCGAAAAAGTGGTGTCAGAACCTTTTACAAAGTTATTATTATTATTAAGTTCTGATTATTTTTCTATTTTGATTAAAAATCTAAAAAACAATCCCCAAAAACCTGTTTAGTATCGCCGTATTCGTACTGACCAGCAGAATCATGTTTACAGGTCAATTTTTACTGTACAATGAATGCCGTAAACACTAAACCCTGAAAACAATGTCGGAATTGTATTTTTTTACATTTTCAACCCATTTAAAAAAAATTTTCCTTTTAATGGTGTATTTCAAAACTACAATTTGTCCTGGATAAAAAAATAAAATCCTTGTACAGCTATGTCGACGAAGAATAAAGTGTTGTAGAAGAAGGAGAGATAAAATAGAATTTGCAAAAACAAAAATTTTATTCACTTACCAGCAGTCACCACTAGGTGGAGCTCAAGATTAATGCATAGAAAATTACACATTGAACTCAATCATGAAACTGTCTGCAGTGAGCTCCCCTAGTGGTGGCTGAAAGTAGCAAACATTTAATTGATTTAATGGACAACAGAAAACTCCTACAACTTTATTTCTACTCTGCTGGGGATTTGGAGCTCTGTATCAGAAAAATGAAGCTTCGATCCCTAAAAAGATAATAAATTAATCAGCGCAGAAAAAAAAAACTATGATCTGACCATAAAAGCTAGACATAATTAACACTGATCACAGCAGCTCAAACGATTACGTCTTTTACGTCTTTGCATTGTATCCAGAGGTGATGATTCCCATGGGGTGTCCGTGCTCGGGATATGTCATTTTCTCACCTTCGATCCATTCTGGAAACATTTTAAAGCTACAGATCTCAAAAATTGTACAATAATGAATAAATAGAAAAATAAATATAAAAGAGGGTTCACTTTGTTTCAGCGCTTTTCCAATAAAGTGGAGCCCTGCTGACTACTGTAACTCCTCATCCACATTCATCATTCATTAATGCAAATACCCTGATTATGATCAATAAATAAATCTGTTATTCTTTGGGTATAAAAAAAAAATAAATGACCCCCGTCTGATGATAAAGAATTTTTTCACGTATGCACTGATGAGGTGGTTCATTCCTCAGCTCATGGGTACAGGAGAAAAGCCTGTCGTAATAGATCCGTCATATATTTTATATATCTTTGTACCATGTATCTGACACATAGAACCAAATCCTCTGCATAGACAGTTAAACGATAGAATTCTGTTTCCCTGCAGTCACCACTAGAGGGAGCTCCATGCTTCCAGTAATAAAACTGTGAGCGCCCTCTAGTGGTGTCTGCAGGTTGGCAGAATTACATCATGTCACTCTACGCGGGGGATTTGGAGTTTCCTATCTGCTAAAATAATGCGTCTAAAATGACGAAGTGCCAAAAAGGACGCAAGGCCCTTTAACATGTTCTATGACGGTATTTTATAGCTTCATAATAAATACTGACGCTCCACGGTGTCTTGTAAAAGCCAGTCTCTATTTTGACCGTCGGTGTTGGGTTATGGGATAGCTGCGTGGATGTAGATCGCCATTAACACAGACGTCTGCACCCTACTGATGCGGACATGGGTGTGTATCCAGATTTGCAAAAAGTCCCTTTAAGGGAGCAGGACTGGAAGTGTTGTCATAGGGATCAGCATGAGACATGCTTGTACAAGGCAGCTATATATTTTTTTCTTTTTAACCCAAGGTCAACCAGACACGATGCAGTCATCGCGGGTGATATGAATGGTAACGTGTTCGGTGGGGTTAGACATGCGAAATTGGAAATTTTACAAAAAAATGTAACGTGGCCGCGTGTAACGAGAAGCCAAAGGCTTCAGCTCAGCGCGACATATCCATCTGCCCTGTGTGACGAGCCCGTCTGTGCCAACCTCCCTGTATACCCGCTATGCAGACTCTCCTCATTGACTCCATACTTGGGCCCAGATGGCTGCCCCCCCGACCGAAAGCCCCAGCTCTAAAACCAGGCAGTGGAGCAAGATGGACGGGGCGTGTAGAGCACGGGGAAGCGATGGCGGCACTCCGTCCTCGTGTCGGCTACTAGCCATGCTCTTCTCCTCCTATAAGTCCACATGGATGTCCTTGTACGACTTGTCCACCGTCCACTCCTTCTGGCTTTCTTGCTCGTCCTTGGCGTATCGGGCCATCTCCTGCTGGAACCACAGCTGACGCGCCTTGTTGGGATCCACGTTGATCCAGTTGTTAGCAATCCATTTGGTTCCCTCTGTCACGAGGCAGCCGCCATGGAGAGCAAATTCATCCACATCCCCGACCCAGCCTAATAGTGTAAAAAAATAAAACTTAAAGGGGTTGTCCAAGACTAAAACGCTGATGAGCTTATCAATATCAGATCGCTGGGGGTCTGGCACCCGGTACCCCCACGATCAGCCGATATCTGGTGCTGGAGCTCCATACACTGTGTAGTGGCCGTTCTCAGGTACCGCAGCCCGGATGGGCTATCCCAGCTCCCTACACTGTGAACTTCCATCAGCCGAGGCTCCAAATCTGAGCTGAGCACTGCAAGTGTCGGGTAGGGATAGGTCATCAATAACTTAATCCTGGACATCCCCTTTAAGACTAAAGACAGACCTTTATCATCATGTCTTATATACAATCACAGAGCTCCCAATCTCATGCATAAGTCTTAAGAGTTTAATGATAAATTCTGTCTGCCTACAGCCACCACTAGGGGGAGCCTTAGAGCACATTGTATACAGGG
Source organism: Oophaga sylvatica (assembly GCA_033576555.1). NCBI lineage: Eukaryota > Metazoa > Chordata > Amphibia > Anura > Dendrobatidae > Oophaga > Oophaga sylvatica. The sequence continues at coordinate 60,490,302 of JARQOD010000009.1, read as the reverse complement.
AATTTACATGCCCCCTCTAGTGGTCACTGCAGGCAGACACAATTGTAAAATGCAAGTCTATGACTATACAAGGTATTTATAGCTCTGTATTTACAAAAAAAAGTGTTCTGACCGCACTAAAGATACGATAAAAAAATGAAGAAGTCTAGGAAAAATTATAAAAAATACCTCCAGATATTTTCTTTGGAAAATTTCAGAAAAACACTGTTTTTTAAGTATCAACCCAACACAAATCAGGACCCGAGGATGGAGCTGCTGTATGCAGTCAGCTCCCAGGCTCCCTCTAGTGGTGGCTGCTAGCAGACTTATTACTACACTCTATAGGGGGATATATGAAGGGTCCGGCGCCACAGCTGCGGCATCGAAAGGTTGACCACTTTTGCATAAGGTAGAACTACGTAAAAAAATTGCAACTTTTTCCGCCTCCTTTGTTTTTTTTTTTCTGAAAAAGATGGGATTTCGACAAGACGCGATGCAACCTGTCCCCAGATCCCGGGGTCCGGTGCGGCTGGTAACATAAGCTGCGTACCTTTGCCGTTGGACAAGTAATTGTACCAGAAGACCGCTGTTCCCTGCCGCGGCTTTATTCTCAGGTTCCCCTTGTCGCAATGTTTCCGCGTGTCTCTCAGATCGACGTCGTTCTGGATCAAAGACTAAGAAAAGCGAGAAAAAAAAGACAATAAATGAAACGGTACGACCCCCTGTATGAATTGTGCATGTAATCGGAGAATTAAAAGCCATTTCCCAAAATCGAAAGCTATCCCCTATCCTTGGGACCCCCAGCACTCCAGAGATTCTGTAGAGCCCAGTCCTGAATGGCGCAGGGGGGCACAAGCTCGGCCTCAGCTCTGATCATTGTGCCCCTCATGCTCCATTCAGGACCCCGATATCCGGGTTGCTGGAGGTCCCTTTGGATCGGTGATAACTTGTGATTTTGATAAAAAAAACCTTTACAATTTCTCAGCTTTAAGGGGTATTCAGACTTTACAAAGTGATAGCGCACGGCTAGGACACGCCATCGCTTCGGTGGGGATCCGACCTCCGAGAATGACGGGAGTGCAGTGCTGGTGGAGGACACTATTACTTATTTTGCCTGTAGAGAATTTTGGGGACCCTCACCAGCTCCTCGTAGGTCCTGTTATCCGCGATCGGGAACGTGGTCTCTCCGCCGCCGGTGACGTTGTTTAGGTAGAAGAGAACGGTGATGTACCTGGGAAGAAAGCACGGAGCATGAGTCCGGACATGTCTATATATCCACCAGGGGGCAGCATTTCCATATCATTAACATGCAGAGCTGGGGCCATGTCTGGCGGGGTGGGGGGAACAGGGCGGCAGACAGGGGCAGTGACGGGGCTTCGGGGGCTCTTACCGACAGGAGGTTTCAAAAGGCGAACTTTCATTGGTCGTCAGCTTGGTGTGGGCACATGCCGTCTCCGGAAACACCGGCCCGCTGTCCATGTGGGCATGATAATGGCCGCCGGTGTTGTACCTCACTACCTGCAGGGGCTCGCTGTTCTCCACCACATCGGGGGGCAGATGGGTTAATTTGATGACTCTAAAAAAGGGAATAAACAAAAAGGTCACTTGTGTGAGGCCGTAATATCATGTGAAAAATTTGGGCGGTTTTTGTTTTTTCTGCTTGTCCCAGAAACAGTGCCACTATTGTGGTTAGGTCGTGTCTGGTATTGCAGCTCACCGAATACAACTGAATGTTGGATCATAAAAATCTCATTGTCTCGCTGCAGGGGGAGGAAATGTGCCGAAAATATGCTCCGAAAATAATGCACTGTGAACCCCCCAGACTGTAAATCAGCACTGTGCACCAAGTCGCTAAGTCGTCCCCCTTACTCTTGGTTAGGGGATTACGGAATAATCAGTGGGACTGACCCAATCGATCCCAAGATCGGGGCTTTGTCTAAATGGAGCAGAGTCCAAGTGCAGCATTCACTCTACAGGACTGTCGGAGAAGGCCGAGGCACCTCCATAGCCCCCTGTCTCTGTGTTCGGCCCCCCCCAGTTATCGCCTATGGATCAAACCTTTATAACTGTACTGCACCTTTGTTCGCGGCTCTTATCAGTGGTTTTCCCAGAGTTTTATGGGCGGATGTTCGCTATAGCAAGTGAAGAAATATCTACATGCACAGCGTTTTGCTTTGTGGCGTCTTCCGGTTGATAATTTGCGCTTTCACTGTTTTTATCCAAAGTCATTTCAATGCGGAGTGTGAACCCGACCCTAATAAATCCAACTAGCCGCGCATCGTATTAATTAGGACAAAGTGGATGACCTAATCAGCGGGGCCGTGTTTGCGGATTCCCGGGCTGTTTGCGGATCATTACAGGACAGGCCGGGTTCTCATTTCCTCCCGCCGTCCCCCAATTAACACCACATTAGGCTCAGTAAACAGACGCCTGAGCGGATTATGCAGGGAACAGAGTTCACAGCTCTGCAATCCCCCTTCTGGCTGCACAGTGCGGGATTAATAACTGTACGACGGAGCCACAGAAAGGAGGCGATCAGCAGCTGAGTCATGGACGACCATTAATCGCTCCAACTGCAGCAATGATAAGCAAGAAGTGACGCTTCACCATTACTGCAGTCGGAGAAGCCTCCTGCTCCTGCAGTCTGGGCCAGAATTATTTTTTATATTTCCCGATTTATTTATTTTTTTTTAAGTTGTCTTTTTTTTTTTTTTTTTTTGGAGCAAATCTGCACCAAAATCCTCTTCAAAAACTCCTGGAAAACATTTCCTACTCATTTCTATAGAAAATCCACTTTGCAGTGTGTATGAGGAGTTTTTTGACAGTTTTATTTTCCCGAAGAGGTTTTGAAAAACACCTGGCGGGTAAAAAAAAATAATAAATAAATAATGCAAGTCACTTCTGATTGAAACCTGTCCAAACGGGGCGGTGTCCAATCAAAGGGCTGTAAAAAGAAAACTTTTCTAAAACGTCTTCATGAAAAGGAAAAACTCCTCAAAGAAAGAACGATTTTGCTTGAAAAACTCTGTGTTGTGAACTAAACTTTAGGACTCGCCTAAGACGAGCTTTAAGGACATGATCACGCTTGATATCAAAATACAACATGTATTTCTGCAGCAGAAAACCAAATCTGATCCTTCTGCCGTGGAGCGCTGTGTAGCTCCGATATGGTCGGCAAACTCTGATTTTCAGGGCAGAATCTGCCTTTTCCTATGTGGTGGCAAAAAAAAAAAAATCTGCACAAAAATTATCTCCTGCTTGTGAACGGGGCGGGAGACGTGATTCATGTGTGGGATGCGGATTTTCAAATAATACAAGGTGGATTTTACTGCAGAGTTCGTGCATGGACCCGTTACTTCGGATATGTACATGGAGAGAGGAGGATGGGGGTGAGGGTCCCCAGTCCTGCCCATATACCTACCGCTGGCGTATGGACCTCAGCACCTGGTGGGCGCCCTCTCCCTGGTACAGCCAGGTGTGCTGACTGTTCCTCACCAGGTCGTTCATGGTGATTTCTCGATTGCCCAAGTATTTGTGGAAGTCCCTGAGGTTCAGCTTCTTGAATTCCTCCAGACTGAGGACCCTAAAAAGACAAGAAGTCCTGTGTAACGTCCGCGGCGGCAGTCCTAGGCATTCCTACATTAGTGTCAGTACCAGGATTACTATGTCTGGAGCGGCTCCGTTTCGGGGGTAGACGGGGTGGGGGGGACGCGCTTCTTATTCTTCCAGGGCTGGAAATTATTTCGTATGTCTGAAGCCTTTGTGCAGACATTGTGGGGCGGCACAGACGGCGGCCCTACGGCCAAGCTCACCCTCTGACCAAGGGCAACCAAGACTGGCCGCACCTATCTACTCCTGTGCTATGGCTGTCATTCTTTGGGGGGCTCTATAATTATGGCACTGACACCAGTGTGGGGGCACAGAGGTCCGCACCAAGGGCTCCTCAACCTGACGATCATGTAGAAGTTTGGTCTAGGGTCTGAATTCATTGTAAGGGTCTGGGATTGAATTGATTTTTGGGGTCTGATACATTTTTCGATGTCTGGTCTGTGGCCTAAAATATTTTAGGGTGTTTTCTGGGGGTTGGTCTTGTATTGGGGTGTTCCAACCTCTGATACAATTTTAAGGGTTTGATCTGGAGTCGGAATTGATTTTAGGGGTCCGGTTTGGGGTCTGAAACAACTTACCAGTGGGTTTGAAATTACTTTTGGGGTCTGGTCGGGATTCTGAATGAGTTTAGTGGTGTGGTCTAAGGTTTTATTAATTTTAGAGGTCTTGTCTAGGGTGCTGTTGAGGCTTGTTCTGGGGTCCGTAGGGATGTTATTAAGTTTATGGAGCCTGGTCTGCTTTTCCACTCTCACAATTAATAAATGTAGATGTAAAAAGTTCTATAAAGTTTGCAAAATACTAAATCAGACGACATCTTTACTTTTGGCGACCGCACATCCTGGTTTATACACTATTCAGGGGGGATTGACTTATAGGACCACATATTCCACAGAAAATGTTATACTTTATTATTTTAATAGCCGTTCCCCTATTTTAAATAGAAAGGGTCACCAGAAAATGACTGATTGCTTTAATAAGGTTTTTTTTGTGATAAATGTACTTTATTATTATTATTATTGGTAATATTTTTTTTCAATATAACAATCTGTATTATTAAAATAAAAAACAACAACTTGCAATCTATATTGAAAACAATATTAAAAGAACAAAAAACAAACAAGTAACACAAAACCCTGATTTGTTAAACAGCAGCGTATTTTCCGACGACACATTCCCTTTACGCCGTTGAGACTTAACCCAGTTGCTAGAGACGCATTATTAGGTAAGTGAACTGGTATTTTACAGTTTAGTAGCCACTACATGGCGGAAATTCTATCCTAATCCTATTCCAAGCACTCGAGAGACCACATCCATTAAGACGAAGCCGGGATGGTGCGGCGATATAAACACAGCGAGCCGTGCACGCAGCAGACTGACTCTGAGCGGCATGTTTGTAACGTGTCGTGCCGGCTCACCGTTTCCATCAGGGTCGGCTTTCACAGCTGTGTACATTTCCCGGATATTCTCAGGCGTCATCCATCTGCCGTTACCCAGCCGGGAATGGGTTAATACCTGCAGAAGAGATTAAAATGCTATTAAGGTTAAAATGTACAAGTCCAATTACTGCAGCATGGAGAGAGGAAATGCTCCATCCACATCTAGAAATGCCCTGTATCCCGACGTCCCGGTGTGAGCAGCGCGACCCCGGGGTCTAATGAGCAGCGGAGACACAAGAGTCAGCGGGTTATTATAACTGGATGAGAAGCAGGAATTAACCCATGTCTGACTGCCCATATATCTCATATCTATCGGAGTCCAAAGTGGAGACCTCATAACGCTGCAGAGAGGGGTCACCGAGTACTGAGGCAGAAAAGTCATTGCTGACCCCATAACTGCAGTCCAGACCTCCTCTGGTATCAGCATAAACACTGCGCCCCGCTGGGAGCTTTATGGCCGAGCAGCTGCATGCAGCTGTACATCACCAAGCACAATGCCGAGCGTCGGATGGAGTGGTGTAAAGTCGCCACCACTGGACTCTGGAGGAGACGTGTTCTGTGCAGTGACGGATCGCACTTCTCTATTTTCCTGTGATGGAGGAGTCTGGGTTTGGTGATTCCAGGAGAATGTTACCCCCTGACTGCATTGTGCCCCAGTACAGATAATGGAGGGGAAAATGCTATGGGCTGTTATAGGGGGCGGCCTCGGACCCTCAGCTCCGGTGATGGGAAATCTTCATCTTCAGCACAAGACATTGTGGACAATTGTAGCTTCAGCTTTGTGGGAACAGTTTGGGGAAGACCCTTATCTGTTCCCCATGACTGTGCCCGGTGCACAAGCTCCATACAGATATGGAGGGGAGAACACAAGAGCCCGAACCTAGGCCCCATCCTATAATGGAGATTGTGAGTCCGGCCTCCCTCCAACATCAGGGTCTGACCCCACAAATGCTCTTCTGGATAAAAGGGCAAAAATTCCCACTGACACCTCCAAATCTGGTAGAAATCCCTCCCAGAAGAGCGGAGCCGTTATATCTGCAGAGGGACAACTCCGTAATAATGTCTATGGGTGTAAGATAGGAGGTGACAATCTCCTGCAGGCGGATGTGGGGGGCACATACTTATCTGCATACAGTATATCTGTCTATTGATCTTATATTTTCATAGGACCTGAATTCCTGGATAATACATCGCTGTATTTGGAAATATCTGGAATATACCCTGCCAGACACATCTGGCTCCGGGGTGGATACTTCGCTCGATCTGTGCATTCGCTATACATTTACTTGCTGTATATGGGTCGGATCCAAACGCCTGTTCCCCTGGCAATAAAAATGAAATGTTGGCGAGGTGGGCATGTTTATGTGGCGCGTGCCACGGATAATGGAGGCTCTGTTCTGTCACAATGGGTAAGGGAAGAGCGGAATACAAACATGGCCGTACATAATGGTTTTATGAGCGTTCGAGTGTCTTCCTAAGAATAATAATAAGAGCTTCTCTACAGTACCAGGTCTCCAAGACCCCGAGGCCGGCGCATAGTTGCCACCTTCATATTAACCCCTTCACAACCCAGGAAGGTTATATGTAAGGTTCCTATATCCCTATTACACGACATCCACGGACAGTAGCGAAAGTCACAAAACCTTTTATCTGGGTTGTATTTATGGCCACACAGAGGACCCCTTTAAGGAGAGGAGGTCAATAAATCAGCTTATTCCTTGTATAATCAGAAACATTGCTGCTTTGTACTATACTAACTTATCATGATCTTACAGATCTCTGCTTGATGTTTGAGGTTAAAAAAACCCACAAACATATAAAAACCTTATACTTCTCACAGCTGAGGGTTTGTTACAACTGCACCCAGTCTAGGTGATCTCTCCTCTGTCCTGGTAGCTTGTTACTATGTATCAGTCTGAAGTTAGGGCTGTTTAGCACCATTCTACCATTCACTGACAGCAAGCAGAGGTTTTCCCAAACATGAAAATTGAGTTAACTGAAAATTCATCAGTGAGCTTGTTGTGGTAGGAGAGTGTATAACTCTTCTCATCCTTCTCGAGTGACCCCAACTTTCAGGTGATAAATCAGCTGAGAGGCGCTCAGAAGAAGTAAAATAGAATGAGCTCACTCACCGATCCTCAGTTAACTCATTCTGCAGCCAGCAATAGACAATGCAGCACGGCGGCTGTAGAATGCAAACAGTGCAAAACGCCTAAAGTGATACTACAAAAATAATTTTTATCCAATACCTAGCTTAAAGGGATTTTCCTTACTTATGGATAAAGCCTTAAAGGAATATTCCCATCTTCATAAATGTATATATTTTCAGCTTGTACTTGTAAATACAAGCAAATTCTAATTTGATGCTTCTTAAAATTTTCAGCCGTTCTTGATATATTAACACTTTTCTTTTGTGTATAGCTCGATGCCTTGAAGACCGACCACCGCTGGTCAACTTTAGAAAATGCGCCGTGCTTACAAGTTCTTTTCTCCTGCTGTTTTGAAGCTGTCCAGGATCGCTGGAGAAGGCTGTTAACTTCTAATTGCGTCCAGCTTCAACACAGAACGCTATAGACATCAGCGGTGGTCGGTCTCCTAAGCAACAAGCTATAAACAAAAAGAAAAATGTTAATATCTCAAGAACGGCTGAAAATATTAACAAGCGGTAAATTGAAAAAGTCAGCAAGCAGAGATGTGACCAACCGAAAACAACGTATATGACAAAGTTTCCCGGATCGATACCGGAGGGCCCTTTAAACCCTAATGCCCCTGCAGTTGTTTTAACCCTCTCCTCACCTCTTTTATCTGCAGCTGCCCGTCTTGATTGTGATCCAGCAGATTGAAGATGTCGGCTTTGCTTATCTCCAGATTTTCCATGGCCTCCTTGTAGCCGTCCACGGGGAGGATCTGGCTGGCCTGGAGTCCTTTCAGCTGGGCCAGGTGGATGAGGAGCTTGCACTCCTGTTCTGATAAAAAGTTGGGGATTTCTGCAAGAACGGGATTGGGGGGAGAATGTTAATACACAAGTAATTTGGTGACTGGCGTAAGAAACGGGGGTATGGTGTCCGATTACAAGGCACAGTATTTAAAGAGTTAACATAGAAAATAGGTGATAAGTCTCATCTCTAGGGGACCCGCCGATAACATGATCAGGTGTACTGTGTCCACCGTTTAAGCGAAGGTGAAACTCAGTCCCCCTTAGCAGTAAGTGCAAAATTTAAAGGGGTTTTCCATTTTCTAAAAAAAACCCTGTCCCATAGCTCCAATATGTTTTTAAAACAAACAAATACAACAATTGCGCTTTACTCACCCTCCACGGGTCCAGTGCTGAGTCTCCACTGCAGCTCCTGGAGTCTGTTACTGTCTATAGCCAATTAGTGAGCTCCGTAGCTCTGAGTGGCTCATGCTTAGTGATTGGCTGCAGTGCTGTCGACATATTGTCAGTGCTGCAGACAATACTAGAGACCGGGAGCAGCGGCGGAGACTCAGAACTGGACCTGGGGAGGAGGGAGTAAAGATTGTTTAAAAAAAGGCTGGTTTGTTTTTTGATTTTTTTAAAGAAACTGCAGCCGGGGCATGAAGATTTTCCGAAACTGGAAAACCCCTTTAATTCTTGCATTTTACACCAGTGATGGAAATTTGGTGCCTTGTCTGAGTCCTCTTGGCCGGGTCCGAGTCCTCTTGGCCGGGTCCGAGTCCTCTTGGCCGGGTCCGAGTCCTCTTGGACGGGTCCGAGTCCTCTTGGCCGGGTCCGAGTCCTCTTGGCCGGGTCCGAGTCCTCTTGGCCGGGTCCGAGTCCTCTTGGCCGGGTCCGAGTCCTCTTGGCCGGGTCCGAGTCCTCTTGGCCGGGTCCGAGTCCTCTTGGCCGGGTCCGAGTCCTCTTGGCCGGGTCCGAGTCCTCTTGGCCGGGTCCGAGTCCTCTTGGCCGGGTCCGAGTCCTCTTGGCCGGGTCAGAGTTCTCTTGGCCGGGTCCGAGTCCTCTTGGCCGGGTCCGAGTCCTCTTGGCCGGGTCCGAGTCCTCTTGGCCGGGTCCGAGTCCTCTTGGCCGGGTCCGAGTCCTCTTGGCCGGGTCCGAGTCCTCTTGGCCGGGTCCGAGTCCTCTTGGCCGGGTCCGAGTCCTCTTGGCCGGGTCCGAGTCCTCTTGGCCGGGTCCGAGTCCTCTTGGCCGGGTCCGAGTCCTCTTGGCCGGGTCCGAGTCCTCTTGGCCGGGTCCGAGTCCTCTTGGCCGGGTCCGAGTCCTCTTGGCCGGGTCCGAGTCCTCTTGGCCGGGTCCGAGTCCTCTTGGCCGGGTCCGAGTCCTCTTGGCCGGGTCCGAGTCCTCTTGGCCGGGTCCGAGTCCTCTTGGCCGGGTCCGAGTCCTCTTGGCCGGGTCCGAGTCCTCTTGGCGGGTCCGAGATCTTGGCCGGGTCCGAGTCCTCTTGGCCGGGTCCGAGTCCTCTTGGCCGGGTCCGAGTCCTCTTGGCCGGGTCCGAGTCCTCTTGGCCGGGTCCGAGTCCTCTTGGCCGGGTCCGAGTCCTCTTGGCCGGGTCCGAGTCCTCTTGGCCGGGTCCGAGTCCTCTTGGCCGGGTCCGAGTCCTCTTGGCCGGGTCCGAGTCCTCTTGGCCGGGTCCGAGTCCTCTTGGCCGGGTCCGAGTCCTCTTGGCCGGGTCCGAGTCCTCTTGGCCGGGTCCGAGTCCTCTTGGCCGGGTCCGAGTCCTCTTGGCCGGGTCCGAGTCCTCTTGGCCGGGTCCGAGTCCTCTTGGCCGGGTCCGAGTCCTCTTGGCCGGGTCCGAGTCCTCTTGGCCGGGTCCGAGTCCTCTTGGCCGGGTCCGAGTCCTCTTGGCCGGGTCCGAGTCCTCTTGGCCGGGTCCGAGTCCTCTTGGCCGGGTCCGAGTCCTCTTGGCCGGGTCCGAGTCCTCTTGGCCGGGTCCGAGTCCTCTTGGCCGGGTCCGAGTCCTCTTGGCGGGTCCGAGTCCTCTTGGCCGGGTCCGAGTCCTCTTGGCCGGGTCCGAGTCTTCTTGGCCGGGTCCGAGTCTTCTTGGCCGGGTCCGAGTCTTCTTGGCCGGGTCCGAGTCTTCTTGGCCGGGTCCGAGTCTTCTTGGCCGGGTCCGAGTCTTCTTGGCCGGGTCCGAGTCTTCTGCGGGTCCGAGTCTTCTTGGCCGGGTCCGAGTCTTCTTGGCCGGGTCGAGTCTTCTTGGCCGGGTCCGAGTCTTCTTGGCCGGGTCCGAGTCTTCTTGGCCGGGTCTGAGTTTTCTTTCCTGGAAGTTGAGAGGATGAATGAAACTTTGTGACTTTGGGTGTATTGCTGGGGTTTGCGGCTGACAAGATGTGTCCCCCTTTGTCTAGGTACCTGAAGGGGCACTAACAAGTCACTTTCCATAGGCCGGGGTATTCATAACAAGACAGACAAGAGGAGTGAACTTAATCACTGAGCCAAGTTTAGGAAACAGTACATACTCCGAACACAGGAGTCAAAATCAGTCCACCCTTTTCATCCTGGCCTCAAACATCAGGCCAAAGTACAAAAAAAAATGCATGGGACCCAATTCAAAAGTTCCATACATTTCTCAAACCAAAAAAGGTGAAGTTGCCTCCTCGATGCCCCGAGAAAGTTTGCTTACTCCCCCTGTAAGGCCGGTAGAGGCAGCCATACTGATTGAGGACAACTCAAAAACATTGATTTTTTTTTTTTTTAAATCCTCCCTTGAAACCCTTAATTGTGATTTTTTTTTTGTTTTGCACCATAGCAAATGACATTGTGATCAATCTCCAGATCCTAAAAACTAAATGGGTGTCAGTGAGCCGTAGAGGATTGTTTTAAAAAGGAAAGATGTGTATCTTCGTACCGTGTTAGCCAGTAGATAGAAAAATATTTAGACTTGAGAGTCCTCAGTGGTTGATACCTTTTAATGGCTAACTGAAAAGATGGTAACAAATTGCAGCTTTCGAGACTACTCAGGTCTCTTCATCAGGCATAGACTAATACAACATCTGAAGAATCACATATTTATACACAAAATAGCACAGAAAAAATGCAATAGGTAGGCCGATTATTTCATGTGTGGACACCCTTACTGAGCAAGTATCTGGATGGGTAGAGGGTGTTCTTAAACCCCTGGTAAAGGATACACCCAGCTACATTCAGGACACAACTGACCTACTGAATAAACTAGCAGCAATAGGTTCTCTACCAGAAGGAACCATCCTGGCCACCATGGATGTGGAATCTTTGTACTCTAATATCCCACACCAGGATGGATTAAATGCCTGCAAAGTCTTCATGGGAAACACCGGGAATGATGCTGATTCTGTGGTGAAACTCACAAAATTCATCCTCACCCACAATTACTTCGAATTTGACAACAAGATCTATCTTCAGGAGACTGGCACAGCTATGGGAAGTAAAATGGCTCCACAGTATGCAAATCTTTTCATGGCCAAGCTTGAAAGCGAATTTTTGTCCTCCTGCCCCATCAGGCCTCGGGCCTACTACCGCTACATTGATGACATTTTAATCATCTGGACGGAGTCTGAACAACAGCTAAAGACGTTCCATGAACAGTTCAATCAATTTCATCCCACCATCAACTTAACACTTAACTACTCCAGCACTGAAATTAACTTTTTAGACACCACCATTAAGCTAAAGAACAATGAAATAGAGACATCCCTGTATCAGAAGCCAATCGACCGTCCAACATATCTTAAATGGGACAGTTTCCATCCTAAACACATAAAAAACTCTATTGTCTACAGCCAAGCCATCAGATACAACCGTATATGTTCCAACCCCATGGATAGAGATGAACACCTTGGTCGCCTCAGAAAGACTTTTTTGAACCAGGGCTACCATCCAAGAACAATTGAAAACCAAATTACAAGAGCCACCAGAATATCAAGGAATCACCTGCTACATTACAAAGCTAAAGAAGAAAATAACCGGGTGCCTCTAGTGGTCACCTACAATCCAAGTCTGGAGATGCTAAGGGGAGCTGCACGGAAACTACAACCTTTACTACAAAAAGATGCCCGATTACAATCCATATTTCCAGACCCCCCACTACTATGTTTTAGGCAGCCCCCAAATCTAAGAAGCATCATTGTCAGAAGCTCCCTGTCCTCCCCCAACAGCTGCAGGAACCTTTCCTTGCAGACAAAAGAAATGCAAAACCTGTACATCTATAATGACCACGGACAGGATAAAGATCCCCAACTCCCATCAGGACTACAAGATACCAGGTACTTTCAGCTGCATCACATCTAATGTGGTGTACCTATTATATGTACTAAATGTCCAACTGGGGGTCTGTATGTGGGGGAGACCGGGCAAAAACTGAGAACAAGGATGAATTCTCATCGCCACACGATAAGAGAAAAAAGAATGGATTTACCTGTGGCCAAACACTTTTGTATGCCCGGTCATAGCATGACAGATATGGAATTACTTGTATTAAAATCTAACTTCAAATCTGAGAAGGATAGAAAAGTCTGGGAATATAAACTTATGATGACCTTTGACACTCTTAGTGCTGGGATGAATATATCCCAGAGTTTTATGTCGTTCTACAACAATTAAGGAATCTGCCTCCCTGACCTTTTAGGGTCATCACAACACAATACCAGACCCCAATCAGAGGGTAATAAAACCTTCACTCCTTATCTATGAACTAGTCATATTTATGTTAATCCCTCTGCCATAATGACAGTTCTGCTTCATGTCACTTGTCCTACCTATTGCATTTTTTCTGTGCTATTTTGTGTATAAATATGTGATTCTTCAGATGTTGTATTAGTCTATGCCTGATGAAGAGACCTGAGTAGTCTCGAAAGCTTGCAATTTGTTACCATCTTTTCAGTTAGCCATTAAAAGGTATCAACCACTGAGGACTCTCAAGTCTAAATATTTTTTTAAAAAGGAAAACATTTAATGAGCCCGGCAGTGTCCCATCATGGGTTGTTTGAGCGCCCCCAGGGCTAAATCAACAGCCCTGACTGATCCTTCCCTCCCTTTGCTCCCAGGTCAATAAATGATTTTTTTTTTTTTTTTTGTCTTAAGAACAGTGATGAGGAAACACAGAATGGTTAATGATCACAAATCGGAGAAAAGGGGGATTGGTGGACAAATGGCTTCCTGCAGAGATCCAATCATGAGTACAATAATGGGCCGAGATAATGTCGGGCGAGTTCAAACATTCAGCCTCCTTGTCGGCCCCTATTACGACACCTGCTGGTTTAAGCTGCCCCCTAACAAGTCCAAACAATCAGGCCCATTGGCAAACGCAAACTGTGGGATTGTCTTGTCCAAGTGTGCTGGATCGTAATGAGAAAGGATTAGTAGGAAAAAGTGTCCTCCGGCCCTATAAAAAACCCAAGCTTGGGGCTAAGGGGAGACTCACTCGCCTGTGCAGGGATGGAGATGGTGAGTGCAGGGAAGGGCAGATGCCCCGGAGGCCAATACCCAAAGTTGCACTTGCTCGTCTTGCTCTGTTTTTGGACCGGTGGCTCTCGGGCAATGTACGCGGACTTTGTGAGCAGCTCGTCCAGGTGCATGACCATCCCCAGGCACATGCCCCTATGCTATGGCATTGGATATACTGAGATGAGGATTCCCAACCTGCTGGAGCACGAGACGATGGCGGAGGTGATTCAGCAATCTTCCAGTTGGCTGCCGCTCCTTGCACGTGAATGCCACCCGGATGCCAGAATCTTCTTGTGCTCGCTAATGGCACCGATATGTCTGGATGGGTAACGTACCCCCCGAAATATTCACTTCCATTCTATATGTATTATCAGGGCATAAGGGGGGGGGTGGGCGCTAACGACGAGCCCTCCTATTACCCTGGAGAGCAAGTAATCCCACACCGTGCCATTTGTGTCCATAGGCTCCCTATGCGGGATCTCATACTGCAGAAGGTGCCTATGGGTGACATGATGCCTATTGGGGGCTACAAGGACACTATTTTGGCCTCTGTAAGCTGAATCGCAGCCTTTGGATACATCCGACATACAGTGTGAGCCACGAGCTTTGCAAAGTGCCGCGTGGAATCCCCCGTAGACCGTCGGCCATTGCTGGCATGTAGCACCTGGAAGTGTAGGGTTTTTCACAGACCTGAGTCCAGGTTGCAGTAAGTCAGTGAGTGGAGCGTCCCAAAGGGCGGGAGCGTCCCTGTGCCTAATGGCATTGACATTTAGACATTAGGAGGCCATCAGGGCGCTGGCGATACCCTCTGGGGGGATGCGATTATGTTCCGTGCTGCACATGTGGACTTACTACACTTACTTGCGTCATTGGCAATGTAATTAGGAGCCGTGTTTTCCCATTAGTGGTTTTGGCATTGTGGGATGTCTCCTTGAATTATGGCTGACGGAGCAGTATGTGCGTCACTCCGGGTCTCTGGGCAGAGCTGAGTCTCCTGTTCTTTGTTTCAGTGAATCATACAAGTTGACAACAGAATTAGGGCCACCTACCGCCAGAGCCCAGCGCCGCGGATCAGGGATTATGGCAGCTAATAATGAGCGCCCTGCACCCTGCCGGCGGTATATTAGCTACATCTCTGTCACCTGGCTGACAACCAAGATGACCGCAGCTACCAGAAGGGTTGTCACCACATGCCTGTGTACAGAGTTTAGTGATGACTGCGATGCGGCCAAACTGCTCGTCCTCCAACTTTCCCTCGAACAGAATTTGTCAGAAGACGACGACTCAGGGTCTTACACCTATTATAGGATGAAATGTTCTCGAAATGATTTCTAGAATTAATAATGACCTCATGTCTGCAGTGACAGGATTATAAAGCCGTGCCGGAGCCTGTGCGAGGCGGTGAGGAACAGCTGTGCCCCCATCATGGCGTGTTATGGGTACCCGTGGCCAGAAATACTGAAGTGTGAACAGTTTACTATTGATCATGGGATGTGCATCTCCACTATCAGCAACGACACAAGAACTGCCGGAAGCAGTAAGTGACGTCCGACACAATATATCCTGTATTGTACTCCAGAGCTGCACTCACTGTGTACATACATTACATTACAGATCCTGAGTTACCTCCTGTATTATACCCCAAAGCTGCACTCACTATTCTGCTGGTGCAGTCACTGTGTACATACATTACATTACTGATCCTGAGTTATAGTCTGTATTATACTCCAGAGCTGCGCTCACTATTCTGCTGGTGCAGTCACTGTGTACATACATTACATTACTGATCCTGAGTTACATCCTGTATTATACTCCAGAGCTGCACTCACTATTCTGCTGGTGCAGTCACTGTTACATACATTACTGATCCTGAGTTACATCCTGTATTATACCCAAGCTGCACTCACTATTCTGCTGGTGCAGTCACTGTGTAATACATTACATTACTGATCCTGAGTTACAGTCTGTATTATACTCCAGAGCTGCCTCACTATTCTGCTGGTGCAGTCACTGTGTATATACATTACATTACTGATCCTGAGTTACATCCTGTATTATACTCCAGAGCTGCACTCACTATTCTGCTGGTGCAGTCACTGTGTACATACATTACATTACTGATCCTGAGTTACATCCTGTATTATACCAGAGCTGCACTCACTATTCTGCTGGTGCAGTCACTGTTACATACATTACATTACTGATCCTGAGTTACATCTGTATTATACTCCAGAGCTGCACTCACTATTCTGCTGGTGCAGTCACTGTATATCATACATTACATTACTGATCCTGAGTTACATCCTGTATTATACACCAGAGCTGCACTCACTATTCTGCTGGTGCAGTCACTGTGTACATACATTACATTACTGATCCTGAGTTACATCTGTATTATACTCCAGAGCTGCACTCACTATTCTGCTGGTGGAGTCACTGTGTACATACATTACATTACTGATCCTGAGTTACATTCTGTATTATACCCAGAGCTGCACTCACTATTCTGCTGGTGCAGTCACTGTGTACATACATTACATTACTGATCCTGAGTTACATCCTGTATTATACTCCAGAGCTGCACTCACTATTCTGCTGGTGGCAGTCACTGTGTACATACATTACATTACTGATCCTGAGTTACATTCTGTATTATACTCCAGAGCTGCACTCACTATTCTGCTGGTGCAGTCACTGTGTACATACATTACATTACTGATCCTGAGTTACATCCTGTATTATAGCCCAGAGCTGCACTCACTATTCTGCTGGTGCAGTCACTGTGTACATACATTACATTACTGATCCTGAGTTACATCCTGTATTATACTCCAGAGCTGCACTCACTATTCTGCTGGTGCAGCCACTGTGTACATACATTACTGATCCTGAGTTACATCCTGTATTATACCCAGAGCTGCACTCACTATTCTGCTGGTGCAGTCACTGTGTACATACATTACATTACTGATCCTGAGTTACCTCCTGTATTATACTCCAGAGCTGCACTCACTATTCTGCTGGTGCAGTCACTGTGTACATACATTACTGATCCTGAGTTACATCCTGTATTATACTCCAGAGCTGCACTCACTATTCTGCTGGTGCAGTCACTGTGTACATACATTACATAAGAAGTAAAAAGCTTCCAAAAATAAGTGTTAATAGTTTATATGTATGAATTATCAAAATGCAAAGAGAAATGTAAATCCCATCAGTATCTGGTGACTGCCCGTCACCTCCATCATCAGTATCTTGGGACCGCCCGTCACCTCCATCATCGTCAAAAACTGTATGTGGATATCAAGAATAACTGCTGAAAGTGAAGGGCGGTCACCAGATATAGAGGGACTCGGTATATTTGGATTATATAGGACCCGGGACACTAATGCTCCTCTTCTCTCTTACAGCGGTGCCCCGTGCCAGCTGCAGGGACTGTGAACTCGATGAGGCCAGCTCTGCCAAGGAGATCCTGGATACTTTCTGTGCTAATGATTTCAGTAAGTGCTGACATGATGCACACCTCGAGTGCTGCCGCCACTTAGCAAAGCTTGTACCCGTGCCAGCGTCATCTGTGCCCACTGTAAATGTGTACAGGTAACAGCAGGGAGGGAGACGGATGCCAACTGTACAATGTGCATCTACGCTGCCGCCATCTCCACTTAGATAAATTCCTTTTGATCTTGTCCCTTCGTTGTCACCGCTGCCCTTTTGGACACAGATGACAGCACCCGGTATAACGTGCCCTTTCGTCTCATCATTAGTTAATGGGCAGAGTAGAGGGGGCTTACTCAAGACCCTCTTATCTGTAAGAGCGCTCCACGCTCTGGAGGATCTGACACATTATATAGATTAATTTCAATGGCCAGCTTGCAATATACAATTCATCCTGTGGTGGCGCTGCAGGGAAATCAGACACCTGATGATCTCCACCGATCACTGGTGATCACAACCTCTTTAAAAGTAAATGAAGCAGTTACGTTTAAAAAAAAAAAAAAAACACTTTAAATAAGTTGGATAAAACAAGTCTGCCTTCTTCCAAAGCAGCGCCACCCCTGTCTATTGGTTGAGAGTGGTGTTGCGGTTCTGCACCATGTCTGAATGAAGCCTATCCTTTTTTTTTTTAGAGCTGTTCTGGGAAGAATGCAGCCATGTTTTTCTAGTAATAGACAACCCCTTTAAGGGAGGGGAAAAAAAATAAATAAATCGGGGTCAATGGCTTATGTTATAATTTATAAAAGCCTCAATCCTTTGCTCCAGCTCAGGCCGCTTTGGTGTTCGCCACTGGAACAGGAAGTGATGACGTCCCCCAACCAGTCACCTGACCTCTGCAGCCAATCATTGGCTTCGGCAGTCACACTCCGTGCTGGCAGAGACCACCGCAATGATGGAGCAATGTTATTTGCCTTGGATCCCAAATTTTTAGAATTTGGAAAACCTCTTTAATAAAGACAAGAAACGCCAAACTGAAGGGGGAGAAGCATCTGTCAGCTGCTCCCAGGCAATCAGACCCCCAGTATCTAGGCCACCGTCCAGCGCCCATGCATCATCCCACCGGCTCGTGTCATCTGGGACACTTCTGTTTATTCTATGTATTTAACCTACATTTCATGGAGAGCGAATTACAAATCTACGTCTCCATAGGTCACGATTCAGAAAAACATGGTTGCTTTCCACCAAGAACAGCGCCACGCCCTATCCACAGGTTGTTAGTGGCATTGCAGCTCATCCCCATTCACTGCAGCAGAGCGGAGCTGCAATCTGTGGCCAGGGGAGGCGCCGTTTCTGGACAGAAGCAGCAAGATTTTTCTAACTAGGGAGAATCTTACGCGGGCAGGTGGCGCGATGATACATTGCTGCAGGTGAACGATCCTTCACTGAATAGTTCAGACCCATAAATGGCAGCGGCGTCTCCAGAGCGGCGCTCGTCCGAGGAGTAGATACTTTGGAAAGTCATGCTTTCTGTCTCAGAAGCCGGCTGCGTATACAGGAGGCGAGCCCTGTGTATGGGGAGAGAGGTGACGGGAGCCCCCCTTGTAAAAGTAAATTACACGCCGCTGACACTGGCTCTGGGACCATATAAAGACACAAGACTCAGGCTGATGGCGTGTCATGTCTCCATCCAGGGAAGCAGCGCCGGATTCGGCGGGGTAGTAGCTGTATACAGTATATAGCGTCTACTACAGAGTATAGCTGCCTTTGAAGAAACCTTTTCATTGGGTTACCCAAAAACTAGTCAAACAGTATGGGGGGGTCCCAACCTGTGGCTCTCTGGCTGCTGAAAAACTACAAGTCCCAACATGCTCCGACATCTGCTGGGTAATATACTTTTAAGAGAGCGTGCTGGGAGTTGTAGTTTTGCAGCAGCCGGTGAGCCACAGGTTGGTTCATGAACAGGCTGTTGCAGTTTTGCCATAGCTCCATAAGGGTGGAGGGAGCGCTGGGAGTTGTGTGCAGCTCCGCATGGGTGGAGGAAGCGTCGGGAGTTGTGCGCAGCTCTGTACGGGTGGAGGGAGCTTCGGGAGGTGTGTGCAGCTCCGTACGGGTGGAGGGAGCTTCGGGAGGTGTGTGCAGCTCCTTACGGGTGGAGGGAGCTTCGGGAGTTGTGCGCAGCCCCGAATGGGTGGAGGGAGAGTTGGGAGTTGTGCGCAGCTCCGTACGGGTGGAGGAAGCGTCGGGAGTTGTGCGCAGCTCCGTATGGGTGAAGGAAGCGTTGGGAGTTGTGCGCAGCTTCGTACGGGTGGAGGAAGCGTCGGGAGTTGTGCGCAGCCCCAAATGGGTGGGGGGAGAGTCGGGAGTTGTGCCCAGCTCCGTACAGGTGGAGGGAGCGTCGGGAGTTGTGTGCAGCTCCGTACGGGTGGAGGGAGCTTCGGAAGGTGTGTGCAGCTCCGTACGGGTGGAGGGAGCTTCGGGAGGTGTGTGCAGCTCCGTACGGGTGGAGGGAGCTTCGGGAGTTGTGCGCAGCCCCGAATGGGTGGAGGGAGAGTTGGGAGTTGTGCGCAGCTCCGTACGGGTGGAGGAAGGGTCGGGAGTTGTGCGCAGCTCCGGATGGGTTGAGGGAGCGTTGGGAGTTGTGCGCAGCTCCGTATGGGTGGAGGAAGCGTTGGGAGTTATGCGCAGCTTCGTACGGGTGGAGGAAGCGTCGGGAGTTGTGCGCAGCCCCGAACGGGTGGAGGAAGCGTCGGGAGTTGTGCGCAGCTCCGGATGGGTGGAGGGAGAGTTGGCAGTTGTACACAGCTCCATACAGGTTGAGGGAGCGTTGGGAGTTGTGCGCAGCTCCGTACGGGTGGAGGCAGCGTCGGGAGGTGCATGCAGCTCCATCTCTTATTTTTTCTTTCTGCAGCTGCCAAAATTCGCATCACAAGGAGGAACACGACCTCCAGCTCCGTCTCCGACTTTGATGTGGACTCCAGGGTGGATGTCATAAAGCACGGCTCGCTGTCCAGAGGGGATGTCCTCCCCAGACTGCAGCAGTGGCTGGATCTGGACGCTACGTGTGTGCAGAACATAATGCGGGGGACCCGGACGGGCACTTATGTCGTCAGCGGGGAAGTGCAAAAAGACAAGATTGTGGTGCACAACGCTTATGCCTGGCAGAAGAGGAACAAGAACCTGCACTTCGCTGCCAAGAAATGGAAGCATCATAAATGCAGATCGTAGGACTCCCAGGGCGGCGGAGGCGACATATGACAAGTTCCCCCTAAAAATCAGTATATCACCAGTAAATGTAAGCCCTTGTGTTATCTCTGCTGTATCATAGTCTGATCCTGGGAAAGCTGGGTGGCATCACATATGGCCACCATTACACCCCCCAGCTTTATTGAACCAGACTGGGCAGACCCTCTCCCCTGGAGAGCAGAGAAGGTGGGTGAAGTAATGGAGGCCATAGAGGTGGTCACACAGCTTTCCCGGGAACAGATAAGTAATTGTTATTCACTGGTGAAAGATGTACTTAAAGGAAGAGACTTATTAAAGGGGTTGTCCAACTTACAAAATAAAAAATAAATAAAAAAAATTCAGAAGCAATGTGACAAAAGAAGGCAGACTCACCCACCCTAAACCACAAAGCTGGAGCACAGGCAGCTCAGGGGGTCTACGGCAGCACAGCAAGCAGTGACATCCTGTTCTTTGGTCACCTGACTGCAGAGCTTTGTGATTGTCTGCAGCAGTCAGGTGACTGCAATGGGATGCAATTATTCCAGTCAGCTGATCGCTGCAGCCAATCACAAACCTCTGCAGTCAGGTGACCAACGGATGTCATTGCTTCCTGTTCTGCCGTAGACCACCGGAGCGGGCTGTGTGGGAGTCATGGACATTAGATTGGACACGTCATGGGTTTTAGCCTTTTCTTGCTTCTGAATCAAGCCGTGGACAACCCCTTTAAATCATGATTGTCATGAGTGCAACAAATCTTTACGAATAGCCCTTTAATGCACCAAAAATGTGAGGAACTACCCAGGGTAATGGCGAGTAGCCCTCCTACCGGGCAGTATGGCGTCCTCTTATAACGCTCGTTTTGGAGAGAACGTGCTGAGCCTGCGGCGGAGGACTGTATATAGCACTGTATATATGTGGGATGGAAACCAATACATTTGAGGCTGTAAGAAACGTCTGGTGTGTGTGCGTCATTTATTGGCGGCCCCTGCATAGAGACCAAATGCCTATTTGCAGGAGACCTGGGAGCATCGATCATTGGGATAAAACGTGCAAGTAGGAGGCAGCACGGGATCGAGGGGATTACAGCACGGTTGGACCCCGTGACTCCCGTGCAGACACGATTACATCTGCTGATTTGCTGCTCATTTCTACCCCCCACCGTTCCCAGCCTGCACGAGGCATTAAGACGATTACATTCCCTTACGTCACAGCGGCAAGGGGGGCTCAGCGCTTACCAAACAGCAGGGGCTTCAGGCTCAGCGTCTTCATGTCGTACAGCTTGTTGCTGCCCAGTTCCATTTTCTGTTTGTAGCCGACCTGAAAGAGAAGAGCGATCAGTACAATCCTCCGGGTGTCACACGTATTAGCCAGGACATGGCTCTATTGCACCAAGCATTGTGCAATACTTCTCTTGTCCTGTGGTGGCGCTGCGGGAAAATGGAAGATTCATCATCAGCGGATCGCAACAGTGTCACTCTGTGATCGGAGGGGATCTGATCACAAGAACGGGGGTCCGGTGTCTGTGCATAGATTATGCGCATGTGTGACCGTAGAAGAAAGCCATGCATAAGCACGACAGCATCAGTCACACAGGGGACACAGGATCCCTGTTCTCGTTTTCAGTGGGGGGGTCTTTATGGTCAGACCACCACCGATCATTCATTTATAACCTAGACACAAAGCAAAAAAGGGGACAGAAATAGGGCCGCTTGGAGTTCGGTGGACACAAACAGTGGGGGAGGGAGACCCTAATGTATGGGGTCCTGGAGGGGGCTGTCACATACTGGGGTCACTGGAGGTTAAGACACATTCCTTCAAGGGAACAAGAATCTGTACAGAAATCTAAGATCCAAGTCCGGTCAGAACTGAAAATTCCCCCTCTCCCGGTGATGGACTAATACCAGGATTATGCAGCATGTGACAACTTAGTGTGTATGGGGGGCATTTAAAGGGCTCGTCAAACTTTTTCTTTTTTACTTATGTTAAATGCATGTATTGTTGGCTAGAAAATCCATTTTTAATTGTGTTTTTATTAAAAAAAAAAAAAAGTGCAACGTTTGCCTTTATATCTTCCATATTACATTGTCTGTTTCAGGCTGCAGAACGAGCAATCTAAGAATCCGTCAGCGAGCTCGTTCTGATGGTCCAACGGGACAGTTTTTAACTCTTATCTGCATTTTCTGAGCGCCACTCAGCTGATTTATGACCACGGGCAACATTGAATGTGCAGAGAAACAAAAGAGCCTGGTAAAGCAAAGCTGTGCAACATTCTTAATTAAACCAAAAAGCAAAAATAATATTTAGCGCCAAATACATGCATTTAAGAAAAAAAAAAAATAATAATAATAATTGTACCCAGAAGTGGACTACACCCCCCTAACTCATCTCTATCTACGCCACTGCTGGATATTATCTATTGTTCCCTGTTATCAGCCAGTCTCTGAGAATAATAATAGCTGTCGGTGGAAAGCAGTTGATTCTAATTGTACAAAAAGGTGTGCAAAATGTCCTATTTTTGCATCTAGGAAAGCTGAAAATATGGGATAGTAATACTAGATGGAGGCATCGCCAGAAACTTATTGCTTCAGGAAACGCTGATATTTCTGGGAAGTTTTTGTACGGGGGTTTTTTAAGATTTTATTTTACTCAGAAGCGTTCTTTGCAACCTTTTGATTGTACAGTGCCTAATTTGGAGCAGACGCCGCTCCTGAGGAGGGACATGCACTTTTTTTTTTTTCCCAATCAAGTACTTTTTCAAAAACCTCCAGTGTGAACACAGCCTTATACTTCTCACAGCCGATTACCTCCAGCTTGCATCCTAGATAATCCTCTGTGAGAGGAAAGTGTTAATCCGATTTGATGAAGTAATGGCATAGCTCGATGATTGTGGAGGTCCGATGATTGGGACCCTCCCGAGCTCCAGGGCTACTGCGCATGGAAAAACAGTGATGGGGCTGCAGATCTAAATCAATGCTTTGACCCTTTAATCCTTTTGACCCTTGGTTATACCCTTTAAATGCCTTTAACTCTAATGTCTGCAAATTCCTCTGCATTGCTGATGAATGCAGGAGCTGACAGCAGATTTTCATGGTGGATTTCCATTTGTGTGGTGAAATCCACAGTGAATCTGCAGCACGATCTGTGAATTGGGTCATGCGTGGGTTCCATTCGTCTCCCATAGATGTGGGGCGCCATCATTTATACAACTGGGGTTGTCTCATCATGAAGGGGCTCCAGCTCGGGACCTCGCCTTCTGACCGAGAATGAGGATCCTCTCCATATAAGCGGCTCCCGTTCCAAAAAAAAAAACCTCAAACCAACCTCGTATTACATGGACGTCCATTCATCCTATCAGCCGCCATGTAATACTACATTTCCCCTCACAGGTTTCCTCCAACCTACTACTATGGGGCCACAGGGTTGCAGGACAACAGTCCAAAATTTTCAGGTAAAATCCAGACAAATTCAGATCTCTAGTCTTTTTTGGTCACAGGTGGGTCGGGGTCTCTCCTGCAATGCTGGGGGGCTGCAGTGCCAGCAGCAGGATCTGGTGCAGCAGATAAGTGCTCGGCCCTGTATGTATGCAGCATTCTCTGGAGTGGGGGGCCACTGAGGGCCCCGTGTCGGCCATGTTTCTACACCTGCGTCTTCGTAGATCGATAGCCGCACAATACCCAGCGATGTTACAGCCGGCAGAGAAACGTACAAGTGATCGAAGGAATAATAAAAAGTAAAAAATAATGAAAAAAAAAAAAAGAATAAAACCAATACGAGAGCATTATAAGGAATCGCCCCATCAGGAGCCGCCGCGTCATCAGAAAAGAGCAGATTATTTTCTACCGTGAAGAGAAAAATATATTGAATTGGCGGAATTGCCGATTGTTGGTTATTTCGCATCCTAAATAAAAAATAATAAAGTCGTCCAGAAATCAAGATGGTCCCAATACAAGCGGCACCTCAGAGACACGGACCGGAAAATGTGAAAGACGAGGAAACGGAAAGTGGAGAGCGACGGCTGGGCACAACCCTGGAGACAGCTCCCCTATGTCGGTGTGGGGCCCCTTCTAGTGACCAGTGAGGGGCCCAGACATCGGACCGCGGTGGGAACCACTCCAGCATTACTGGGGTCCGGCCGCCTCACCCACAATGGGCGCATTCACTTATTAACACTAGCAACCAATCAGCTGGCTGCTATCATTTTTTCAGGCAGCGGCATGGAAAGAAAGCGACGTTCTGATTGGTTGCTATGGGTAACTCCTCACCGATGCGTTTCACTTTACAACCTCTGCCGCAAAAGTCACCTGACCTTGCCGAGAGCTGACAGCGGCGGTCACGTGCCCCGTCACCCACCTTGATGCCCTCCAGCCGGGGCAGGTAGCTGTACGGGGCGCTGCCGTCCTCGTGCCGCAGGGGAGGTCTGTGCTCCGGGGCCGGGGTGGCGGCGGCCGCTCCCCCGGTGTCGTCTCCGCTCTGGCTGCCGTTACTGTAGTAGACGTAGAGCAGCAGCGCGATGACATTCAGGATGTAGACGTGCACGAACACCATCACCACCACGAAGTACGAGCGCGAGCACACGCTGTTCCCCTTCTGGATGCCGGCGAGCCGGTCCCTGATCGGCGGCTCCTCGTCATGTGCCGGAGCGCTGCCCCCGATCCCGCCGGCCTCCATCCCGACCCCCGGCCTGAGCGACACGAGCCGGGGCCGCGCGTCACCCGGGCAACCGCGCGTGCTACCTGCTGGCGACACCTGGGGGCGTGACCGCTGACGTCACGGGAGGACCAGGAGGGAGGTTGCTAGGAGACCGCCGATTCCTCGTGTGATTGACACGTTCTAATCCTCCCGCAGTAGAGCGGCGCCGGCTTACTGCAGTCACGTGACTCATTTAAAGGGGCCATCGCCTTTCGAGACTTCTTTATTTTTGTACTTGAATGCATGTATTAGTGGCTAAATATCTTTTTTATAATGGGATACCATTAAACATTTTGCACCATTTCCTTCCTACAGCCTCCAGTTGCACTGTCTATTGCCCCCTGCAGAAGGAGTAAACTGAGAACTTGTCAGTGAACTTGTTCTGAAAGTCTAATGGGGAGTTTAACCCTTTTATTAGACTTCACCTGCACTCCTCAGCTGGTTTAGGTTCAGTTGAATGTGCAGCAACACAGAAGGTCTGCCAAGGTCACAAGGAATTTTTTTTTTATTGGATCTATTTGCAAAAATTATATTTAGCCCAAATACATGTATTTAATAAAAAAAAAATAATAAAGTCCCTTTAAGTAATAGAAATGTGGAGTTAGTGTTTCTGATTTTGGAGGGTTGTAATAAGAAATTTTGCAAATATCTGCATTAAAATGTTCCACCGTTCTTAAAATAGTAACTTCTATTTCAGCTCGTTGCTTTGGAGGACCACCGCTGCTAGACAAGACCGTGTGCAATGCTTACGCTTCGCGGATTGCTGGAGGGCGCTGTTCTCGCTCAGCATCATGCTTACCAGCTAGACAGCAGCGGTGGTCGGTTGCTACGAGGTGTAGGAGAATCACTAGTTTGGCTATCGGCAGCTCCATCGTGTCACGTTCAGACAGCACATATACAAGATCCCTGCAGGTCGTCACCCATCTTTCCCAGCTTGCGGACAGGGAACGGCGCAGAAGCTGCATCTAAAAATATCTGCAATCTTGGACTTATCAAAACAAAGCCGCGGCGCCTTCATGAGGAATCGCATTCCCCTGGAGATAACGGCGAGGAGCTGGTGTTTGTCAAATCCCACACACTTCTCAGCTCGGCGGTGGCACGACCCTCTGGGTATTTATAGCCGCACATTCGGTGAGCTGCGTACGCCCCCCTCCTAATCCCAGCATATTCTGCAGGGCGGACGTCTCATTTATCTACGATAGGACTGGCACAGAGAGGCTGCTGGAAGAAACGGGACAACGGCCCCAAGGAATCAGACTAATAGCAGAAAGGGTTAACCTGCAGGAAGCGCACTGCGTAGAGGACACACGGTCCATTAATCCAGAAACTGATAGTCTGGAATCATCTTAATCCAGCAAAAATAGGGGCACTATAAGAAACATGGGGGTCCGCTGTGGTGGTCCTCTAAGCCTCCCATAAAGATGAAGAGTCATAGTCGGGCACTATCACATCCCATACTTCTCTTCAATGCCTTCACTCAGAATTTGCAAAATTATCTCCAGATGACACTGCGCAGAACAGTCCGGCCTCACTCTCTAATCAGACCCCTCTGGGTGTGACGGACATGCTCCATGCTGCCCCCATCATCTCTCACGCGAGGGAGAATGTGCTACATTCTCCATGGCCAGCTGGGCAGCACCAGGGGTCACTATTGTGCCATCTTGTGCAGATGAAGGACAGGGAGGAATCAATGCAACATTTCGATTGCCGATAGCGGCAGCTTGGGGAATGCTAATCCCCCCAATCGCAGCTCTCTGGGGGTAAGTGTGGAAGTGATGCCCACCGGACTAATCAAGGATCATTTGCATATGCTAAGCAACAGCGATAAAAGTTGCTTTTGTGGATCATTCTAGACTCAATACAGGGGACCTGCCAAGTTCCCTTTATTTGAAAAAGGAAAAAACCCTAATGGAACACCCCTTTAAGGGCCGTATAAATTGGAGCAAGATTGGAACTCCGTGCATGGACTGGCCGGCGGCTCTCCGTACTCGAGCGTCAAAGCTGCATAGAAATACATGGAGCGGTCTAGAGAGCCGCCAGCCAGTCCGTGCGCTGTGGTCTGATCTTGCTCCGTCTGACTGTGCCCTAAGAGTGAATTCAGACATGGCAGATCTGCTCCTGCTATTTTTCTGACTACTCCATTTTGCACTAACCCTGCACATGCTGCAAAAACCAACCAGGTGAACGGCGCCAATTTGTATCAGCTATACCCCCTAATACTTCTCACCACTGAGCATTTGCTTCCATGAAAACAGCTCAGTTTCAGATACCTGCGCTGATATATTGCAGCAGAAAAACGTGTGCTGTCGTGCCTGTGTATTATCATTCTTAAGAAATGACGGTCAATAAAGGAGCCTCATCATCCAAGACCCCCAGATTGTTTTGCGAACATTCGGGCTGCAAAGGAAAATTTAAAAAAAATTCTGCACGTTACATGTTTTTAAAAAGTGTTTTTTTTGTTTTTTTTTTGTAATTCTATTTTTTCTGTATAATTGTACAACAGTTCAAAATTACAGTTTGCATAATAATCTAATTCTATTAACAGCCATTCAAAAAATTGAACTACTTTTCCAACACTTGCCATCTGGAACAAAAAGGAAAAAAGATCAAAAAAAGAAAAAAACAAAGATCAACCCTTTCACTGCCCAAACAATTCTCTGCAGGATGATGGAGCGCTGGAAGGGTTAAACAAGAAGGAAAAGAAAGGAAGGGGGGAAAAAAAGAAAAAAAACATGGAAAAGAGCAAAGTCTGGAACGGTCGGCCTCTTACGGCATCTACTAGGGTAATGGAAGGCGCCTGGTATTTAAGAAAAACGTGTAAGAGGATGAAAAAATTTAAACGGACAACGTTCCAAAATTAACGAGCGGGGTAAGAAAAGTGGATTCTCTGATTTTCGTCACATTCCTCAGAGCTACTGGGTTTCTTTGCAGAATCGGTTCCTCCACAACATGCGCTCGCTGCTCCCAGGGACAACGCTTCACCCTCTATGTATCATGGAAATCCTTTAACAAAGTTCTTCTACGCTGCTCGGCTATATGCATCTGATTCTCCAGGTCCTGGGGGAGGAACAGGCAGATCAGTCAAGGTCCAGTCTCAATTTTTAAAGAAAAACATGGCTACTTTCGGCAAACAGCGCCACACCAGTCCGTAGGTAATGTCTGGTATGGCAGCTCAGTTACTTTGGAGTGAATGGGGCTGAGCTGCAATACCACAAACGACTGGTGGTTTCTGTAATGAAGCCATGTTTCACAACCATAAGACCACCCTTGAAAATCACCCACATCATGTGCCTTTAACAGCCGCCGGTGGAGTGGTTCTCCACCCGCGGCTCTTAACCTGTTAAATCCTGCTGCCAGCAGGATTTAACATTCACCAGTGTGAAGTGGATCATTCCACTCTCTGATCAGCACCTCCATGGTGTGATCCAGTGGATTGTTATGACAGCTATGACCCCCGTGCTTGTCAGAACATACTCCTGAGAACGCAGTCCCATGGCTGGTGTTCATAGGAGATGGTTCGGGTCTCGCCACCGGAGAATCCTCGCTGCGCACGAAGTTGGTAGTCACAGAATGACTGTAGACTTTCATGATAAACCAGAACAACTCCATTAACAGAAGAATCTTCCGCTTTTCTGAGCATAATCTAAAATAAAAATGACTCGAGTTCTGCTTATTTCTTCAGCAGCAAAAAAATATCTCCCCGAGTTATGGACAATCCCCTTCTCCTGGGGTCTGACACGGCTTGCAGTGCGATCGATGTAAGATATGACACGTATAGAGTGATCTTTAATGAGAGAGATCTAAAACCGTTCTATAAAATGGTCCCTGAATTCTGGAAATCTGCACTGCGCTGCTGAACGTAAAATAGGCGACAGCCCAAACTTTATGGCTTCAGGTGAAATGGAAAAGTGGCAGCACTCACCCCTCTGTCGTAGCTGTCGGCTCTTTCTACCTTCCAGGAAAGGTTCTCGATCTCGGCCTCCAGCTGGGCCTGCTGATACTCAAACTGCAAGTGGAAATCAGCGAGATGTGAACACGGCATAAACAGAAAACACTAGAGACCGCTCCGCTCTCGTGAGCTTACCAGCTTCTTGCGTGGGCCAGACTCCATGTAGTAAGCATAGGGATATGTATATTGCAGAGTGTATCGGCACTGAATGTGGAGGGAAGAGAAACACAAAACTGGCGTTAATGGTGGGACCAACACTCCAGATCTGGATGCGATGCCCATAGCAATTCACTCCGATCTGTCCGATTCTCGGGCAGTGCTTGTAATGACGTACCAGGGGACCTGTATAGGAAATTACTCCGTACACATGTAGAACGAGAGATATTTCCTACACAGGTTTCTGGGAGGGTCAGAACCACTGCAGGAAAGGAGGAAATGATGACCAGGGAGAAGTGAAAGGAGACCAGACCCCAGGTAACATGCAATCAGTGACCAATGCCGGACTCGTAACCCATGCCACAATGTCTCACCTTTGCCAGCAGCTTTGCAGCATTTTGCAGGTACTGCCAATCAATCCAGGTGCCAAGGTTGTTCATTACCCGTTCTTGAATCTTCTCCTGAATTTGCTGGTAGGTCTGAGCTTCCAATTGCAGACTCTTATTATGATTTTCCCACTGCCAGACAGTAAAACAAAGTAGGATAAACCTGGGCTTCGCTTATACCAGCACTAAGCTGGTTGGCCAATATGATTTTTTGGAGTCTTCTGACGGATCTTACCCTCTCAAAGTAGAAGAGGTATTTCTTGAGGGCCTCTCTGGCCTGAGCCTGCTGACTCTGGTTTACAATATCGGGGTTTTCTTTATATCGGCTGCACTCGTAATATTCGCTTCCGTGTGTTTTCCAGTCACCAAGGCACATCCAGCAGAAGTCTGACCACACAGAATTACTAGATTATTATGTGAGCAGAAACATTTTGCATCCTGTGGCTGTCAGTGCATGCTGGGAGTTGTAGTATTGCAACAGCAGAATGGGGCGACTAGTCTACAGTAATGGCAGCACTAACCACAGATCCACTTTATTCACGTTTGTACAGGTAACGTTACCCATCACAGAGACACTTACCGTGCTTGCACTTGGAACATTGCTGTAAGAGATTAAACATAGTGTTACATGAGGGTCATCCAAACACTCCGCTCACGTGCAACGTTTAATGGGGGATTCTGTCAATCGATAGTCATGCATTAAATGTCTGAGAAAAGGGGGCCGACAAGAGAGGCGACAGCATCCCCAGACATCAAATATTTATGGCATATATGAGGGATGAGCCAAACATCCAAGGATATGATCGGTGGAGGTCTGACCTATGGGACCCCCACCGATCCAGAGAATAAACAGTGATGATGCCCATAACAGTCTCGGACTGCACAGCCGTACCCCTGCCACACATCAGAACAACTCATTCATAGCAATGGTGACATTCTGCAACTTCCTGTATGTCCGGTCAGAGAACAACAGTGGATACAATGCACTGAATATAAAATGATGGCACATCGTAGAACCATGCCATCACTGTAAAAGAACAAAGAGCACAATACTGAAGTCAGGTCAACATCTTAACAAATGCATTTATTGTTCATTATTACTCACCATGTGGTTGCAACCTCCATTTTTTTCAATACAGATATTGCACTTGGGGCACTATAAAAAGAAAAAAAATATATATATAAATTTGTATATTCAATACATATACAGTGGCAAGTAAAAGTTTGAACACCCCTGGTCAAAATTACTGTTACTGTGAACAGTTAAGCAAGTTGAAGATGAAATGATATTTAAAAGGGCTAAAGCCAAAGAAGACATTTCCTTTGTATTTTAGGGGAAAAAAAAATACAAAATATATGCATGTAGTAATTTTTAAAATGTAAAAGATGAAATAAAAATAAAATTTTGTATTTATATACACACAAAATTCTTCCAGTTCTGTGAGATTCCTGAATCGTCTTGCATCCCCTGCTATTTGAGGTCTAGCCACAGAGTTTCAATGATGTTCAGATCAGGGGACTGCGAGGGCCATTGTAACACCTTCAACTTGCACCTTTTGAGGTAGTCTATTGTGGATTCTGACATGTTTTGGATCATTATCCATTTGTAGAAGCCATCCTCCTCATCTTCTTCCTCTTCCTCTTTTGACCTTCAGCTTTTATACAGATGTTATGTTTGCATCAAGAATTTTTTGTAATTTCATTGAATGTTCCCCGTGCCACTGGCTGCAACAGAACTCCGAACCATGATTGATCCACCCCCATGCTTAATGGTTGTTGAGATGTTCTTTTCCTGAAATTATGTGCCCTTTTTCCTCCCCACATACCTTTGATCATTGTGGCCATAGTAATATTTTAACCTCATCGATCCAAAGGACTGGTTTCTAAAATTCTTCAGGCTTGATTAGATGTTCTTTTGTGTACTTCTGATGCTGAATTTTATGGTGAGAATACAGGAGAGGTTTTCTTCTGATGACTCTTCCATGAAGGCCATATTTGTGCAGGTGTCTCTAAACAGTAGAACAATGTACCATAACTCCAGAGTCTGATAAATCTTTCTGAAAGTCTTTTGCAGTCAAGTGGGGGTTCCGATTTGTGTAACAATCCTAAAAGCAGCTCTCATGGAAATTTTGCTTGGCCTTCCAGAACTTATCTTGACCTTCACTGTTTCTGGTAAATGTCATTTCTTAATTACATTTCGAACTCAGGAAAGGGCAACTTGAAAATGCTTTGCTCTCTTCTTATAGCCTTTTCCTGCTTTGTGGGCCTCCACCATTTTCAGAGTGCTCGGCAGCTGCTTAGAAGAACCCACGGCTGCTGGTTTTTGGCACAAGATTAGAGGAGGATGGGTTTTTATAAAGCTGTGAAATTTGCATCACCTGACGTTCCCTAAGGAAGATGATGAACAAGCCATAATCCTAATAGGCTAATTAAGGTCTGACACCTTGGTCAAAGTTATCTTAAGCACGCAAATCTCCAAAAACTTTTGCATCGGCCCATTTTCCTTTTTGTAATTTTTAAAATGTAAAAAAAAAAAAAAAACTAACCACAATATATATTATATATATTCACCTAAAATACAAAGGAAATGTGTAATCTTTAACTTTAACCCTTTTAGAGATCATTTCATCTTCAACTTTATTAACTGAGCAAAGTAACAGTAATTTTGACCAGGGGTGCCCAAACTTTTACATGCAACTGTATATATATTCAAAGTAAGGATACGTAGCGCTACACACTTGGGTTAAGGCCTCATTCAGACATCGTGTATCATGGTCTGAGTACGGACCGCAAACAGCGCACTGACCGGGGCCTCCTGACCCGAACTCGACAGCCTGATCTACGCCTAACAGACCCGCAGCCAGTCCGTGCATCGCAGTCCCTACTTGGACCTGTGACACACGGTCGTCTGAATGAGGCATTGCATTGCCAGTTTCAATTGTTCTCACTTTTTCCCCTACATAAATCAAATATGAATAAATGGTTAAACTAGAAAGAGGATGAGATTTTCTGGAACTTGATGTTTTACAATACAGGGAGCCAGCAATTACCGCTGACGTGTAGCCGGATCGCTGACCGCCAGCTCTGACACAGCAAACAGCTGCTGGAAATGCCAGTCTCTTAAAGAAACATCGAACTTTGTGCCAGCGCTGGAGTCAGTGATTTACATGCTTCTTTCTCTATGTTGCAGATCAGGATGAGCCCATATGATTGACAGTTTTTTTGATAAGTGTTCACCACCAGGGGTCCCACTGCCGAGATCCCATCGGAGAACTATCGACTACTACGCCATACAAACGGATCCGAGAAGCAGGACCCCCATAGCTATCAGACACTGGGGGAATTGGTTTTTGATGGTTGGACAACCCCTCTTAAGTTCTGCACATCTTACGTCTTTAGTGTGAGCGCTGATGTAGTTTGCGGTTTCAGAGTCGTCAGCACATTTCGTTAGCCACTTCCGGATGGTGGCGCAGTCTGTGGGGGCATGGTACATTTGGCGGCACCGGAAGCTGATTAAATAACAAGTAGAGAGATGACAAAGCATGGAAGATGAAAACTGTATACAATAGCAGATGCTGCGCCGTATATGAGAGATCAACGGTTATATCCATTATTGAAGAAAAGGTTATCAAATACAACAGCCCAGTGCAAAAAGGGGGAAAGTAAACGGCAGGAAATTTAAAGACAGGAGCCCTTTATAAATAGCCCTGGCAGACGATGCAAGTTCTCAGACTTTTTCCTGACGCAGTAACCCATTTGGGTCTGAAGGCCTCGAGCTGGATATTTCGGTTCCTTGCCAAATGATTTGAGCTCACAATGCATTAACTCTCCAATATTTGCAATAGCAGACAATGCTGCTAGATGCGGTGGTACGGCCCACAGTAGGCCCCCAATTTATAATGGATTCCATTTGTTCAGAGAAAACCGATCTGAACCCAATGTATAACGCGGCCATACAAGGTGTCTATTGCACTAGCATTGGAGAAGCACTTACCAGAAGACTTCGCTGCACCTATTGCACTGCACTCGCCGAGCCTTCGGCTCCTGAACCTGTATGACCATGGGGCAGTCAGCACCGGGGCAGAGCTGCAGCTGATAGTGGCTCTGGGGGAGGAAACAAGAAGAAATAATTCCTCACCTTCATATTGCTATGGAAAAACAGATTTTAAAGGGAACCTGACAAGTATATTTTTCTTTGAAACACTCCGACATTTTAGAGAAAATATAGTTAATAGATACAGAGGTGACTGACAGGTCTCTCCATCACCTGGAGTGGCACTGAGAAAAGCCATCATGGGACGTTCTGGTCTCCGGCAAAGGTCCTAACTATAATTTTTTTTTTTTTTTAAATACATTTTCTGCAACACCGGATCATTTCAGAGATCGTGATTAGGCTAGCATGAATCAGCTGACAAGTTCCCGCTAAAGGAATAGACCCATATTGCTAGGACATGTCATTTTAAGATTGTTGTAGGAATGAACACTGTGATCTCCACTGAACCTGAGAAAAAAGTATTCGCACTGACTTCAACCTGGGAATAAAGGTGACCTCAATGCCGATTTCAGAGTGTTTTCCAGCCGCCGAATGTGCAATGAAAACCAGCATAGAGGCTGCAGCGCTGAATTTACGCCATATTTTCATGTCACATTGGCAGATCCTACTGATCTCATCTTTTTAGGAGATGGGAGTAACCCCACAACCAGAGGTTACCCCCTTATAAAAGGTACCAGTGCAGGAGGTAGAGGAAGGTGGCCTTGTGAATAATTAAAGACAGGATAGCTAACAGAATTTGTTCAAATCGATCCGCTGGACAGGACCCCCGAGAACAGCCTCCTACCTCCCAGCATCCGTGGCTCTTTTGTTTAGCCAGCCTGGCACAATATCTTTGCGTTGTGAATGGCTAATCCAAAGAGGAGTCGTGCATGCCGGGAGGTCGGAGATTGTTCTCAGGGATCCTGTACAGCTGCAGTGTAAAGCATTGGGGAAAGAGCCTCTTTCATCATCCCTAATAATGGTAGTTCTAATGACACATACCTCTACATAGTCCCTGAAAAGATATCGCTTGTATTTGTCCTTCAGTTCTTCATTAGGCAGTAATGGAAAAACAAAATCTTCTGGCGTTCGGAGCAAGCATTCCTGGGCCATGCAGGAGATCCCTGGTGCAAGCAGAATTAGACGGAAGGTGAAAATGATGGATCAATATCTTAATCAAGGAAAAGAAAGCACAAGACGTCATGTAATGCTCTTACCAACGCCGACTCCATCTTTCACTAGAACTGTGCAATGCTGCTCCCAACAGCTGCGGCAAAACTGGTGCTGACAGGCGAGAGACAGCAGGTTCTCCTTCCGGACGAACTGCATGCAGACTGCGCAGTGATGGGAGGAATGTGCCATGACCTGAGGATGAAGAGGGAAGAGCGAGCTCAGATCATGCTCTATAGACACTCCGGTCAATGCTCTATGGTAGGAGATGGAAATAATCGCCAGTAACCCAGTCTACTGCCCTACAGAGGAAGGGTCAAACAGTAGGGTTCCCAAGACCTTTAGTAGTTAAAATTGCAAAGAGCTACTGGTCACTTCTGCAATTTTTCAGTGCTGGCTGTCTCCTAGGCGAGGACCGCAGCACCTACAAGCTCTTTTCTTCAGGGCTTGCGAGTGCTGCTCTGAAGTTGGCTGGATTTCTGGATTCAGATGGCTTCACTGCACCTACGCTCCTCGGATATTGTAGAGGCAATGTTGCAGAATGGGAAAGTGGATGGTTGGGCCAGTGGCGCAATCATGCCAATGATCCAAGCTGTCAATCAAGAGCACACCACCACCGGCAAGCATGAAGCCAGGGAGTAGGGGAGTGGTGCACTCCTGATTAAGAACAATTCTTTTAAAAGGGCTTGTCCAGGACCTAGATACTGATGAATTATGCCAGAATAAGCTCTCAATATCAGGTGAGTGGGGGTTTGAGATCACAAATCCTAAAATATCAGCTCCTGCGGCGGCTGGACGTAAACAGTGTGAGGAGCCAGAGCAGCACAGCTCTGGACACTGTGCACACATGCAAACAGCCGATTGTGGTGGTGCCAGATGTTGTACGGCCACCGATCAGATATGGATGACCTTACAGTACATTAACTGCAGGCTCCCACTACTTGTGCCTAAGCATCTGAAGGATCTGGATGGAGTCCATTAATCAGGACAATAAGAAATGCAGAAAAGTATACAAAGTGCTCACATGTTTAGACGATAGCGGCTGTACCCTGGCGTCAACCGACAACTGTACAGAATTCAGTTTATGCCTGGAAGGAAAAAAAAACAAAAACAATGAGGTCATTAGGAGGCATGCGGTGAGGACGAGCGTGCACGGAGAGGAATGTGCAGCAAGATCTGCTCTAAAAAAGCATCTCCATTCAGGACACACGGACGTAAAGATAAACATACAGTTTAGATTAATTCTGGCCAAAACTTCGATCTAATGAGCTTTATGGGCTCTTCCTAGGAGATAAGGATCAGACACCTGGATTTTAACATGCCCAATCCTTTAGATCTCCAGGAA
The DNA here is from genome assembly GCA_033576555.1 of Oophaga sylvatica. Lineage (NCBI taxonomy): Eukaryota > Metazoa > Chordata > Amphibia > Anura > Dendrobatidae > Oophaga > Oophaga sylvatica. The sequence goes on along the minus strand of JARQOD010000009.1, from coordinate 60,454,495 downwards.
CATAAACCAAACAGAGCATACATTTGTAAAAAACTGAACTTCGGCAGAAAGTCTCCAGCCTGAATATACATGATCGCTCACCCTAGAGCTCATGTGTTATCAGCAGGGAGATGTCTGGCAGCGGCTTATCCATGAAAAGATTGAGATTTGAAATTCCGAAGTGCTAGATCCTCCTCTCCCCTCAACCTGACTATCTGTCGGGGGTCTTTCATACAAATCAGATGTTCGGCAGGTTTGGACAACCTTCATCTAATGTGTATGGGACAAATCACGTAGGTAATGTGCGTCGTCAGTTCCGCAATTATGAGCCCCCTAGTAGCCAAAAGTAGAAAAATAGAAACCCCTGCAATGAGAATCTCACAATGGCACCCCTGTATAACACTACAGAAAAGGGAAAGCTTGCCAAGCAGTTCCCCTCATCAAACACACATTATAACGGTCCAGCAAGTGGATTCACTTGTACATGGTTACTTGTCAAGGTTTGTCTAAATTAGATTCCATGTTGTCATGCTTTAGTATGCTTGAGTGCAGCCTTTTTTTGTATGTCTAAATTAGATAGGCCTGTAATCATTGTTTCTTCAAACGTAGGGTACAGATATCTGGCTCAGTCTGGGGGAAAGGTCTCATTCTGTAAACTGATTTCTTATTACTCACCTTTAAAATCCTTGTCTCGTCACATTCATTGGGAGACGCAAAGATCTTGGGTTATAGCTGCTGCCGCTGTAAGCCAGAGTTTCGTAGCCTCCCCCCAATGCCACGGACAAGAAATACACAACCTCCATTAAGGAAGGAGACAGTTCAGCTTTTATGCTATGGCCAGGGCCAGACAGTGAGTGCTACGTACTGAACACGACGAGCTGTGCAGCCGCAAAGGCCAACTATGAAACAGGAGACAACCTAAGCTTTCTCAGATGACTGCAGGCTCAGCTCTTCAGACAGCGCCGTGTCAAGAAGCGACCTCTCCGCCCTGTCTCCCCCCTGTCTAAGAGACTCCTTAAAAACCCCAAATCAGTACTACGTCATGCAGCTTTTCTTGTATTGATCTTTAAGAAGACGATCAAACCTTCTTCTCTGCATCCAAAGTTGCAAGATGGAAAGTTGAATGATAGGTGTGTATAGGTTATCTGCATTATTAGTCCTTATATATTGGGGGTCAGCAAATAAAAACCTGTAGTGCAAATCGATCCTATAATGGAACATTGATTTTCACGTGCCAGGTGCAGAGAGCAGGAAATGTCAGTAGGAGGCTTAAGAGACCTTAAAGGGATTTTGTATTTTCAGTAAACTATTGTCCCCAAATACACTTTAATGTATTAAAAAAAAACAATACCAAGCTTTACTTAGACTCCCCGGGTCCGGTATTGTTTCTCCACAGCTGCCCCCGGTCTTTGCTGTTTGTCTGCAGCGCTGAACAGCTTTGCCACGGAGCTCAGTCGCACTCCTGATGCAAGTTCAGTGATTGCAGACAAACAACAGAGACCAGGGCAGCAGCTGAATCAGCACTGGACCCGGGAGGATGAATGCAGCGTTCAACAAACAAAACACTTAAAAAAAAATAAAAATAAGGAAAATTGCTTTAAAAGGGGAAGGGGGGAGCTGAAGCTTCAGCAAGTGAACACTGGGAGAACCTGGACACCCACCGCTCTAATATTTCTGAGACTTGCCAATGAAAGTGAACCAAGATGAGTTTCGCCACCGAATGGGATACCTGAAGGAAAAAAAAAAAGTTTTAAATAATATCATGCAATTCCTTAACTCCAGTATCCTATAAATTTAGAAAATCTGATAGTGCAGCAGACACAGACCCACAGGATAATCTGGTGCTGACACTTTCCCGATTACAGCATTGCTCCCAATATCGTCATGGCTTCACAAGGGTTGTGACTGATTGCAAATTCTAGTGTTTTTGCAGCAAGTGAATTAGAATTTTCATTCTTTATGAGAGCCCAATAATCTGTTATATCTGATAATCCAGGTCCCGTTGGTGCTGGATTTTACAGTATATTTCATTAATTTGTGCATACACCCAAGTGTAGAGAAGACTTCTGAGTAATGGACGGAGAAAAGTGGACGAGAAGAACATACAGATGTTCTACAAAAATCAGGAAAAGCGAGCTTCTGACCCCAAAGGAGACAACTGCCAAAGTTACAGGGGGGTCACGGTGATGACATGCACGGAGGGGATCTGACGAGTCTTTGATTAGGCAGGATTGTACTACGCCGCCACATCCCTCAGGGGGTCACTTACTCAGCAGAGATATGTGCGCTGCAATATAAGACCTCTGTGACATGACGGCAGCGACGCACTATCACGTGAGGCTGCACGAGGTGCGGGCAGTGGAGGATTTCCCTGAGCTCGGGGACTGGCACACAGCGAATAGGCCGTTATGTAACCTCCTAATGCGGCACATAACGTCTCTGCTGCCACGGAGCTCGTATAGGAGATCCAGAGAGGTGGCCGTATTAAGGGAGGGTAAATGGAGTCGTCCTGAGCAATATTCACACACAGCAATTATGGGGTCCCATAACTGCCCAAAAAAACTATAAAGATTAATTCAATCAGACAAAGAAATATGGAGGTAACAGGTCGAGAGGGAGACGTGTGTAATAGGATTGCACCAAGTACATAAATTATCCCCTAATTAATCACTGGGACCCATGAGAACAGGACTCACGGGATAACTTACATAATTGGTGCAACCCCTTTAATAAAAGTGGTTTCTTCAAAAGGGACACCTTTAGCCAATTGCTCTACAGCTTACATTTCCACCCACACACAGAAGATGAATGTCAGACATTGTCCCAAACTTCAGCACCTAGTATTATGTGTTTGTCTGAAAAAAATGCTACTGTCGGGGAGGTGCACGTGGAGCCCGCAGCCGCCATCATGTGTGTATCTTATTGACTGTATGACGAAAAATTTTGCACTCCTGCAATGTACCGTACTTTTATTTTCCAAGTTTCACCACTTAATAGACACTTACTTGCTGCCAGTGAATGGAAAACATTCTTGCTTGCACTTTAAGGCTGATCATCACCTACTAGCAGTGTTTCTTTAAGAGGATCTTAGGCAAAGAAAAAGCTTAAAAATTGGTGTAACTTGCTTCAAAAATACCCTGCTGCTCTTGTTTCCTGCAGCACCAGCTTTCCGTCACAGGGATGTGTGACCGCTACAGTCAATCGCTATGTAGTGATTAGCTGCAGGGGTCACATGTTCCTCAGTTGTGAGAGACAGACTGGAACAGGAGCTGTACCCTTTTTACTTTTTTTGCACACAATTCTGAGCCAAAATTACTTATTTGGGCAACACTTTTAAATGCATCCATGAATATTTCCATTTCCAAGCAAATACACTGGAAATGGTGCAGAGTTAAAACACAAAAGTTGGAAAACTTTAAATAAAAGTTTCACTAGTGTACAAGCATCCAACAATCATGACACACCCCTCCACCTTCTCCCACAGCTTTGGCAGGTGATGTGCGCTCACCTTTACCAGAGATGCCAGGCTCGCCATCTGCTCATTGAGTGCACTCTCAGACTCCCTGTAGGTGAGGCAGGTAAACTGATATTCCTCAGGGTCAAAAGAGTCTGCGCCCTGCTGCTCCACGTCATTAGCAACACCCACATAGTAATCCTCTATGTCCCCGGGGTCCTCGTCTTCCTCTTCGTCCTCCTCCTCCTCTTCGCAATTAGGGTCATAGTCTTCATTGCTGTCTGATCCTTGACTGTTCATATCTACAGACATTTTACCATCAGGGGTCGGAGGGGGTCGAAACTAAAGCTACAAAATCCTGTGCATGACCCCCACTCACAGCAGGACGTAGGGCTGGTGTCTGGCACCCATCTGGGGTTGTAGTAGTCTGAAAAACATAAAAATGAACAAAAAAAGTCAGCAAATTATAGGATGAGGCCATAAAGGCACTAACTATAGGCAGCGATCTGCACATCAAATTACTTTATGACTTCCAGAACGGAAAATGACTTACACCGATGGCCTCCAGCTGTTGCTGCACGCTGGCCATGCTGGGGGTTGTAGTTAAGCGCTATCTCTTTTTTTTCTTTTTTATTTTATAAACCTTTGATAAAATTCATTGGTTGCAAAGGAAACACAACAACAAACCTTTACATTACAAACATAAAAAGATCAGATGCCCGCCGCGGACATCAGGAACGATCACATTTTTGACTGCGCTTTTGCCACTTTAAGGCTAAGTGCACACGTTTGCAGAATGTTTGCAGAATATTCCTGAGCAAAACCGGACTTTTTTCGCGGCAAAAACGCGCGTTTTTTTGCGCGGATTTTGCGCGTTTTTGGTGCGTTTTTTGCGCGGTTTTGACGCGTTTTTACCGCAATTTTTTCCTGAACTTTCTAGGTCAATAATAAAGCGGGAAAAACGCTAGAAATCCGCAAAATTAATGGACATACTGCTAGATTTTCCGCGATGCGTTTTTTTTGCGGAAAAAAACGCACCATGTGCACAAAATTTGCGGAATTCATTCTAAATGATAGGATGCTTAATACATGCGTTTTTGACGCGTTTTTTCCCGCGAAAAAAACGCAAATATTCCTGAACGTGTGCACTTAGCCTAATACTGGGTAAATATTTTTGGGAGCACTTGGAAATGAATATCCAGAGCAGCGCTCACAATTCAGCAGGTTCATAATAGAAAAGGTGAACAGCGGGACTGGTATAAATGAGGTCACTGGCAGCCACTGAACAAGCAGGGGGTTACAACATTGTCAATGTGGCAGGGAAGGGACAGGTCAGCAATTTTCTCACTTTTTCCTTCTCACCCGTGGAGGAGGTACAGGGGGACAACTGCTCCAACAATGCTGCACAGTTAGCGGATCCATGTCACTGAGGACTGGAAAACCTTTATAACTGCTTTGCTCTCAATGGGATGACTGACCACTGCAATAAACTTGATCTCAGGATTGGTGTTGGGGCCTCCACCAATCCTAGTAACATGCTATTACTTTATAAGAAGGGAATATCCTTTTAAAAAAGGATGGCTGCATGAACAACATGACAAATGTATGGGGATCGGACCACAGGGACTCCATGGAGGGAGAGAACTGGGGTCCTAAAGTTTTCTGAATGAATTAAGAGTTAGTGCACATGCGAGACCACCGCTCCGTTGACTTTAATGGACCTGTAAGTGTTGTAGTCAAGAATGTACGACCACAGCCGCAATAGACTGTGAAAGGACCAGCGGTCTCCCATGCTCCATTCACACAGGGGACATTGACATCTATGGTGGTCCACTGAGCAATAATTTATCACCTATCCATCTATACAAACCAACCTCTTTAGGGTATATGTTCACACGTAGCATTTTGTAGCTTTTTTTCTGTAGAAAAATGATGTGTAAGATATACAGTTTTTTGTGGGTTTCTTTTCTCATTCGTTTGAATGGGTGAAAAAAAAAGCTGAAAAAAGTTGATAAGCTGCAGATTTGAAAAAACATCCCGCAGCTCAAAAAACAAGCGTGGGCACAAGATTTTTGTAAACTCTCACTTTGCTGGTACGGTAAAAAAAAAATGCTGCAAAAATGCCACTTGTGAACTTACCCTTAAAGGGGTTTTCAAGATCTAAGATAGTGATGACCCATCCACAATGTGGGTCCAAGACTGGGCACCACCACCGAACAGCTGCATCCCTTTAATGCAGTGGACAGTCAAGAAACTACTTTTCCAACTTTCCCCATTACTTCGTCATTACGCAGGCAGCTCCTCTCTCCCACCTCAGAACCATAAATTAACTTCACTTCTGCCCACACACTGTCAATGTGACAGCTCGTTATCACACAGGTCTTATAGAGATCGTACGTAGAGCGGTGAATCATGAAGATAAGGGCATGAAGATGAGGGTCTACATTACATTTTTATACAAAAGTCATGCACTATAGAGGGGATATCCATAGGTCATAAGGATACTACAGAGGGGGTAAAGTCTGCATATCCATGACAGCACCTCCCCGGTGCTCTGAAGGTTTTCCATTATCATGGTGAGAGCAAGAATCATCGTCCATATCAAGGTCTACATGCAAAGTAGACGAAAAACAAGCAAAGCCCCCAATAAACATTAGTTTTCTGGTGGATGAATGAACAAAAAGACTTGGCTGAACACTCGAGTACTCTGTGATGACTCTGGCTTATGTCAAGCAGTCCGAAATCAGAGATGCTAAATCCTTCTCTCCCAATACAATCTGCACATTAGACCGTCAGCCGATCCCGCAGATAATGGTCAATGCTAGTCTAATGTGTATGGGGGCTTTTAGAAAGAGGAGGGTCACAGAATCCTGGGAAAAACTGCTGCTTGCTCTTAGGCCTCTTGTTGGTTGTTGGTACACTAAGCTGTGCTAGTGTGCATGTGTTATCAGTAGGACTTGGCCATCTCTACATGTCCCATAAGTGGTGGTCATACATGTGCACCCCCTCTCCATCCATACAGGAAGCTGCTCCCTGACATTTGGTCTTATGGGGTCCCAGCAGTCAAACAATTATGCTAGTAATCTACATAAAAATGATCGGACATTTGTTCTGCACACAGCTACCATCTCCCCCCATACACAGCTACCGACTCCCCCATACACAGCTACAGTCTCCCCCCATACACAGCTACCATCTCCCCCCCATACACAGCTACAGTCCCCCCATACACACTACATCTCCCCCCATACACAGGAGCGTTTCAAAGAGAAGAAAACTTCTGGCAGCCGCTTATCTCTCCTGAAAACCAAGGGATTGGATGCTGAAATTCAGACTGCCCAATCCTTCTCTACCCAACATCCTCTATGAGGGGAGAATAGGAGGACCCAGACACATCAGATGGTCGCTGCTCCCAAGTTTGGGCAACTTTTATCTAACGTGAATGGGTGTTACTCCTTATGGCTACGTTCACACGTTCAGTATTCAGTCAGTATTTCACATCAGTATTAATAAGCCAAAACCAGGAGTGGGACAATCAGAAAAAAAGTATAATAGAAACCAGTCACCACTTCTGTATTTATCATACACGCCTAGTTTTGGCTTTCAAATACTGATTTAAAATACTGAACGTGTGAATGTGGCCTTAAAGTGATAGGACCAGTACTTCTCGGTAATAAAGGAAACCAGGACCTTTCATTTATTAAGTAAAGCAACGATTAAATGGCAAAAATGTCATTATAGGTCACTGGGTATGTAGTACAGTTGACAGAAACCTTTGCCCATCCTGCAGGACACAGGAACACTTACCAAACCTGGGTCGTGACAACTTACTGCCCACTAAAATGAGAGTATGGCTTGTCAGAGAGACGCCAAGTCCAGAAGCAAAGGATTCCACAAGTATGAAAATGATAAAAACTGCATCCAAGCCGGGTGATAACGTAACAGAAAAGCAATGTATTAAGCAAATACAAACTAGCTACGTTTCTACCTATAAAGATCTTTCTCCACTTACTATCATAAAACCCAGAAGATCCAAAGGGTCTTCCATAGGCCGCACCTTTTATTACGCCTCAATCACTGCGATAACCCAGTGCTACAACAGAATAAAGATGTCATACAGGAAACATCCTACAGACTCTGTAGACACAGACGGATGAGCATTCCCCTTGTTACTAATTATTAATCATATCCTCGGGAGGTTACACGGCTAATTCTAAGGAAGCCGCATCCCTGTTTCTGCAATTTTCCTATAAAAACCCCAGTATGGAGACACATAGGGAGGAATATAACTCCTCAAGACATTTGGGGGCAGCTTCTCTTCATTTATCCAGTAGATCCAACCCCAATAACTTAATCCACTGCTAAGGAAAATTCTGCTTGCGGGTTTTTAGCTATTCATAAAGAAGAACCCCTTCTGTAATTAGAATTTTCATTTTTGCATGTGTTGGGGACCCAGGTCCTTAGACCCCTACTGATCGTTCAAACCACCGTGCAGCTCCTGCATAAGAGCATACAGGATCGTTCGAGCCCATGGGTCTGTGCACTGCAGAAAGTGCAGACAGGATGGAGCTGGGGGGGTCTGCACAGCATTCTCAGCAATCGGTGGGGTCTTAGGACCAGGATCCCATCTGGGAATATCGAGATGTTTCGCCATTGGGCTTCTCTCAGCTCTGGACACACAGCCCTGGTATCTGTATGGAGCTCAGCTGCAATACCAGAAACTCAGGCCAACCCTTTACATCAGATCCTGTCTGGTGGGTTCATTAGTTGTCAGACTTCCCTTTAAACGGAGCGGTCCATAATTTACAAAAAGAAAAATCCTTAACAACAGGGAAGGTGAGACACTAAAGAAAGAATCAATAATAGCTAATAAATCCCCCACAGCTCCAGCGCTACAGTCCTAGCTGGTCTTGGTTCACATTACTGCAGCGTTTATGTGCTGTGAAACCACGTGACCACTGCAGCCAATCACTGTTCCTACATGTATATCTGTGAGGCTGGTGATTGGTTGCAGCAATCACATGATCGCTGGAGTAAAGCAAACACCGTCGAGAAGTGGAGCAGCGGCGCCAGGAGCTGCGAGGGACTCGGGACAGTATTCCTCTATTCTAGGACATTGCCAGATATTTCTCCTGAGATCCAAGACCCATCCCTTTAAGTGTCACATCGGTCATGTAGCTTCAGAGTCACAATCGTGCGGCACCGTATGGCGGGCGCCCCGGGACCGTAACCTGCACTCAGATTCCACTTTTGCACCTTCTCCGTAGTTGGCGACGTCTCGTTCCTCTGTATTAGGCGTCATGTGACCCGTACGGCAGTCATATGACCCGTACGCCAGTCATGTGCCCGTATGCCAGTCATGTGACCCGATTTTAGGGGGTACCGTAACCCCCACCCATAAAAGTGAGGTCTGAGCACCCTGCGGTGCCAGTGCAGCCCCATCCTCCCCCTAGTGACCAGTGCTGGTATCACTACATAGAGGGGGCACAGCCGGCCCCCCACATCCCCTCCCTGCCCCCCAGCACTGCCCACTTGCTGCTATGCCACCCCTCCCCCACCATGTCTCCCTTCATTCCCACCACACCCCGCTGTTTATCTCACCAAACAGGGACGAAACTGTCCCCCAAGCCGCCAGCAGCCGCACGGTCCCGGTGGTAGGCGGCGCTAATCACCCCGAGCGCTCCACCTCCGCCAGCCTCTCCACCGACTGCCTACACAGGAAGCGCTTCGCTCCGTCTTACGTCACTTCCGCTAGGCAGTGCGGACGCTATGACAACATTCGAAGGCGGGCTTGTGCCTCCATGGGGCGGATCTGCTTTTCTGACCACACCCCCACGTTGTGGGCGTGGCTGCGACTGGAGCGCTCGCACTGGTCACGTGGTGTCGTGTAAACAACTAGTGATGGGAAATCTAGAGATGAACTAGTTCACTCTGAAGATTAGTTCATTTTGAACTACTCACTCACGAACTACCCATCACTATAAACAACCTTCTGCGGCTGCGCGATGGGTTTGCTGTGCTTCAAGTCCCAGCAAATCCGAGCTGCGCTGATACCAGAGGGTTCTACGTTCCTTAACCCCTTAGAAGCCAGGCTCTATTGTCTTTAGGATGCTTTTCTTCCATTATTTCTCTTTCCAGATTTGCAGAGCTGTAACTTTACGCTTTTCTCCTCTGCAGCCAATTTTGATTTTTTTTTTTGTTCCTCCTCGTCTTCCTCTGATAGAGACTGTGAATTCATTGCTTCATAAATTGTGGCACTTGCATTTGGGTGGGCTACAACCCCGTAGGTTTCCCTGACGATCGTATCCTTGGTGATTGCAGAAGACGGCCATAAAGCGCTGGATTGCGCCATCGTCCTCCGCCCGTCAGTCCGTCACTCTCTGGTGGTGACGTCTCTACCCCAAACTCCTCACGACCCCTTCACTGCGGGATCCTGGCCTCCTCCGGGGTTCATGGTGTGCGGCCCTCGCTCCCGTCCTACACACTGGAAAGTCGGACCTTCCCGATCCCTCTGTGGATCCACAACTTGTTAGCGGCCGCGTATCAGAGCTCAGGAGGGTCATCCTGCACACGGATAGCCTCTCACAGCGGGTCATCCTGCACACAGCTTCTCAGTGGGTCATCCTGCACACTGATAGCTTCTCAGTGGGTCATCCTGCACACGGATAGCTTCTCAGTGGGTCATCCTGCACACGGATAGCTTCTCAGTGGGTCATCCTGCACACGGATAGCTTCTCAGTGGGTCATCCTGCACACGGATAGCTTCTCAGTGGGTCATCCTGCACACGGATAGCATCTCAGTGGGTCATCCTGCACACGGATAGCATCTCAGCGGGTCATCCTGCACACACGGATAGCTTCTCAGAGGGTCATCCTGCAAATGGATAGCTTCTCAGCAGGTCATCCTGCACATGGATAGCATCTCAGTGGGTCATCCTGCACACGGATAGCTTCTCAGTGGGTCATCCTGCACACGGATAGTTTCTCAGTGGGTCATCCTGCAAATGGATAGCTTCTCAGTGGGTCATCCTGCAAATGGATAGCTTCTCAGTGGGTCATCCTGTGTGTCGACCCGCCACCACAATTGTGGATTACCAGGGCAATGGGGTACTCAGAGCCGAGCCCATGGAAGTCTATGGGGTTTGTCACAGGTAGCTGTGGCTCGGTCTGTGGCCCGGGCGGTCTGGCGTATGTTGGGGATATATTTACAGGGATTGATTTATGTACAGTTCGTGACGCCACCTGTAGTATTCTGGTAATTATACCAGCGCTGCTGTAGATCTCTGAGGGGATGGTGAGGCAGCTAGATGTCGGGTCCCCTACAGGTGGGACTCTTCCCTCAGGTCTATGAAGTTAGTGAAGTCGGGTGCAGGTAAATAACACAGTCTCACACGGTCAGCGTCTTTCCATACCTTTACTTGTAAGATGTTCAGGCAGGTCCCAGGGAGGCTGATCCAAGGAGAGTGTATCTTGAGACAGCAGCTGGACAAGTTAGGGGCCTCCTTTACTTCCAATACAATGAGTACAACCAGCCTGAAGCGTAGTTCCCTCAATAACTCCAGCTAATCTATAGCTGTACACCGCCCAGTCAGCTTTGTGTTAGGAGCCTTCCTGCGAGGGAGCTGAATTCTTATCTTATCGTGCACTGATTCAAAGTCTTCACTCCCCCTGACCCCAGTTACGTACTGACTATAAGGGGCTTGTTTGCCGCGACCTAAGGTCCGGTAAATTCCTGGTTTTCTTATCACTATGCTTGAAACAGTAGTGATCCTTCGGTCCCCAGTGACCGGTAGCAATGTGCAGGACTTCTTCAATCCGTAAGCACTATTCCAATAAACCACTGTGCCTTTCGCCTTGTCCTCGCTGGTAACATAAGCACTCACACTAGCCAAGGGTCGAGCAGTCACTTCTTTCTTTTCCTTCACTTCAAAGTTAGTTACAGATGCTCAGTTATCAATAGGCAGGAGCACGTCTCTGAACCTGATACCGTCCTTTAGACAGGATACTGAAGACTTTCTGCACTAAACTTCTTCTTTCCTTCAGTGTATGCTGATGAGGTACAGCTCTGACTAGGCTAAGGTGAATTAAAGCACCTATACTAGACTCCACTTTCCGAACTGATGATAGAGCAATCTGGACTGCTTCCTCCCTCCAGACGTCTTCTCTCTCTGAAGTCAGGAACTAAACTCCAGACGTCTTCTCTGTCCGAAGACAGGAACTAGACTGACTAAATCACTCTAACACATACGCCTTGACCACTCCCTCAAGAGTAAACTCCACTACCCTAAGGGTGTGTCTAGTATATGTTGAGTGAATGAATATTTAGCATTAAACTGCTGTCTCGCCACACACTCTCCAGGGTACTGCGTGTGCCTACCACCAGGGCTACACACCTGCACATGGATAGTATCTCAGTGGGTCATCCTGCACACGGATAGCTTCTCAGTGGGTCATCCTGCACACGGATAGTTTCTCAGTGGGTCATCCTGCAAATGGATAGCTTCTCAGCGGGTCATCCTGCACACGAATAGCTTCTCAGTGGGTTATCCTGCACATGGATAGCTTCTCAGTGGGTCATCCTGCACATGGATAGCTTCTCAGTGGGTCATCCTGCACACGAATAGAATCTCAGCGGGTCTTCCTGCACACGGATAGCTTCTCAGTGGGTCATCCTGCACATGGATAGCTTCTCAGTGGGCCATCCTGCACATGGATAGCTTCTCAGAGCGGGTATCTTGCACTCAGATAGCTTCTCAGTGGGTCATCTTGTACATGGATAGCTTCTCAGAGCGAGACAGCCTGACCATGGATAGCTTCTCATCCTGCACTCGGATAGCTTCTCAGCGGGTCATGCTGAACACAGATAGCTTCTCAGAGCGAATCATCCTGCACACAGGTAGCTTCTCAAAGTGGGTCATGTTGCACACAGCTTGTCGGATGGGGTCATCCTACACACGGATAGCTTCTCAGGGTCATCCTGTACACGGATAGCTTTTTGGAACGGGTCATCCTGCACACGGATAAGTTCTAGGAGCGTTCATCCTGCACATGGAAAGCTTCTTGAAATGCGTCATCTTGTATACAATCACAGGCCTGAGCGGTCCGGCAGCTGATTGAATGGTGAAGCCTCCAATTCCAGTGCCTGCACTGGATCCTACCAATAGGTGAGCATCTTTTACACCTCGAGTCCCCTGGGCGTGCTTCACTCATGTCCGCCTCTTATTGGCCACAGCAATACCCACAATAATTATCTGTGCCCCAATAAGTGTGATTAAAATAGGATTTCACATTAACAAAAATTGAATCAAAACTTTTTTTTTTGTTAAATGCAAATATAGAATGATTTATTACATGAAATTACATGTACAAACTATGTACAAAACTCCGTCATGGGACTGTCCCAGCAAGCAAGAAAGTCGTCGTCCGCAGAAGATGGAATACAATAAAGGCAGAAAAAAAGCAAATATTAATCTCCAGACTGAGTTCATGTCATGTCACTCTCCATCCTGTTTGTCCATGTCGGAGGCCACACACCACATATCCTTGAAGTCCAAGGTGGCACCAGTCATCCTCTGAAAGATGTCCCTAATGTCATCGCAGGTCGTCTCGAAGTGAGTGGTGGCATCGTATGACCGAGAGATAAAATTCTGCGGAAAGAGCATTGAAGTCGATTAAGAGGACATTGCATTAGGAGATCATCTTCGTTGTGCCCTGCCAGGACCTTCTTCATCAAGGACATAGCCACAGAACAATTCCCCGCACTCCTTTAAGTTGTAGTATGGTTATTCCCAGTCTTTTACGGTGGAGATCTAACATTGTCACTTTGGGGGTCTTGAGATATACCGGTACAGAGTTTTTAAACTGATTTCCCCAGAAATATTAGTGCCTTTCAGATCGTTCCCCTGAAAATATTAGAACCACACAGTGGATATTGCGGCACTTAATGTTCCCAAAATTATTACTACCCAGCAATTAATGCTTCTATTAATAATAGTAGTAACGACATAGTTATGGTCAAAAGTGTTAACGTCTTTTAAATTGTTCCAGATGTACAATAATAAATTATATTGTGGTACCGTGTTAGCCAGAAAAATCAATGTGAATACTTTTGTAATCGTTGGGCAGAAAAGTATTCACTTCGAAATTGTTCTAGGAAATGAAGTATTTCTTCCAGAAAATTATTACAATTACACGTTTTGTATACACATGTTTATTTCATTTGTGTGTATTGGAACAACACAAAAAAAAACACAGAAAAAAAGGCAAATTGGACTTCATTTCTCACAAAATCCATAAAATGAGCCACACAAAATTGTTCGTACCTTTCCAAAATTGTGGGTAAACAGCTTTGTTTCAAGCATATGATGCTAGTTCACACTCACCTGTGGCAAGTAATAGGTGCGGGCAATCTGAAAATCACACCTGAAACCAGATAAAAAATGGAAAAGTTGACTCAATCTTTGCTTTGTGTGTCTGGGTGTGCCACACTAAGCATGGAGAACAGAAAGAGGAGAAGAGATCAGTCTGAGGACTTGAGAACCAAAATTGATGAACAATCTCAACGTTACAACTCCATCTCCAGAGATCTTGATGTTCCTTTGCCATTGTGCGCAAGATAATCAAAAAGTTTACAACTCCTGGCACTCTATCTATTCTCCCTGGATGTGGATGGCAGAGAAAACAATTGATGCGAGGTTGCAACACAGGATAGTCCGGATGGTGGATAAGCAGCCCCAATTTAATTACAAAGAAATTCAAGCTGTCCTGCAGGCTCCCGGGGCACCAATGTCAGCACAAACTATCTATCCACATTTGAATGAAACGAAATGCAATGGCAGGAGACCTAGGAGGACCCCACTGTTGACATAGAGACATAAAAAAGCTAGGCTTCAGTTTGCCAAAATGTATGGGAGTAAGCCAAATCCTTCTGGGAAAGCGTCTTGTATACAGATGAGACCAAGACAGAGCTTTTTGGTAGAGGTTATCATTCTACTGGTTACTGAAAACAGAATGAGGCCTACAAAGAAAAGAACACAGTACCTACAGTCAAATATGGAGGAGGTTCATAGATGTTTTGGGGTTGCTTTGCTGCCTCTGGCACTGTGTGTTTCGTGTACAAGACATCAAGAAATCTGAAGATTACCAAAGGATTTTGGGTCGCAATGTAGTGCCCAGTGTGAGAAAGCTGGGTTAGTGTCCTAGGTCATGGGTCTTCCAGCAGGACAATGACTCCAAACATACTTCAAGAAGTCCCCAGAAATGGATGGAATCAAAGCGCTGGAGTGTTCTGTAGTGACAGCAATGAGTCCAGCTATAAAAATCCCATTGATCACCTGTGGAAAGATTTTACAAATCGCTGTTGGGAGAAGGCGCCTTCAATATGAGAGACCTGGAGCAGGTTGTTAGAAGAGTGACCCAAAATTCCAGGTGAGAGGTGTAAGAAGCTCATTGATGGTTATAGGAATCGATTGATTGCAGTTATTTATTCCAAAGGGTGCAACCAGAGGGAGACAACAGTTTTGTCCGGCCTATTTTTGGGGTTTTGTGTGAAATGATGTCCAATTTGCCAATTGTTCTCCTTTTTTGTGTTGTTTCAATATACACAAAGGAAATAAACGTGTAATTGCAATAATATTCTGGGAGAAATACTTAATTTTCTGAAATAATTTCAAGGGTACCAACACTTTTGGACATGACTGTAGAGGGGACATTATCATTGCATCTGCACCACATTTTGCGCAAATAGGGACATTCTACTGACATAATGCGAAACTCCTCAGTGCATTACCTAATTCATTACACCAATTTTTAGAAACTGTGCCAAAAGTCTTAAAAATTATGATAAAAAGTACATTTATCATTGCAGTTCAAAGTAAGAGTCACATATTCTACAAAGGTCACAATGGATTAAAAAAGGTGCGGAGTAAATACTGTTAACAAAAGATGCAATCATTTTTAACTTGCATAAAAAGTTAGAATTTGAGCAAAATACTAAGTTGTTCCTTCACCTGTGACATCTGATCACTCTCCTGCTCCTTTCTTCCAATTAATAGCCATAAAGAGTTGAAATTTGCCCACAGTTCTGCATTATCAAGTGACATTTCACACACTGGTCTCAGACTCTTATGTAACACTGTAAAGCACCGCTGCGCTGAAAAATTGTGCTGACGTCATTTGCGTCAAATTTATCATTAGGTGCAAAATCTTATAAATAAGGAACAGCAGAGGTGAAGTGTCTCCTATACTTCCACCAACTTCAAGAATTCTTCCCCAGAGTGTCCCCATAGTCCCCCATAGTAATAATGATCCTCCACAGTCCCCTCTTTGTTATAGTGCCCATATAGTAATAATGATCTTCCATAGCCCCCTCTTAGTAATAGTGCCCATATAGTAATAATGATCCTACACAGTCCCCTCTTAGTAATAGTGCCCCATAGTAATAATGATCCCCGTAGTCCCCTCTTAGTTATAGTGCCCCATAATAATAATGATCTTCCATAGTCCCCTCTTAGTTATAGTGCCCCCACAGTAATAATGATCCTCCATAGCCCCCTCTTAGTAATAATGCCCCACAGTAATAATGATCCTCCACAATCCCCTCTTAGTAATAGTGCCCCCATAGTAATAATGATCCTCCACATCCCCTCTTAGTAATAATGCCCCCACAGTAATAATGATCCTCCACAATCCCCTCTTAGTAATAGTGCCCATATAGTAATAATGATCCTCCACAGTCCCCTCTTAGTAATAGTGCCCCCATAGTAATAATGATCCTCCACAATCCCCTCTTAGTAATAGTGCCCCCATAGTAATAATGATCCTCCACAGTCCCCTCTTAGTAATAGTGCCCATATAGTAATAATGATCCTCCACAGTCCCCTCTTAGTAATAGTGGCCCCATAGTAATAATGTTCCTCCGTAGCCCCCTCTTATTTATAGTGACATAGAATATGATCTCACAGTCCCCTCTTAGTAATAGTGCCAAGTAATAATGTATCCTCCATAGTCCCCTTAGTATAGTGCCCCATAGTAATAATGATCCTCCCAGTCCCTCTTAGTAATAGTGCCCCATAGTAATAATGTCCTCGTAGCCATTAGTGCCCTGTTAGTAATAGTAGCCCCCATAGTAATAATGATCCTCCATAGCCCCCTCTTAGTAATAGTGCCCCCATAGTAATAATGATCCTCCATAGCCCCCTCTTAGTTATATTGGCCCCATAGTAATAATGATCCTCCGTGGTGCCCTCATTAGTAATAGTGTCCCCATAGTAATAATGCTCCTCCACAGTCCCCTCTTAGTAATAGTGCCCCATAGTAATAATGATCCTCCGTAGTCCCCTCTTAGTAATAGTGCCCCTATAGTAATAATGATCCTCCATAGTCCCCTCTTAGTAATAGTGCCCCTATAGTAATAATGATCCTCCATAGTGCCCTCTTAGTAATAGTGCCCCCATAGTAATAATGATCCTCTACAGTCCCCTTTTAGTAATAGTGCCCCCATAGTAATAATGATCCTCCGTAGCCCCCTCTTAGTTGTATTGGCCCCATAGTGATAATGATCCTCCGTGGTGCCCTCATTAGTAATAGTGCCCCCATAGTAATAATGCTCCTCCACAGTCCCCTCTTAGTAATAGTGTCCCTATAGTAATAATGATCCTCCATAGTCCCCTCTTAGTAATAGTGCCCCCATAGTAATAATGATCCTCCACAGTCCCCTCTTAGTAATAGTGCCCTAGTAATAATGATCCTCCATAGTCCCCTCTTAGTAATAGTGTTCCCACAGTAATAATGATCCTCCATAGCCCCCTCTTAGTAATAGTGCCCCCATAGTAATAATGCTCCTCCGTGGTGCTCTCATTAGTAATAGTATCCCTATAGTAATAATGATCCTCTACAGTCCCCTCTTATAATAGTGTCCCCACAGTAATAATGATCCTCCGTGGTGCCCTCATTAGTAATAGTTTGAGCACAGATGGGTGATTTCGGCCTCATCTCACCTGGCTTTTGGTTCCATCGTGTTTTGGGACATACTGGTCACTAATGGACACAAACCTGTGAAAAGAGAAATGAGCTCAGAAAACTAAAGACACAAAATTTACAGTGAGATTGGTGATTTTTCTTTTACCCCTCTCTGTGCTATGAGGACACAGGATAACGTGACTGACGACATTCTAGAGATAGTGATGAGAGGGAATTGCACAAAGAGCAATTCCATAAGATATAGAAAAGTGCAATCAATCCAATACAGAGCAAGGGTCAATGGGGAATCAATTCCCACAAAAGGCCATGCGGGGTCTGTGCGTTACTGGGTGCAGAGCCCTAACAGCAGCTCGGGGGAGCACTGAGAATTTATAATACCCCCGATACCCCCGCTATACTCTTGTACCCACAGCTGAAGAGCAATAGGCTGCAATCAGCTATGCAAAAAATCTAGAGAATTGATGTTCCTGCATGTGATAAAAGCAGAGACGCTCCACAGATGACGCCTTGGAAGTGCCTTTCTTCCTCCTTTTCTTATATTCCTGCAATGTTTTCACAGTTCATCCCAGGAACCACAGTGACTCGTCATCGTTTCCTGAATTCCAGGGAAGTTCTTGGAAATCTTCAGCCCACATGTGTCACAAAAGTAAACTAAGAATCTCAAGGTTACATGAGATTAGCAAAGAATGCCTGATTTTTTTATGAAACAGCGCCCCCTCATAAATACAGGCCGAGTCGAGGAATGCAGCCCCTTTTTTTTAATTTAATTTTCCAAAATATGTGAATTAGAAAAAAGGCAAACATTTTTGCTTTTGAAAGGAATTTGGCCCCACTGATCTCTAAGGAACGGTGCAATGCGTAAATTATGTTTTCCCATTCTTTATTCCAAGAAGCCTCTATCTAGTCACAAAATAGATGATACATATTAAATCAGTGATGGTCCGGTTGCTAGACCCCCACTGATCACTAGCCACCCGCCTATGATAGATGCTTTAGGTTGGAATACCCCTTTTATCAATCAAATCACGATGATCAATTCAGCTCATCTTTGGACATTATGGTTTTTGCATCTAAATTTCGGTGCATGTAAGTCACGTACTTTTAAATGTGGGCAATTAAAAAAAATCAACAAAAAAACAAAACATATAAATTGCTCTAAAACTAGTTGCAATTTGCATCAAAATATGTCACAGAGTAGATTTGATTGATTATTCTCTATATTCACAAGCTAAAAACCTGCATAGACATCCTACTTGTCACAGCAGAGGGTTTGCTACAATTGTATCCAGCCCGGGATAAATTTACATTGTGCGTTTTTTTTATTAAATGCAACTGCACTGATACATTGTAGCAAACAGGAAATTAGAGCTATCCTGTAGAGGATTGTATGGGCTGGATATAATGTAGCAATCTTCTATGTCCCCTCCATATATCGCCCCGACTTACTTCTGATCCACAGGCTCCAGGAGCTCCAGGGCCGGCAGAATCTCACTCTCCGGATTCTCGCTTTCTACCGTTGTGCTAATAATTGCCACGTATTTCCCATCTGAGGCCACGCGGTGCGAGCAGGAGACCATGCACACGTAGATGTCTGAGCAGAGGAAATACAGGACCGATCATCATGACTTGCAATAACAAAATTTTGATAATTGGCGCCAAATAGAAATAATCATGAGAGTTTTTTTGGAAAAAAAAACTTTGGCAACCAATTTTTTTTTTATTTCTCCAAAAATAAAACACCTTTACAAATTTTCTACTGGTTTTAGGTAAACAGCTCCCATGCAGACCTATACGTCATAGGTTTGCACATATATATTTTATATCTGTAGTCATGTTTCAAAAGCAACTACACCCTTTAAAGGGACTGCCCAGGATTAATAAAAAAAACATGGCTGCTTTCTTCCAGCGATAGTGCCACAGATTGTGTCTAGTATTCCCTATTCACTTCGAGCTGCAATACCATACACGACCTGGGGATAGGTGTGGCATTGTTTGTTTGGAAGAAAAATATATATTTTTTTTATTGTCTGACCTGATTTTCTGTTTACTTGCGTCTGGGGAATAATGATTTGGCAAGAGGAGCATTCGTTGGTGTTTCTAATTGGATGGCTGAGGATGCAGATGACTCTTATCACTTGTCCAATTTTCTTCACTTGGCCGGGAACGTAACTGGGGTCACAGATTATCTGTTTACAGTGGGCAACCTGGAATGTAAGAGACAAGGAGGGAGTTATATGGAGTAAATTATATTTATACAGTCATGGCTGAAAGTGTTGGAAAATATAACGTGGCACTACTGTAGAAGGTGCACAAGTAGGAACCCAACCGAGTGATAATATAGAAAGATAACTTGGCACTCAGCCTGAATCGCTGAGTGTGACACCCTTTATGAAAGACTTCACCAGTATCGCAGGTGGGACTAGGTTTTCCCAACGACTGCAGAGGTCGTTATACAGATCGCTGATGAGTTGTGTTTGGAATCTAACTAGCGATCACTTAGCGATCGCACCAGCGATCTCGCCAGGTCGTGTCGTTGTCGTGATCACTGGTGCGATCGCTAAGTGTGACAGTGCCTTTAGTGTGGCACACACAGACACACAATGCAAAGACTGAGTCAACTTCTCCCCTTTTTATCTGGTTTCAGGAGTGATTTTCATATTGCCCCATCTGTTACTTGCCACAGGTGAGTTTGAACGAGCATCACACACTTGAAACAAAGTTGTTTACCCACAATTTTGAGAAGGTGCCAACAATTTTGTCCATGCCCTTTTTGCGTTTTTTTGTGTGAAATTATATCCAATTTGCCTTTTTCCTGATTTTTTTTGCATTACAATATGCACAAGGAAATAAACGTGTATAACAAAACGTGTAATTGCAATAATATTCTGGGAGAAATACCTCATTTTCTGGAACAATTTTAAGGCTGCCAACACTTTCAGCCATATAGATATAGAAAGATAACTTGGCACTCAACTTTTTGTGAAGAATAGTAAATTTTATTGCAGTCCAAACAAAATCAACGTTTCGGTCCAAGTCGGACCTTCATCAAAGTACTGCAAAATTAGCATAATAATTTGTGAGAATATATACAATATGATCATGATTATGACATGTAAACATGAGGAAGTAAATGCATATAGGTGTATATTACATCTAACATAAGGCAAAGAAAAGAACAAAGAAAAAGAAAAAAGGAAAAAAAAGGAAAAGGAAGAATGCCTACCCGACTGCTTTGTGAAAGAGGTCCAATTCATGGACTAGTGATAACACGTGACGTGTAATGATCTATAGACTGGACAAGATGCACATAAGTGAGTCAACCGGTAATGAATAAAACAGACAAAATAATTATGAAAAAGGGCAGTGATATCTAGAATATAATCCAAATGAATAGTGCATGATAACGCTGTACATGAAGTGTGATGACTAGATGGGTCAGCTAGTGCACATATTTATAGGATTAAAGAATGTGAATTGTACCTGAGCCATTTTAAATTCAGTAGCTGGACATTCCAGTATGGGCTAGAATAATTGCATACAACTATGGACAAATAGGTATATAAGAATCATCAATAGTTAAAAGCCCATGTGGGGTAAAAATCTATAGTCAGCTTATAATCACCAAAATTGTTATGAGCGCTTACTGTATGGCAAAAAAAGAAGTGGCGTTGTCTGTGCACTCCAAACGCTGATCGCTTGCGTTCCAAGCCTGTCACTATGGTTAAAAGGCATGTGAGGGGACGTGGAGTAACTCTGGCTTAGCGTTTAAGCTCCTGGATGTATAGGGGAGCGCTGGTGAATAGAAAACAGAAGGTAGTATAGTTTGTGCAACATATTTAATAATATAGTAGAATGACACACTAATGGTGGCAGTCGAGAGATAAAGGATTGTAGAGAAGTCCAGAGGTTAGGCAGGTAGAGGAATCAAATTCAATATTATTCAATAATTGTAGAGAAGTCAGAGTAGGCAGTTTGAGGATCAATTCAATATTATTCAATATTGTAGAGAAGTCCAGAGGTTAGGCAGGTAGAGGAATCAAATTCAATATTATTCAATAATTGTAGAGAAGTCAGAGGTTAGGCAGGTAGAGGAATCAATTCAATATTATTCAATAATTGTAGATGTCCAAGGTTAGGCAGGTAGAGGAATCAAATTCAATATTATTCAATAATATTGAATTTGATTCTTACTGCTAACCTCTGGACTTCTCTACAACCTTTACCTCTCGACTGCACCATTAGTGTGTCATTCTACTATATTATAAATATGTTGCACAAACTAATACCTTCTGTTTTCTATTCACCAGCGCTCCCCTATACATCCAGGAGCTTAAACGCTAAGCCAGAGTTACTCCACGTCCCCTCACATGCCTTTTAACCATAGTGACAGGCTTGGAATGCAAGCGATCAGCGTTTGGAGCGCACAGACAACGCCACTTCCGGTCACGCACTTCCGGTTCACGTCACAGTGCTGGTCCCGCCCTGCACACATAAAATGGTGGTTGATTAGCTCAGGACCTCGCTCCAAAAAGCGGCGGATACCGCGTTGGGAGAGGCCCTGAGCGTTTACACTGTGTCACCACCGGTAAGTTCACTTTCATGTTACCCTGACAGTTAGACCTGCGATCAGGTCAACATGTAATGATTTCATGGGCACTATTTTAGGCATATCTGGAGTCACAGCTGGCATCAGGATAACAAGGAGACGCTAACATACCATTTATATGTAAGATTTTGTATTCCTAGTACACTTGACATTGCAGCTGTTAATATAACACGTACCCTGTTGATATTATTTTAGGTAGATTGGAGTCACCGCATGATAACAGACCATTAGGAGACCCCCCTCTTTTTTTGCCATACAGTAAGCGCTCATAACAATTTTGGTGATTATAAGCTGACTATAGATTTTTACCCCACATGGGCTTTTAACTATTGATGATTCTTATATACCTATTTGTCCATAGTTGTATGCAATTATTCTAGCCCATACTGGAATGTCCAGCTACTGAATTTAAAATGGCTCAGGTACAATTCACATTCTTTAATCCTATAAATATGTGCACTAGCTGACCCATCTAGTCATCACACTTCATGTACAGCGTTATCATGCACTATTCATTTGGATTATATTCTAGATATCACTGCCCTTTTTCATAATTATTTTGTCTGTTTTATTCATTACCGGTTGACTCACTTATGTGCATCTTGTCCAGTCTATAGATCATTACACGTCACGTGTTATCACTAGTCCATGAATTGGACCTCTTTCACAAAGCAGTCGGGTAGGCATTCTTCCTTTTCCTTTTTTTTCCTTTTTTCTTTTTCTTTGTTCTTTTCTTTGCCTTATGTTGGATGTAATATACACCTATATGCATTTACTTCCTCATGTTTACATGTCATAATCATGATCATATTGTATATATTCTCACAAATTATTATGCTAATTTTGCAGTACTTTGATGAAGGTCCGACTTGGACCGAAACGTTGATTTTGTTTGGACTGCAATAAAATTTACTATTCTTCACAAAAAGTTGAGTGCCAAGTTATCTTTCTGTATCTATATGGCTGAAAGTGTTGGCAGCCTTAAAATTGTTCCAGAAAATGAGGTATTTCTCCCAGAATATTATTGCAATTACACGTTTTGTTATACACGTTTATTTCCTTTGTGCATATTGTAATGCAAAAAAAATCAGGAAAAAGGCAAATTGGATATAATTTCACACAAAAAACGCAAAAAGGGCATGGAAAAAATTGTTGGCACCTTCTCAAAATTGTGGGTAAACAACTTTGTTTCAAGTGTGTGATGCTCGTTCAAACTCACCTGTGGCAAGTAACAGATGTGGGCAATATGAAAATCACTCCTGAAACCAGATAAAAAGGGGAGAAGTTGACTCAGTCTTTGCATTGTCTGTCTGTGTGTGCCACACTAAAGGCACTGTCACACTTAGCGATCGCACCAGTGATCACGACAACGACACGACCTGGCGAGATCGCTGGTGCGATCGCTAAGTGATCGCTAGTTAGATTCCAAACACAACTCATCAGCGATCTGTATAACGACCTCTGCAGTCGTTGGGAAAACCTAGTCCCACCTGCGATACTGGTGAAGTCTTTCATAAAGGGTGTCACACTCAGCGATTCAGGCTCACCAGCGGGACACCAACGACCAAAAAACGGCTCAGAACGTTCATAAGCGATCAGCAACATCTCAGCAGGGGCCACATCGCTGCTACATGTCACACTCAGCGATTCAGGCTCACCAGCGGGACACCAACGACAAAAAACGGCTCAGAACGTTCATAAGCGATCAGCAACATTCAGCAGGGCCACATCGCTGCTACATGTCACACACAGCTAAGTCGCTAACGAGATCGCTACTGCGTTATAAATCGGTGACGCATTAGCGATCTCGTTAGCGATCTGTTTAGTGTGACGTACTTTAGGATGGAGACAGAAAGAGGAGAAGAGAACTGTCTGAGGATATGAGAACCAAAATTGTTGAAAATATCACCAATCTCAAGGTTACAAGTCCATCTCCAGAGAGCTTGATGTTCGTTTCTCCATAGTGCACAACATAATCATAAGTTTACAACCGATGGCACTGTAACTAATGTCCCTGGAAGTGGATGGCTGAGAAAAATTGATAAAGGCTTGCATCGCAGGATAGTCCGAATGGTGGATAATCAGCCCCAATTAAGTTCCAAATAAAATCAATCTGTCCTGCAGGCTCAGGGGGCATCAGTCCACATTTGATTGAAATGAAACGCTATGGCAGGAGACCCAGGAGGACCCCACTGCAGACACAAAGACATAAAAAGCTAGACTGTAGATGGCCAAAATGTAAGTGAGTAACACAAAATCCTTCTGGGAAATCATTTTGTGGACAGATTAGACCAAGATAGAGCTTCTTGGTAAAGCACATCTGGGAAGACACAGCATTTCTTCTTAATTATGTCAGACGTAAATTGAGTAGGCCCAGAATCATAAACTGTTGTCTGAAGTATTGACTCTTCTTATAGGACCAATATTTACCTCTAATATATTATCTCCTACAGTTTATCTTCTGTTATCTTTGTAAAACAGTAATGCATGGCCACTGAACAATGATGTGTGCTGATTACAAAGAAAAGAACACAGTACCTACAATCAAATATGGTGGAGGTTCAACTATGTTTTGGGATTGTTTTACTTTCTCTGGTACTGTGTGTTAGGCATCATGAAATCTGAAGATAACCAAAGTATTTTGGGTTGCAATATAGTGCCTAGCGTCAGAAAGCTGGGTTTGCGTTCTAGGTCATGGGTCTTCCATCAGTACAATGACCCCAAACATACTTCAAGAAGCCCTCAGAAATGGAAGGAAACAAAGTGCTGCAGAGTTCTGAAGAGGCAGCAATGAGTCTGGATCTAAATCTCATTGATCCCCTGTGGTGAGATCTTAAAATTGCTGTTTGGAGAAGGCGCATTCATATAGGAGAGACCTGGAGCAGTTTGCAGAAGAAGTGTGGTCCAAAATTCCAGCTGAGAGGTGTAAGAAGGTTATAGATGGTTATAGGAAGCCATTGACGGTAGTTATTTATTCCAAAGAGGGTGCAATTAAATATTAAGTTTAGGGTGCCAACAATTTTGTACGTACCATCTTTTGGGTTTTGCGTGAAATTATATCTAAATTGCCTTTTCTTCTTTTGTTTTGTTTTTAGCTGTTCTGATACAGATAAAGGAAATAAATGTGTATAACAAAAATTGTGAATGCAACAACGTAAAGGGTGCCCACACTTTCGGCCTTGACTATATATAATACAGGATCCGCTAGTAATAATTGGTGATGTCACAGGTCACCTCCTCCTCCTGTGGAATGACTGATAACACCTCTGTATACAGTAGATAACTCAGGATCTACCATTCACAACAGGGGATGTCACAGCTCACCTCCTCCTCCTCCTGTACAATGACTGATAACACCTCTATATACAGTAGATAACACAGGATCCACCATTCACAATAGGGGATGTCACAGCTCACCTCCTCCTGTATAGTGACTGGTAACACCTCTATATACAGTGAGTAGATAACACAGGATCCACCATTCACAATAGGTGATATCACAGCTCACCTCCTCCTCCTGTACAATGACTGATAACACCTCTATATACAGTAGATAACACAGGATCCATCATTCACAATAGGTGATGTCACAGCTCACCTCCTCCTGTACAATGACTGATAACACCTCTATATACAGTAGATAACACAGGATCCACCATTCACAATAGATGATGTCACAGCTCACCTCCTCCTCCTGTACAATGACTGATAACACCTCTATATACAGTAGATACCAGGATCCACCATTCACAATAGGTGATGTCACAGCTCACCTCCTCCTCCTGTACAATGACTGATAACTCCTCTATATACAGTAGATAACACAGCATCCTCCATTCACAATAGATGATGTCACAGCTCACCTCCTCCTGTATAGTGACTGGTAACACCTCTATATACAGTAGATAACACTGGATCCACCATTCACAATAGGTGATGTCACAGCTCACCTCCTCCTCCTCCTGTACAATGACTGATAACACCTCTATATACAGTAGATAACACAGCATCCTCCACTCACAATAGATGATGTCACAGCTCCCCTCCTCCTCCTCCTGTACAATGACTGATAATACCTCTATATACAGTAGATAACACAGGATCCACCATTCACAATAGATGATGTCACAGGTCACCTCCTCCTCCTGTACAATGACTGATAACACCTCTATATACAGTAGATAACACAGGATCCACCATTCACAATAGGTGATATCACAGCTCACCTCCCCTCCTGTACAATGACTGATAACACCTCTATATACAGTAGATAACACAGGATCCACCATTCACAATAGATGATGTCACAGCTCACCTCCTCCTCCTGTACAATGACTGATAACACCTCTATATACAGTAGATAACACAGGATCCACCATTCACAATAGGTGATATCACAGCTCACCTCCCCCTCCTGTACAATGACTGATAACACCTCTATATACAGTAGATAACACAGATCCACCATTCACAAT
Source organism: Oophaga sylvatica (assembly GCA_033576555.1). Classification (NCBI taxonomy): domain Eukaryota; kingdom Metazoa; phylum Chordata; class Amphibia; order Anura; family Dendrobatidae; genus Oophaga; species Oophaga sylvatica. The sequence continues at coordinate 60,428,001 of JARQOD010000009.1, read as the reverse complement.
AGATGTCACAGCTCACCTCCTCCTCCTGTACAATGACTGATAACACCTCTATATACAGTAGATAACACAGGATCCACCATTCACAATAGGTGATGTCACAGCTCACCTCCTCCTCCTGTACAATGACTGATAACACCTCTATATACAGTAGATAACACAGGATCCACCATTCACAATAGGTGATGTCACAGCTCACCTCCTCCTCCTGTACAATGACTGATAACACCTCTATATACAGTAGATAACACAGCATCCTCCATTCACAATAGGTGATGTCACAGCTCACCTCCTCCTCCTCCTGTACAATGACTGATAACACCTCTATGTACAGTTGATAACTCAGAATTCACTATTCAGAATAGGTGATATCATAGCTCACCTCCCCCCCCCTCACACAACAAGCATTGCACAGATCACAGAGCATGCTCACAGCACTCTTCCATAGAAATCAGTGAGTCAGACCCTATCTATAGTTGTCTATGGTCACATCTATAACAGAATCTCATATGGCCCAGAGCACAGGCAGAGCAAGCAGCAGTGCTCACTACTCACCTCTCCCTCGGACTTGACTCCGACTACTTTCCCCTTCTCCATTAATATCTCATCCACAGGTTTATTGAGCATATATATCCCACCGTACAGAGCGCTCAGCCTAAGGGAGGAGAGTGGAGAGGTCAGTGATAGGGTGGGACTATTGTGGGTTTGGTGGTCCATCATTTGTGCCTGTAGATATGAAAGGGCAGTGGACTCACCTGGCAAAGCCTTGTGGCAGCTCTCCGAGCCCATACAGAGGATACAGATAAGGACTTTTGCTGTACTTTGCCAGAGACTCGCAGTAGAGTTTAATTCGGTTTATGGCCTCCAGACATGGTTGGTCCAAGTAGCTGCAAAGAAGAAGCACAATATCTCTAACAGTATAATCTTCAAAAGTCTCCTTATAAAGTGAAAGATTTGCCACCACCACTAGGGAGAGTTTGCTGCATACAGTCTTACAATTTATTAACTGTAAAATCATAGAATTGTCCTTAAAGGGGATCTGTCACTTGCCATAAATATGTAGCTTTTTTTACCTTGTCTAAATGCTGTTGTTCCCCTGAATCCGGCATTGTTTTTCTTTTGTTCCTACGCCTCTCCGTTCCTGAGATATAACCATTTCTTACAAGTCTTTTTAGGCACACTGGGTGTGGTCTCCAAGAACACACCCAGAGACCAGAGATCATAACCACGCCCACTTAGATAACAGAACAGATTTACATACCAAGAAGATGGGGCCGTATCTCAGTAACGGAAAGGAGCAGGAACAAAAGGAAAACGTCGCCGGATTCAGGAGAACAGCGGCATTTACATCAGGTAACAGAAGTACATATTTATGGCAAGTGAGAGATCCTATTTAAAGGAGCTAGGATATTGATGACCCTATGCTATGAGATTTGTAGATCCGGCACAGTCAGCTGTTAGCAGGTCTTACACATCTACTAAAACAGACACCTCAGGAGAAATGACAGGTCCTCATTACTAAAAATTGCCCCTTAAGACCCATTCTACTCACTCGTCCGTCCTGTACAATGCCAGCGCGTGCCCTGTGAACGCCATCACCTCTGGTCCAAGGTCGAATTTCCTGTAAACCTCACGCATGGTCATTCTCTTGGGATCGATATCCTGATAAGTCTTCACGTCGTGTTCAACGAAATTTAAGACAAAGAGTAAGAATTTGCGGAAACGTCTCTTCTCGAACATTCCCATCAAATCTGAAAGCAACAGTAGCATGATAAACCATTAATAGTATGAATTCTTAAAAAAAGGACTACCTTTAAATCACTATCTGACATGTAAAAGAGGAGTCAAAATAAAAGGGGTCCTCTCTGTCACAGCTTTTTCAATTTGTCCCCGGATCCACTCACCAGAGACCAAGGCTTCCTCCTCCGTGCAGGGCACCTTGTGGATTTTCCCAGCTTTGTACACGTAGCTTCCATCCACTACCTTAAAATCTATGTATCTGGTGACTTCTGTGTACAGCAGCATCTTCACCAGCCGACCTAAGAGGCAGAAACATTGCCAGATGCAAAGAAGAATGAGATTTACAAGTATTCAGATCTTTGTGTTGTAAATATAATTTAGCTCAGAAACAAAAGAGAAGTATACAAATTAAAAGGGACAAGAATCAGCAGCCATCATGTGCGTCTTTTTTTCCTACCATTGGCCATGAGAAATTTGGGTACAAGATCAACGTTCCATTCTCTCCCTCTACCCATTGGTTCTGGTGGACCAATCACATTAAACCTTCGATAAAGCTGAAAAGTAGAGTATAAGTCACATTACTTATTATAATACTGCCCCATGTACATAAATATAATACTGCCCACTATGTAAAAGAATATAACTACTATAATACTGCCTCTATGTACAAGAATATAACTACTATAATACTGCCCCTATGTACAAGAATATAACTACTATAATACTGCCCCCTATGTAAAAGAATATAACTACTATAATACTGCCTCTATGTACAAGAATATAACTACTATAATACTGCCCCTATGTACAAGAATATAACTACTATAATACTGCTCCTATGTACAAGAATATAACTACTATAATACTGCCCTATGTACAAGAATATAACTACTATAATACTGCCCCTATGTACAAGAATATAACTACTATAATACTGCCCCTATGTACAAGAATATAACTACTATAATACTGCCCCTATGTACAAGAATATAACTACTATAATACTGCTCCTATGTACAAGAATATAACTACTATAATACTGCCCCTATGTACAAGAATATAACTACTATAATACTGCCCCTATGTACAAGAATATAACTACTATAATACTGCTCCTATGTACAATGATATAACTACTATAATACTGCCCCCTATATACAAGAATATAACTACTATAATACTGCCTCCTAGCTGAGAGGTTGTGTGTTTGTAGCTCTCCTGATGTCTGGAGAAAGCCCAGGGAGGGGCCACCCTGGGCGGGGAAGCTCCCCAGGCAAGGCCCAGGCTTCCCGGCCTACACTGGGACAAGCCTCCCAGGCTTCTCCTAATGGGAATGTTAATCCCAGAGCCACTGTCAGACCAGTGAATGCAGCGAGCCAAAGCTGCAGCAGTTCTGTGAAGGAGGAAAAAGCCGTCAGTAAAGTTTTGGGAGGAAAACCTTCTCCAAGTCCAGCAAAGAAGCAAGAAGGAAAAGTGTCGGTCAGTGATGGGTTACAGCACAATGTGAAGTCAGGTAACTCCCCAGTCAGCAAGCAGCTCCTGCCAGGTGCACAGTTGAGATCAGCCCCAGCTGTGCAGATCACCTCTCCTGCTCCCAGGCAGAGACGGACGTCTTTGGAAAGACAAACCATCCAGGAGAACTTACAGCAGCATGGCAGTATGGCGCGGTCAGGACGCACACGGTCGCAGTCAGGTGGCAGCAGTAAAAGTGCTGTGGAGCCTGGAGCCATGAAACCAGCGGTGGTGAAAATTAAGGAGACGTCTGGGTTCAAGCAGCCGGGGACATCGCTGAATGCAGGATCCCAGGAGGAGACGCCACGTGCACCTGAGCTTCAGCTCGCAGAGGAGATCCCAGGACTGGTCAAGAAGTTCGGTGAGTTACAGCAGCAGAAAGACACACTACAGATGCAGATAGACACTTGCTATAAGCTAAAGGCTATTAATCCGGGAGTCATGATTTTTATGATGAGACTCTGAACACACTGGGTGTATTGCTGGCAAAAGTGGTGAGGGACATGGACTGCGTCCTAGAGAGGATGGGGCCCCTGGCGGAGACTTATAGGAACCAGGAACTGTTTAATTCACAGAAGCAGAACTCTGCAGGTTCCAGGTCAGACATTGTCCCAGGTGGACCCCAGAAGCAGGTGCGGCCAGTGCTGCAGCCTGCAAGTTTCTGCTTCCAAAAGGGGCAAATGCCGCACCAGCAGCAGCCTGTAGTACAGACCCCAGCAGACGTACCACAAGTTTCAGAATGCCCAGCACAACAGCCTGCAGCAGATTCCAAGCAGCAGCATGAAGGGCACATTCCAGTAGAGGTACAACAAGTCGCAGAATGCCCAGTACAGCCGCCTACAGCAGATTCCAAACAGCAGCATGGACATTTTTCAGCACAGGGACTACAAGTCTCAGAATGCCAGGCACCACAGTTGGGCAGTGGACATGTGCCGGTAGTTCCTGATGGTGCCCAGCAGGGCTCTGATGCTGGGGATAACCGCGCTGTATCTGAGGGGTCGGGGGTTTGGGGGAGCACAGTATCTTTGGTGGACGCTGCGCAGTCTGATAGTGACATTGATGTTGATGATAACAATGTTCATGATGATGTCTGTGATTTCCCCCCTTTAATTCCGAGCACACAAGTTGTAGCAGCCCCCCTGCTGCAGACCCTCACCCCGTCAGTCAGCCTAGTGTGACCCCGCAGGTTCCCCCCAGTAATGCCTGGAGTCGTGGTGCTCCGTCCTTCACCTCTGGTGCCAATTATACCGGCCAGGCGTTTAAACGGAGAAACGTCGTGCGTTTCCGGCACACAGGTGCCAAGGAGGATCTGCCAGATAGAAGGTTTGTGGTCAGGGAGCTCTTGTGTCGCCAGATGGGGTTTGCGCCAGTCAGCATCTTGGCGGTGATTAATCTTCCAGACAGGCAGGGCTATGACGTCAGCTTTAAGCTTCATGAGTGACCTGGACAGGTTCTGGTCTAATTTCCCCAAGTTTAGAGACTCTGAGGGCTGGAGTAAGTTCAGCTTTATTCCTATCTCTAAGCCAGATACCGTTACGGTAAATCTCATCTTCTGGAATGAGTCTGTTCCCCCGCAGGACATTGTGGTGTGGCTCCGGAGGCATTGTGACCTGGTCTCTGACCTCACCAAAAGCAGAGACAATGATGGTATCTGGACGGGAGGGTGGAGGGTTTTGGTGAAACTGCGCCAGTGCGATAATATCACTGCCCACTTACCCAACTCCTTCTTTATTGGGAGGGAGAGGGGTGTGTGTTTCTATCCTGGGCAGCCTCGTAAGTGCTTCAAATGTGGCAAGGCGGGTCACCTGGCGAATACGTGTACTGTGGTGAAGTGCAACCTGTGTGGGGAGGTCGGCCATGTGGCTGCAGACTGCCAGAACATCAGGTGCAACCTCTGTGGGAAGATCGGTCACCCTCACAGGGACTGTCCTGACGCCTGGCACAATATCTGTAAGGACTATCCTGATGAGGATTTGGTGGCAGGGGCAGAGATTCTGGAGGAGGCAGCTTTACTGTCAGGGGAATTACTGTCCAGACCGGAGGTCCACCAGGGGTCTACTCAGGTGACACCAGAGCAGCAGGGTTCAGAGGGTGCACAGGGGAGTATGGAGGTTGTCTCTCAGGGGCAGCAGTCACAGGGAAGCATTACTTCAGTACTACCATCTGTGTCTCAGACTAAAAGGAAGAAAAAGGACAAGACCTCCCGTAAACCTGAGAAGGAGTATGACACTGGCCAAGGAGCCAGGAAGAAGGTCCAGAGTTCTGCAGGTGTAATGGACTTATCTAATAGGTTTGGTGTTCTGTCTGAGTCTGACGGTGATTTTGAGGATGACCTTAGAAGAATTGACGCAGAGTTTGATAGGGACGTAGAGGACTGTCCTCCGCCCAAGCGGAAGCCATTACCTGAGGGCTCTCGGGTAGAGTCTGAAATGGAGACCGGCGGTGACCAGAATAACTCCGACCCAGATCTGTGACGCTGTCAACTAAATAATGTCCGACCCCAGATAGATAAAATCATTAGGAAATGTTAAGTTATGGAAGGATGTGTCACTGGGTTGAAATATGATGGTTTTTTTTTTGTTTGTTTTTTTTTTTTTTTTTTTTTTTTTTCCAACCAGGTGTATGGACTCTTTAAGATAATTTTATATGTATAATCCGGATATGTAATGAATGTACAATCCAAGTGAATTTATTTTTGTATTACTGGAGGAATGTCAGTATATTTGTATTTGTTTGGTTTTTACAATAAAAATTGCCCCTATGTACAAGAATATAACTACTATAATACTGCCCCTATGTACAAGAATATAACTACTATAATACTGCCCCTATGTACAAAAATATATCTACTATAATACTGCTCCTATGTACAAGAATATAACTACTATAATACTGCCCCTATGTACAAGAATATAACTACTATAATACTGCTCCTATGTACAAGAATATAACTACTATAATACTGCTCCTATGTACAAGAATATAACTACTATAATACTGCCCCTATGTACAAGAATATAACTACTATAATACTGCCCCTATGTACAAGAATATAACTACTATAATACTGCCCCTATGTACAAGAATATAACTACTATAATACTGCTCCTATGTACAAGAATATAACTACTATAATACTGCCCCCTATGTACAAGAATATAGCTACTATAATACTGCCCTATGTACAAGAATATAACTACTATAATACAGCCCCTATGTACAAGAATATAACTACTATAATACTGCCCCCTATGTACAAGAATATAACTACTATAATACTGCCCTTATGTACAAGAATATAACTACTATAATACTGCCCCCTATGTACAAGAATATAACTACTATAATACTGCCCCTATGTACAAGAATATAACTACTATAATACTGCCCCTATGTACAAGAATATAACTACTATAATACTGCCCCCTATGTACAATAATATAACTACTATAATACTGCTCCTATGTACAAGAATATAACTACTATAATACTGCCCCATGTACAAGAATATAACTACTATAATACTGCCCCTATATACAAGAATATAACTACTATAATACTGCCCCTATATACAAGAATATAACTACTATAATACTGCCCCCTATATACAAGAATATAACTACTATAATACTGCTCCTATGTACAAGAATATAACTTCTATAATACTACTCCTATATACAAGAATATAACTACTATAATACTGCCCCTATGTACAAGAATATAACTACTATAATACTGCCCCTATGTACAAGAATATAACTACTATAATACTGCCCCTATGTACAAGAATATAACTACTATAATACAGCCCCTATGTACAAGAATATAACTACTATAATACTGCCCCTATGTACAAGAATATAACTACTATAATACTGTTCCTATGTACAAGAATATAACTACTATAATACTGCTCCTATGTACAAGAATATAACTGCTATAATACTGCCCTCTATGTACAAGAATATAACTGCTATAATACTGCCCCTATGTACAAGAATATAACTGCTATAATACTGCCCTCTATGTACAAGAATATAACTGCTATAGTACCTCTTCCAGGGGTGTGATTGATGCACTTTCTCCTCCATAGTAGTTGTTTTGATCTATGTGTAAAACTTTTCTACCGTTCACAGACATTATCCCAGACAATACACATTCCTAAAATTGAGATAGGAAAATTAGAGACATTGTATTATTCTACATCAATAAGTGTCGATGCTTTTGCATAGGATTCAGTGTGGCAGGAAGATCATATCGTTATGACAAATATCACTCACAGGATTCTATAGCTGATAACTTATTGATCGGTTGCAGTGTGACTGCTGGGACCTGCACCAATCTGCAGAGCGGGAAACTTTTATCCCTGTAGAGTGAAGCTCAGTGCCCATGCTCGACCGCCGCTCCATCCATCCATTCATTCATTCTGCAGGGTGATTACGTCCTATAACATCCTATATATTATATTTAGGTATTGCTAGTTGAGCCATTCCCTAATTAATACAGCATCATCATTATATGCACAGGTTCCTCTCCGGCTTTCACTCTGCGCCATTGTTGTTATGAAGCATAGATGGCTAATCCCTCGTCCCTGACTTGTTAGATTGATGTATAAGCCGGTGACGGTGTCTAAAATCCTCCAAGCAGATTAGTGGTGACAGCCTCGCTGATCGGCCAGTGATGTCACCATGCAGGGTTGTGATTAGACAGCTGCTGGCCAGTATGCCAGCAGGTGTCAGTGGCTGGGCCCACCGGAGAATCCTCCGGTTCTCCAGTGGGCCAGTCCGAGCCTGGTTGTGAACGTGTGACGGGGGCTGCAGAGTGACTGTGCAGGAAGCGGGATACATGACTGATCACAACCTGCACATCATGTCTTGTGCATTCTTAAAGGCGTTTTCTGGGGGGGGGGGCTTTTTTGGCAAAAACATACCATTGGTGAAACCTGTGCAGCAGGGGCCTAAGGTGTAAAGGGGCCCAACTCCAGAACTTCTCTCATAGGCAATTTATTGGACTGCAAAGGGCCCGTCTCTGCCACTGGCGTAGAGGGTTCCTTTAATTAAGAGCTGAGCTCTATGCGGTCATACGGAAATTACACATATATGTTCTAGGTCGGAAGGCTCCTTTAAATATTGTATAAGGAAAAAGATTGACTACTTTTTAAGAAACTTTGAGCCCCAGTCATTGAATTTGCACCTGTCTGTTGATTTTTTTTGGTCTTTTGTACTTTTTTTTTCGGTTTGCACCAAATTCAACTTTCCATTTACTTCTTTATGAAGTCTATTTTATATGTTTCCTGCGGACAGAGTTTAGGGTTTTCTTGAGGTTTTCGCCTAATTCATAATTTGCAACTTTTTAAAAAGTCGAAAAATCTTTTGCCAGTGTACTCCAGTCACCTCCTTGTGTTTTCATGTAAACCACAAACTTTTGTGCTATTTCTTTTTTTGATAAATTTATGAACCGCGTGCACTAGTTTGATGAATTTGGCGCAAAAAAAAACAAACATCAGGAAATATTATGAGATTAAAAGAAAGAAAAGTGGCTTTAAAAAAAAGCCGAAAATGACGAATTGTGCACAAAGTTGGTTTCCTTTCCTCGCCTTGTTCAAGGATTTGATACATTTGTATCCAGTGTAGACAATCCTATGGGAACCAGATACATCAAGGGTACAAATCTCATGTGATAGTTTGCTACAATGTGTCAGCGCAGGAGACCAGGCTACTATGAAAATGTAAAATTGCAGCAGACAGCAGTGATGTCCCAGGTCATCCACCCTCTTGTCTTCTTTTTTTTATTTACCCCTTCTTTGTGGCATTCGACTCCTGATGACACCCTGCAGACTTTCATCATTCCTGCCACTTGATAGCAATCATATTGAGCAAAGTGCAGCATTATCCAACACTGTGGACAGCTGAAGAGCTTCTGCAGCAGCTGAGTGATCAATGAGACCCAATCAGATGTCCCTTATATGGCATCACCTATTTCCAAAAACTAGAGGGAATAAGTTGGACAACTTTGCATCATGTAACACTGAGCTCATTGTATCATCTTCTTCCATAAATTCTACATGTGATGCTTCATGCACATGGCGGTATTATGGCCCAATGTACAAAACCGCAGCCTGGCACCAATACCGCCCTACTCTACCTCATTATACCATTAGACAAGAAAAAGATGTAGCAAGTTTTATCATTATCATAATATATTCCCTCCTATATACATATGTTTATAGTGCCACGCTGAGCAGCATATGGTGGCACACATAGTATAGGACTCTTATTTGCCATCATACATGTGCACTAACATGGCAGAAAAAGAGGCAAAAACATTATAATTCCTACATTTATCATTGTGAATACTTTTCCGTCAAATTATGACAAGAGCATTCTTGTCATAATTCCGTGGCTAACACGGTACCACAATATAATTTATTATTGTACACCTACATTTATCATTAAAATCTCAGATAAAATTACGCCATAATTTTGCACCTCGGAGTTTGCCTAGAATTTTACTAAACCCAGGTCTTATCTATACATGAAAGGTGGTTGTATGAATAGTATTTGGGGTCCATTGTGCTGCAACCCAGATATGGGATACGATATGTCCCAAAATGCCGCTGCTTTGACCAATGATCCATTAGATCCCACGGGACGAGGATCTCCTACCTTCAGCCCCGTTCCCAGCACAATGATATCATACTCTTCCTCCATGCCGGAGAGATGGGTCCGTTCCTCACATTCGTGGTAACAGTCTGCGGGACTAATCTGATCTGCGAGACGGTGATTAGCTGCCAGCTTTCAGACTCTCGGCCCAGTGACCCAAAGCCGGGCCACCTGCCTGTAATCCAGCAAGGGCTGTGCGGGACGCAGCGGGGAGCAAAATGCTGTAATCATAGGTAATTGCCCCCGCTATTAAAGTGGTGCTCTCAACTTCTTAAATAGGTAAAATTGCAAAGTGCTTATAGAAACAAAACCTTTCCAAACTACCTTTATTAAAAATAAAGTGAGACCCTCATACATTGCAGACACAATATCTATAAACAAATAATGAAGAAATTTGGTATGAAGTTTCCTCTACAGGAATCGGGGGGCTCCGTGCTGCCCTAGTGTGATACCGAGCAATAATGCTCATAATATGGAAGGGAATCTATTATAGGTGGGCAGTAACGCCCCCTGCTGACCACCAAAAAGAATAGATGAAACGACCAAATGTCTAAAAGAGAAACGTTTCTCCCTGTGGAGAGTGACGTTAGGCCAAGGTCCAGAGCCTCTCAAATAGCTAAATTTGTTATCATACTTTGCACTGACGAGGGGTAACATCCCGAAACACTGTGTCTGCAAATTGAGATTCTGATTTGGTTTTTATCCTAAGTCATATTGCAAGGCTTGTTAAAGGGTCGATAATGACTTTTAGGACTCTACTTCCAGCAGGTGGCACTATAGAGTGCTAGTCCTCTTCCTCTCTGAAGAGGCAATTTGCATATAAAAGAGAAACAAAACGTTCAGATTTTTTTTAAATAATTTTTTCCAGCACGGAAAGTTATGAAACTATGTAATTCACTTTATTAGGTGATTTGTCTTTATTCCTGACAAATTGCATATAAGCAGATTCTCTAGTCTATTTGCTGCCTCAGCTGCATTTATATCAGACACCTACTCATTTGGAGTACAGATGATGTGTCATAGGTTTACTGAGGCAGAGAGGAGCCAGAAGATAGCAGCGTCTCATCTCTCCTTCTCCTGCACTGATTAGAAGCACTTCACTGTCATATTAAACGGTGCAGGTTTCTTTCTAGTAGTGCAGGGGTTAATCTGCTCAGTTGAGAGCTCCTGGAAGCTTTCCTGCATTAAGGCTCTCAGCTGTTCAATGAGGTTGTTGAGGCTCAGGGGGACACCTGTTGTGAATGGGTTTGAGATGAGTTCTGAGCAGAGGTTCCCTCTGGTGGTTACAAGCGGTACTAGTGAGGATTGTGAGGACTGGGAATCAGGTGTTACTGACTGGTCTTATATAAGGGAGTCATTTTCCCATCAGGGTTGCCGGTGATCAATTGTTCTGGTCTGAATCCTTCTTTCCAGTTTCCCTTGTAGCCTGCTGTGTCGTGTCTGCATCTCCTGCTATCAGATAAGACAATTTCTTATTTTGTGTTTTTGCTATATTTTTGCATTTTGTCCTGCACTTCTGTGGGGGCCTTCAGGGTCCCCTCCGGGGGCTTTTGCCCTCTCAGTTTAGTTCAGCCACTGTGTTTTGTACTTTTGCTTTTTCCAGTTTTTTCAGTGGCTGCTGTTTTGATTTTGTTACACCAGAGAGCTAATTTAGGTGGTAGAGGTCGTGTGATCTCAGGTGATTTTGAAATTAGTAGAGTTGGTGTTTTTCAGGGTTTTTTGGGATTGCAGTAAGTACCCTTCCTGTCCTTTTCTATTTAGATAGTTTGGGCCCCAGCGTTTGCTCATTCTATTTTCTTTCTGTGTCAGTATTTCCTCTTGTCTAACCGCCATTACATGTTTGGGGGCTTTCTGTTATCTTTGGGGTTCTGCTCCGGGGCAGATAGCTTTCCTATATCTATCTTTAGGTGTAGTTAGTTTCTCAGGCTGTGACGAGGCGTCTAGGACCAACGTAGGAACGCTCCACGGCTGCCTCTAGTTGTGGTGGTTAGTCAGGGTACTGCAATCCCATAGATTCCAACTGCTCTGGTGTATTGCCTTTTTTACCTGCACTCCTCAGCTACCGTAACATAACAGTATCACCGGCCATAAAAATTGTATTGTACTCACAGAAGGGAAAAATATTTTGAAGGAAGAAAAGTTGTCAGAGATATTTTTCTGTTTGTTGCATTTTTTTTTTCCTCTGTATCTCTGGGTGCTGGGGAGGATCTTTTCTCTCAATGGAGTTTGCACAGTTGTCTGGCCGTGTGGATCAGCTTGCCACTGAGGTTCAGAGTATTGCTACCTATCTTGCTGGGTTGCCTGTTGTGGAACCTAGGATCCCCATGCCAGATTTGTTTTTAGGGGATCGAGCTAAGTTTCAGAATTTCAAAAATAATTGTAAATTGTTTTTTGCCTTAAAATCTAAGTCCTCAGGAAACGCAGCGCAGCAGGTTCAAATTATCATCTCTCTCCTGCGCGGCGATCCTCAGGATTGGGCTTTTTCCCTGACACCTGGGGATCCTGTTTTGAGTGATGTTGATGCGTTTTTTCAGGCTTTGGGGTTATTGTACGATGAGCCTAATGTCACTGATCAAGCTGAAAAAGCCTTGTTGGCATTAAATCAGGGCTTGATGACGCTGAGTTATACTGTCAGAGATTCCGTAGGTGGGCAGTCCTGACCAAGTGGAATGACGACGCTTTGGCGGCCCTTTTCCGGAAGGGTCTGTCGGATAATGTAAAGGATGTTATGGTGGGATTCCCTGTCCCCTCTGGTCTCAATGATTCTATGTCATTAGCGATTCAAATTGACAGACATTTGCGTGAGCGGAGAAGTATGCGTGGAATAGTGTTGCCTTGTGAACCAGCTTCTGAACCCATGCAGTGTGATAGAGTGGTGTCTGGGGCACAGCGTCATGAGTTTCGAAAGCGCAATGGGTTATGTTTCTACTGTGGTGATGCCTCTCATGCTATTTCAGTCTGCCCTAAGCGGGGAAGACATTTTGTACGCTCAGTTGTCTTGGGTAGTGTTCAGACTAAGTTTTTATTAACTGTCACTCTGATATGCTCTCTGTCCTCATTTTCTGCTCAGGCTTTCGTTGATTCTGGAGCAGCTATTAACCTGATGGATTATGATTTTGCTAAACGTTGTGGGTATCCCTTGATACCCCTACAGAAGTCTATTCCCCTACTGGGGATCGATTCTACCCCTTTGGCTGAGAATAAACCCCAGTTTTCTACTCAGGTGATAATGAGGGTTGAACCTGATCACCAGGAGTGCTGCAAATTTTTGGTTCTGTATAATCTGCATGACATTATCGTGCTGGGTTTCCCTTGGTTACAGTCTCATAATCCTGTTTTGGATTGGAAATCTGTGTCTGTAACCAGTTGGGGCTGCCAATGTGTTAATACCAACACTCCTGTTTTTTCTGCCTCCCCCCAGGCTGAGGATGTTCCTGACTTTTTGTTTGATTTTTCTGATGTGTTTAGCGAAAGTAAATCTGCATCCTTGCCTCCCCATAGGAGCTATGACTGCGCTATTGAATTAGTGCCAGGTAGTAAATTCCCTAAAGGTCGCCTTTTTAACTTGTCTGTACCTGAACATGACGCTATGCGGTCTTATATCAAGGAATCATTGGAGAAGGGTCATATCAGACCATCCTCTTCACCCTTAGGTGCCGGTTTTTTCTTTGTGGCCAAAAAAGATGGTTCATTAAGGCCGTGTATTGATTATCGTCTCTTGAACAATATTACTGTGAAATATCAATACCCGTTACCCTTGATTTCTGACCTGTTTTCCAGGGTGAAAAACGCTACTTGGTTTACCAAGCTTGACCTCAGGGGGGCGTATAACCTTATTCGCATTAAGCACGGGGATGAATGGAAGACGGCATTTAACACCCCTGAAGGGCATTTTGAGTACCTTGTGATGCCCTTTGGGCTCACTAATGCTCCTTCCGTCTTCCAGTCCTTCATGAATGACATTTTCAGGGATTTTGTGGACAAGTTTCTGATTGTTTATTTGGATGATATCTTGATTTTTTCTAATGACTGGGACTCTCATGTGAAACATGTTCGAACTGTATTCCAGATTTTGAGAGAGAATGCTCTGTATGTGAAGGGATCAAAGTGTCTTTTTGGCGTACAGAAGATCTCATTTCTGGGATTCATTTTGTCCCCATCTGTTATTGAAATGGACCCGGTCAAGGTTCAGGCCATCTGTGATTGGGTCCAACCTACTTCATTAAAGGCTCTTCAGAGATTTTTGGGTTTTGCCAATTTTTATCGTATATTTATTGGTAATTTCTCGGTTATTGTTAAACCATTAACTGATTTGACCAGAAAGGGTTCTGATGTGGTGAATTGGCCTCCTGAGGCAGTCTCTGCGTTTCAGGAACTTAAGCAGAGATTCACTTCTGCTCCTGTTCTACGGCAGCCTGATGTTTCTCTGCCATTTCAGGTGGAGGTTGATGCCTCTGAAATTGGGGCAGGTGCCGTTTTGTCCCAAAAAGATCCAGAGACCTCTAAAAGTAACCCTTGTGCCTTTTTCTCTCGAAAATTTTCTCCTACTGAACGTAATTATGACGTGGGTAATCGGGAGTTATTGGCCATGAAGTGGGCTTTTGAAGAGTGGAGACATTGGCTGGAGGGAGCCAAACATCAGGTGGTGGTCCTTACGGACCATAAGAATCTGGTCTATCTGGAATCTGCCAAGCGACTCAATCCTAGACAGGCCAGGTGGGCCTTGTTTTTCACACGTTTTAATTTTGTGGTTTCCTTTCTTCCTGGCACTAAGAATGTTAAGGCGGATGCCCTCTCGAGGAGTTTCCTTGCGGACTCTCCTGAGCTATCTGATCCCTCTGTTATTTTGAAGGAGGGTGTAGTTCTTTCCGCCATCTCGCCCAATTTGAGACTTGCTCTGGAGGGGTGTCAGGAGGATAGGCCCGAGCGCTGCCCTGTTGGAAAATTGTTTGTCCCGGACCAATGGAAAAAGAGTGTGATGTCTGAGATTCATTGTTCCGCATTGGCTGGGCATCCCGGAATTTTTGGTACCAGAGACTTGGTTAGTCGGTCCTTTTGGTGGCCTACCTTGTCTCGCGATGTCAGGGAATTTGTGCAGTCCTGCGGGACTTGCTCTCGCTCCAAGCCTTGCTCTCGCTCTAGTGGTTTGTTGATGCCATTGCCTGTGCCCAAGAGACCATGGACCCATATCTCTATGGATTTCATTTCCGATCTTCCTGTTTCTCAGAGAATGACCACCATCTGGGTAATTTGTGATAGGTTTTCCAAAATGATACATCTTGTGCCATTACCTAAGTTGCCTTCCTCCTCTGAATTGGTGCCGTTGTTCCTTCAGCACGTGGTTCGTTTACACGGCATTCCTGAGAACATTGTGTCTGACAGAGGAGTCCAGTTTGTTTCCAGATTTTGGAGGACTTTTTGTTCTAAACTGGGTGTTCAATTGTCTTTCTCCTCGGCATTTCATCCTCAGACCAATGGTCAAACTGAGAGAACAAACCAGACATTGGAGACTTATCTAAGATGCTTTGTGTCTGCTGATCAGGATGACTGGGTCTCTTTTTTGCCTTTGGCTGAGTTTGCTCTTAATAATAGGGCTAGCTCTGCCACTTTGATGTCTCCGTTTTTCTGTAATTCTGGGTTTCACCCTCGATTTTCTTCAGGACAGAGGGAGGCTTCTGTCTGTCCAGGTGTTGACTCTGTTGTTGAGCGTATGCAGCAGATTTGGGACCAGGTAGTGGAGAGGTTGTCCCTCTCTCAGGAGAAGGCCCAGCGGTTTGCTAACCGGCATAGGACTGATGGTCCTCGGTTTAAAGTGGGGGACTTGGTCTGGTTGTCCTCAAAGAATATTCCTATGAGAGTAGCATCTCCTAAATTTAAGCCTAGGTTCATTGGACCTTATAAGATCATGGAGATTATTAATCCTGTTTCTTTTCGTTTGCTTCTTCCAGGGACATTTAAGATCCATAACGTGTTCCACAAGTCCTTGTTGAAGAGGTTTGTTGAGCCAGTGGTTCCTGCTGCTGTGCCTCCTGACCCTGTTTTGGTTGAGGGCAATCTGGAGTATGTGGTTGAGAAAATATTGGATTCTCGTTTTTCTAGACGAAGACTCCAGTATTTGGTTAAATGGAGAGGTTATGGTCAGGAAGACAATTCTTGGGTGTTTGCTTCGGACATCCATGCTAGGAGACTTATCCGTGCGTATCATAGAACTCATCCTGACCGACCTGGTTGCTCAAATGAGGGTTCGGTGACCCCTCCTCAAGGGGGGGGTACTGTTGTGAATGGGTTTGAGATGAGTTCTGAGCAGAGGCTCCCTCTGGTGGTTACAAGCGGTACTAGTGAGGATTGTGAGGACTGGGAATCAGGTGTTACTGATTGGTCTTATGTAAGGGAGTCATTTTCCCATCAGGGTTGCCGGTGATCAATTGTTCTGGTCTGAATCCTTCTTTCCAGTTTCCCTTGTAGCCTGCTGTGTCGTGTCTGCATCTCCTGCTATCAGATAAGACAATTTCTTATTTTGTGTTTTTGCTATATTTTTTGCATTTTGTCCTGCACTTCTGTGGGGGCCTTCAGGGTCCCCTCCGGGGGCTTTTGCCCTCTCAGTTTAGTTCAGCCACTGTGTTTTGTACTTTTGCTTTTTCCAGTTTTTTCAGTGGCTGCTGTTTTGATTTTGTTACACCAGAGAGCTAATTTAGGTGGTAGAGGTCATGTGATCTCAGGTGATTTTGAAATTAGTAGAGTTGGTGTTTTTCAGGGTTTTTTGGGATTGCAGTAAGTACCCTTCCTGTCCTTTTCTATTTAGATAGTTTGGGCCCCAGCGTTTGCTCATACTATTTTCTTTCTGTGTCAGTATTTCCTCTTGTCTAACCGCCATTACATGTTTGGGGGCTTCCTATTATCTTTGGGGTTCTGCTCCGGGGCAGATAGCTTTCCTATATCTATCTTTAGGTGTAGTTAGTTTCTCAGGCTGTGACGAGGCGTCTAGGACCAACGTAGGAACGCTCCACGGCTGCCTCTAGTTGTGGTGGTTAGTCAGGGTACTGCAATCTCATAGATTCCAACTGCTCTGGTGTATTTCCTTTTTTACCTGCACTCCTCAGCTACCGTAACATAACAGACACCCCTGCTGCCTGTCCATTAGGGAAACTGTACGTGTGAATCTCCATCTGAAAGTTCTTAATGAACATCATGATTCGGTAATAAAGCCACCACAGATCTTCTTAGGCTGTGTTTTTGGTGGTCAGGGGTACATCAACATATCCCGGAGTATGTAGCCGCCTGCAGAGTCTGTGTGCGTTCTAAGACCTCTCATACTTTTCCATCGGGGTCACTCCAACCATTGGCGATTCCCAGTAGACCTTGGACTCACTTATCTGTTGATTTTTATCCCCGATCTTCCTGTGTCGGCAGGCAATACTGTAATTTTGGTGGTGGTGGTGGACAGATTCAGTAAGATGTCACATTTTATTGCGCTACACACTTTATCTAACACCAAAACCTTGGCGCAAATTTTCATCAGTTACATATTAAAATTACACGGGATTCCCACCAATATTGTTTCTGACTGAGGGGTGCAGTTTGTTTCCAAGTCTTGGAGGGCGCTTTCCACCCGTCTGGGGATCCATCTGTCATTTTCTTCAGCTTTTCACCCACAGTCTAACGGGCAAACTGAACGGGTTAACCAGTATCTGGAGACTTATCTTAGGTGTTTTGTGTCTGATAATCAGGAGGACTGGGTTACCTGCTTAACTTTAGCTGAATTTGGGTAAATAATCGTTGTCATGAGTCAACTGGTGAGTCCCCATTTTTCGGGGTATATGGGCTTCATCCTCAGTTCAGTTAATTTAATAGGAATAGTTCTTCTGAATTACCAGAAGAGGAACAGTTGGGCAGCTTTACTATCTGAGAAAATAAAGAACCTCATCCACAACTACCACAAAAGACTTCAAGCTGTCATTGATGTTAGAGGGGGCAATCCATGGTATTAAGAAATGGGGTATGTGAACTTTTGATCAGGGTCATTTGGATGTTTTGGGTTGTCATTATGATTTAAAAAGAGAAAACACAGTAGTTTGACAATAAATGGCTTCACCCAACCACTAACCATGAGTGGAGAAAAAGTTTTGGTGTTATATAATTCATATTCTCTGAAAAAAGGCCATGAAAGCAAAAATAATGCCGGGGTATGTAAACTTTTGAGGACAACTGTACATTACATTACTGATCCTGAGTTACATCCTGTATTATACTCCAGAGCTGCACTCACTATTCTGCTGGTGCAGTCACTGTGTACATACATTACTGATCCTGAGTTACATCCTGTATTATATCCCAGAGCTGCACTCACTATTCTGCTGGTGCAGTCACTGTGTACATACATTACATTACTGATCCTGAGTTACATCCTGTATTATACCCCAGAGCTGCACTCACTATTCTGCTGGTGCAGTCACTGTGTACATACATTACTGATCCTGAGTTACATCCTGTATTATACTCCAGAGCTGCACTCACTATTCTGCTGGTGCAGTCACTGTGTACATACATTACATTACTGATCCTGAGTTACATCCTGTATTATACTCCAGAGCTGCACTCACTATTCTGCTGGTGCAGTCACTGTGTACATACATTACATTACTGATCCTGAGTTACATCCTGTATTATACCCCAGAGCTGCACTCACTATTCTGCTGGTGCAGTCACTGTGTACATACATTACATTACTGATCCTGAGTTACATCCTGTATTATACTCCAGAGCTGCACTCACTATTCTGCTGGTGCAGTCACTGTGTACATACATTACTGATCCTGAGTTACCTCCTGTATTTTACCCCAGAGCTGCACTCACTATTCTGCTGGTGCAGTCACTGTGTACATACATTACATTACTGATCCTGAGTTACATCCTGTATTATACTCCAGAGCTGCACTCACTATTCTGCTGGTGCAGTCACTGTGTACATACATTACATTACTGATCCTGAGTTACATCCTGTATTATACCCCAGAGCTGCACTCACTATTCTGCTGGTGCAATCACTGTGTACATACATTACATTACTGATCCTGAGTTACATCCTGTATTATGCTCCAGAGCTGCACTCACTATTCTGCTGGTGCAGTCACTGTGTACATACATTACATTACTGATACTGAGTTACATCCTGTATTATACTCCAGAGCTGCACTCACTATTCTGCTGGTGCAGTCACTGTGTACATACATTACATTACTGACCTGAGTTACATCCTGTATTATACTCCAGAGCTGCACTCACTATTCTCCTGGTGCAGTCACTGTGTACATACATTACAGATCCTGAGTTACATCCTGTATTATACTCCAGAGCTGCACTCACTATTCTGCTGGTGCAGGCACTGTGTACATACATTACATTACTGATCCTGAGTTACCTCCTGCATTATACTCCAGAACTGCACTCACTATTCTGCTGGTGCAGTCACTGTGTATACATTACTATGCTGTTCTCGTTACCCGACTGCACTCATATTCTGTGGTGCAGTCACTGTGTCATACATACATTGATCCTGAGTTCATCTGTTATACTCCAGAGCTGCACTCACTATTCTGCTGGTGCAGTCACTGTGTACATACATTACTGATCCTGAGTTACATCCTGTATTATACTCCAGAGCTGCACTCACTATTCTGCTGGTGCAGTCACTGTGTACATACATTACTGATCCTGAGTTACATCCTGTGTATACTCCAGAGCTGCACTCACTATTCTGCTGGTGCAGTCACTGTGTACATACATTACATTACTGATCCTGAGTTACATCCTGTGTATACTCCAGAGCTGCACTCACTATTCTGCTGGTGCAGTCACTGTGTCATACATTACATTACTGATCCTGAGTTACATCCTGTGTATACTCCAGAGCTGCACTCACTATTCTGCTGGTGCATCACTGTGTACATACATTACATTACTGATCCTGAGTTACATCCTGTATTATCTCCAGAGCTGCACTCACTATTCTGCTGGTGCAAGTCACTGTGTACATACATTACATTACTGATCCTGAGTTACTCCTGTATATATCTCCAGAGCTGCACTCACTATTC
Source organism: Oophaga sylvatica (assembly GCA_033576555.1). Lineage (NCBI taxonomy): Eukaryota > Metazoa > Chordata > Amphibia > Anura > Dendrobatidae > Oophaga > Oophaga sylvatica. The sequence continues at coordinate 60,407,996 of JARQOD010000009.1, read as the reverse complement.
TGCTGGTGCAGTCACTGTGTACATACATTACATTACTGATCCTGAGTTACATCCTGTATTATACTCCAGAGCTGCACTCACTATTCTGCTGGTGCAGTCACTGTGTACATACATTACATTACTGATACTGAGTTACATCCTGTATTATACTCCAGAGCTGCACTCACTATTCTGCTGGTGCAGTCACTGTGTACATACATTACATTACTGATCCTGAGTTACATCCTGTATTATACTCCAGAGCTGCACTCACTATTCTCTGGTGCAGTCACTGTGTACATACATTACATTACTGACCTGAGTTACATCCTGTATTATACTCCAGAGCTGCACTCACTATTCTGCTGGTGCAGTCACTGTGTACATACATTACATTACTGATCCTGAGTTACCTCCTGATTATACTCCAGAACTGCACTCACTATTCTGCTGGTGCAGGTCACTGTGTACATACATTACATTACTGATCCTGAGTTACATCCTGGTATACTCCAGAACTGCACTCACTATTCTGCTGGTGCAGTCACTGTGTACATACATTACATTACTGATCCTGAGTTACATCCTGTGTATACTCCAGAGCTGCACTCACTATTCTGCTGGTGCAGTCACTGTGTACATACATACTTACTGATCCTGAGTTACATCCTGTATTATACTCCAGAGCTGCACTCACTATTCTGCTGGTGCAGTCACTGTGTACATACATTAATTATACCTGAGTTACATCCTGTATTATACTCCAGAGCTGCACTCACTATTCTGCTGGTGCAGTCACTGTGTACATACATTACATTACTGACCCTGAGTTACATCCTGTATTATACTCCAGAGCTGCACTCACTATTCTCTGGTGCAGTCACTGTGTACATACATTACATTACTGATCCTGAGTTACATCCTGTATTATACTCCAGAGCTGCACTCACTATTCTGCTGGTGCAGTCACTGTGTACATACATTACTGATCCTGAGTTACATCCTGTATTATACTCCAGAGCTGCACTCACTATTCTGCTGGTGCAGTCACTGTGTACATACATTACTGATCCTGAGTTACATCCTGTGTATACTCCAGAGCTGCACTCACTATTCTGCTGGTGCAGTCACTGTGTACATACATTACATTACTGATCCTGAGTTACATCCTGTGTATACTCCAGAGCTGCACTCACTATTCTGCTGGTGCAGTCACTGTGTCATACATTACATTACTGATCCTGAGTTACATCCTGTGTATACTCCAGAGCTGCACTCACTATTCTGCTGGTGCAGTCACTGTGTACATACATTACATTACTGATCCTGAGTTACATCCTGTATTATCTCCAGAGCTGCACTCACTATTCTGCTGGTGCAATCACTGTGTACATACATTACATTACTGATCCTGAGTTACATCCTGTATTATCTCCAGAGCTGCACTCACTATTCTGCTGGTGCAGTCACTGTGTACATACATTACATTACTGATCCTGAGTTACCTCCTGTATTATACTCCAGAGCTGCATTCACTATTCTGCTGGTGCAGTCACTGTGTACATACATTACATTACTGATCCTGAGTTACATCCTGTATTATACTCCAGAGCTGCACTCACTATTCTGCTGGTGCAGTCACTGTGTACATACATTACATTACTGATACTGAGTTACATCCTGTATTATACTCCAGAGCTGCACTCACTATTCTGCTGGTGCAGTCACTGTGTACATACATTACATTACTGACCCTGAGTTACATCCTGTATTATACTCCAGAGCTGCACTCACTATTCTCCTGGTGCAGTCACTGTGTACATACATTACATTACTGATCCTGAGTTACATCCTGTATTATACTCCAGAGCTGCACTCACTATTCTGCTGGTGCAGGCACTGTGTACATACATTACATTACTGATCCTGAGTTACCTCCTGCATTATACTCCAGAACTGCACTCACTATTCTGCTGGTGCAGTCACTGTGTACATACATTACATTACTGATCCTGAGTTACATCCTGTGTATACTCCAGAGCTGCACTCACTATTCTGCTGGTGCAGTCACTGTGTACATACATTACATTACTGATCCTGAGTTACATCCTGTATTATACTCCAGAGCTGCACTCACTATTCTGCTGGTGCAGTCACTGTGTACATACATTACATTACTGATCCTGAGTTACATCCTGTATTATACTCCAGAGCTGCACTCACTATTCTGCTGGTGCAGGCACTGTGTACATACATTACATTACTGATCCTGAGTTACCTCCTGCATTATACTCCAGAACTGCACTCACTATTCTGCTGGTGCAGTCACTGTGTACATACATTACATTACTGATCCTGAGTTACATCCTGTGTATACTCCAGAGCTGCACTCACTATTCTGCTGGTGCAGTCACTGTGTACATACATTACATTACTGATCCTGAGTTACATCCTGTGTATACTCCAGAGCTGCACTCACTATTCTGCTGGTGCAGTCACTGTGTACATACATTACTGATCCTGAGTTACATCCTGTATTATACTCCAGAGCTGCACTCACTATTCTGCTGGTGCAGTCACTGTGTACATACATTACATTACTGATCCTGAGTTACATCCTGTGTATACTCCTGAGCTGCACTCACTATTCTGCTGGTGCAGTCACTGTGTACATACATTACATTACTGATCCTGAGTTACATCCTGTATTATACCCGAGCTGCACTCACTATTCTGCTGGTGCAATCACTGTGTACATACATTACATTACTGATCCTGAGTTACATCCTGTATTATACTCCAGAGCTGCACTCACTATTCTGCTGGTGCAGTCACTGTGTACATACATTACATTACTGATCCTGAGTTACATCCTGTATTATACTCCAGAGCTGCACTCACTATTCTGCTGGTGCAGTCACTGTGTACATACATTACTGATCCTGAGTTACATCCTGTATTATACCCCAGAGCTGCACTCACTATTCTGCTGGTGCAGTCACTGTGTACATACATTACATTACTGATCCTGAGTTACATACTGTATTATACTCCAGAGCTGCACTCACTATTCTGCTGGTGCAGTCACTGTGTACATACATTACATTACTGATCCTGAGTTACATCTGTATTATACCCAGAGCTGCACTCACTATTCTGCTGGTGCAATCACTGTGTACATACATTACATTACTGATCCTGAGTTACATCCTGTATTATACTCCAGAGCTGCACTCACTATTCTGCTGGTGCATCACTGTGTACATACATTACATTACTGATCCTGAGTTACATCCTGTATTATACTCCAGAGCTGCACTCACTATTCTGCTGGTGCAGTCACTGTGTACATACATTACATTACTGATCCTGAGTTACATCCTGTATTATACTCCAGAGCTGCACTCACTATTCTGCTGGTGCAGTCACTGTGTACATACATTACATTACTGATCCTGAGTTACATCCTGTATTATACTCCAGAGCTGCACTCACTATTCTGCTGGTGCAGTCACTGTGTACATACATTACATTACTGATCCTGAGTTACATCCTGTATTATACTCCAGAGCTGCACTCACTATTCTGCTGGTGCAGTCACTGTGTACATACATTACTGATCCTGTGTTATACACCATTATCCCTACAGACGTATATTGGAGCAGTTGAGGGCGTTCGGACTCGTCTGCAATCAAAGTGTTTCTAGATACCATTGTATCGGTGGGCGGGTGACTCCGGAGTCCCCTGTTCTGACCGCCGCTGATTTAGCGCTGATCACCAATATGTGAATATGTAATTATTGTTACGACTCACCATCATACATCAGCAGAGAGTGAGACGCTCTTTGTAGTCACAGTGAATTAATATCTTGGACAGATCACCCATAATTATAAGTCACAATCCTCACTGATATTTGAAAAGACAATTTTTCGTGCTCACGATCATGACCCATTTAAGGACTACGATTATTCTGACATGATGTGATGTGTATGTCCCTTTAAACAACTCTGCCCATTTCAAAGATGGCGACACAGAGATTATAAGGGAGATAGGCTGCGTTTCCTTTAAGAAGGCGTGGTTTATGAAATAAAATCAGCCCGTTGATAGGTGTTTCGAGTTGTCATTCATTCTATTTTGGAAAGACAGAGATCCTAAGGAAGGGCGGAAGTAGAAAATGTCGCTCGCTGATTGGTAGAGAGGACTGTCAGTCAGCGAATAAGGGCGGAAGTCGTTAGTATAGTAGCATTTGATTGGTTAGGAGCTGCTGGGATACGTGTTGTGATTGGTCACTTTCCTTTGAGGGAAATTAGGGCGAAGGTCGCGGGAGTAAACCTTGTCCTGAGTGCGGGAGGCGTCTGTCACTGTCCGGTCATCATGGCTGAGAAGAAGCAGCAGCAGCAGCAAGTCATCAGCCCCGTGAAGAACTTCTTTGCAGGGGGCTTCGGAGGCGTGTGTCTGGTGTTTGCTGGGCATCCCCTGGACACTATAAAGGTGGGAGCAGCGTTTTACACTACCAGCAGAGGCAATGCAATTTCTATAGTCTCGTGCACACGCTGCTTTTTTTTTCCCTTGCAGATTTGACTCATCAGAGCAGGTTTTTGTTTTTTTGTTTATTTTTTAATCTCCGCATCCTCAATTCTTTCTTCATTTTTCTCCCATTCAAATGAATAGGAGAAAAAAAAAAGTTTTATTCCTGCCAATACTTTGGTTTTCGGTGCAGAAAAGTCTCTTCCTAATACTCCATGTGTGTGCCCGGCCTCAGACCTGCCAAAAGAAAAAATGCAGGAAAAATGTTAAAAAAATGCGCTAAAAGCATTGCAGCTTCATTAAGTCAGTTTTGTCCCCTTGGGGGATAAAAAAGGCATAAGTGTTTTGTGCACATCATCCTCTTTAAGGTCGGGTTCAAAAAACACTTATGCAACTATTTTAGGGCAGTTCTGCATAAAGGTGTCATCTGCACAGCCACCTGCAGGGGGCGCTGGTGTTCACAACTTTTTAGGTAAGAGGTTACCTCTGCTGCATCCATCCTGTGACTGTACGTTGGCCCCCGGGGCGTCGGTGACACTTTATGTTTATTCTTCTCTGAAACTTATTAAAAGGGACAGAAACAAAGTTCAGGAAAAAAAATGTTGTAATCTTTTCCTGCTCTCATGAGGCAAGAAGGGCAGAACCGGGCACCTCTGCCACTCAGGATTTTAGCAAGGGTGGGGTGAGGTTTCTGGAATGGATGCACCCAGAATTCCCCAAATTAAGGTGGAACTCCCTACCCCTCCAAACAAAAAGTTATAAAAATAAACCAAAGTGTGCAGACGTCTTGTAAATGTTATTTGTGTTTTTATGTTCTAGGTTCGGATTCAGACACAAGTGAAGCCGGGTCCGGGGCAGCTTCCTCTGTACTCGGGGACCTTCGACTGCTTTAAGAAGACGATTGTAAATGAGGTATCATCATCTGGTCACTATGGGCGTCACCTGGTGAAGAATTGGGGTCCAGCACATCAAGGACAGTCAGGCCTATACGGGTCTCTGCACCCCAATCTGTACCCCTACCAGTAACCGGTGCCCCATGTGATTTCCTTCAGTAACTGCTTCTGTTTATAGACTGCAGAATTATGGGAAGATCTTGCCGGGTATCATTGTGTCAGAGAAAAGCATTCTTATATTCTTTGCAGAAAAGGTTACGGAATATTCCCATCATCATAGATGGGTATAATCTGATAGTGCATGCAAATACAAGCAAGTTTGTAATTAAAACTTCTTATTAAAACTTTCAGCTATTTTTGAGATATTGATATTTTTTTGTTTTGTTTACATCTCGTTGCCTTGGAGACTGATCACTGCTGTTAGACTACAGAACATGCGCATTGCTTACAAGCTCTTTCCCATTGAGCTTGGAAGGGCTGTTATGAAACTATCCAGGATCTTGGAGTGAGCCGTTAGTCCGTTACCTCCTAATCCCGGCCTGCTTCAGCACAGAGCTCCACGCTTTGCACAGCAGAGGTGGTCGGTCTCCAAGGCAACAAGTTGTAAATAAAACTGCTAATCTCAAGAATGGTTGCAAATTTTTATATGCAGTAAATTGCAAAAGTGCTTTTTTTTTTATACAATTACTGTCTGACAATATCATAGAATGGTAGAGTTGGAAGGGACCTCCAGGGTCCTCGTGTACAAGCCTCTGCTCAATGCAGGATTCACTAAACCATCTCAGACAGATGTCTGTCCAGCCTGTTTGAAGACTTCCATTGAAGGAGAACTCACCATCTCTCGTGGCCGCCTGTTCCACTCATTCATCACCCTCACTGTCAAAAAGTTATTTCTAATATCTAATCTGTATCTTCTCCCTTTCAGTGTCATTCCACTGCTTCTCGTGTATCCATGTGCAAATGAGAATGATGATCCCTCTACAATGTGACAGCCCTTCAGATATTTGTAGACAGCTATTAAGTCTCCTCTTAGCCTTTTTTTGCAGCTAAACATTCCCAGATCCTTAAACCATTCCTCGTAGGACATACTTCGCAGTCCGCTCCACATACTGGTAGCTCTTTTCTGAACTTGCTCCAGGCAAACAAGCATGCAATCCCCGCATGTGTTGCGGTTCTCAAACAGCCATGAATGATGAAGCCGCGGGGACTCTCACAAGGCTCAAGTAATATGTTATACTCAGTACCCGAGCATGCTCGGATAACGCTACAGCTGAACCTTTTAAAGGGTATTTTCGGGACTTTACAATAAAACAAAAAATGTACCTAAGCACTAACAGGCAGATAATTGCAAGTTACCTGCTTGATGTGCACGGCGAAGTTCTTCCCTGGAACAGAGCGGTCACATATAGCTCCTGCCGGGGATTCAGAAGCCTCTGCTGACAGCGTGATTTCCGACGTTATTTTGATTGACAGCTGGCTCCCCCAATTAGGCAGCGGGGATCCGGCTGTCAATCAGGATTACGTCGGAAGTGCCGCCCCATCGACAGAGCAAGAGTGGAAAAGAAGCCTCCACTCTATAGATGTGATTTCAGCATAGGCCTCTGAATCCCGGGCAGGAGTGATCTGTGACCGCACTGTGCCGGGGAAAAACTGCGCCATGCACAACAGGTGGGTAAGTCGCAAATTCATGCCTGTTAGTGGTTAAGTACATTTTGTGTAAAGTTCAGTACCATCTCTATTCTGATGACACCCATTTATACCCATCATCTCCTGACAACATGCCTGCATTACTACAAAATACTAGGGATTGTCTGTCCACTGACTTTAACATTATATATTCACTCTAAAACTGAACTCCATGTGTTTCCTCCTCCCTCTAACCTACCTTTGCCCGACATTGCCATTTCCGTGTGTGGTTCCACCATTACTCCCCAGCAATATGCATGCTGCCTTGGGATTATATTTGATTCAGATCTTTCATTCACTCCCTACATCCAATCAGTTGCTCGCTCTTTTCATCCACACCTCAAAAACCTCTCAAAAATTTGACCTTTTTCTTGCTTTTGAATCTGCAAAATCTTACTGTGGCTCCTATTCATTCTCGTCTGGACTATTGCAACTCTCTACTAATCGGTCTCCCTCTTACTAAACGCTCCCTCTCCAATCTGTCCTGAATGATGCAGCCAGGATCATATTCCTCACCAACCGTTACACCTGTGCTTCTCCCCTGTGCCAGTCATTTACTAGTTACCCATCCACTCCAGAATTCAATATAAACTTATCACTCTCACCCACAAAGCACTCCATGGTTCAGCACCACCCTACATCTCCTCCCTCATTTCTGTCTGTCACCCTAGCCTGCCCTCCTTTCTGCTAATGATCTAAGGCTAACATCCTCTATAATCAGAACTTCTCATTTCTCTTTCCGGGACTTTTCTCGTACTGCCCCTGTTTTTTGGAATGCACCACCTCGGACAATTCTGTTAATTCCCAATAACCACAGTTTCAAGTGTGCCTTAAAATTCAATTCTTTAGACCAGCCTATTGCCTCACTAATTGTCCCCTGTTCTCTCTTCTGCGCACTCAGTAGCACTTTGTATCTCTACTTGTACACATATTGGCTGGTGACCGGTTAATGCAGCATCATTTGAATGACCTTACAGCCCCACAATCATGCCAAAAAAGGAAAAAAGTCCGCCGGTAAAAGAAAAGAGTGCTGTAGATAAGCAGTGCGAGCAGTCATTGACAGCCCCTTATCCCAGGAGAATTACTAATTGCCCATCCTGGAGTGATGACTTCTGTGTAGTTCGCGGAAGTGACTCGCTTCTTACCTTCTTTGCTTCAGGGCATCAAGGGTCTGTACAAGGGGATGGCGGCCCCCGTCATCGGAGTCACACCGATGTTTGCAGTTTGCTTTTTCGGGTTTGGTCTTGGGAAGAAACTGCAGCAGAAGCATCCGGAGGAAATTCTCACGTAAGGCACAGACTTTTCTATTTTTAAGTTTAGGGTAAAATGATCATCTGGTAATTAATTTTTCATTACGCAGCGACTTTCTCTCCCCTCCTCAAGGTTGTCCACTACTTTTACATTGATGACCCATGCTAAGGATAGGTCATCAGTGTGTGATCGGCGAGGGTGCCAGGTGTCTGGCTCCGGCTGATCAGCTGTTATCGGTGTTGATGGCCGCCGGCTGGAAGTACTCTTGCCGAGCTTCTCCGTCTTCTGGTAGTGGCCAAGGCTTGGTACTGCACATCTGCCTGCTATTCATATCAATAGGAGGTGGATGTGCAGCACCCTGTGGAGGCCACTACAAGTGAAAGGAGCAGCTCTGTATGTACTTGCTGCCACAGACCACTGTAACAGCTGATCGGTGGAGGTGCCGGGTGTCAGACTCCAGCCGATTAACAACCACCCATAAAGCTACACCCACCAGTCAAATGTTGTGTGGGACCCTCTGAACTTTCAAGGCCTGGGCTTTATGACCTTTCCATTCACAGCTGGATGTGGATTCCTTTTACCATAGCAGCGGTGCTCTGCGTTTCCTTACCCTTCTTGCCATAGCAACATTGCTCTGTACACGTGACGCCTTTCGCCCTGGCTGCGGTGCTCTGCACATTGTGACACCTTCTATTATAGCTGTGATGCTCTGCCGGTCCTGACTCCCTTCTATTATAGCTGTGATGCTCTGCAGGTCCTGACGCTTTTCTATCATAGCTGCGATGCTCTGCGGGTTCTGACTCTCTTCTATCATAGCTGCGATGCTCTGCTGGTCCCAATGCCCTTCTATCATAGCTGCGATTCTCTGCGAGTCCGGACTCTTTTCTATGTCCGCTGCAATTCTCTGCACTTTGCATCACAGTTGCGACGATCTGCGCACCCTACAGCTAATCACCCATTGACGTCAATGTAACCAGGTTCAATGTCGCTCATGTCACCTTTTAATGTTATGGCTGGTTGTTGTCATTACCCGGTGGGCTGATTCCCCCATCACAATCCGCAGGAGTACCCCCTGACCTGTGGGATTTATCGGGCTCCATTCACTGACGGCAGGCAGACATACGATCAGCTAAGCCTAAAGGGACCCATCAAGGTGAATGAATCTGGATGTACGACACAAATTCTGAGTCATTGGGAAGAGATATTTCTGGGCTTCTCTTGTCCTAACTTCAAATGGCTGATAACAGAGAACAATAGATTGCACAGAAGAAATGGGCTTTAGCGTCACTTTATACCATGCGTGACCTTAATGCCTTGATCTCCGGTTGCCCCTCTGTCTTAATTGCTGCTCTTCTAGGCTGTGGATACTGAAGGGGCTTGTTCCTGCCACCCCTACCTCCGCCCGGCTGTGTAAGGTACGTGTGCCCATCCATCATTGTCCATATTCTGTGCCTGTGTGTTTATAGCATTTGTACCTTCACCCTCCATTCTGCCCAGTACTAGCCCAGTCTTCTGCAGATTATGATGCCAGTCTTTACTTTGCTGTACGACTCTCTATCTTTCTTCTTTCTAGGTATCCCCAGCTATTTGCAGCCGGCATGTTATCCGGGGTCTTTACGACAGCAATTATGGCACCTGGTGAGAGAATCAAGTGTCTATTACAGGTATGGAAGAAGCAAAATGCATTGTAACCGCAGTGCATTATGGGACATGTAGTTTTTTAAAAACTTGTCATCATGCAGTTCCTGCCTATGGGCAGCAGATGGCAACGTTGTGCTCTTCGAGAACAAGGAGCTCCTGCAGCCACATGGTCCCCATATATTGCCCCTTTTAAATCCCACACACAATCTTTGGGTGCCAATGGGTATATGTGGCAGAGACCTATTGAAGGCCCCCATGGCTGCTATTATTTTTTGTTTTTCCAATTCAAAAATGATAAAAAGACTCCATGAAAATAAACGTTTTTAACCTGAAAGGTAAATGCTGTTAAAAAAAAAAAATATATATATATATATATATATATATATATATATATATATATATATAATTTTTTTTTATTATAAAATTTTGAACTGTAGATGGAAAAAATAAAGATTTTTATTCTTCTACGGTTCAGAATTATATATAATATTATTTTTTTTTTATTTTTTTTAAAGTTACTAAGATAATAATACGAAAAAAAAATAAACTACATCAGTTTGGCATCTAGGTCCTGAAAGTGTTAAAGGGGTTATCCATGGACACTTTCTTCCATGAATAGCGCCAAACCTGTGCATTGGTTATGTCTGGTATTGCAGCTCGGCTTCATTGAAATGGATAGGGCTGAGATGTAATACCACATACAACCTGTGGAAAGTTGTGGCGCTGTTTTGTAGGAAAGTACCCATGTTTTTTTTTTAATTCTATACAACTTTTTTGAAGTTGTATTTCAGCTCATCCTCTAGCGGCTTTATGGTTATAAATCAAAATCGGGAAGGTCAAGAGTCACTTCATTGATAATGTAAGCGAATAAAGATGATGACCACCTCGCCTACTATCCTGGACTATTAGAAAGGCTCAAACCCTGCTCATAAGGCAGACCATGCACTGAAAATATGCTTTTATCTTCCAGATCCAGGCGGCCACTGGAGAAGTGAAATATGCCGGCCCCATGGACTGCGCCAGGCAAATCTACAGAGAGGCTGGAATCAGAGGAATATACAAGGGGACGGTGCTGACCCTCATGAGAGGTATATAGGATGGAAGATTCATGGGGCCTCTCACACTGCAGATATCATAAATAACACTAGGGGGAGCCATTGCCGAGCAGATGTCAGCCTGTAGTCATATGTCGGGGGTAGAACAGCGAAGAAAGTGTAGATTTAGGGGGACTCTTAACTAATTATCACGGGGTTACCCTGACCGCATCTCTTGGCGTCAGCATGGGTGCCCCCTTTCTGCAGATAATAAGATTCAGGAGCAATGTGCGATTATTATGCTGATTAACTCTCACCACATAATCAGAGTCATGGCTGCACAATTCTACAAATCCATGACATAAATGACTCGATTCAAGGTCAGGCTGGCATCCTGGTAGCTAATTGTATTCTTCCTGCTGATCGTTAGCTTTCCAGAACCTGAGCCGATCTGTGAGATATGAAGGGGACCTATAACAGTGGGGGTCCGTGATCCACCCCAGCGCAGCAGGATTGGGGCGCTTAGCACCTCATGTACTGAACTTTTTAAAGGGATATTCCCGTCTTGTAAAATAATGGCCAAGGATGTTTGGAGAGGGGTCAGATCCTTTTAGGAAGCCTGAGAATAAAGGAGAGACGGCGCTAATGTCTGCACGGTGGAGCTCCGACCACGCGGGTGAGCACAGAACTTCGGCGGCGCTCCATTCTCTGTGCACCGCTGTGCAGAGAAAGCAGTGCAGGAGCTGCATCCATTTTATTCTTTAGTATTGTTGGGGTACCACAGGTCAAACGTCTGCCAATATTTAAAGAGGTTTATCCCCTTTCGTATGAATAAGGTATAACTTGCTGATCACTGGAGGTCCAACCTCACGGACCCCTACCGATCCAGATTAGGAGGTGTTGCATGCTCCCCTTCACTCCATTCATTCTCTGTGGGACTGCCGGAGAGATCCGAACAGAGCACTGTACTCGATCTGGCCATTGTGTAGACCATGACTGGAGAAGAGGGGCGCACGCTCCACCTCCTCTCATTCTCTGGATTGCTTGTGGTCCCAGTGATCAGCAAGGTCTGTATACAAAATAACTATCAATTTTGGGAAAAACATGTTCAAAGTGACAGCATATCACAGCAATGATGGGAATACACCTATAAAATTCTCTTTACTGGCTGCATCTGGAAAACCTGTGTGGCCACTGTTACTGGTCCTATAACGGTTACCAACCAGCTTTCCCAGGCTTCTGAAAAGCAAAACTGCTTTGTTGGGGTGTGATACTCTATTAGTTAATTTATTGATCCTCAGCTAGGCAGACTTGTCTCCCAGGCTATGGGGAAGGTGGGTGACTATAGCTGGGGTCGATGTACGGGCAGCCATGTTTGTGCTGGGATTTCTATTGTCTGCTGTTGGTTAATGATTGTCCTCTTTGTGCCGTAGATGTGCCGGCGAGTGGAATGTACTTTATGACCTACGAATGGCTGAAGAATGTCCTGACACCTGAGGGCCACAGGTAATGGCATAGTCGCTGCACAGCAGTGTCAGCTCAGTGGACTTGCACCAGGACAATGTACGGTCAGTGAGGTTTAAAAGATAAAGCACGTTAGAGGGTTTGGGCCACCCCTTTTCCAGTAATGATAGTAAAGATATACTCTGTAGGGGTGTAACTGCTGGGGGTCCCCACAGTGCATAAAATACGAAGGCCTCTTCGCTCCTGTTTGTCTTGCTTCAATTCAGAGAAGCTTGATCTCCTGACTTATTAAGGGGGCCGATTAGACAAGGAGGAGCGGCTCCTTCATTTTGGGAATTAGTTGACGTCACCGCTCCTTGTCCTCGTCTCCTGTCTTTGGGACACTGGCGTTTGTGGTTTCTAAATTAGTATAACTTAGTTTAGCATATTCCTGTGAACGGATCGGCTGAGCCAGAATATCCGGCCCGACGAGTCCTCAACCCGACATGGGCAGGGTTTGTTGTGTGCGTAGATATAATTGGTGTAAGTAAATCCTATAATCAGCCAAGTATTACGGGCGATCCATCATGGTACGTAACCTCCTTTATCCCTGTGTCATGTTTATTTAGTAACTGGGGGGGTGAGGAAAAGGAATAAAATTACTGATGCAGAAGATCCAAGTTGGTCATTATAATAACACAGTGTTCCGTGGTTTCGTAGGACTGCCATTACGGCTCCGTGTTACATTAACGCAGAGAGATATCATAATGAACACTGGAAAACACATTCAGCTCTGCTACATCCCTTTTTCACCTATAGGAGGTGCAGATATAAGGTACAGCTAAGCGGTTAGACAAGCTTATGAAGATGGCTGATACATCGTGTGCAAAAAGGGGAGAACGTCTCCTTCATTCTCCTTATCAGTGAGGTTCCCGGAGATTTGACCATCAATCCTAATGATTTGCCATCACTTTAGCGGAAAGCAAAACCTCTTTTATGATATTTTATAGACTGTGACCAGCATTGTAATGGTTAAATAGATGCCCTAAGGGGACATTCACATGTACAAATTTTTTTTAAAGCTGATCTTGAAGATTTTGATGTGGATTTTCCACAAATCCGTCATGTGTTAGTCTAGGGACGCACTGCGACTGTGGAAACTATGCTCAGGAGGTTTATGCCCAGCCGTGACCACAGTCAAGATGGATACCCAGACATCTGACCACCATAGGGGAGCATTATAAAAAAAAAAAAAAACTCTATGAAAATGCATACATGCCAGACAGAGCCTAAAAAAACAACTTTTGTCCTCGCTCTGTTGAATGGAGGTCTACAGTAGGATTAGAGCTTATGCCGGTGTGTACTGTAGGCTACGGACATAAACGCAGTGTGCTCTTAGCCTTACATGTGGATTTGTCACAGATTTCACCCAGTTCGATGTAAAAGGGGTGAAATCCACATTGAAGATCCGCACTGCAGGTCAGTGTCCACCGCAGATTATTTCTCCTTCAGTTTTCTGCTGCTTTAATGTGCTACCGATTTTTTTCCTTCTGCAGATCTGTATAGCAAATCCACAGATAACATAGGCTTCCTTTGAGATTTTTCACACGAGCTGGTAATCAACCCGAACACACGTTTATAAAAACTCTCCTTCCAATTATCCGCGCCTGTAAACTGCCAACAGATGAGCAGTTGGATCCTGAACGTGAACCTTAAAATCCTCGGCAGCACCTCGTCCTGGTGAAACGGGGGAAGTGCTGCCGACAAGGATCGTTCTAATGATTTCCATACGGTTTGTATGGGCTCATCTGAAAGGACCTTAAACCAGCGCCGATCGCAGCTTGTTCTTGGAGTTTACATTTCTTGCAGGCCGGGACGGACATGGGCCATTGTAGGGATATCCTGCCTCCTTATAGATGGCACGGTGTCGGCTGCTCACTTGTGTGTATCCTGACTAATCATGAGCCACAATGCATCTTGCAGATAGCCCCCGTACACAAGAGATGAAAGGGGGACGATTTTAGCCGCAGCGAATGATCATCTGATGTATATGGGGGTCTCCTGACTTTCTCCCAACATATTGTGTCTGATACTTTTTTGGAGGGATACTCCATTGCCAGAAGTGTCCAAAAAGACATGAGCGCTAGGCTCAGCTGAGGGTTCACAAGTATAGGGGAGTTGGGGAAGATTGACCAAAGGTGATCAACAAAATTCTCAGAATCCTAGTCCAGTGGCCACATTGGTAGCCCCCGGTCGTCATTCCAGAGCCCTGCAGTATATCCTATGCATTGTGCAGTCTCGTATTACTGGTGTAAAGCCACAGTCCTGCTGTAAGGTTCCCTTTTTATATATATATGTATTTTTCCCCCTTTTCTCCTCCCCCATCCCTGACAGTGTCACTGAGCTGAGTGTTCCTCGAATTCTTTTCGCCGGAGGAATGGCTGGAATCTTTAACTGGGCTGTGGCAATTCCCCCAGACGTGCTAAAATCTCGTTTCCAGACAGGTGGGTGATGGCTTTGCTGCGAGGATCTGCAGGCCGGCGTGTTAATAGGAGCGTTGTATTTCAGTAAATCCCGCTCTGTTCTTCCTCTCCTCGCTCTTTTTCCACCTCTTCAAGTGCTAATCATTTCCGAGCCTCTTGTGAATTGAATTAGTCTCCGCAGGGCCGCGCTCGTAATGGGTCTGAAGTGGAGCGGCAGCCAGAAAAAAACCCCGAAACGTACTCCTATATATGCAGCATGGAGATGTGTAGTTCAGGCCAAACCGTGGGATGACGCTGCACTACAACTCCCAGCATTGCAATATGGTGTTACATGATAGGGCTTATTCCCAGCGGTAAAGACTTGGCTTGGCGATCGGTTGCAGATGGGTGGGTGTCCCGACAGCTGGGACCACCGCTCCTTCCAATAACTGGGCTCTGAAGTGAAGCTCATGTGCACCATTGTTTTATTCAATGTCTATGGTCTGCCGGGGAAGCCAACTGCTGTACTCAGCCGTCACCGGTAACACCATAGAGGATGGATGGGCGGCTGCCGCTCCAGCCCGGAGGGGCATTGCAGGGTCCCATTCTGAGGACGAAGCATCAAAAAGTGATTGAGGCCATTTACATCACTGTCTGATATCAACTCATTCCGTGCATGCAAATCTAGCCTTGTTAGCCAAGTGGGCGTGATCCTCACTTTTTATGGGTGCCGTATTAAGGACCACACCCACATGTGACCAGGCTAGATTTCCATACACGGGCAATGTGGCTGAAAACGGATGTAAATGAAATTGTCTGCGTTTCCCATAGCAACACCGATGTCTCTGTACACCCTTTCATAAAGCTCCCCATTATAATGGTGGATATGGAGCAGTTTGAGCCGTTTTTCACTCATTCAGGCACCCCGCTATGTTATTGTTTGATCTTGGACCAGTAGGCCCCGATTATATAAAACCTGTCTATCGAAGTCTGATGTTGCCATTAGCAACCAATAATTTTTCCAGCTTATCTCTGGCTGGTTGCTCTTGACAATTAGGCCCAAATGTGTAATGGTGAGACTGCCTTGGTTTCCCATAGCAACCAATCAGAGCTCTGCTTTAATTTCTTAAACTGCACTGGAAAAATGAAAGCTGCTCTGTGATTGGCTGCTACGGTACAAAATGTCCTTCCTGTATAGTTACTGCATCTCTCCCACAGCCCCGGCCGGAAAATATCCCAACGGATTCCGGGACGTCCTACGCGAATTAATCCGTGAGGAAGGAATAGGATCACTGTATAAAGGCTTCACGGCGGTCATGCTCCGCGCCTTCCCTGCCAACGCTGTAAGTAGTGGTCCGGATCATAAAGGCTCTTGGGACCCCTCTCTTTTCTGTTTTCCCCCAAGGCTTTTTTTTTTTTTTTTTTGCTTTATCTACTGTAGGTATTTTTCATTACCACTTTGATCCCATACAACTTCCCCATTTTATTTTTTTATTATAATTACTTTTTTAGCAATATTTTATGTACATATGTAAAAAAACAAACATCCCCCCTCCCAAAAAAAATATATATTTTTTATGAATCCAAAAAGTGACAAAAAAAAAAAACCACAGCAAATCTGTCATTTCAATTATTATTTTTTTTCATACTTTCTTAGTTTTGGACCTGCCCAATCATTAATATAATTGAAAGCATTTAATAATCACTCCAGATTTCCAGACCAATCGAAAGACCATTTATAATCTCGGATTATTGGATTTCTCAGTATAACCATGGCTGGAAATAATCTCCTAAATCCTATAGGTTCCGGGCCTCGTGTAGACTGATATGTTAATCAATGGCCTGAAAAGGAATAAATAATAATAAATAATCTTTATTTTTATATAGCGCTAACATATTCCGCAGCGCTTTACAGTTTTGCACACATTATCGTCGCTGTCACCGATGGGGCTCACAATCTAGATTCCCTATCAGTATGTTTTTGGAGTGTGGGAGGAAACCCACGCAAACACGGGGAGAACATACAAACTCCTTGCAGATGTTGTCCTTGGTGGGATTCGAACCCAGGACTCCAGCGCTGCAAGGCTGTAGTGCTATCCACTGAGCCACCGTGCTGCCCGTAAAAGGAAAAATAAAAATAGTTAAAATTCAACAATGGCTTCCGTCACCCAGCTTTCCCAGACCCAGATAACCACTTGGTAGAGAATACTGACCGGAGGACTCTGACTTATTAATCCCCTCATCTTTTCTCATCCTCAGGCGTGCTTCCTTGGATTCGAAGTGGCCATGAAGTTCCTAAACTGGCTTGCGCCAAACTTGTGAGAATTTCCGGACTCTTTATAGAAGACCGTCCGGCTTCTTGGCACCTTTGGCGCCTCCACCTTTTTAAGAAAAGGACTGATCAATAGCAAGTTGCCTTAGTTCCCCCATTCGCGGGGTTTCTCCAGGAAGCAGAAACACTGAAATGCGACTGTTTAAAATCCTCCACGTGAATGTAACGAGCTGCTCGGATTTTTATGGACTGCGATGAATTAGATGATCATTTACAGGCAATTTATTTTTATCTGGTAGATCAATAAGGCAGCGATCCGGCGCTGACCTCCATCTTAATCACTCCGGGGCGTTGGCGTCGCACTTCACAGAACACTATCTCTCTTCTCCCATTATATAGAAGGATCGGTGACCTGCAGCTGACAAACCGTAAGCCCTTCAGTGAGCGCTGGTACCTGTCCTGGCACTAAGCCTCCGCCGCACAGTCCTGCGACACCCGGTGATCCCCTCCCCCACATTCGGGGACGTTCTTTCCTTGCATCCATACCGTGGGTAACCCGAGCAGAGCGACCTCTAAACGTATACAGCTGCACGTATTAAATTTCCGCCACATGGTGTCGATTCTTGTGCCGCGTTTTCTGCACATATCATCCTGGCTCCTCGCAGCCTTCAAATTGTTTCCCTGTCCTTTTAATTTTATAGGGTGGGAGACGAGATTTAATTTTCTACAAATCTTTCTATCAGAAGTAAATCTTTTGTCTTATCACACGACTTTTGTAATGGGTTATTTCTGTGTGTGCATTGCTCACCATTCATTAGTGTTGATGCGGGCACAGCATGGGCACCAGCGGGCACTGGAGGCCGCCATTAATACGTGCGTCCAGGACCATATAGCGACTTTGACTCCATAATTCCCAGGCTGTGCCTCACAAGGCAAATGATGGGAGTTGTGCAGAATAAATCTAAGAAAATGTAATTATATTTTTTTACTTGGATGTATTTTTGGCTAAAAAAAAATATTTCCAATTGGGCTTAAATAAAAATTTTGCACCATTTGTATTCAGTAGTCTCTGTGTCTCACTGTTTGTTCCTGGCTGTGAGTTAACTAAGGATCCATCAGTGAATTGTTCTGGAGAGTTTAACACTTAATCTTCCTTCTTCTGAGATCCTCTCGACTGATTTATGACTACGAAGTTCATCTCAAATATCATGTGGTCTTAAGTCAGCTGAGAGGAGCTCAGAAAAAGGAAGATAGGACTTATAAACTTTTGTCAGAACCAGCTCCATGGCAGGAGACTCTTAACCATTCTGCAGCCAGCAATAGACCTAGTAACATAGGCTATAGAGGGCAAGCGGGCAAAATGTTTAATGAAACCCAGTTGCAAAAAAAAAAATTTTAGCCAAAAATACATATATAAAATACTTGACTGTTCTTATATCCTTTAAGATGCCGACACACATTAGATGAGTCCATCAACACTAAGGCCGGGGTCCCACTAGCGTATCACGTCCGATGCATGTGAGAATTGGAGCGCAGGACCGGAGGAGACAGATAATTTAATTTCTCCATCTACCCTGTGTCAGCGGGAATTTCACTGCACTTGGATGATATCCGAGTGCAGTGCAATGTTTCACACGCACTCAGACTTCTTTTTTTCCCCTGTTTGATTGGAGCAGGAAAAAAAATGCCACTGAGAATACGAGCATAGGATTAAAACTGGTACTAATGCAATCCGATTTTTAATCCCATTGTATTCGGGTAGAAAGAAGGATCCAGCATGCCCAATTCTTTAAAAAGTTGGCAGTGTTCTTCAGCGACTTAGTCTTCTCTCCCTATTGAGCACAAATGCACGCTCATCCATGCCCAGCATGCATAAGTATGAGGGGAGTCATTAGGAATAGCAAAGTATCAGGACAGTAATGGGATTTGTTCTGATTTATTCAATGATATGGACACCTCCAGGGATTTTTTTTTTTAATTTTAGCAAAAAAAAAGTTGCAATTGGGTTTTGGAAAAAATTAGCAATGTTGCATTTAAGTGCTCGTTACGTCCCTAAACACAGTTGGCTGCAGAACGAGTTTTCAGAGACTTCATCAGTGAGCTCATTCTGATTTTTACCTGTCTTTTCTGGAGTTCCTCTGTGCTCACTTGCGACCGTAGACCGCACGAAAGTTTAGCTGAACTGTGATTTGGTCATAATTCAGCTGCAAGGAGCTCAGAAAAAGACGGATATAAAGGGTATCCAATTTTTTTTCCCCTCATAATGAGCTCGCTGTCAAATTCTCAGTGAACTCAAAATGCAGGCACCAATGTGCAGGGAAACAAAGAAACAGTAAAAACTAAACGATGCAGAATTTTTAATGACATCCATCAAAGGGCATCCATCTCGTTTAACGAGATGCAGCACTGCATGAGTTAACGCTTAAAGTTTAATGAATAGCGCAGTTCATCCTATAATGATGTGTTTCCCCTTTAAGGACATCCTATTAGAGCATAACGAATTTGGGGGGGAATTCGCTGAGAAGCAGACTGCCAGTTACTGGTGAGAATAACGCTCCGCGCAGGGTGACGGTGCAGTGAGTAATGTGCCGCTCTGTAGGTGTGAGTGGGCGGCAAGGAAAAGGTAATTCTAAAGGTACTGCCACACTAAACAATCCCGCTAGCGATCACAATAACGACGCATACTAATGAGATCGCTAGCGGGATTGTTTCTATATCGCTAAATGCTGCCACATTTAGCGATATAGTTAACGACGCTATCGCCGTTAGCGATCTTCTTAACGACTTTAGCGGTACAAAAGTACCGCTAAATCGCTAAGAAAAGGTGCCACACAGCGATAAGATACTTACCCAGCGGGAGCGCCGACGAGAAAATAGGGTCCGGAACGATTCCAGCGACGAGCGAGATCACAGCAGGAAGCTCGTCGCTGGAAGCTGCCGCACTGAACAACATCGCTAACAGGATCGCTAAATAGTGACGTTTTTTTAGCGATATTGTTTAGTGTGGCATACCCTTAAAGTAAGATGAAATTCTACATCATCGGAGAAATATCCATCTTATATCTCATGTTTCTCTGCATTAGCCGCAGTGGCAAAAAAAAAACCCATCAAATAGTGAAAAAGCAGATTTTGTCCTTTCCATTGATATCTGCAGTAAGATTTGACACACAGGGGATGTAAAATCCGTACCTTGGGTCATCTTATGCTGCAATTTTTTTTCCTCGCTGTGTGTGGAGATAATGAAGCTGAATTTTATGCCCAACCCACAACTGCGCAGTGGAAAATCCATGTTCGCTATGTGGGAACATACCCTAACGGGTGCCTGCACATACAGCCGATCTCCCGCTGAGCCTCCATAGTAAAGTCTGTCTGTGTTACATGCAGGTTTTGCTGTGGGTTTTACCTTATACATGGTACTAACCACTGAGCCACCATGCAAAGTTGTCTCATCCTATAAAAGAAGTAAAACTACAATTTTTGCTTCTTAAAAATGATTTCCACTCTGCTTGTTCTCGGCTGAGAGCGCGCTCATGCAAGCTGTTTGCTGCATAGCTTGTAAGTGCTGCTCTACAACAATCCAGATGTCTGGATCCAGCCGGCCTAAGTGACCTTACACAGCGGGAAGCGGACAGTTTGGGCCGGTAGCTCAGCCATTGAGCAGTCAATCTTCAGGAGCACGCTGCTCCCCTGGCAGAGGAGTGGTGCGCCGCGCTCCTGAAGATAGAGACTTCATACAAGCCTAATAGTCCACTATCTATTATCCGTACCAAGGATTAACGTGATGCAATTAAAAAAAAAAAAGACTTAGTTTATGAATGTAAAGCCCGGGTCTCACATAGCGATACACCAGCGATCCCGACAACGATCAGGATCGCTGGTGTATCGCTACATGATTGCTGCTGAGCTGCCAAACAGGCAGCGATCAGCACAGCGACACTGCGAGTAACATCGCTTAGTTACCCGCAGTGTACGTTGGATACCAGCGCCCTGATGCAGGGAGCTGGTAACCAAGGTACACGTCGGGTTTCCAGGCGCTGCGCGGTGCCTGGAAACCCGCTGTGTACCTTGGTTACCTGCTCCCTGCATCAGGGCGCTGGTATCCAAGGTACACAGCGGGTTTCCAGGCACAGCCTCGCGCCTGGAAACCCGATATTTACCTTGGTTACCAGTGGATCGCTGGTCTCCCGCCTGTCACACGCAGCGATGCGTGCTGGCCAGCGGGAGACCAGCGATCAAAAAA
>JARQOD010000009.1:60078619-60386468 GCA_033576555.1 Oophaga sylvatica | reverse complement strand
GCACAGACATGCACAGTTCTAGTAAGTGTTTAATTCGCCCTAAAGCTGGATTCCCAGTGTTACACTGCGCATTACTGATATATAATGTCATCCAAGCTGCTTCTTCCAGTGTTTCCTTCACAACTACACTGCTGTATCATGTTCTTTTTGTGCTGCTTTCTAGTAAGTGTTTTATCTTACCCTGGTGCTAGATTCACATCTGCACTGCTCAGTATTTCGGTAGAATATCCTCCATGCTGCTGCTGCTTCTGGACATATATTATTTAGAGACAGTAGAGCAGGAATCCCTCGTGTCTGTGTGTGCTGTGTATGGGAGACGTCATAGCAGCTCGTCTATACTCACTAGCTCAGAGACAACTGAAAAATGAGAGATGGAGCCTGCAGAGGCCGGAAATAGTGCTATTCCTCATGTACACACACAGGACGGCTAATTCTGAAATGTTGATTAATCTTCAATAGTAAGGCAAGCTCCAGAGCTCCCACTAGTGGTGACTATCAGCATATGTTACTTTACATCTCTGCAGGGGATTTGGAGCTATGAATCAGAAAAAAATTGGAAGCGCCTGGGTATTTGGGAAGACGTTTCCTCCTTTATAACTAAAATTAATATTTTTAATAATCTGGATTTAATTTAGTGTAATATCAATGGAAACACACAGAGCCAAAAATTCATTTTATAAACAATCGGGGTGGTCAGATTTGATTATTTTCTCTCTCTTGTCACCCGTACATAAAAACTTTTTTTTTTCTTCCCCCATTCATTTGATTGCGATTGAATGAGACAACTGATTTAAAGCATACGGCCCGAGAGCAAATCCATTCACTAAAAAACATCTTGTGCATCAAACATGTATGATGCTCTTTTTATTAATAATAAATAGACAGAAATGCATTTTTTATGATTTCTAATGTCCTCCCATAATCCTTCGCTGTAGCCGGTCAGATGGTAAAAATGCTAAGTAATGGTGGTGGGCATTGTGAATTGGGGGATGAGGGCACTAAGAATGGTTTGCATGAACACAGGGGTCTTTTTTTGTAGGCATACTATATACAGTGTAATGCTAATGGCTCTCTGACACACTGTAACGATGTATATAAAAGTATGTAAAAGTATATACGTAAATTAGATAATTGCAAAATACATCATACAATTATTTCAATGCACTCCCAGATTATAAAAAATACATTAATAAACACATTATTAGGAAGTTCTGAATAATAAAGAGGACCCTCGGCTATTAGCAGAGAACAGTTACGTAGATCATTTCTCACTCTGGAGGACCCAACGTGTCTATGCTTTACATGAGCAACCCATTGATTTTTCTTTAGATACTTTGTAATTCTTCGTTTCACCTGATGGTGGCGCTGCAGGGAGAGTGAAAACTGGCTGCACAGATCACAATTGATTGCTGGTGGTCCCAGTGACAATCTGTAATCAGCTAATTACTGGGGGACACTACTAGATACTTTAAAGTGTACAACTTTATGGACACCTCTGGGTAAATGCTTGTTTGTTTTATTTAACTTCATATGTTTTCGGCTAAAAATCATTTTTCTGAATGGGTTTCATGAAAAGTTTAGCATTGTTTGCCTTCTCTAGTTTCTGGGTTGCTGACTGCAGAATGAGTTAACTGAGATTCCAATAGTGAGCGCGTTATGATGAGAGGGTTAAGACCTCTTATCTCGTTTTGTGAGCTCCTCTTGGCTGGTTTACGACCTAAAGGTTCAGTTCACATTTATAAGGTCTTCAATCAGCAGAGAGGAGCTCAGTAGAAGGAAGACAAGAGTTAAAAAGTCAGAATGAGCTCACTCATGGATTCTCAGTTAACTCTTTCGGAAGCCAGCAATACAAGAATACAGAGGCACAGAAGGTGTCCATATCCTTTAAGCAGAAATACTTTGATCAAACAGTATTGCTAAATCTAAGGCTTCATGGACTCACCCTGCAAACAACAAGGACGAGTGAAGCTGCGGGATAAATAGTGGATTAATATCTGTGCTGCTTAGGGAAAAACACAGAATGGTGCAACAGGTAATGAGTGTTTGGTAGTAAATAATGTTTGTGTTGGGTGGGAAGGCAGCTTTTATTTTGACTGTCGAAGTTGTGAAATACTTTTTATTCTTTTGCAGAAAGTAAAGATGTCCTGACACAATTGCTGCACTTTACACACAAAGTGAGTATCCCAAAATATTTAGCACTTTCAACAAACATTAAAAAAAACAAACAAAATTTTTTTTATAACATGCAACTGCCAGAAGTCACCACCAGAGGGAACTTACTGTATACTGTTTTTACATTGAGATGAATGAAGACCCAGTATGCAGTTTGCTCCTGAGCTCCCCTAGTGTTGGCTGCCTGTAGCCAACATGTTATCTTTCCAACTTATGTCTATATCGGGAGTTTGGAACTCTGTGTTAGAAAAACTACATTGTAACATTCACTTTAAAGAGCATTGTCAGTCACACTTGATACTGTCATTAATATGTTAATTAAAATATATATTTTTTTCAAATTTTTACATTTGCATTTTTTTCCATGACGTCCCTTGCTGACTAATGCAATTAGTTTCGGCTGCCATATTTATTGGGGCAGAGGAGTAAATATTACTCTGAGCACATATAGGATTCTGAAAAGTGGTTACCCCTTTTCTGGATGGGTGGTTCCATATATCTTATCGGGATCCAGCAGTGGAGCTATACAACGGCGGACGTCCATGGACGACTGGATCTCGGTGGCGGCAGAAAATTACGGGAGGAGGGAATGAGGACCTGCACCACGAGCAAGGGGGGCCTTAGACATCACTGCAGCCCCACTTTATTCTGTGTATTCTACTACTTGGAGACTTTATAGGGTACGCTGTTATTTTAGGCTCCCCCTTACAGGATCGTCTTTTTCACATTTTTCACCTTTATGAATCTGTAACCAAAACACGACGTGGAGAAACTGACGGAAGATTAGAGATGTTTCCACAACACTGGGGCAGAGAGCAGGGAGGGACCGGCCGTAATTATCATTTAGTGTCTTTATTTCACTTGGCTGCAACTAATAATTAAATAAAGGACATTCAGTCGCTGTCCTCAAGCGCCTCATGCTTTAGGCTCATCGTTTGGTCCTGTTTTCTTTACTGTTTAGAAAAGTCTGTCATTTTGATCATCGGCTGTTGGAAAGTTCAAAGGGGTTGTCCAAGATTTAGAAAAACATGGCTGTTGTTAAAAAAAAAAAAAAAAAAAACACAATAATAATAATAATAAAAAACAGCGCCACATCTGTACACAGGTTGTATAGGGTATTGCAACTCCAATAAAGTAAGTAGGACTGAGGTGTAATACTAGACACAACCTGTTGATAGGTGTGGCGCTATTGTAGAAATCAGTCTTTTTTTTTTCTATTCCTTTTAAAATGGATTGTCTCAAAAACAGCATCGCCTATCCACTGGATATAAATGTATTTTATGACTGCTGGACCCCTCCCCACATTGAGAACGAAGGTACCAAATTCTCCCTCTGTGGTACCCGCAGCAGAACTCTGCATGCGTAAGTGTTGCTCCATTCACTTCTATGAGAGTGGGAGTTTGCACCCGTGATTTCTGTACTGACAGTAAATGAAGTGGTGGTCACGCTTTAATTCATAGACAGGCAGCACCCCTGCCCTGCCATGGTACTATTATGTATGAATGTACGTTTATGTCTTAAAGGGGCTATCTGGGCAAAAAAAAAGTTTCCCAGAGGCTCAGATCTATAAAAAAAAACTAATTAATACCCACCTACCGCCACGTGGGCCGCTCGGTGGCTGCGCTGACATAGGAAGTCAATACGCTGCTGTTCCCCCTGCAGTTTGAGTGCTGCATCCTGTGATTGGCTGCAGCAGTCAGATGACTTGAACAGTGTGTCATTGGTTCTCACCTTTGATTGGCTGTGGGGGTCAGATGACATGAACCGTGCATAATGGTTATGACCTATGATTGGCTGCAGTGGTCAAGTGGCTTGAGCAGCGCATGATCAGTTCTTTTTCTGCTGACGTGCGGCTCAAGTCATCTGACCCGCTGCAGCCAATCACAGGCCGCACACCTCTCCTGCTGCTAGTGGAACGGTAACGTCTCCTCTTCCTGTGTCGGTGCAGACCACAGAGTAGCCTGCGCTGAATCCAGGTGGGTGCCGGTAGAGGATAATTTATTATTTATTTTTTTACAGATCCAGCTGTTCTCATTGCACAGACAATCCCTTTAATTGTATGACACTAGTTCTGCACTATATGGAAAGTTAATGGTATTGATATATCGAGCTGTATGGTAGCATTATGTAGACCCTAGACACAAGAGAATCTGTGCAATACTTAATTTCCCCTGTGGTGGCGCTGCAGAATAATGAAACACTAATTCATACTTTCACTGCTGATCTCTGTGGTCAGGTATTGCCAAAAGACCTCATCTAAGAAAACTAGAAGTGGACCACCATGATATCACCATTTAACCACATAGATACATACAGTCTTGGCCGAAAGTGTTGCCACCCTTGAAATTGTTCCAGAAAATAAAGTATTTCTCCCAGAAAATCATTGCAATTACACATATTTTATGATACACATGTTTATTTCCTTTGTATGTATTGGAACAACACAGAAAAAAGGCAAATTGAACAATATTTCACACAAAACTCCCAAAATGGGCCAGACAAAATTGTTGGCATCTTTCCCAAATTGTGGGTAAACAACTGTTTCAAGCATTTGATGCTTGTTCAAACACACCTGTGGCAAGTAACAGGTGCGGGTAATATGAAAATCACATCTGAAACCAGATAAAAAGAGGAGACGTTGTCTCAGTCTTTACATTGTGTGTCTGTGTGTGCCACACTAAGCATGGAGAACAGAAAGAGCTGAAGAGAACTGTTTGGGGACTTGAGAACCAAAATTGTTGAACAATATTGATAATCTCAAGGCTGCAAGCCCATCTCCAGAGATTTTGATGTTCCTTTGTCCACGGTGCACAACATAATGAAGAGGTTTACAACTCATGGCACTGTAGCTAATCTCCCTGAATGTGGACGACACAGAAAAATTGATGAAAGGTTGCAATGCAGGATAGTCTGGATGGTGGATAAGCAGCCTCAATCAAGATACAAGAGATTCAAGCTGTCCTACAGGTTCAAGGTGCATCAGTGTCAGCGCGAACTATCCGTCCACATTTGAATGAAAGGAAACGCTATGGCAGGAGACCCAGGAGGACCCCACTGCTGACACAGAGACATAAAAAGCTATACTGCAGCTGCAGTTTGCCAAAATGTGCATGAGTAAGCCAAAATCCTGCTGGGAAATCAAGATAGAGCTTTTTGGTAAAGCACATCATTCTACTGTTTACAGAAAACGGAATGAGGCTTACAAAGAAAAGAACACAGTACCTACAGTCAAACATGGTGGAGGTTCCAAGATGTTCTGGGGTTTGTTTTGCTGCCTCTGGCACTGGGTGCCCTGACTGTGTGCAGGGTATCATGAAGTCTGAAGATTAAAGGATTTTGGGTCACAATATAGTGCCTAGAAAGCTGGGTTTGCGTCCTAGGTCATGGGCCTTCCAGCAGGATAATGACTCCAAGCATAATTGCAAGAAGTATAGTATGAAAAGATGGCACTCTCTGTCCCAAAATACTTCAAGAAGCACCCAGATAGTCCAAATCCCATTGATCACCTGTGGAGAGATCTTAAAATTGCTGTTGGGAGAAGGCGTCTTCAATATGAGAGACCTGGAGCAATTTGCAAAAGAAGAGTGGTGCAAAATTCCAGGTGAGAAGTGAAAAAAACATGTAGATGGTTATAGGAAGCGATTGATTGCAGTTATTTATTCCAAAGGGAGTGCAACCAAATATTAAGTTGAGGATGCCAACAATTTTGTCCGGTCCATTTTTGGGGTTTAGTGTGAAATTATTTCCAATTTGCCTTTTTGTCTCTGTTTTTTTGTGTTCTTTCAATATACACAAAGGAAATAAACATGTGTGTAGCAAAACATGTGGATTTGTAATAATTTTCTGGGGGAAATACTTCATTTTCTGGAAGAATTTCAAGGTTGCCAACACTTTTGGCATTTCATCGGCACTTAATACAATGTAGCAGCCGTCTCTATCAGAATTTCTTCATGTTGCACATTTCTCTTTAACCCCTTAACGACCGCCGATACGCCTTTTAACGGCGGTCATTAAGGGTACTTAAACCACAGCGCCGTTAATTAACGGCGCTGTGGAAAAAAGTGAATAGCGCCCCCCAGAGGCGCATTTTCTCCGGGGTCTCGGCTACCAGGGGTAGCCGAGACCCCAGAGAACATGAATCGGGTCGGTTTTTACCGACACCGATGTTGCGATCGCCGTTATTAACCCTATAACGGCGACCGCAAAAAAAAAAAAAAAGTTGTGCCATTTAATTTCTCTGTCCTCTGATGTCATCGGACATCAGAGGACAGAGAAAAAGGGTCCCCGGGACCCCCATGTGGCCCCCGATGTCCTGTATGTGGCCCCAGGGCCCTCCGGTGTCCCCCGGGGCCGGCGCGATGAAGAAAATGGCGGGCGCATGCTCAGTGCGCCCGCCGCTATGTGCCGCTGTGTCCTGGGGGGGATGGGCAAATATTCTCTGGGGTCTCGGCTACCGGGGGTAGCCGAGACCCCAGAGAACATGATCCGGGTCGGTATTCACCGATCCCGGTGTTGCGATCGCATCTATGCAAGCATAGATGCGATCGCAAAAAAAAAAAAAAAAAATGATTTCTCTCCCCTCTGATGTGATCGCACATCAGAGGGGAGAAAATGAGGGTCCCCCGGTCCCCCGATCGCCCCCCCGTATACTTACCGGTGTCCTCCGTCCTCCCGCAGGCCCCAGGATCCCGGCGTCTTCTTCCTGCAAAAAAAAATGGCGGGCGCATGCGCAGTGCGCCCGCCGATCTGCTTGGCGGCAGATTCAAAAATGATTTCATTCATTCTCCAGAAAGTGCATTTTGATCACTGTGATAAACTA
The DNA here is from genome assembly GCA_033576555.1 of Oophaga sylvatica. Taxonomy (NCBI): domain Eukaryota; kingdom Metazoa; phylum Chordata; class Amphibia; order Anura; family Dendrobatidae; genus Oophaga; species Oophaga sylvatica. The sequence continues at coordinate 60,379,477 of JARQOD010000009.1, read as the reverse complement.
TCACAGTGATCAAAATAAAAAAAACAGTACATAACCCCCCCATTTATCACCCCCTTAGTTAGGGACATATAATAAAAAATAGAAATTATATTTATTTTCATTTTTCTGTTAGGGTTAGGGTTATAATTAGGGTTAGGGTTATAATTAGGGTTAGCATTAGGGTTAGGGTTAGCATTAGGGTTAGGGTTATAATTAGCGTTAGGGTTAAGCTGGGTTCATACTGCGTTATGGCAGTCCGTTAGACGGACTGCGTTACACCGCGGTATAACGCGGTGTAACGCAGTCTGTTAACGCTGCCATTCACCCCCATTTGAGGGCGCATCGCGACGCATGCTGTAAAGCGGGATGCGTTTGCGACGTGCCTTCATTCAGTGACGGAGCCTCGGACGCGGGCTGCAGCGTCTGGGCTCCGTCACCGCTAGCGCAGATGAATCATCTGCTGATTCCTCTGCGCTAGCGGGTATAGCATAACGCGATCGTGTTATGCTATACCGTTACCAGCCCGTCAATGCTATGTGTTGAACGGGCTGGTAAAACGCAAAATGAACCTAGCCTTAGGGTTAGGGTTATAATTAGGGTTAAGGTTACAATTAGGGTTAGGGTTAAAATTAGGGTTAGGGTTACAATTAGGGTTAGGGTTACAATTAGAGTTAGGGTTACAATTAAGGTTAGGGTTACAATTAGGGTTGGGATTTAGGTTAGGTTTAGGGTTGGGATTAGGGTTAGGGGTGTGTTGGGGTTAGGGTTGGAGCTAGAATTGAGGGATTTCCACTATTTAGGCACATCAGGGGTCTCCAAACACGACATGGCGTTCAAAAAGTCAAATGGCGCTCCCTCCCTTCCGAGCCCTGCCGTGCGCCCAAACAGTGGTTTACCCCAACATATGGGGTATCAGCGTACTCAGGACAAATTGCACACCAATTTTAGGGTTCTAATTTCTCCTGTTACCCTTGGGAAAATAAAAAATAGCTGGCTAAAAAAATCATTTTTGAGAAAAAAAAATGATTTTTTATTTTCACAGCTCTGCGTTTATAAATTTCTGTGAAACACTTGGGGGTTCAAAGTGCTCACCACACATCTAGATAAGTTCCTTAAGGGGTCTAGTTTCCAAAATGGGTCACTTGTGGGGGGTTTCCACTGTTTAGACACATCAGGGGTCTCCAAACACAACGTGGCTTTCAAAAAGTCAAATGTCGCTCCCTCCCTTCCGAGCCCTGCCGTGCGCCCAAACAGTGGTTTACCCCAACATATGCGGTATCAGCGTACTCAGGACAAATTGCACACCAATTTTGGGGTTCTAATTTCTCCTGTTACCCTTGGGAAAATAAAAAATAGCTGGCTAAAAAAAACATTTTGAGAAAAAAAATGATTTTTAATTTTCACGGCTCTGCGTTTATAAATTTCTGTGAAACACTTGGGGGTTCAAAGTGCTCACCACACATCTAGATAAGTTCCTTAAGGGGTCTAGTTTCCAAAATGGGGTCACTTGTGGGGGGTTTCCACTGTTTAGACACATCAGGGGGTCTCCAAACACAACGTGGCTTTCAAAAAGTCAAATGTCGCTCCCTCCCTTCCGAGCCCTGCCGTGCGCCCAAACAGTGGTTTACCCCAACATATGCGGTATCAGCGTACTCAGGACAAATTGCACACCAATTTTGGGGTTCTAATTTCTCCTGTTACCCTTGGGAAAATAAAAAATAGCTGGCTAAAAAAAACATTTTTGAGAAAAAAAATGATTTTTAATTTTCACGGCTCTGCGTTTATAAATTTCTGTGAAACACTTGGGGGTTCAAAGTGCTCACCACACATCTAGATAAGCTCCTTGGGGGTCTAGTTTCCAAAATGGTGTCACTTGCAGGGGGTTTCTACTGTTTAGGTACATCAAGGGCTCTGCAAACACAACATGACGCCCGCAGAACATTCCATCAAAGTCTGCATTACAAAATGGCGCTCCTTCCCTTCCAAGCACTCCCATGCGCCCAAACAGTGGTTTCACCCCACATATGGGGTATCAGCGTACTCAGGAAAAATTGCACAACAACTTTTTGGGTCCAATTTCTCCTGTTACCCTTGGGAAAATAAAAAAAATAGCGGGCTAAAGAATCATTTTTGAGGAAAAAAATTATTTTTTATTTTCACGGCTCTACGTTTATTAATTTCTGTGAAGCACTTGGGGGTTCAAAGTGCTCACCACACATCTAGATAAGCTCCTTAAGGGTCTAGTTTCCAAAATGGTGTGATTTGTGGGGGGTTTCGACTGTTTAGGCGTATCAGGGGCTCTCCAAACGCGACATGGCGTCCAATTTCAATTCCAGCCAATTTTGGTTTGAAACAGTCAAACAGCGCTCCTTCACTTCCAAGCCCTGCCGTGCGCCCAAACAGTGGTTTACCCCCACATATGGGTATCGGCATGCTCAGGACAAATTGCAGAAAAACTTTTGGGGTCTTGTTACCCTTGGGAAAATAAAAATTGGGGTGAACAGATCGTTTTTGTGGAAAAAATATGATTTTTTATTTTCACGGTTCTATGTTATAAACTTCTGTGAAGCACTTGGAGGTTCAAAGTGCTCACCACACATCTAGATAAGTTCCTTAGGGGTCTAATTTCCAAAATGGGGTCACTTGTGGGGGGTTTCCACTGTTTAGACACATCAGGACCTCTACAAACACGACATGACGTCCAGACAATTCTGCGCTGAAAAAGTCAAACGGCGCTCCTTCCCTTCCAAGCTCTGCCTTGCACCCAAACAGTGGTTTACCCCCACATATGGGGTATCAGAATGCTCAGGACAAATTGCACAAAAACTTTTGGGGTCTTGTTACCCTTGGGAAAATAAAAATTGGGGTGAAAAGATTGTTTTTGTGGAAAAAATATGATTTTTTATTTTCACTGTTCTATGTTATAAACTTCTGTGAAGCACTTGGAGGTTCAAAGTGCTCACCACACATCTAGATAAGTTCCTTAGGGGGTCTAGTTTCCAAAATGGGGTCACTTGTGATGGGTTTCCACTGTTTAGACACATCAGGGCCTCTACAAACGCGACATGGCGTCCAGCCAATTCTGCGTTGAAAAAGTCAAATGTCGCTCCTTCCCTTGCAACCTCTGCCGTGCGCCCAAAAAGTGGTTTACCCCCACATATTGGGTATCGGCTTAATCAGGAGAAATTGCACAACAAATTTTGTGGTTCATTTTTTCTTTTAACAGTTGTGAAAATAAAAAAAATAGGTTCCGAAGTAAAGTTTTTGCAAAAAAAGTTAAATGTTAATTTTTTCCTTCCACATTGCTTCAGTTCCTGTGAAGCACGTAAAGGGTTAATAAACTTCTTGAATGTGGTTTTGAGCACCTTGAGGGGTGCAGTTTTGAGAATGGTGTCACTTTTGGCTATTTTCTATCATATAGACCCCCTCAAAGTGACTTCAAATGTGAGGTGGTCCCTAAAATAAAAATGGTGTTGTAAAAATGAGAAATCGCTGGTCAACTTTTAACCCTTATAACTTTGTAACAAAAAAAAATTTTGGTCCCAAAATTGTGCTGATGTAAAGTAGACATGTGGGAAATGTTATTTATTAAGAAATTTGTGTGACATATCTCTCTGATTTAAGGGCATAAAAATTTAAAGTTTGAAAATTGTTAAATTTTCAAAATTTTCGCCATATTTCCGTTTTTTTCATAAATAAACACAAGTCATATCAAAGAAATTTTACCACTAACGTGAAGTACAATATGTCACGAAAAAACAGTCTCAGAATTAGCGGGATTCGTTAAAGCGTTCCAGAGTTATAACCTCATAAAGTGACAGTGGTCAGAATTGTAAAAATTGGCCCTGTCATTAAGCTGCAAAATGGCTCTGTCACAAAGGGGTTAATGAATGAGTAAGTGAAAACAGGATGTTTCTGTAAATGTTGTAGCGCAGTATCCACTCTCTAATTAACGTGGTTATTGATGCACGTTCTTATCTGGAAGGTGCAGAGAGGCTTCCGTGGATTGCGGTTACGAGGTCTCGCCAGTAAACATTACTGTGCGCTGATAATTCCAGTTTAGTTACAAAGTGTGGGGAACGGATAAGTAAGAGCCATACAACAGCGCAATTCTTTCCCATCACGCCCCAAATCAGGCGTGCAGATGTTGTCCCTTTAAAGGTATATTCACACGTGTGACTATTCCCACATGAATAGAGTTTGAAGAAATCTCTCCACCTGCTGCAGTTGCCAAATTTTGCAACTTTTTAACACACTTTTAGAAACATTTGTTATTGTAGTTGCACCAAAATGTTGATGCAAGTTGCAACATTTCATTATTGTTTACTCCATGTTGTTTAGTATCTTTGCCAAATCTTAAAAATGCCGAGAAAAGGGGGAATAATTAACCTTTTGGTGTGAAGTGCGACATATTTATAATTGCAGAAAAGCTGCGTATTCTACACAGGTCAAAGTGTTCTTAAAAAAAAGGCCTGGATTGAATACACTTACATTGTGACCCTTTTTCAAATACATAAAAAGTTGCAAATTGTGTAGAACAAATTCTACATTGCAGTCCGACATTTCACCCATTGGTCTCCTGCTCTTTTCTAACATTCGAAAATGTAAAATGTTGATTAAAAAGTTGCACAGGCGCAAATTTGCTGCAAATTTACCCTGAAATATAAAGTGGTGGAGCTGAAATGAGAACATTAAAAAACTGGCACAGATAACTTCATTTTGAATGTTGCAAATTGCACAAAAGTGTTGACGCAATGATAATAGTCCCCCTTTGTGTTTCAGTTTTCACTATTTTTATAAATCAATGCTTGCTGTCAGTGAAGGGATAGATCATCGTTTACACCTGGAGATGGGGACCAGCCCAGGTAGTGTCCGACTGGCACAAGTGTATGGCTTGTCATTGAGGGAGCTCCGATCTGATGTAACGCGCCCTGCACCGGACTGGTTTTCAGCCATTGGGCTTTAAATAAGCATGTTTCCATTCATCGACAGCAAGTTAAGATATGGTGGGGAATGAAACACAAGGTATATGAGAAAACTGCAGAACTTACTATAGCACAGTGATTAAAGGCAGTGGTGGCAACAGTGCAGGAAATGACGCCAATGGCCAACTAGCTGGACCTGGCAATCCTTAAAATTAAAGGGGTGGTCTGAAACTAACATTTATTTTAATCCTAAGTGCGGCAGTGGCAAGAGGAAAGCGACATGCCAGTGAGGTCATCGTGAAGAGAAGGAAGCAGCCTGAGGAAGCATCTTTTCGCACTTGTGCGCACACGTCCATTCCTCTTCCTATATAACGCTGTTTTTTTCTTATTTTATGGATGTTCATTTCCTGAGAGTCTCTGTTGGGGTGTGACTACTCTTCTCTAGCACATTTAGGGAATAAAGGGGTACTCTACTATACCGTCTTTCACTGCGTTCAGACACTGTAAAATTGAGTTATTCAAATGTGAAGTTTTACTTTAGGCACATCATAAAGGATTTACTCTAGAAGAAACTCCTGTTGGGGAATTTAGAGGTAAGTCGGCACACTGGTTCCCCTTTTATGAACCAGAGTAATGTCAGATTTGAGCTGTACATTACATGGTTGACCATTCATTTATTGACCGCCATGCAATACTACATTTCTCCTCTAGTGGCCGCTGTAGGGGAATTATCTAGCTGACTGAAGCTTCTCTTGATAGAAGCAGATCGCAGCCAGATCACTAGAGCGGCTCCGATCTGTAAGATTTGTGCTTGATGAGAGATCCCCTTTAACTTGGAGTTATGACAATGGCACTCTGTCCTAGTGATTTGATCAAGCCTTTTATTCTTTCTGTGTATCCCTTTAAACAAACAGATTAATTTTATTCTATAAACTCTCAGATGCTAAAAATACATTGGGCCGTTGTCCAGAAGGTGAAACTTACTGGAAATGTGCAAGAGACCGTAAAACAAAGAAGAGACAGAGGTCATGGTAAAAATGCAACAGAAAGAATTCGACAGGATCAAAAAACCGACACAAAGCTGCGATGATCTGCAGCCGGCGACATCTACGAAATATGTATCTATTACTCCTTTTGCAATTTTCACTTAGTTTTTTTCATTTAGTTTTAATGTATCCTCATTAGCACGTTAAAGGGGAGCACCAGCACCTATCACTCCTGCATCGGGAGGCGCTGCTGACGTGACATCAAGTCTTGTTCATGCCAAGCAGATATTATGCATTTGTCATATTTTAATTAATTGGCCTTGTAGACTTCGAATACAACATTATCAGCGTCTCTCACCTCTCGATGCTGATGTGAAAAGCACTGGAGAATGCCTTTAATCAGGGTCGTAATAATTGTGGCCCCGTGGGGGAGGGGGCCCTGCCGACACTGGCACCGGCCTATTGCAGATGGATGTGTGTCCGAGGACGCACATCCTACTGAAATGTATTGAGGCTCACCGGGTCCAGAAGAAAATGCCACACGTCATGGGAGTGGGGGCAGGTGAGTAGAATGTTTTTTTTTAATGCATTGGAAAACAGCAGCGGAACGGGGGATATATACCAGGGAGGGGTCCAGGATGAGGGACCTATATACCAGGAATGGACCCAGCATGGAGGACATATATACCAGGATGGGGACCTATATACCAGGAAAGGACCCAGGATGGAGACATATATACCAGGAAAGGACCCAGGATTGGGAGATATATATATCAGGAAGGGCCCAGGATGAGGGACATATATACCAGGAAGGGGCTCAGGATAAGGGACATATAAACCAGGAAGGGGCTCAGGATGAGGGACATATAAACCAGGAAAGGGCTCAGGATGAGGGACATATAAACCATAAAGGGGCTCAGGATGAGGTACATATAAACCAGGAAGGGGCCTAAGATAGGGGACATATATACCAGGAAGGGGCCCAGGATGAGGGACATACATACCAGAAAGGGGCCCAGGATGGGGGACATATATACCAGGAAGGGGGATATGTACATCAGGAAGAGGCCCAGGATAGAGGACATAGATACCAGTAAGGGACCCACGATGGGGGACATTTATACCAAAAAGGGGCCCAGGATGAGAATCATATATACCTGGAAGGGGCCCAGGATGGGAATCATATATACCAGGAAGGGGCCCATGATGGGGGACATATATACCAGAAAGGGGCCCATGATGGGGGACATATATACCAGGAAGGGGGATATATACACCAGTAAGGGGCTCAGGATGGGGGACACTACAAGGGCCCATACATCTGGCCAAGATGCCGGGGCGGGGGTCAGGTCTAAATTTTGCACTGGGGCCCATTGGACTCTAGTTAAGCCGCTGCCTTTAATGCAATCTGTGTTGCCAAGCTCATTAACATATTAACAATTAGGTATTAAGCTGCTAATTATCATACATTATGGATTAAGTCTGCCTGCTGGCTCTGCAGGGGAGGACCACAGGGAGCCGCATCTCTCATCTCCCTCTAATGAGAAGGTGATAGCAAGTTCCATTGCATTGCAGTATATCACTTTGCATTGATGGGAAAGACTGATTCTTTTTATATTACTTTTGATACTTTTCTGACAATATTTAATAGTTAAGAATATCTGATAATCCAGAATATTGGATAGTTCAACTCCTTCACGACTCTTCTTGTTGTAAAGTTTTCCATGTTGCAATCCTCCTTTCTCAGCCGAGGCCGGGCTATAATTTCGCCTTGTACGTTGTTATTATTACTGTATGATGAAATTGTCGGGGCAGACGTGGGAGCTGAACACGACGAGTCGCCGAGGCTGATACAGGCTTCCTGATTAGCAAAGAAAATGTCATTTATCCTAGAGAACCTATTCCCAGCGGCTCACTGATAGTCATTGGCCGTTTCCTGTGCGGAGACCTTGAAGATCTTTTATCAGATACAAGATCCTGTTATATCTTAGCACGGTCTACAGAGAATTACAAGGGAAAATGTTCTGCGCGACACCTCTGATTAGAGGAGATCTCCACCCAAATTATGATAAAAAGCCAAATATTAGTCAATCTGCCCTCCCTAATCATTTTCAGCCATGGTCGATCTTGGATCATTACTCTACCGGCATTTGCAAATATTATTATTTCCCCAGCAATTCAATTAGATCCCTGTGTTGTGCTTTTCCCCTGTTATTTCTCCTGGAAAGGTATACATATATTGACAACTGGGTGTTACCATTCCCCTTGTCATTGGAGCTGGATTCACAAGTCCGATGTTCAGAATGTAAGTAGAGAGCGGCCACAAGTCAGGAGACCCAGAGCCGGTCTGTACTCCGACCATGAATGTTGGATGTGTGAAGCCGACCTCATAGTATACTTTATTAATTAGAGGAGTGGCAAGATCCAGTTGTCAATTTATTCATTTTCAGGAAGAATAATTGGTCTCGTTTTGATAGTTTGTTCTTACCCCAAATGTAGGTATAATGTCCAGCGGATCGATGCATGATATTGCTGTGAGCATGGACCCTAAAGCCCCCGTCTCACACAGCGATCTCGCTAGCGAGATCGCTGCTGAGTCACTAGTTTTGTGACGCAGCAGCGATGTCCCCAGCGATATCGCTGTGTGTGACATTCAGCGACGATCAGCCCCACTGCTGGGTGTCGCTGAATGTCCTGGACATTTTTTTGATCGCTGGTCTCCCGCTGGCAGGCACGCATCGCTGCGTGTGACAGGCGGGAGATCAGCGATCCGCTGGTAACCAAGGTACACAGCGGTTTCCAGGCGCGGGGCTGTGCCTGGAAACCCGCTGTGTACCTTGGTTACCAGCTCCCTGCATCAGGGCGCTGGTATCCAACATACACTGCGGGTAACTAAGCGATGTTACCTGCAGTGTCGCTGTGCTGATCGCTGCCTGTTTGGCAGCTCAGCAGCGATCATGTAGCGATACACCAGCGATCCTGATCGTTGTCGGGATCGCTGGTGTATCGCTATGTGAGACCCGGGCTTAAATTGTGCTGCCATATGGTGCCACCATGAGCAGTGCCTCCCTATAATGAGGAGCACAGTAGCATGACACAATTGTCTTCTTGCAGACACACATGCTGTGTTACAATAGAAAAGACAACAAGCGATGGCTGCCCGGATATGTGCTGCATCCCGCTCTTATCACACCGATGCCCTGTGCACTGATACATTCCTAGTCCACTCCTGACTTTTCCACTCTAAAATCATCTCATCCCAAGTCATGAAAAAAAAAAAGATGAAGCCTAAAAAGTATAATCAGAGAACACAGTGAAGCGGGCGTGAGCGGGGCTGGATGTAAATCACCATGGCGTGACGCTTAAATGCTCAAACATAAACCCTTCATCTACTCGTCCAAACCTCTGTGTAGATATTCCAGGTTGCAGCGGCAGAACGTCGCGCTGCTTCCCTGACTGTCCTTTGTAAAGCTTCAGGTGACTTTTAGAATAGACTTCATGCGTATACAACGGACTACATTAAAGAAGCACCCAGACAACTGCCATAGTCCTACTTCAAACTGGGTGAGGACCCTACTCCAAAATATACACTACCGTGTAAAAGTTTGGGGTCACTTAGAAATTTCCTTATTTTTTAAAAGAAAAGCATAGTTTTTTCCAATGAAGCTAACATTAAATGATTCAGAAATACATTCTATACATTGTTAATGTGGTAAATGACTATTCTAGCGGCAAACGTCTGGTTTGTAATGCAATATCTTCACAGGTGTATAGAGGCCCATTTCCAACAACCATCACTCCAGTGTTCTCATGGTACTTTGTGTTTGCTAACTGTACAAGAAGGCTAATGGATGGTTAGAATACCCTTGAATACCCTTGTGCAAGTACACTACCGGTCAAAAGTTTAGGGTCACTTAGAAATTTCCTTATTTTTGAAAGAAAAGCAGTTTTTTTTCCAATGAAGCTAACATTAAATGATTCAGAAATACACTCTATACAGTGTTAATGTGGTAAATGACTATTCTAGCGGCAAACATCTAGTTTGTAATGCAATATCTTCATAGGTGTATAGAGGCCCATTTCCAACAACCATCACTCCAGTGTACTTATGGTATTTTGTGTTCGCTAACTGTGTAACAAGGCTAATAGATGGTTAAAATACCCTTTAAAACCCTTGTGCAAGTATGTTAACACAGCTGAAAACCGTTTGGTTGATTAGAGAAGCTATAAACCTGACCTTCCTTTGAGCTTGTTGAGAATCTGGAGCATTACATTTGTTGGTTCCATTAAACTCTCAAAATGGCCAAAAAAAAAGAACTTTCTTGTGAAACTCGACAGTCTATTCTTGTTCTTAGAAATGAAGGCTATTCCATGCGAAAAATTACCAAGAAACTGAAGAATTCATACAATGGTGTGTAGTACTCCCTTTAGAGGAGTGCACAAACAAGCTCTAACCAGAGAAGAAAGACAAGTGGGAGGCCCCGCTGCACAACTGAGCAACAAGACAAGTACATTAGAGTCTTTAGTTTGAAAAATTGACGCCTCACAGGTCCTCAACTGGCAGCTTCATTAAACAGTACACATTAAACGCCAGTGTCAACATCTACAGTGAAGAGGCGATTTGGGGATGCTGGACCTTCAGGGCAGATTGGCAAAACAAAAGCCAATATTCCTCTGTCCAATGTCTGTGTTCTTTTGCCCATATTAATCTTTTCCTTTCATTTAAGCCAGTCTTAAATATGGCTTTTGTTTTGCCAATCTGCCCTGAAGGCCAGCATCCCCAAATCGCCTCTTCACTGTAGATGTTGACACTGGCGTTTAATGTGTACTGTTTAATGAAGCTGCCAGTTGAGGACCTGTGACGAGGCGTCAATTTTTCAAACTAAAGACTCTAATGTACTTGTCTTGTTGCTCAGTTGTGCAGCGGGGCCTCCCACTTGTCTTTCTTCTCTGGTTAGAGCTTGTTTGTGCACTCCTCTAAAGGGAGTACTACACACCATTGTATGAATTCTTCAGTTTCTTGGTAATTTTTCGCATGGAATAGCCTTCATTTCTAAGAACAAGAATAGACTGTCGAGTTTCACAAGAAAGTTCTTTTTTTTTGGCCATTTTGAGAGTTTAATGGAACCAACAAATGTAATGCTCCAGATTCTCAACAAGCTCAAAGGAAGGTCAGGTTTATAGCTTCTCTAATCAACCAAACGGTTTTCAGCTGTGTTAACATACTTGCACAAGGGTTTTAAAGGGTATTTTAACCATCTATTAGCCTTCTTACACAGTTAGCGAACACAAAATACCATAAGTACACTGGAGTGATGGTTGTTGGAAATGGGCCTCAATACACCTATGAAGATATTGCATTACAAACTAGACGTTTGCCGCTAGAATAGTCATTTACCACATTAACACTGTATAGAGTGTATTTCTGAATCATTTAATGTTAGCTTCATTGGAAAAAAACTGCTTTTCTTTCAAAAATAAGGAAATTTCTAAGTGACCCTAAACTTTTGACCGGTAGTGTATGTTAGCACAGCTGAAAACAATTTGGCTGATTAGAGAAGCTATAAACCTGACCTTCCTTTGAGCTAGTTGAGAATCTTATTATTTCAAATAAAAATCTTTTTTTCAAACTTTGTCAATGTCTGGACTAGATTTTAAAATCATTTGGCAACTCATTTGATTAATAAAAGTATGAGTTTTCAGGGAAAACAAAATTGGGTGACCCCAAAATTTTGAACGGTAGTGTATGGGGCAGTTGAAAAGGGTCATCAGAGACCTGCGTACAGATTCCACAAACTTTTTTTTAACTTTATACCCGAGAATCCTAAAATAGAAATGTTCTATCTGCTCTCATAAGCTTTCAAAGATTCATAAGCCAGGCAACCCAGGGAGCCAATATACAGGACACCAAGGACCTTTTGTGAAAGCTATCTACAATAGGTCCCCCTCCCCAAGTTGGCATCTTAGCCATCGTGTGGACAGTCTATATTATAACATCCCACATGAAGTTGAACTAACCATCTGCCAAATGTTACTTGAAGCCAATGGGATCCTTTCGCAGACTGTATGAGAAATGGTGACAGGATGCAGCCTTCTCTGACACTTCGCTCTGCTTTGAACCATGCCGTGTCGCCATGGTCGGTTCGAACTGTTGCTTCTTGGTCGATGTAAAGGTTGCTAATGAGGCTGATCCGATGGTTCGGCACACCTATATCCTTCTTGGCATGCCAAAGTTTCTGGTGATCAACACAATCGAAGGCTTTGCTGTTGTCAATGAAGCAAAAATAGATCTCCTACTACTTGTTGTATTGTTTGATCTTTTCCATCTAATGTTAGCAATCACATCTCTTGTTCCTCTGCCTTTGTTATATGTATTGTGTATTTGTTGTGTGTATTTGATGCCTGTATTGTGTGTTTGTTGTTTTTTTATTAGAGGGACACCCCAGGCAGAAATACCAAGACGAGGGACAATAAAGACCAGGATGGAGAGTGTGTATATATATATATATATATATATATATATAATCAGGATGAGGGACATATACAGTTAGGTCCATATATATTTGGACAGAGACAACATTTATCTAATTTTGGTTCTAGACATTACCACAATGAATTTGAAACAAAACAATTCAGATGCAGTTGAAGTCCAGACTTTCAGCTTTCATTTGAGGGTATCCACATTAAAATTGGATGAAGGGTTTAGGAGTTTCAGCTCCTTAACATGTGCCACCCTGTTTTTAAAGGGACAAAAAGTAATTGGACAAATGACTCCAAGGCTATTTCATGGACAGGTGTGGGCAATCCCTTTGTTATATCATTCTCAATTAAGCAGATGAAAGGGCCGGAGTTGATTTGAGGTGTGGTGTTTGCATTTGGAAGGTTTTGCTGTGAAGGAAACATGTGGTCACAGGAGCTCTCCATGCAGGTGAAACAAGCTATCCTTAAGCTGCAAGAACAGAAAAAAACCCATCCAAGAAATTGCTACAACATTAGAAGTGGCAAAATCTACAATTTGGTACATCCTGAGAAAGAAAGAAAGCACTGGTGAACTCATCAATCCAAAAAGACCTGGGAGCCCACGGAAGACAACAGTGGTGGATGATCGCCGCATACTTTCTTTGGTGAAGAAGAACCCGTTCACAACATCAACTGAAGTCCAGAACACTCTCAGTGAAGTAGGTGTATCTGTCTCTAAGTCAACAGTAAAGAGAAGACTCCATGAAAGTAAATACAAAGGGTTCACATCTAGATGCAAACCATTCATCAATTCCAAAAATAGACAGGCCAGAGTTAAATTTGCTGAAAAACACCTCCAGAAGCCAGCTCAGTTCTGGAAAAGTATTCTATGGACAGATGAGACAAAGATCAACCTGTACCAGAATGATGGGAAGCCAAAAGTTTGGAGAAGAAAGGGAACGGCACATGATCCAAGGCACACCACATCCTCTGTAAAACATGGTGGAGGCAACGTGATGGCATGGGCCATGCATGGCTTTCAATGGCACTGGGTCACTTGTGTTTATTGATGACATAACAGCAGACGAGAGTAGCCGGATGAATTCTGAAGTGTACCGGGATATACTTTCAGCCCAGATTCAGCCAAATGCTGCAAACTTGATTGGACGGCGCTTCATAGTACAGATGGATAATGACCCCAAGCATACAGCCAAAGCTACACAGGAGTTCATGAGTGCAAAAAAGTGGAACATTCTTCAATGGCCAAGTCAATCACCAGATCTTAACCCAATTGAGCATGCATTTCACTTGCTCAAATCCAGACTTAAGAGGGAAAGACCCACAAACAAGCAAGACCTAAAGGCCTGGCAAAGCATTAAGAAGGAGGAAACCCAGCGTTTGGTGATGTCCATGGGTTCCAGACTTAAGGCAGTGATTGCCTCCAAAGGATTCGCCACAAAATATTGAAAATAAAAATATTTTGTTTGGGTTATGTTTATTTGTCCAATTACTTTTGACCTCCTAAAATGTGGAGTGTTTCTAAAGAAATGTGTACAATTCCTACATTTTCTAACACATATTTTTGTTCAACCCTTCAAATTAAACGTTACAATCTGCACTTGAATTCTGTTGTAGAGGTTTCATTTCAAATCCAATGTGGTGGCATGCAGAGCCCAACTCGCGAAAATTGTGTCACTGTCCAAATATTTCTGACCCTGACTGTATATATATATATATATATATATATACACACACACACACATAATCAGGAAGGGGGGGGACCCCGATACATATCTTGAACCAGGGCCCATCACACTCCAGTTATGCCACTGATTTAAGCCTTACTACAAAATCTGAGGAATCTGCTCCAGTGTCAAGATCCCGTCTGGGTTGGAGCCGATGTTACTGCAAACACTAGGGGAAGCAGAGGCAGGTAGCGTAGTCAGGTGGCAGGCCGAGGTCGGTTCACAGGAAAGCAGTGTTTGTAGCAATGGATCAGGCGGAGAGCGTAGTCAGAAGGCAGGCCGAGGTCGGTTCACAGGAGAGCAGTGTTTGTAGCAATGGATCAGCAGGAAACGCTTGACTAAAGGCTTGGAGCTCAATAATCTCGCAATGACACACCCACAGGGCCAGGTTTATATAGGGTGTGTAATTGGCAATCAGAGGCCCAATCAAGAGAGCACTAGGTGTAGCCAATCAGGAAGAATAGTCAATAGTATCTGGGTTCAGCAAGGAACTTTGCAGCCAGCAGAATAGCTCAGATGGTAGAGCTGCTGGCCAGTAGACAAGAGGTACTGGGTTCGACTCCTGACAGTACTCCCCTCCTTCCAGGATGGCCTCTGGACATCTCAGGAGCTGGCTTATCCGGGTACCTCTGATGAAAGGCTCTTGTTAGTCTAGGAGCATGGACGTTGTCCCTTGGTTCCCATGAATTTTCCTCTGGTCCGTAACCCTTCCACTGCACCAGATACTGCAGTTTACCTCTGAATTTTCGGGAGTCCAGAATCTTATCCACAATGTATTCTTCTTCACCACGGATCCTTTCTGGTGGAGGAGGTGGCTGAATTCTTCCTGGAAACGGGTTTTCACAGAAGGGTTTGAGCAAGGATATGTGAAACACTGGATGAATCTTTAGATTGTTGGGAAGTTTTAAACGAAAAGCAACCTGGTTAATTTTTGCAGAAATTTGAAAAGGTCCAATGAATTTCTGACCCAATTTGGAGGATGGCACATGTGTCTTAAGGTTTTTAGTGGACAGCCAAACTTTGTCTCCAACCTGAAGAGCAGGGGGCACTCTCCGATGTTTATCTGCTGCTTCCTTATATACTTCCTGGGTCTTGAGTAATATCTCTGATAATTCCTTCTGGGATTCCTGTAATTTTGCAAGCCTGTCATTTACAGCAGGAATGGGAGTGTTCACTGGCAGATTAGGGATAAATACTGGATGTACTCCATAATTAGCAAAAAATGGGGTTTGAGATGTAGCGCTATGTATGGAGTTGTTGTAGGCAAACTCTGCTGTTGGTAAATAGTCCACCCAGTCATCCTGAAGATAGGAAATGAAGCAACGGAGGTATTGCTCCAAAGTCTGGTTCGTTCTCTCCGTCTGGCCATTGGACTGAGGATGGAAAGCGGTAGAAAGATTCACCGTGACTCCCAAGGCTGTACAGAAACTCTTCCAAAATTTTGACGTAAACTGAACGCCTCTGTCAGACACCACGCTGTCAGGAATTCCATGTAACCTGAATACCTCTTTGATTATCAGTTCTGCAGTTTTTTCAGCAGTAGGAATTCCTTCAGTTGGAATAAAGTGGGCCATTTTTGTGAGTCGGTCCACTATGACAAGGATGACGGTCATCTGTTTGGAAGGGGGTAGTTCCACAATAAAATCCATGGAAATAGATCCCCAAGGCCTGGATGGAACTGGAAGTGGTTGCAAGAGTCCTAGAGGAGACGATCGTGGGGTCTTGTTTCGTGCGCATGTTAAACAGGTTGAAACATATTTCCTCACGTCCTTCCTACAATTAGGCCACCAAAAGAAACAA
This sequence comes from Oophaga sylvatica, assembly GCA_033576555.1. Classification (NCBI taxonomy): domain Eukaryota; kingdom Metazoa; phylum Chordata; class Amphibia; order Anura; family Dendrobatidae; genus Oophaga; species Oophaga sylvatica. Next base: position 60,363,583 of record JARQOD010000009.1, on the reverse strand, counting down.
AGTAGTAAGTCTTGTGTTTTTGCAACTCCAGGATGTCCTGCCAGTTTAGAATCATGGACACTTTTGAGGACTTCAAGGCGAGAAGATTCAGGTACATATATTTTGTGTTTCTGCATCCAAAACCCCTCTTTGAATGAAAGATCGACGTCTTCCGAAGGATGGTTAAGGAAAGAGTCCTCTTGATATCCATCTTTAATTCTATTACATAGTCCTCTAGAGTGCAATATTCCCAAAAAATTTTTAGGGCCTAGAATTGTATCGTCATTACTAGACCTCTCCTGAGGTTCCGAACACATCCTGGACAGGGCGTCAGCCTTGCCATTTCTTGAACCAGGCCGGTAAGAAATTATAAAATTGAATCTTGAGAAAAATAAGGCCCATCGTGCTTGTCTTGCAGACAATCTTTTTGCTGTACGGAGGAATTCAAGATTCTTGTGGTCCGTGAGGACAGTCACAGGGTGATTGGCACCTTCCAAAAGATGTCTCCATTCGGAGAAGGCAACTTTAATGGCTAACAGTTCTTTATTACCGATGTCGTAGTTCTTTTCTGCAGATGACATGGTGTGGGAAAGAAACGCACATGGGTGAAGTTGCATTTTGTCCCCAACTCGCTGAGACAGAATGGCTCCCACTGCAGAGTCCGAGGCGTCCACTTCGACAGTAAATGGCAATTCAGGATTTGGGTGTACTAACAATGGAGCAGACGTAAAAAGAGTTTTCAATTTGTCAAAAGCCTCCTGTGCCTCCGGAGACCAGAAAAATGCTTTGGTCTTTTTTGTTAGTGTAGTAATTGGTAGAATGATCCGTGAAAAGTTCTTTATAAATTTTCGGTAAAAATTTGCAAATCCTATGAAACGCTGGACGTCTTTTAAATTTCTTGGAACAGGCCAGTCCACTACAGCATTGATTTTGCCGGGATCCATGCTCAGACCTTCTGGGGAGATGATATATCCCAGAAATTGGATACTGGTTTGTTCAAACTCACATTTTTCAAGTTTAATGTAAAGATGGTTCTCCTGTAGTCGTTCCAAGACTAACTGGACGTGCCTGCGATGCTCTTCCAAGGTGTCTGAAAATATAAGAATGTCATCGAGATAAGCCACAACGAATTGGTCCAAGAAATCTCGAAATACATCATTAATAAAATGTTGAAAGGTGGCTGGGGCATTGCTAAGACCAAAGGTCATAACCAGAGATTCAAAATGTCCATATCTCGTTCTGAAGGCTGTCTTCCACTCATCTCCTGGGCGAATCCGTATGAGGTTGTAAGCCCCTCTAAGATCCAACTTCGTAAAGATTTTCGCAGAACGGAGTCTCTCAAATAGTTCAGGAATCAAGGGTAGCGGGTAGCGATTCTTGACAGTGATATTATTCATCTCTCTGTAGTCAATACATGGCCGCAGAGTGGAGTCTTTCTTTTCAACAAAGAACAGGGGTGCCCCAGCTGGAGATGTGGAAGGTCGAATAAAGCCTTTCTCTAAATTTTCATCCAGGAACTTTCTTAATACCTTCAATTCAGGTTCGGAAAGATTGTAAATCCGTCCAAATGGAATAGTTGCTCCTGGCAGCAATTCAATGGGACAGTCGTAAGGACGGTGAGGAGGTAATTGATCTGCTTTCTTCTTACTGCAGACATCAGAGAACTGCTGATATTGAGGTGGTAGTTTCTCTTCCTTCTCATGCGAAATCTCAGAGATTTGGACTTGTTGGAGAACAGGGGGTTCCTTATGACAATTATTCTTACAGTAGTCAGATGGAAAGGTGATGGTCCTTGATGCCCAGTTGATAGAAGGGTTATGGACTGAAAACCAGGGGATCCCTAGAATAACCGGAAATTTCGGAGATGAAATAAGGTGGAAACTGACAGCTTCATGATGATCCGGTTCGATACAAATCTCCAGTTCGATTGTCTCATGCGTGACAGGTCCAGAAGACAAGGGTGATCCATCCACAGTTTCCATTTCAATTGGTGTGGATTTGGTCCTACTGGAAATATTATTATCACGTGTAAATTTTAAGTCCATAAAATTTCCTCCTGCTCCCGAATCCAACAGGGCAGAGCATTGTATTTTTTGGGTGCCCATTACAACCTGAATGGGGATTACAAAATGAGATGATGTAGAATGTATTTTGTCTATTTCTGGCGTTACTGATGAGATAGTCTGCAAGATGGAATCCGACTGCTGAGAAAGGTCCATATTGCTGGCAGACCTGTTGTTGGTAAAGGCTATAGTCCTTTTGTTAGGACAGTTGATGGCATAGTGTCCAGGGTCCCCACAATAGAGGCAGAGATGTTCTGCACGTCGCCTCTCCTTCTCCTGTGCAGAGAGTGGTCTTCGGATGACGTCGATCTGCATCGGTTCAGACACGCCTTGCGTCTTTTCTTGGTGGTCCGATGCTGAAAATGAGAAGCCAGGGCTATTCCCAAGTGCTCGCAGTCTCTCCTTTCTCCTTTCAGTAAGTCTCTGGTCAATCCGGATACATAGTTGAATAAAGTCCTCCAACTGGTCAGGGATCTCAACCCTGGCAAGCTCGTCTTTCACTGGTTCTGATAACCCTCGTCGAAATTGACTTCTCTGGGCCGCTGGATTCCAGGTGGTGTCGGCCACCCAGCGACGGAACTCCGATGTATATTCCGCAACAGAGCGACGTCCTTGGCGCAAATTATGTAATTTGGTTTCTGCTGTGGCACAGCGGTTTGGGTCATCAAAAACTTGATTCATAGCTGCGATGAAAGCTTCCAGGTCATTAAGGAGGGCATAGTCCTTTTCTACATAAGGTGAAGCCCAAGCAAGAGCTTCATCCGTCAGGAGATTTATCATGAAAAAAACTTTCTTCCTCTCAGTGGTAAAGGGAGCAGGTTGCATCTGGAAGTATATGCGGCATTGATTGAGGAATCCTCGGTACTGCTTGCGATCCCCACTGAACTTTGCAGGCAGCGGCAGCCGCGCGTGTGATTCGGACCCTGAATTGCGCACGTCCAGAAGTTGTTTTTGTAGCTCAATTACTTCCTGTTGTATCGCCGTGAAATCAGTTTGTAACTTGTAACTTGGCATATTTTCCTTGAGAGTCAGTACAAAAACTTTGAAGCTCCGTAACTTGCCGCCTCAGGGTGTTCACAGCGGACTCCATTTTGGCGCGAGATTATTCTGTCAAGATCCCGTCTGGGTTGGAGCCGATGTTACTGCAAACACTAGGGGAAGCAGAGGCAGGTAGCGTAGTCAGGTGGCAGGCCGAGGTCGGTTCACAGGAAAGCAGTGTTTGTAGCAATGGATCAGGCGGAGAGCGTAGTCAGAAGGCAGGCCGAGGTCGGTTCACAGGAGAGCAGTGTTTGTAGCAATGGATCAGCAGGAAACGCTTGACTAAAGGCTTGGAGCTCAATAATCTCGCAATGACACACCCACAGGGCCAGGTTTATATAGGGTGTGTAATTGGCAATCAGAGGCCCAATCAAGAGAGCACTAGGTGTAGCCAATCAGGAAGAACAGTCAATGGTATCTGGGTTCAGCAAGGAACTTTGCAGCCAGCAGAATAGCTCAGATGGTAGAGCTGCTGGCCAGTAGACAAGAGGTACTGGGTTCGACTCCTGACATCCAGAGACAGTAAGGGTATCAGGTCTCTGATCTTACATGGATGTTGGGACAATTAAACTTTCACACCCCTTATATGAACTAATTAAGAATTCACTCTCTGTATGTACATACAGGTGTTTCTCACAAAATTAGAATATCATCAAAAAGTTTATTTCAGTTCTTCAATACAAAAAGTGAATCACCTATATTCTATAGAGTCATTACACACAGAGTGATCTATTCTAGAGTCATTACACAGTGATCTATTCTATAGAGTCATTACACACAGAGTGATCTATTCTATAGTCATTACACAGTGATCTATTCTATAGAGTCATTACACACAGAGTGATCTATTCTATAGAGTCATTACACACAGTGATCTATTCTATAGAGTCATTACACACAGAGTGATCTATTCTATAGAGTCATTACACACAGATGTGATCTATTCTATAGAGTCATTACACACAGAGTGATCTATTCTAGAGTCATTACACAGTGATCTATTCTATAGAGTCATTACACACAGAGTGATCTATTCTATAGAGTCATTACACACAGTGATCTATTCTATAGAGTCATTACACACAGAGTGATCTATTCTATAGAGTCATTACACACAGTGATCTATTCTATAGAGTCATTACACACAGAGTGATCTATTCTATAGAGTCATTACACACAGTGATCTATTCTATAGAGTCATTACACACAGAGTGATCTATTCTATAGAGACATTACACACAGAGTGATCTATTCTATAGAGTCATTACACACAGAGTGATCTATTCTATAGAGTCATTACACACAGATGATCTATTCTATAGAGTCATTACACACAGAGTGATCTATTCTATAGAGATCATTACACACAGAGTGATCTATTCTATAGAGTCATTACACACAGAGTGATCTATTCTATAGAGACATTACACACAGAGTGATCTATTCTATAGAGACATTACACACAGAGTGATCTATTCTATAGAGTCATTACACACAGAGTGATCTATTCTATAGTCATTACACACAGTGATCTATTCTATAGAGTCATTACACACAGAGTGATCTATTCTATAGAGACATTACACACAGAGTGATCTATTCTATAGAGTCATTACACACAGAGTGATCTATTCTATAGAGACATTACACACAGAGTGATCTATTCTATAGAGTCATTACACACAGAGTGATCTATTCTATAGAGTCATTACACACAGAGTGATCTATTCTATAGAGTCATTACACACAGAGTGATCTATTCTATAGAGTCATTACACACAGAGTGATCTATTCTATAGAGACATTACACACAGAGTGATCTATTCTATAGAGTCATTACACAGAGTGATCTATTTCACGTGTTTATTTCTGGTAATGTTGATGATTATGGCTTACAGCCAATGAAAACCCAAAAGTCATTATCTCAGTAAATTAGAATACTTTATAACACCAGCTTGAAAAAATGATTTTACAATCCGAAATGTTGGTCTCCTGAAATGTATGATCAGTAAATGCACTCAATACTTGGTCAGGGCTCCTTTGGCATTAATTACTGCATCAATGCGGCGTGGCATGGAGGCGATCAGCCTGTGGCACTGCTGAGGGGTTATGGAAGACCAGGTTGCTTTGATAGCAGCCTTCAGCTCGTCTGCATTGTTGGGTCTGGTGTCTCTCATCTTCCTCCTGACAATACTATGGGGTTAAGGTCAGGCGAGTTTGCTGGCCAGTCAAGTACAGTGACACTGTTGTTTGTAAACCAACAGTAATGGGAACTTTGGTAAACACAGACATGACGGATTACTGCCCTTCTATCTCTATATAGTAGATGTTAATAAGCAGCAGCATGGATGGAATTCTACAGCACTACTGAGCAGTGTAGCTGTGAATCCAGCATCGGGGTGAGATAAACACTTGCTAGAAAGCAACAGCAAAAATAACTACCTGTAATGTCTCCCATACACAGCACACACAGACATTAGGAATTCCTGCCTCTATGTAGCAGAAGTGGCAGCAACATTTACACAGCAGTATTGAACACTGCAGCTTTGAATCCAGCTCTGGAGTGATATAATAACTGGAATCTTGACTAAAATTTTGCTGCTTTCCTGCAATAAACAGCTGCCTCCTCAGCTCCGCTCACCGCGTGATGGACATTTTATTTCTGTGTGATGTCACAGCGTGGATAACGCTTGGGGTAATGGGCAATTTGCATTCACTCTCAACCTGATAATTGCTTATGGTAAGCAGCTGCTCGCTGCCGCTCTCCCACTACCTAGTGCACAATATTGGAATAGATGGGAACACTGCTTCCCGCAGACTGCTGGTTTGAGACACGATGTGAGTTTTATGAGATCGGTATCTACTGCTCCAGCAGGATTGCTTGTAAAAAATGCATTAGACCGGGTTCACACAAGGTGGGTGAGTGGCGCGCCAAAAAAAAAATAGTGTCATCTATGAATATAGCAATTTATATTTATATACCCAATGTCTGACTGGGAGGATAAGAGGGATAATTCACAGTTGAGAGAAGCAGACACTGCATGAGATGAGGGCACTGTACAATGTCAGGTAGGTGGTCCGTGTCATGTCCAAGATACCAGGACACATCACACGGCCTCTGCCAGCTTGACTTTCTCCCAAGGTGCATTCTATTGCATTTCTTCCTCAAATATGTGACGCACCCGGCCGTCCTCAGGATGGAGAACGTGATTGATCAGACCAGGCGTCCTCTTCTATTAGTCCATAGTTCAGGTCTGATGATCATGTGCCCATTGTAGGCACTTTCAGCGGTGGACAGGGGTCAGCACGGACGACCTTAAAAGTCTGCGGATCTCAGTGCGCTGCAATGCTCTGCGTGTTTACTCCCAACAACCAGACCGGTTCAACCAAGACCCTGTCGCTGGTTCTCGCACCACCACTGCACAGAGAATGCCCCACCAGACCTGCCGTACAGTGGAAATGCCCCACAAGAAACAACGTATATCGTAAACACACCACTAGACCCACCATACAGAAGAGACACCCCACTGTAAACTGGGAGAGCCCCTTGAGACCCAACGTACACAGGGAACGCCCCTCCAGACCTGCCATACAACAGAAATGCCCCACAAGAAACAACGTATATTGGGAACGCACCACTAGACCCACCATACAGAAGAGACACCCTACTGTATACTGGGAGCCAACCTTGAAACCTACCATACACAGAGAACGCCCCTCCAGACCCGCCATACAACAGAAATGCCCCACAAGAAACAACATATATAGGGAACGCACCACTAGACCCACCATACAGAAGAGACACCCCACTGTATACTGGGAGAGCCCCAACGTACAGAGGGAACGCCGCTCAAGACCTGCCATACTTCGGGAAAGCTCAAGAACCGCCATAAATTGGTGACACCCCACAAGACCCGCCGTGTATCGGAAACATCCCACATGATCTGTTGTATCATGGGAACACCCTACAAGACTCAATGTGTACCGGGAACATCCAAGACTCGCCGTATAGCCGGAACACCCCACATGACCCATATACTAAGGACACCCTACATCTGCTGTGTACCCACACCTGCCATATATTGGGGACACCCCATGAGACCTGCCATATACTGGCGACACCCCACGAGACCTGCCATATACTGGGGACACCCCACGAGACCTGCCACATATTGTGAACACCCCACAAGACCTGCCATATACCAGGAACACCCCAAAAGATTTGTCATATACTAGGAACACCCAACAAGACCCGCCGTATACCCGGAACACCTCACTAGACTTGTCATATACCGTGAACACCCCACAAGACCTGCCATATACCGGTGACACCCCACAAGAACTGCCATATACCGGGGACACCCCACAAGACCTAATGTGTACCAGGAACATCCCACAAGACTCACCGTATAGCCGGGACACCCTACAACACCGTGTAATGTGAACAACCCACAACACCTGCCATATATTGTGGACACCCCGCAAGACCTGCCATATACCGGGGACACCCCACAAGACCTGCCATATACCGGGACACCCCGCAAGACCTGCCATATACCAGGGACACCCCGCAAGACCTGCCATATACCGGGGACACCCCACAAGACCTGCCATATACAGGGGACACCCCACACCATTTTAGACAGCGGAAATTCGTGACAACTGACGTCATGCGTGATCAGCAATGAGTGTAGGGTGGGGATGACACTGACCCTTATAACCAGGCCCTAACTCTCCGCCATAGTCTCAGGTACCACCACATAATACTCTGGCTCGCCCCCTCACGTCCTGCCACTACCTAGATCCTCCTCTGCCCACACCACAACCCGCACTGACTGACTACACATCCCTCAAGGCCAAACACTAGTGAAGACGTCAAAAAGGCGTGGTTATTCGCCAGTGGTCCATTATGATTGGTTCAATTGGAGAAGGCGGTGACTTTTCATGCAAATACACCCAGACGTGCCACGCCCAATAAAAAAAAATAAGTCCCTGCGGAAGAAATGCTCATGACGTAAGTGCTACGTCCCTCCCTCTCCTCCAATAGGCCAGCCCTCTTTTTCCCGCCCTCTTGCTGCGCGCACACCCGGAGCCGCTCCACCTCCTGGGTTTAGCAGGATTAGTGCGCCGGTGCTTGTCGGCTGTGTGTGTGAGGTGAATCCCGGAGCCGCCACCGCCTCAGCCCCCCCAGCGGCCGCTGTGCGTGTGTGACGGGGGCAGGGAGGGAGGGGGGTTCTCCGCTGGAAGAAGGGAGGGTGCGGTGCGTGTCTGTACGGAGCCGGTGACGGAGCAGCCCCCCGGGGGACGATGAGCATCGAGATCCCGCCCGGCCTGACGGAGTTGCTGCAGGGTTATACGGTGGAGGTTCTGCGACAACGGCCTCACGATCTGGTCGATTTCGCCGTGTGCTACTTCACCCGACTCCAGGAGAAGCGGCTGCAGGATGGCGCCGGGGCCGCCGAGCAACGGCCTCACGGCCGCGGGGTCAACTTTGACGGGGAACCGATGCAGACCGAGTCCAACGGGGACGACGACGAGGATGAGGACGACGACTCCGACTTCGAACGTAAGAGCCCCAGCACCTAGGCCCGACCGCGGCTGCTGCAGCACCTCACCGCTGTCACTCCTCACCTGTCTCTCTTAAAGGGGAAGTGCAGCCCTCATTTAAAGGCGTGTTGGGGCATTTCTCCTTTACATCTGCTCCCCCCTCAATCCTACATCATTGGGCCCCTTACACCCCGAGTGCATCTCAGTCATAAAATGTCACTCTTACAGGGGAGGGCTGTCTGCAATTAAAAGCACTTGTGGTGGGATTTTTCACTGTTCAGGGGGGATCCCGTAACAATGTCAGGAGCCTTGCTTGGTGCAGTGTGTTCTGTCTTTTGTGGAGGGCGCTACAGGGGTCTGAACACTGGGGTCACTGGAAATGACCCGGAAACATTAGATGATAAATGTCCAATCTTGCCAGTATCCGCCGACTCTTGAGCGTGTTTTGGGATGGGGGGTTCCCAGACTTATGGCGTCAGATGATATAAGGATCGGGCAGATGTGGCCGTAGATCGGCCGCTGCTGTATGATTTGGGGGTGTATAGTGTCGGGGAACTTTGTAACAAAATGAAATTGTCCATTGTTTATGGGGGCGAGAATTTATATCTTTGTAAGTGGAGTCTCCCTTTAAAATTCCCTGTGTATGTATAGAATTGTCACAACAATTCCTTAAAGGGGTCATCACTTTATGGTCACTGGAGGTCTGACCTCTCGGAACACCACCTTCCTTAGAATGAAGGCTCTACTGGTGCCTGGTCCCATTGAGGTGAATGGATGGTGCTAATGTGCAGCGCTGTGATCACTTCATCCCTAGGATTGGAGGGAGTCTCTTCCTGGTAATGGGAACACCCACCCTCCCCCCTCAGAGTTTACAGTGACAGAGTGGCCATTATTTTGGCTCATAGGCACACGGCACAGCTGGCATCGTGAGGATGCTACATGGATGGAGGTCTTATTGCAATTAAATGGCCGCTGCGGCCTTGTGGTTTATATGTGACCGCATTGATCTGTGTGACACCAGTGACTACTGCTCCTGTCATCCTCTGCCTGTGATTGCTGGTTTGGAAGGGAGGAGTGATGTACATAAAATCACCCCCACCTGTAATGTGACGTCTGTATAGCGAGTGAAACCTGTAGATAATGTGTTGTGCAGATCGTGGATCCACTACTACGATTGCCTGGGAGCTGACGATCCTGTGCTGTTGTGGGCCACAGTGTAACATACTGCATTACAATCATGGGGACCCGGCATAATATGATCCCAGTATCTTAGTGTGGCATTTCCTGGGATTTGCAGGGACTCATCTTATAACATGCCAATCTCCAGTAATCAAAGTGCTGGTACATGAAAACTCGTGGACAATTGTGACGTCACCATCATGTCTTCCTGTTTCACTGGATAGGAAACCATTGTTTGACTTCAGTACAGATCTCCCAATGACTCTGTCCACCTCATATCTGTAGGTTTTGACTAAAGCTTTATTGTTCCCTTAGATGCTTGGTGGCCATAGTCTTTTCATCTCTGGAGTGGCAGGTGCGCAGTTTAGCCGGAGGGGCTTTTATATCGGTGCCTGTTCCCTGTTTAGGGTCTTGTATTGTGACCATGTAGTCACTCTTTGGTACTGATAAATGTTGGGGTGAGATAGCAACTGAACATCTCCACAGGGGATTAGACAGATTAAATTGCTAATCTTATTAGCGAGGTGAAGGAAGCCCACTACCAGCCCAATGTAATGCTGCTTGGTGTGGTCATGGGTGCAGTGTAATGCTACTTTACCCATACAGGAAATATATTGCCAGCCATGGCTTCCCGCACCATTATCCGTTCATTTTCCAGGGCTTCAGGGTTTGGACACCTCGGCTGTGCTCATGCACATTATATAGGACAGGGTCTTCTCGGGATAAGTGTAGCTCTCCTAGTAACAAAATAAGTTTCCTGCTGTTTCTCGCTTACAAGTTACAATAATAATTGGGCACCCTTCATCTCTGGATTAGCAAAGCCCTGACTTGTCAAACTTTTTTTTTTTGCCGGTCTCAGTGGCACCATATTTCCTGTGCAGCGCTGTGTACCCATCACCAGATCGGATATTAGGTGATCAGTAATATATTGTTATCCAGGAGGGTCACTGTGAGGGTGATTCTGTTCTTTGTTCTGGGCCTCATGTCCTCTGCTCATCACCTCTTTGTGATATGTAACTGCAGTCTTCCAGCCTGTTGGCATGTTAATAATTAAAGGGCTTGGCAGCATAGTGGCATATGGTAATCGGTAATTATATTATTTGCTTGTGTCCATGCTCATAATTCCCACAGATGGAGTGGAATGTGCGTCTGCAGCCTTAAGCATTTGTGCATTATCCCGTTCACCACATGTCCATCCTTAGTCAGTGAGGCTGGGTGCACAGGACCCTTGTAATTATTGTTGAGTGCATACTCAGGTTTGGGCCCAGCGGTTGCTGCTCTAAGGATGTATGGTGAGGAATACCCACTGTAAAAAAAAAAAAATGCCGTGCGGTATATGCTCCTTTGCTGTAACCCAGTCTACTTCTCTTTCCTATACAGTTAAACAGGCTTTATAGAGAGTCCAAAAAGAACAGTTTTGGCCTCCATCTGGCGAATGGGGCCTATGCAACATAATAGTATTCATTGGGAAAAGCTCCTGATGTATACTGTAGGCTAAGTGCAAAGACATATTATGGACCCATCCTAATACTAACCAGGTTGTTTACCCGCTGTTGGGCCTGGTATATGGCTCTAATTCCAGGAATGCAGCTGGCATGATACCCCAGCATGCCCTGCTCACCATCATGAGCGAGGCAGTGTTAATTGGATATGTGACATTTTCTAGATAAAGGCTGGCATACAAGAGCGCTGGCATTCTGTTAGCACAAGCTCTTGCAGGTCAGGAGAGAGCTGCCATGTGCTAGGACCTCTGCTGCGTCTTTTGGGCCTATAGAGGAAGGACAGGATGTTCTTATAAATATTTAGGTCTGTTCTGTACATTGTGTAAACACTGGAGGCGCGGAATCAGCCGGAATCATGTTTACAAAGCTCTAAAGAAGGGGCTGTGACTGTGACTAAATATCCTGTCCTTTTCACATTCACCAGTGTACAACAAAGCAAAAAAATATTAGTGTTTTTCCTGCAGATGGACATGCCATTTCTCAGGAGGCTCTCTGCTACCGTCCGGGGCTACCTTGATATAAGCAAATGCAAGTGGATGAATTCTACCCAGATTGTTTTACTGGTCTCTGAACTGCGATACAAAGCATATTATTGATCCAGGGCAGTCCGAATTCATCCCCTGGTGGACGCTCAAAAGCGAACATTATACCAGTTTCACGCATTTTATTTACTTTCACACATAAATCAGTATGGACTGTGCTGCAAGCTTTCACCTTCCAGTATATGGTTTAAATTCACAAGTCTGCAGCAAATCCTCTGCACATAACACAATCTGCGGGAATTTTTTTCCATTTTCTTTGTGCACCACTAGACAAACAGCTCTCCTTGAATTAATGGGGTCCCCTGTATTTTACATTGCATTCAGGGCATGACTAGTAGAGCTGCAAAAAAGTGGAGTAGATCGGTGTCCTGGACGTTGCGTGGTGGTTCACGCAATGGAACTTCTTCAAATAAATGTTTGTTTTTTTTCCTGTTTAGCTGCCCGGCAAGTGACCAGTGAAATAATGCATCTCCTATTGCATTCCTACTGTGTGGTGACGTCAGGAGCTCAGGTCTAGTGGTATGTAGCTGAACTTGTGCAGTAAAGGAGCATCTAGCAGTCATACATCTGAGAAACCAGAGGTAGCGCCATAACTGGAGACCTAGTGTTCATTTCCGTGTATAAGAAGCAGTGTCATTGTTTATGGTCCTGGTTATGATACTGTTAGTTGCTGTGTTTCTAAAGGCCCCTTATTGGAGTCTGTTCCTTTTTAGCTCTAAAGGGGTGTCCCACTACTCTTCTGTATTCGACGGTGCTGATGTACTTGCGTTAACGTGCCTGCCACCAGACGTGGAGCTACGTCAGTGCCTACCAATATAGAAGTGAGGTGCCGGAGAACCGATTTATATGAATGATAGGAGATGGTTTGACTAGTGGCCGGGCATTAAGAGTTCATTGGCTTCAATAGTAAATGGATCTAAAAGTTAAGACGGTCACACGCTAAGGATTTTAGATTGGTGTTTTGTGCAGGGGATCCTTATGAACGTCATCATCTTGGGTGATAATACTGCGAGTTATAGCTTCTATCATCTTGGGTGATAATACTGCGAGTTATAGCTTCTGATCGCTCCCTGCTGTGGCCTGTTCAGGCTTCCTTTCTTGGGATGCAAACATGTTATGTGGCTTGAATGACTTTTTAACTACAAAAAATAAACATTAGCGCCAGTAAACTTTATCGTAGATATCACTTGGGTCATGTCGTGCTCATTTGTGGAGAGCAGGGACTTCATGGAGCATTGGTTGCTGTGCTGACTGGATGGACCCTATCCTGGTGCAGCAAAGGTTCAGTAAGGAACGGGATTTGGGATTATAGCAGCTTCGCAAGATGTAAAATCACTCTCCACTATAGGGGGAATGTGTAAGGGTGCTTCCACATTGTGCTTACCTTCGCATTCGTGGGTCCCGTCAGGACTTGCTTCCAACCCCCCTTACAAAACGGGATTTGGATGTATGCTCATTTGGGGCCATAGGTTATGCCGGCAGAGCCAACGAGCCCTCTGACATGCAACATTTTGGGGTGTACACCCCTACTGTAGGCCGACACTCAGAAGTAACAGACAGTAAGAGTGATGGCAGTAAATCCTGTGTTGTGTGTACCTGAGGATCTGGGCTCCAGTCCTTGTGGGACACAAATATGACCTATCGTTAACATGTTTACATATTTGTAGAGAGATAGGGTCGTGTATTCACCCAGCGTCTTCTCGCTGTTACACTGAAGCTTTGTATACGCTGGGGTTTAGTGCACACTTGCATTAGTAAGGATTATGTTGGCTGTGGACAGTTCAGGCAGGTGTTCAGCCATCCAAGGCCATACTAGTTTTTATACAGGGCTGTGGAGTCGGTAAGCCAAGCCACTGACTGACTCCTCAGTTTCCCTAATTTCTGACTATGACTCCACAGCACTGGTCACTATTGAGCATGTACTGTATATAAAATGCAGCACAGATTCTTCTCCACTAAAAGCAGAGATCCTTAGATCAGGGATAGGACATTTTATAACTTTCCCAAATTATGAAAAATATTTAGACTTGAGAGTCCTCAGTGGTTGATACCTTTTAATGGCTAACTGAAAAGATGGTAACAAATTGCAAGCTTTCGAGACTACTCAGGTCTCTTCATCAGGCAAAGACTAATACAAAATCTGAAGAATCACATATTTATATACACAAAAGGACAAATATACCAAATTATGAAAACTTTTTGCAGCACATCCTGCACTGAACTACTGAACCCAATTTATTATATATTTTTGGAGTCTGCCCATTTTAAACGACACCAACTCCACAGCCCTGGTTTTTATGGGCTGTGTCTTATAGCGCTGGGACCTGAGTATTTTGTGTAATTCCACATTAAATCCAAAATAAGATATAATGCAACTTTGCAAATGGTCTTAGAATGGAAAACACCTTTATTATAAGAAAAGTGGACTCCAAACGCTCTAATACACCTATAATAACAGAGCACATATTGACCCTCCCTGGGGCCAGTGCCGGCTCCCTGCCGCTGCTCGGGTCTGTGTTCTGTCTGCGGCGGTGATGTCACGTTGACAGCACTCACTGCTCGAGACACGGGGAGCCGACGCTGCCCAAAGGAGGGTTAGTGCGTGCTTAATTTGTTATTTTATGCTTGGGCTTCTCTTTCCTGAAAGTGGTATAACGCTTTAAAAAATGTCCAGCCCCTTTCTGTGTTCAGCTCTTATGCAGATCTACACACTTTGCCATTTCAGATTTTTTTTATTTTATTTGGCTCTGTAGTGTACAGACATCATCGCTGTCCCCATTGGGGCTCAAATTTTAGATTCCCTCTCAGTATGTCTCTGGAGTATGGGAGGAAACGAGAACGTGAAGGAAATCCATGCAAACTCCGGGAGAACATACAAACTCCTCGCAGATGTTGTCCTTGGTGGCATCTGAACACAGGACCACAGTGATGGTCACGGTGTGGCGCCATCCTGCTTTTCTTTGGCAAATGTCTATTTTGCATTTCTGCCACAATTGATCAGGTAGCGTTGTCAGTTGTGTGGGTGTATTAGCTAGGGAGAACAATGGTTGATCTGCAAGCGTTCCCATATACTTGTTAGATATGTTCGTGGTTGATAAGCACAATGTGTGGGTGGCTGCAGGTCAGTCTGTGGATTGCAATCACATTGTTTCATCCACCTGGAGCTGTCTAATGTATTAATTACCTTTTATATGAGCAGATGATGAGGGTTGCTGGCATGTCTCCTGAGGGTATTATCTACACACCAGCAGCAATAATGGTTTAGCAGTGATTTACATACACTTCCCTAGATAACTGCACAAAGACTTCAGCAATAAATCTAGACTGCTGTGTTCCCCTACCCAGTGATTGGACTTCTTGAGCAAGCACAGAGATAAGCAGCTGACATGAAGCCTCTTCTTAAGGGTATGCCACACTAAACAATATCGCTAACGGGATCGCTAAAAAACGTCACTATTTAGCGATCCTGTTAGCGATATTGTTCAGTGAGGCAGCTTCCAGCGACGAGCTTCCTGCTGTGATCTCGCTCGTCGCTGGAATCGCTCCGGACCCTATTTCATCGCTGGCGCTCCCGCTGGGTAAGTATCTAATCGCTGTGTGGCACCTTTTCTTAGCGATTTAGCGGTACTTTTGTACCGCTAAAGTCGTTAAGAAGATCGCTAACGGCGATAGCGTCGTTAACTATATCGCTAAATGTGGCCGCATTTAGCGATATAGAAACAATCCCGCTAGCGATCTCATTAGTATGCAACGCTAACGAGATCGCTAGCGGGATAGCTTAGTGTGGCAGTACCTTTAGGGAAATGTAGGAAAGCCCCAGGAGCTCTGTGCCATCTATATCTAAGAAAATTCAAGTAAAGCAGCTACAGGCTCCAGTGCATGCTAGGAGTTGTAGTTTTGAAACCCGTAAGACGTTGCAGGTAGATCAATGCTCTATAGACTTCTGCAATGTAGTCCCCTTAGACTAGCGTCATCCAAAAGAAATAAAGAAGCACAAGTCCTGCCACTTAATGGCTTTTGCCTGTGTCCAGTGATAACATTATAATAAAAGGAGCTGTTGGCTGCTGACTTGGCATATGTCTCTTCTGGATATGAGTACCCGCTGTAAGGCCTTAAGGTATGCCACACTAAACAATATCGCTAACGGGATCGCTAAAAAACGTCACTATTAGCGATCCCGTTAGCGATATTGTCAGTGCGGCAGCTTCCAGCGACGAGCTTCCTGCTGTGATCTCGCTCGTCGCTGGAATCGCTCCGGACCCATTTTCTCGTCGCGCTCCCGCTGGTAAGTATTTATCGCTGTGTGGCACCTTTTCTTAGCGATTTAGCGTACTTTTGTACCGCTAAAGTCGTTAAGAAGATCGCTAACGGCGATAGCGTCGTTAACTAATCGCTAAATGTGCAGCATTAGCGATATAGAAACAATCCCGCTAGCGATCGCATTAGTATGCGTCGTTATTGTGATCGCTAGCGGGATTGTTTAAGTGTGGCAGTACCTTAAGTTACAATAGTCACAGTCTGCAAATGAGGACGGGCCATCCCAGCTGCGTTTTTGCCTCCCCATGACAACTGGGTATTTGTTCGGCCCAAGACGGAAGTGGGAATCTATAAAGGCAAATATTGACCTTTTTCAAATGGGAAGGATGGGTGCTGCGTCTGGCCAAACCGTATGTATCTCCATAGGCTCTGCACATAAGTCACATAGGAATAAAGTAACAGATGAGCGGCGTTAAAGAGGATTGTAAGACTCTGCCATCACATGCGTTCCTTCCTTATAGACATCTACAAAGCTGATGAGACATGCTGGCGCTCTGTTCACATTATGCCTCAGAGGCACAAGGTGATGTCATATTTCAAGGGGTCGCTCACTACTTGCATATTGATGGCTTTCCTTAGGTTAAGCTATTAATAAGATCTGAACTGATATACTTTATTCCTGCTTTTAGTGGAGATGAATCTGTGCTGCATTTTATGCACATGTTCAGTAGTGACCAGTGCTGTGGAGTCAGAAGTCAGGGAAATTGAGGAGTCCAAGGTTTAGTTTGCCAACTCCACAGCTCTGCCTCCAACTGCATGCAGGTCTTTGAAATGTTCAGCTATTGACAGCTG
The DNA here is from genome assembly GCA_033576555.1 of Oophaga sylvatica. Lineage (NCBI taxonomy): Eukaryota > Metazoa > Chordata > Amphibia > Anura > Dendrobatidae > Oophaga > Oophaga sylvatica. Next base: position 60,346,624 of record JARQOD010000009.1, on the reverse strand, counting down.
TTATATCTTCCATCTGTTGCTGCGTCCTCGAAAAATTAGTGTTAATCCACAGCCTTTGCTTCCTGAACTTGTCCGTGCCCAGCATCGGCCTCTTTAGTGTGATTGATGGCTCAATGCTATGGTTTCCTAGCCTCGTACCTGACATGTCGCAGACTGTGAGCGATCAATCAAGCTACTTGGCTATTTATGTAATTTGCTCCTGATTTTCCCAATGCAAATACGCTCCGTATGCATTTATTTTAAGGCTATGACCACATGGGACTGACAGACCACAGATTTTCCATAGCTGTACAAACCACACCAGAATGTGCTTTATTTTTGCAAATCCCCAGTATTTTGGCATACCACAAGGTCAGTTTCCTACATGTCAATGGGCTTTGTTACGCTTGGAGCAGGTATTCTCAGTAATCACTCTGAGGGTGAAGATACACCTGTATAAGTGATAGTAAAATGATCTATAGGTGCTCAGTGTCCGAAATGCAACAACTCTGCCTCATCCTGTTCTGAGGATTCTGCTCGGCTCAAGTCCACATTTCCCAGGTGGAATAAATTCTGAAAACTTCACTCATCTCCTCGCTTCCCATCATGTGAATGACTCATTAGCTGTAAATGGTGCAATTATATCTTCACTTTCTTCCTTCTCGCGGCTGTGTCAAACATGTTATTCTCTGAAGAGCAAAAAACACGGAGCATTAATTCTGACCTGTAAAACATTGATCGCTCCAGCGAAGCTGCAGTGTGGCGGATCCATCCATGATCGCTGATGTCATCGGCTTTCAAGTGTCTTACCCTTTTTTTTTATCATGTGTCTTACATTCCTCATTCTTCACCCCGGCACTATCGCTCACCAGTTTTGTTCTCGTGTTTCCCAGGTAACTCATCCGCTATGGATCAGGACAATGTGGTTAGATTTTTTCTATTCCAGTATTCCTCATATGTCTATTCAGATGGTATCTATCATATTATGCCGAAATACAGCTCAACCAGATCAGCGCCAGGTCATGTATGCTACACTGTATATGTGCAGCGCCTTTAGTGTTTTCCATACAAGAACAGGTTGGTACCTTGCAGCACTGACATCACAGTAATAGTTGCTATGTGTGTGTGCCCGCAGGCTGCAGTGACATTAGTGCATAGTACTAGTGTTGAGCCCAAAAGACACACAAGCTCCCACAAAAAATGATTGTGTGTTAATGCTGCAAGTTTGCATATTCTGTCCTGTTGTTGATCTCGACTTTGTGTGATGTTCTTAGTCCAGGGATCTGCGATGCAAACATGAGCGCCCGGCCCCATGTTCGGTATTTAAGGGAAGGTTCATGGCTGCGGTGTTACTGGCCTTAGATGGTGTGTTCCCCTGCACTTGGAGGGCTGAGATCTGTCCATCCCTTGTAGCAGTGTGCTTATTCTGTACAAGGGGAAACCCCTCATACTTGTGTCAGGGATCTCCGGATAACGAGTCAGACGTCTGAAACTGAACCATCGGCTGCAATAAAACAAGTTGCAAAAAATATTTAAAGTGGACCTGTCACCATGCAGAAGTGCCCAGTTCTTGGTCATGTTTTAGTCCCGCTGCTTTCCTGAGTTCTTGTTTTTTCATACAATTCTACAGATTTTGCCTTTTTATTTAATGTATGATTTAAAACAAAAATGTTATAATTCGTAACAAATGAATCAAGCAAAAACTGATCACTTTTGATCTGGTGACAGGAGTAGATTTAACCCTGGTGTCTGGCAGAACCCACAGGCAAGAGTGGCTCTAATATTGGGAGATGGCAGACATATTGTTCTGATCTCATACAACCCCTTTCAGATGATTAAGTCCAAATATGTAAGGTTAGAATGGGGCCACAGCTGCATTTCAGTTACTGTCCTGTAATAATCTCATAATCTGTTCTCTTAACTATAGGGATCGGTAATCCTGCCTTCTGTGTGTGTTTGCAGGTTACTTTCTGTTCTCTTCTGTCTTATTTCATCTGTGGTTTTTGTTTTGCAGCTCCGGTCATCAATCGGTACAGTAGAAGAGTGTCAGGTGAGTGACCTGATTATAACTGTAATGGCATCATATGGGTGCAGGTCTGGAGTCCTCCACTCTCATCCTTATCTGTTTCTTTATCCGATACTTTGTGGCATACATGTTACTTTATACCAGAGATGAGCTGATAGATTCTTTGGACCCTGGGCCAGCGGTTATGTTAGTAGCCCGTGGCCACAGGTCCGGAGTCCTTCGAACCTCCTACCTACCGGCATCCCCTACACTTCCGATTAGTTGGCCTTGTGCATGAGGCCGCAACAATGTCATCATGCTGGGACTACAAATCAGAAGTGGTTCCAGCAGGTAGGAGGATGGTCGCAGGACTCTCGTCCACCAGTCACGGACTACGAACATGTCTGCTGCACAGGGTCCTGAGGATCAATTTGCTCCTCTCTATTATTCACGTTTACGCTATACATACCATAGACATACGCTGTCATTGACTCCCATTGCAGAAAAAGTATGTTTTAGTTGATTCTGTGGCTTCCCCCTCCTTCCTGGTCTGCTGTGCTGGACTGGCCGGTAATAAGACTTGTATTTTTGGCTTTTAATGCAGTTTTGACACATGATTTTCTTGTGAAGGTTCTGGATTTGCTGATTATTGTTTAGATGCATGAAATCATTTCATAACTCTGGGCAACTTCCAGCCCAATTCTGACCTTGTTGAGAAAATAGTTTCTTGGCACTCAAGGCCAATACAAAGGGAAAATATCAGTTTGTTCTGTCGCCACAGAATCCTGAGGTCGTGATAACAGCTGGAGTGACCTTCCATTCCTGCACAGCCTTCAATTAAGAAAAAATAACAAAACACAAATACAGCGGTCTGTTATTTTGACTCAATGCGTTTCATGAGACATTATTTATGGTCCTGTCCTGGAATGATTCTGATTAAATGCACATCCCAAGTTACTAACGAAAGGGTTACAGCTGATAAATGGCGGCAGAGCTCATCCAGCACAGCAAGACCCAGCATGTGGTTAAATAGCAGCTAAACGTCTGGAAAATCACATTATAATCAGTACACCTGCATGTGGCAATACCCGCACACTGCTGATGTGCTCGCTATCCTGTCAGATTTTATTCTTTAATCCCCATCCTGTGAGCAGAACCTTGATTGGTGTCTGACAACCCTAAGGTACTAGATGAAAACAGCAGAGCTCTAATGTGTACGAGATGCTAATATAGCTAGGATAACCATGGGATTGGTGGAGGTCCCAGCATGGGGGGGCGCGAACGTCTAATCTTGGTACATTTCCTTTAATAATTGTCAGTGCCTCAAACCCAGGAATAAACCAGTTTTAATTTCTCCAATTAGTTTGTGCTGAAGCCTTTAACCCAGATGAAGATGAGGAGGACACAGAACCTCGGGTAAATCTAAACTCATTCCTACTTTTTTACTTCCTGTAATTTATGTTGATTTTGTGCATTGGTACATGTCAATGTTTTTTTCTTCCTTGTCCTTAATTCTTATATTTTTATCTTTAGGTAGTTCACCCAAAAACAGATGAGCAGAGATGTAGATTACAGGAGGCTTGTAAAGATATTCTTATCTTTAAAAACCTCGACCAGGTAGGATTTCACGTCGGTGTGTGTATAAGTATAGCACATCACCCGAAATGTTCACTCTGTGTCTTGTCAGCTGTGTACACGGACCATATAGACCAGAAGAGTGCATGAAATAACGGGGAGATCCTGCACCTGTTTGCAGTGCAGACGAGTGCAGGTAGCGGGTCAGCACACGGCTCTTTATAGGTACTTAGTGTCCTGTTTCTGGCTCCATCGATGGTTCCTGTATAACGGTGCCGTACATTTGATCTCTCTCTTTAGGAGCAGCTCTCTCAGGTTCTTGATGCAATGTTTGAGCGGAGAGTAGACCCTCAGGAACATGTGATCGACCAGGGGATGATGGCGATAACTTCTATGTTATTGAGCGGTAAGTTGCTCTCTAGCCTGATGTAATGAACATGTGCAGGGGTTTCATTTCTTGCAGCCTTTTCTCAGTCCATTTAGGTCGTTGCTGCTAGAGATGTAACAAAATAATAGATTCTGAAACTATAATGACTGTCTTTTGACTTTCTTCTCCAGGGGGCAGTATGACATTTTTGTAGCTAGAGATGGACAGTCCCGCTGCGTAGGAAGATACGATAATCATGGCAGCTTTGGTGAGCTCGCCTTGATGTACAACACTCCGAGGGCTGCCACGATTGTAGCCACAACTGATGGAGCTCTGTGGGGGCTGGTGAGTAAAGAGACGCCTGGCTATCTGAGGTGGTCGTATCGGACTTACTAACCGCATGTGGCCTTTTATGCCTAAATACTGATGTTGTCTGTAATAAATCTTCTGAGAGGAAACTGTGCAGAAGAAGTGAAGTCATGGCGGCCACAAAAGCACCTGAGGCTTTTCCAGGCGGCATCTGGGGGGCATTCTTTTCATATATATTATTTTAATATTCTGTCTTGTTCTGTAGATCATCCTAATTGTAAAAGCTTAGGACAACTTTGAATCTTTTTTTTCTTTTTGCATTATACATATCGAGCTTAAAGAAAAATGCATTTGTCCTCTAAAGCCGGCAATGTATACAATCTAGCTTTTTTAATTTTTTTTATAGCAAATGGCTTTAATAAGCAGGACTTGTCATATGAAACAGAAAAAAGCCAGCTCACCGATAATTCCAGGTGCACGGGAATTCCGTCCCGATGAGACGCATGTGCATTCAGAGAAAAGGGAGACAAAAAGTCTGTTCCAGCTCCTTTGGATAAAAAGTTTTAATCTTCAAATTTTATCCATAGCTTTGATAAAGATCGCTTGTGTGATCGAAATGCGTCACTGGTTGTCCCAGTGTGCACATCTTTGCGGTCTTGGAGCACTTTATGGATTTTAATTATATGAATAAAATTTGAAGGTTAAAACTTTTTATCCAAAGGAGCTGGAACATAGCCTTTTTGTCTCCCTTTTACAGGACTTGTGCCAAGATTTAAAGGACCACTCCAGCGTCTTTTTGCCCCCTCTCTTAGCAGTCAGTAATGTGTAGTGCGTGCAATAACATTCTTACCAGTCTGTCTTCCTCCGTTTTCAGCACTGCTCCGGTTTGCTCCGCTCCTGCATTGACTGCAGTTTTTTCTGGCTTTCTTGCAGTTTGTTCCTTTCTTAGTGTAAACCTATGAGAGCTTTCTCAATGCAAGTCTATGAGACTTAGAGCAAAGTGACTTCCCGGCCACATAGAAATGTTGTGACAGTCGGCAGGTCACAACTGCGATCACATGATGCAGGAGGAGACCAGAGCATTGTTTTGAAATGACAGAAGACAGCAAATAGTATTTCAGCTGCAGATGAAGGAAGAGAGCCACAGTATTCATTACTGATGGGTAGGCGGAGCCCCAGATCAGGATGTTACCTCAGATCAAAAGAGTGATGACTGGCTGGCCCCTCCAGCTCGGGCTCCTCCTACTCAGCTCCAGTCTAAGATTTGAGGTCCAGAGGATGGTCGCTGCTAATGCAGCTCCTCAGAAAATTTTATTATTTTAATATTCGGACAGGAGACTTGGATCACTAGTTGGTCTAGAGGTCTCAGGGGTATCAGCGCTGCTGTACCCCAACCTCTCCCTTGGCGGATCTGTATTTACTCAAAGTCCCTGCAGAATCCTTGCCGGCCCTGGGGGATGAGGAGAGCTTCCCTGGCGGGAACGCAAACCACACGTGCGGTCACTGCGTTCTTCGCCCTGGGGGGAAGCATGGGCACTGCGCCAGAAACCCCTGAGGGTCCCTGTGGCGCCTTGGCTGGTGAGTACTCCACACAAATTTTAATAATAATTATGTGTGAGTGCTTTAGCGTCTGAATGAGCAGCGCTATTACTAATGTCAGCGTTACTATGTCAGTATGCGTCAGCGCTGCTGTGACAGCGCTACTACATGTAATGTCAGTATGCTTCAGCGCTGCTGTGACAGCGCTACTACATGTAAATGTCAGTAAGCTTCAGCGCTGCTGTGACAGCGCTACTACATGTAATATCAGTATGCTTCAGCGCTGCTGTGACAGCGCTACTACATGAAGATGTGGTGATTTTTTGTCCGCAGGCAGATAGCTGCAGGACAGGGAGGGAGCAGGAGCGGGGAGAGTTTGCGCTCATTATTTGAGCTAGCAGGGGGCGTGGCCTATCTATCCCGGTCTTTTGAGCAGGAAGACGCGCGCTCTGGCTTTTCTCCTGCGACCCCCTCACTGTGGCGGCCATTACTCAGGCTCCTGGGCTCCTCGGACCGCTCCCCTCCTCATATAGACACCACGGCCAGCTGGGTGAGTGTGGATTCCTCACCCCGCAGCGCAGCGATCGCTATCCTGCAGCTGCAGTCTCATCAGAGACATAAAAATTGGCTGGGGCTCACAAATATATATATATTTTGGTGAGTTTGCAATATTAACCCCTTTGAGGGTTATTTCTACCTGCTAAATTTGCTGACTGAATACCGCTGGGGCAACTCTGCTTGGTGGAGCGTTAACCCTTCAGCGTTTGAAAAAAAAAAAAAAAAAAACCGCATAGTTTTTTGCTGGTATTACCGCTTTGACCTGCTCATACAGATGAGACATGTCTGAACAGAGTTCAGATGCCGCGGATCACGTCCCAGTGCCATTGCGGCAATCAGATACGCAGACCTCCACAGCGTCTAGCGCTGCGGTCGACAGCGGTGGAAAATTGGATGATATCGCTCGATCGATTAATAACTTATCTGACCTTTTAGGTCAATATGTGTCTGCTAATTCCTCTCAGAGGAAGCGACGCAGGCCGTTAACGGCCTCTACACGGAGCGAGTCAGATGTATCTGATATTGGGCAGAGTTCCCCTTTATATTCGGATGGAGAAATATCCGATTCAGATGCGGACGAGCCGCAGGGGCGTTCCTCTATGACGAAGCGTACGGAGGCATTAATTGAAGCCATGAGAGATATTCTACAGTTACCGGAGGAGGTAACTAGTCGTCCTGGTAAATCAGCACGCATGTTCCAGGAGTCCCGTGCTTCGCGCACAACATTGCCAGCTCTGGATGAGCTTAATGGTGTAATAGAGGAGGAACGTCTATGTCCAGATAAGCGTTTTCATGGAACGCATTTCTTTGATACACTTTATCCTTGCTCTACGGAGTTAAAGGCTAATTGGACTTCTGCTCCTGAAGTGGATGTGTCTTTGTCTCAGCTTAGTACATCCTCTCTACTCCCTATTAAGGGAAAAGCGAGCTTACAGGAGCCTTTGGATAGAAAGGCAGAATTGGCGGCAAAAGCAAGCTATGAGGCTGCGGGTCATGGATTTCGAGCAGTGCTAGGATCCATGTGTGCTGCTAGAGCTTCTCTAAGCTGGTTGGCACGTCTGAAGACGGAGTTGCAAAATGAATCTCCGTTATCTGAGATACGGGAAACTTGTGAATGGTTAGAAACGGCAGCCTGTTATATCTTTGATGCCGGTCTGGATACGGCATCTCTGCTGGCCAAAGCGCAAGCTTCAGCGGTCACAGTCAGAAGAGCTTTATGGCTCAGACAGTGGGCCGGGGACGCAGTTTCCAAACAAGGGTTGTTGGCCTTACCTTACAAGGGTGGCCATCTTTTTGGATCCGACCTCACAGAGCTGATTTCCAAGGCTAAGGCGAAGGAATCAGCATTACCACAGCGAAGGGCCATGGCCTCGGTGTCCAGTAAGCCTGGTGTTTATAGTGGTCGGCGGTCCTTTCGGGGCCGAGGACGATCTAGTCACTCCTCGTGGGGATCGGGTCGTCCTTCTTTCTCAGGAAAGAAATCCTCTCAGAAAACTCGTACTCCCTGGAAGCAGAGTTTCCGCCAGAACAAGCGGGAACTTGACAAGAAAACCGCAAAGTCGGATTGACGCCAGGGGTCCACTCGAGGATTCTCGAGTGGGGGGTCGCCTGCTTCTTTTCAAGGAGACTTGGATGGCTCGCGTTCCAGATTCCTGGGTAACGCGGATAGTGTCGGCAGGCTATTTCATAGAGTTTGCTTCTCAACCCCCAAATGTTTTTTGTCAATCTCGCGTTCCGTCGGAACCCGAGCTTGTTGTCGCTCTACAGCGAGAGGTCGAATCGCTACTACAAAAGGGTGTAGTGATACCGGTTCCGTCAGAGGACCGAGGGAAAGGTTTTTATTCCAACCTTTTTATAGTTCCCAAAAAGGAGAACAAATTTCGCCCGATTCTGGATCTCAAGCGATTGAACCGGCATGTCCATGCCCGGAAATTTCGCATGGAGTCGCTTCGTTCCGTTGTGGCAGCTCTGTCACAGAACGATTTTCTGGTGTCAATCGACATTCGCGACGCCTATTTGCATATTCCCATCGAAAGGCTCATCAGCGCTTTCTTCGATTTGCCATAGGTCAGAATCATTACCAGTTCGTGGCTCTGCCGTTCGGCTTAGCCTCAGCGCCAAGGGTCTTTACAAAAATTCTGGCGCCCCTCATGGCACTCCTTCGAAGACAGGGGATTACGATTCTCCCTTATCTGGACGACTTTTGATCGTGGCTTCCTCGGAGGAGGAGGCATTGACGGCTCGGGATTTGTCTCTTCAGTTTCTGAAAGACTTCGGTTGGCTGGTCAATCGGGAGAAGTCGTCCCTGGAACCATCGAGGACAATTCTCTTTTTGGGAATGCATCTCGACACGTTTCGGTCGGTAGTTTCCCTACCACCAGACAAACAGTCATGTCTTCTTCGACATGTACAGATTATGACATCCTCAACGGCAATGTCCCTACGGAAGTGTATGCGTCTTCTGGGACTGATGGTGGCGTCCATGGAGGCAATTCCTTTTGCCCAGTTCCACTCCAGGACTCTTCAAAGGTTCATCTTGAGTCGATGGAATCGGTCGCAATCGCTGGATTGCAGTGTCACCATTTCTCGCGCGGTGCGGGATTCTCTAGAATGGTGGTTACGTCCAGGGGCATTCTCCCTGGGGAAGTCTTTCCTCCCTCTGAAGTGGTCAGTCATAACCACCGATGCCAGCCTGACGGGCTGGGGGGGTGTTTGGAACAATCTCTGGATTCAGGGGGTATGGTCACCGGAAGAGTCTGTGCTTCCGATCAACATCCTGGAATTGAGGGCGATTTTTCTTTGCCTCCAACATTGGACGGTCCCTTTGAGCGGTCTGCCAGTCCGTGTGCAGACAGACAATGCGACGGCTGTCGCGTATATCAATCACCAAGGTGGGACAAGGAGTTCCAGACTCATGGTAGAGGTGTCCCGAATTCTGATTTGGGCAGAGGCCAATGTACCAGCCATTTCGGCGATTCACATTCCAGGGGTTCAGAATATTACAGCGGACTTTCTCAGTCGCAGAAGGATGGATCCCGGGGAATGGAGCCTCCACCCGGAAGTCTTTGCACTACTGTGCTCTCGCTGGGGAACCCCCCAAGTGGATTTGATGGCTTCCAGGTCCAATGCCAAGTTACCGACATTCATGTCCAGGTACAAGGACCCGAAGGCGGTGGCGGTGGATGCTCTAGTGGCTCAGTGGGATCAGTTCAAGCTGATCTATGTATTCCCGCCGATATCCTTACTTCCTCTAGTGCTGCGTCGGATCAGACTAGAGAGAATTCCAGCTATTCTGATAGCTCCAGACTGGCCAAGAAGGGTGTGGTTCTCGACAATAATGTCGCTGTTGGCGGCACCTCCGTTTCCACTCCCTCTTCAACCGGACTTGTTGACTCAGGGGCCCATTTGTCATCCGGACTTGATGTCCCTGCGTTTGACGGCGTGGCTCTTGAGACCGAGATCTTGACCCGTAGAGGTTTTTCAGCCGAGGTCATTGCTACCCTTCGTGCTGCAAGATGTCCGGCTACTTCTAGGATTTACCACAAAATTTGGGAAACCTTCTTTTCGTGGTGTTTGGGGTCTTCTCGGAACCCGAGAAAATTTTCCATTCCCAACCTGTTGGCTTTTCTGCAGCATGGGCTAGACAAGGGTTTGGCAGTTAGCACTCTGAAAGGTCAGATTTCTGCTCTGTCCTTATTGTTCCGGAGAACCATTGCTTCGAATAGAGATGTGATCTCTTTTTTCCGAGGTATCTCTCGTAAGTTTCCGCCGCGGAAGGCACCCGTGTCTCCTTGGCGGCTCAACCTTGTTTTGGAGGCTCTTCAGCATAAACCTTTTGAACCTATGGTTTCTGCTAGCCTTTCTTTACTTTCTTGGAAGTGGCTTTCCTTGTTGCAGTCACTTCCTTGAGGAGAGTTTCTGAATTGGCAGCTCTTTCTTGCTCGCCTCCTTTTCTGGAGTTTTTTTCCGGATCGCGTAGTGCTTCGCACTCGGGTGATTTTTTGCCTAAAGTGGTGTCACAATTTCATGTTAACCAGGATATTGTGTTGCCTTCACTCTGTCCGGATCCGAAGAATACGAAAGAGCGAGATTTACACACATTGGATTTAGTGCGGGCCTTGAAGTTTTATCTATCTATTACTCAAGGTTTTCGTAAGACGGACTCCCTGTTTGTGGTTCCGGCAGGTCGTCGGCGTGGTCAACGAGCTTCCAAGGGTTCTATAGCTCGTTGGATCCGGTCAGCTATTTTGGAAGCTTACCGTCTTCGGGTGAATCTTGCCCGATTAAGATTCGAGCCCATTCCACGAGAGCTGTGGCTTCATCGTGGGCTTTTCATCAAGGTGCTTCGGCAGTGCAGCTTTGCCGAGCGGCGACTTGGCGCTCTGTCCACACGTTTACAAAGTTTTATAAAGTGGACGTCAGTGCTTCCGCTGATGCAGCCCTCGGACGTAGGGTCCTGCAGGCAGCTGTAGTTTAAAGTTCTGGATGAACTTGTGTTTAGCGCTGGTTGCGCTTTGTTGTTAAGGTTGTTGGGTTTCTGCCTTTTGTTGGTTTTTTCCCACCCTTATTTTTGAACTGCTTTGGGACGTCCCATCAGTAATGAATACTGTGGCTCTCTTCCTTCATCTGCAGCTGAAACACGGATTTTGGTAAAGACTTACCTGTAAAATCCTTTTCAGCGAAGGAAGGAAGAGAGACACAGCACCCTCCCACGGCAGAAGTGTGTTGATGTTTTCAGATGCAGCGCGACCCTTATCTGATAGCGATTATCTGGGCTGAGGTCAGCGCGCTAAGGCTCTGTTCCAGCATCGCCAGCTCATCGCAGTAGTCAGGTTCCGTGAGTAGTACCTGGAACTCTGTGGTTTTTGGCTTTCTTTGCATGCATAACCTGTATCCTTGTGTTTTTTCTCTGAAGTTCCTTCAGAAGGGGTTATGTTGCTCCGCTGGTGATCTTGGCTCTTTTCCTAAAAGCTTTGATACGACTGGAGCTGAGTAGGAGGAGCCCGAGCTGGAGGGGCCAGCCAGTCATCACTCTTTTGATCTGAGGTAACATCCTGATCTGGGGCTCCGCCTACCCATCAGTAATGAATACTGTGTCTCTCTTCCTTCCTTCGCTGAAAAGGATTTTACAGGTAAGTCTTTACCAAAATCCGTGTTTTAATCCATGTGCTGTACATAATTACTGATTGCTAACGAGGGTGGCAATAAAAAAAAAAAAACTGCTCGAGTAGTTTTATTAATGTTATCTGAAAATGATAGGATGGGGTAACTTTTTCTGCTCACTAGGGGTCCCAGGTGGGGCTCTGCAGAGCTGCTTCCAGTGCTCAGACCCCTGGGGGAACTCTTTCCTGCCCCCCATGGTTGCAGCTGTATACCTGCACAGCCGGGCAGTTGAGGGCCTTTGTTCTTATTCTAGGTATTGGTTAGCCCTATACATTCAATATTGCTACTGCCCATTACGTTGTGCCAGAAGTGCATCCTCGTTGGTATTGTGTGCCCACGGCCTCGCATCCTCCCGCGCTCAGCTTCCAGAGGGCGGGTTGCGTTATGCGTGTGAACAGTAGATCCATTGTATTCTTACCATTTTTGTGTGGAATCGGAATGAATCAAGTGGTTCAGTTTCTGCTATTGTGGCTTTAACGGCAAATAATCAGAAACGGGACAGATTGATGTCCCGGTGTTTCAGAGAAATTTAGACCTTATCCTGGGTCTGTTAATGTCTGTAGTTTCCACTTACTTTATGAGAGCATGAGGTCCCCGCTCATTAACAGCTAGCTTATCAGCATACCCCAGTCTGTTACGATATTCCCATGGATGTAAAGTGTGTTGTCAAAGGTGAAGCTTCACTTGACATCTCCTGTGCTGGCAAGTTCCAGCCCCTGCAGCAGCGCAGCTACTTAATAATAAGGCACCAGTGTTTAGAATCGTCATTAATGGGATATAGGAGAAAAAACGTCTGATATTAAACATCTGGAAATGATCTATAAGCACGTGGGCTGCAATGTGGTCACCTGACGGGACTCCGGCTTCTCTGCGCATCCTACCAGTAACCTGACGGGACTTCAGCTTCTCTACGCATTGTACCATCACATGTGTGGTAGAACAGAGCCACCTGGTGGACAACTAATGAAATTACACTTATAACTGACGAAAGGCTGCAGGATTTAATGCTTTCAGCATATGGTATTTTCTTTAACTTTATCAGGTTCCTTTTCTTATATAAATGCTTTAGGCAACAGCAGCACTGTAAGTACAGTAATAAATACAGGTCACCATAAATCATGTTGATCTGTAGTATATATAATTTATTGTTTTTATTTCCCTATACAGGATAGAGTCACTTTCAGAAGAATAATTTTGAAAAACAATGCCAAAAAAAGGAAGATGTATGAGATCTTTGTAGAATCTGTGCCCGTTCTAAAGTCATTAGAGGTGAGACCCGGTCACCTGTCTTCTATATTTCGGTGAATCATTTTCTTGCTTTGTCTACATTAATTTTTTTTTTTGTTCCTCCCAAAGGCTTCTGAGCGAATGAAAATTGTAGATGTAATAGGTGAGAAGACTTATAAAGACGGAGACCGCATTATCGCACAGGTGAGAGCTGCCTGCCTTTGCACTGCGAACCCGGGAGAATGAGGGTCATCTGCGATCCTAAGATTGTTTTATTCTGCAGGGTGACAAGGCAGACTGCTTCTACATCGTCGAATCTGGGGAAGTAAAAATAATGATGAAAAGCAAGGTGAGCGGGGGAGAGGGGTTATATATCTTATCTCCTCCCCAGAGAGAAAACAATGTAAAAAGTTAAACTTTTTTGCATACTACACGCTGTTATGGTGCGATTAAGGTCACTTATTAATAGGATTGTTTGGCATTGTTCTCTTCTGTATCGGGAGGTAAACTGTGCTCATGACATTGCTTATACCTACAGAGACACCGGAATGATGCTAATCTGCTGCCTATTAGTCCTTTCAGATGTGGATTATCACACTTTGTGTTCTCTATAAAGTCACTTTTATTCCTTTGTGAACTGGTTTAGAGGAATGAAAACTATGCTAACAAAATATAAATGTCCATGTGATCCAAGGAGTTTTCTCATTTTTTTTTTTTCCTCCTTCCCTCATCACAATATCTATGGCAGAAACCAATGTCTGATGAAAGCTTTTCTTGTACCCCAGGATGGTGCGGTGACGTCGCTTGTAATGTGCTGTTCTCCTCTTTTAGACAAAGTCTGGCCAAGAAAGCAACCAAGAAGTGGAGCTCACTCGCTGTAAGAGAGGCCAGTATTTCGGAGAACTTGCTCTTGTTACCAACAAGCCCCGTGCTGCCTCTGCATATGCCGTAGATAACGTCAAGTGTTTAGGTAAGAACCGTGAAGAAGATTAAGTTTGCACACCTCTGCTTAAAGGGGTTTTATATTGATGATCTAAGCTGTAGGATCTGTGGGAGTCAGATATCCTCAATGTTCAGCGGTTATTAGCTTTAGCTGGATATAAACCTTGTACGGAGCTGAGCACCACTGCGGTAGCCACAGGCTGTGCTGCAGACCTGCTGCTTTCTTGTATGGTGTGATGGAGCAGCCGTGGCCTACTCTGTACATGGCTTGCAGCTGATAAGAGTGGATTGGGTATCTGACCCTTATTGATCTGATATTCATGAGCTATCCTATGATTTTCTTCATGTTGTATCCAATGTTTTCGTTGGGACAATTTCTTCTTGGAGATTTTGATTCAGATCAGTGTTAACAGTAGAGCTGAGCGAATTTGTTCGGGTCCATGCTTATTTTGCAAGCTATAGCACTTGCCAAATAAACTACAGAGGGAACCCAGATACATGGAGGGTGCCGGCTGATCGGCGCCGCGGCTGCATGTGTCCCGGCTGTGTCAGTCACGACACATGCATGGAGAGCCTGTGTGTTGGGCTCTCCATGCATGTGCTGCGACTGCGCTGATCAGCTGGTGTGCTCCATGTATCTGGGTTCCCGCTGTAGCTTATTTGGTAAGTGCTATAGCTTGCCGAATAAGCAGGGACCCGAACAAATTTGCTCAACTGTAGTTAACAGTGCTGACCCCTCGAGTGTGCTTTTTAGCAGCGCAGAGGATGAGAGGATCTGGCAGGAGATGGGTCTGATAGTTTATTAACACAATGTTTTTATGAAGCGCTGCAGGCGCACAAAACTTTAGAACATCCATTCTGATTAATAAGTAGAAGGATTTGTAACAATTGGAAGGCGCAAAGCCAAATACATTTTTATGGGATACCCTGCGGCTTACCCGGCCTTTTTAACTTTTGAGGGCTGTGGAAGCTGAAAGGTGTAGGGAGTCTAACTCCTATTTGGAAAGTGAGATGATAGTCATTTTCCCAACTGCAAGAGAAGTTTAGGTGTTTTCACACCCGACGCGCTGACGAGTGGTTGGAGATGACAGGTGGGCGAGCCCCGGACAGAATATATTATATTGCTAAAAAAGCTAATTCAGCTGGAGTTATTGAGATACAATACTGTACGTTGTTAGAAGGCGACATGTGGAGAGGGTGCACAACTTTCATTAGGTGTCACACGGACTGTCCCACCTATAGTCTAAAAAATGTCACAATTTGGCACTTAAAGTGGCATATAAAAGTTTAGGATCCCCTTATCAAAATTGCTGTTATTGTGAAAAGTTAAGGAAGTTGAAGGTGAAATGCGCACTAAAAGGCATAAAGTTAAAGGTGATACCTTTCCTTTTGTTTTGGAACCCTTGGAGATTTGATGACCAAGGTTTCAGGCCTTAATTAGCCTGTTAGGGTTATGGCTTGTTCACGATCATCGTTAGGAAAGGTCAGGTGATGCAAATTTCCCAGCTTTATAAAAACCCAGCCTCCTCTAACCTTGTGCCAAAAAACAGCAGCCGTGGGTTTTTCTAAGCAGCTGCCGAGCACTCTGAAAATGGTGGAGTCCTACAAAGCAGGAGAAGGTTATAAGAAGACAGCAAAGCGTTTTCAAGTTGCCCTTTCCTCTGTTCGAAATGTAAGTAAGAAATGGCCGTTAACAGGAACAGTGGAGGTCAAGATAAGGTCTGGAAGACCAAGCAAAATTTCAGTGGTAGCTGCTCATAAAATTGCCAGAGAGGCAAATCAGAACCCCACTTGACGGCAAAAGCCCTTCAGAAAGATTTAGGAGACTCTGGAGTTGTGGTACATTGTTCTACTGTTCAGAGACACCTGGACAAATATGGCCTTCATAGAAGGGTCATCAGAAGAAAACCTCTCCTGAGTCCTCACCATAAAAATCAGTGCCAGAAGACTGCAAAATAAAATCTAAACAAGGCTAATGCATTTTGGAAACAAATCCCGTGCACCAATAAAATTAAAATAGATCTCTCTGGCTACAATGATCAAAGATATGTGTGAAATAAAAAGGGCACAGTATTTCAGGAAAAGAATAACTCCCCAACCATTAAGCTTGGGGGGTGGATCAATCATGATTTGGTGTCGTGTTACAGCCAATGGCACAGGGAACATTTCACAGGTAGAGGGAAGAATGGATTCAATGAAATTTCAACAAATTCTTGCTGCAAACATATCCCCATCTGTAAAAAAGCTGAAGGTGAAAAGAGGATGAGGATGGCTTCTACAAATGGATAATGATCCTAAACACACGTCACCATCCACAATAGACGACCTCAAAAGGGGCAAGCCGAAGGTTTTACAATGGCCCTCACAGTCCCCTGATTTGAGCATCATTGAAAATCTGTGGCTAGACCTCAAAATAGCAGAGGAGGCAAGACGCCCCAGAAATCTCACAGAACTGGAGGAATTCTCCAAGGAGGAATAGATGAAAATCCCTCAAACAAGAAATGAAAGACTCTTTCTGGCTACACAAAGCGTTTACAAGCTGTGATACTTGCAAAAGGGAGTTACTAGATACTCACCATGCAGGGTACCCAAACTTTTGCATCGGTCCAGTTTCCGTTTTGTCATTTTTAAAAGGTGAAAGATGAAAAAAAAAAAAAAATATATATATATATTATATATATTTAATTTTTTTTTACCTAAAATACAAAGCAAAGATGTCCTCCTCTTCAACTTGTTTAACTGTTCACAATAACAGTAATTTTGACTAGGGGTGCCCAAACTTTTACATGCCACTGTATGTCCTTGGCGCAACATACTTTAACAGCGTACTTGGTGCACATGTGGATCTGGCAGAAACTAGAGGGATTCTGAAAAGGGGGGCTGATATCAATAGAGATGAGTGACTTGGTTAGCAGGAACCTCGTTCACTGGCCGGGTCAGTAGTCTGTGTGTGCTGGACAGGAACCCTGCCAACCACCTCCTACTGCCGGCATCCCGGCTCCTCTTTTACTTAACCAGCATGGTGCAATGTTGTGTGCCACGCTGCAACAATCGCTTCACTTCTGGCCTACAGTTCAGAAGAGGATTCGGGGACGCTGGCAGCTAGGAGGAGGCTCTCAGGGCTCCCATACAGCAATCATTGACCTGACCCAGGTCCTGAGAAACAATTTGCCCATCTATTGTGTTCATTCCAGTTTATTGTTCTCGCCTTCTGTATGTTGGGATACTTAGAGTATTTGGAAACTTAATGAATCGGGAAAGATTTCCATATCAATAATGCTTTATAAGGCAAGGGCATCGCTGGATGGAGGAGATGACCGACCGTCCGAGGGTTTGTCATGAAGATAAACTGCTGAATCTAGCGGAGGGGGTATATACGAAATGGTGGGTGCTTTGGATAGAGACTCCAGGAATAGGATGGCGTGGAGAACGAACCCTACTACATGTTGCTACCGGTAGGGGCTTCTACAAGGTAGTCAGGACTTTTTGCTCCTGATCAATTTTGGAGCCATAAAGTAAATACTGCACATGGAGGCACAGTGTGGAGTAATGGGGCGGAAATGTGGTGTGTATACGCTGCAATACCAACACTGCCATAACATATTATGGTAATATTGAGAAATTTGATAACGGACCACCTGTCAGGCCACAGTCTGTACAGATGGTAGCGGTTGTGTCTGGCGGATTATTGAGCAGTGTAGGAGCCCCTCGGGGACGGTGCTTTCACCTTTTCTATTCACGATATATACAGTAGATTTTCAGTATAAATCTGATTTTTATTTTTTTCTTGGATGAGTCTGTGGTAGTTGGATGCATTAGGGGGGCCGGGGTGATGAGGAATATAGAAGGGTGGTGTCAGATTTTGGTGGTTGGTGCCAAGCTAACTATTTAAAATTAAAGCTGAAGAAAACTAGGGAACTGGTGGTGAACTATAGCAGAAGAAAGGTGGAAGGTTCAGCCGTCACTATAGCTGGTCAAGAAGTGGAGCAGGTGGACAATTATAAATCTGGGGGTCTGCCTGAACCATAAATTTGATTGGAGGTGCCATACAGAGTGGGTTTACAAGAAGGGGATGAGCAAACTGTACGTCCTACCGAAACGAAGGTTGTTTAATGTGTGCAGCAAAATGTTAGCAATGTTCTACCAGTCCGTAGTGGCAAGTGCCATCCTTCTTGCAATCGTATGCTGGGGATGTAGCATGTGGGTGTCTGATGCGAATAAGCTGATAGAGAAGACCTCCATCTTGACACTCGAGGAGGTAGTGGAGGAAAGCACTCTAACAATGTGAGAAGCGACCGAGGAGCAGCTTCAGTAGCCGTCTAATCCTACTAATGTGTAAGAAGGAAAGGTACAGGAAATCTTGTGCTGACTGCTGTGTGAATGTATAACAATCACCTAAGTGGAAAATCCACAAAGTGAACTGTTTCATTGGATACGAAGTGCGGATAACCTGTCGATATTTGTGTATGAGCTTGTGTAGCTTGTCAGAAGAATG
Source organism: Oophaga sylvatica (assembly GCA_033576555.1). Classification (NCBI taxonomy): domain Eukaryota; kingdom Metazoa; phylum Chordata; class Amphibia; order Anura; family Dendrobatidae; genus Oophaga; species Oophaga sylvatica. The sequence continues at coordinate 60,328,465 of JARQOD010000009.1, read as the reverse complement.
TCATCCATTACTAATTTTCCTGTCAATTCTATGGTTGTTTTTTTTTTTATTACGTAATGTTCTTGTTTGTTGCGTCGCTGTTATTCTACACTTTCCCTCAGGATCAATAAAGTGTATTGTGTTATTTTTATATTCTGCTGCTTTCTAATTTAACGATGCACAACGTGTAACCAGTTATTAGATTTAATGGGGAGTTGAGCTTTATGTATGAAATTATTTAATTTTTTTTGTATACAATTTTCAAAAAGTTTAAAAAAAAAAAAAAAAATCGCTCTTTGGGTTGAAATGGCTGATAACAGAGAATAGTAAATTCTATTCAGAAAACAAGTTTTTTTTTATTGTAATCTGTTTTTTCCTTTCTCAGTTATGGATGTACAGGCCTTTGAGCGATTGCTGGGCCCCTGCATGGACATTATGAAGAGAAACATCACACATTACGAGGAGCAGCTGGTGGCGTTATTTGGTTCTAGTATGGACCTCCGGGATCCCGGAAAGTAGGCACCTTGTTACCTCAGTGCCTTCTCTGTTAAGACACAGACACAAGCCTCCTGTCAGCTGTACAACAAGGGACAAAGCGCCGCCATGGACAGACATTGCTGCTGTCGTCTTGGGCATTTTTTTTTTTTTTTAATATTAGGAAACAATTCACAAATGGAAGAATTCAGCACCAGAGGCCGGGTAGAAATCCAATCTGTGCGATCATTTTGCTGCTGAGATCCCATTATAAGACCATCTATAAATGTGCCTTTTATAAGAGTATACTGCCCTGCTCAGAATGACGGGTCTCAGAATACCCCCCTGCAGACCCCCAGCACCCTGCTGCTTCACCGTCCCTACGGGCTTGTTTGAATTGCTTTTGCTTGGCCTTGTGACTCTCAATTTTATGAGTCAAGATTCCCCCCCCCCCCCCCCCAATTCCTTTCCCTCCACATCCACCTTTAATATTTTGTTTTAAGGGAACCTATAATTTTCAAAAACTTTACCCATGTCAGAAGTTTCTATCTGTAGGAACCAAGTGCTGAGAACCCACTACCGATCAGACACGAAGCGGCAGAAGCGCTCCGCTAGGTATTGGGCCGGTGGATGTATGAGCTTACTTCTCACCACACCAAAGGGCACAGTGCTCCTCTAAGCACTTCTGCCACTTAGTTTCACCACAAAGACCTTCTCCGATTTTTAGATTTCTGACATGTCCATTTTATGAAATGATGGCTTCTGTTTAATAGCTTTGTTAAATATTAAAATTATCACCTTATGTTGGCACTTTTTTCCCCCCAGATTTTATCAAGTCAGCATTTTAGCAGACCTCCGCCCAAAGGCCAGAAACATAAACCATCTGATAAGAGGAAACCAGTGTTTTTATTTAATGTTTCCCTGTGACATTGTCTTACGGCCGTGACTTTGTGCCGCCCGGTGGGGTCCTGCATCCCGTGGAGCACAGTGACGGCTCTGCTCATCCTGCAGGGGTTGGCGTACTAGTTTTAGAACACTTTTAAACTTGAAAGTATTTATTAAAGTCAGATTGCTAGCTCTCCCTTCCCCGTCCTTGGTTTTTGTACGGTACGCATTTTATCTGGCAGGATTTGTTGCTCAGTTTTCACTGCATTCCTCTTTTCTTTTTTTTTTGTCCCCCTTTGGGTCAAGTATTAATATAAGTAATAAATTTACAGTTTTTGGTCATGCCGTCACACTGTGCAGTATTTCCAGGAAGCAAATTCCCCTCTGTATTGTCTCGGGTTAGTGGAGATGATTGGTAAAGGCTCGGGTGCTGACATTACAGGTATTGAGCAGTCACTGTTACATGAAGATGAAGATGGTCCCTGCCGTGGTGACATTGTCGGCGCAGCCACATACAGACACCATAAGATAGGGTGCACCTGTTCCAGCGCTTCTCTGATGGGATCTCGTCCTCCTCGTGTTCCTAAGCTGCCCGACTGCATATTACAATTTTCCCTAGTGCCTTATGCAGACTTCTAAGCCTTTCCATTTCATTGTTAGGCTTCTTCAGGATGTAACATAGACCGGCGACTAAGAGCCAACCAACTAGTGCATGTAGTACTGAAAATGCAGTCCCGGAGCTTAGGACCACCCATATTCTGTCCCAGAGAACGTGTGAGTATTAATGAAGTACATGGTGACCCTCATGTGCAAGGATTGACAGCTGCAACAGATTTTAATGCTGTGCCCAGCTTGTCTCTCCACTTAAAGGGGCCCACCAGGTAAAACTAATACTACGTCATGTTCAATGCTGGAGCATGATGCAGTCCTTGTGTCCACCCTTCCCAGACATGTCTGTTTATTTTTTTATTCCTGGACGACTCCTTTGCTAACATTCCCTTTTAAAAGAAAAAAACAAACAAACTTAGAATATCCCTATAACTGCAAATGCATCTGTCAGCCGCCGTGATAGACGTGTTCACACTCCGCATTGCTTTCTGCATGGCTTTTTTGTTTTTCTTTGCAGTCTTGTGATTTAATTAGTTGGGGACACGATGGCTTCAGAAACACCAGAGAGGTCAATAGGGAGAACTCAGCAGCAAAAAGTGTCTCTGGGGGAGGGGAAACGTCGGCCGTTCTTGCTGTAGGTGGAAGGAGGTGTGTTTTTTTTTTTTTTTTTTTTATTTTTTTATTTTTCCCCTGTCTTAGAATGCACACGTTTTCCTGGCCGACCGCACTTGTTTTTTTTTTTTTTTTTTTTATGTCACTGCACAGATGTCACATTTTAACAATTTAGTATATAAAGTTTACTCTTGTTGAAACACAAACTGTTTTGCACAGATAAAAACTTACAAAAAAAAGAAAAAAATTACAACTCTGAATGTCACCTTCATTCTTCTCCTGTTTTCTGATGAACTTGTGATTTTCATTTTTTTTTTTGTTCTTGACGTGTATGTTTAACACTTTTGCCAAAATAGATTTTTCTTTTTTTGGGGGGGGGGGAGGGATGTTAAAGTTCTATTCAGCTCCAGGGGGTCTTGCAGCGTTGGTTTGCTGTATTTTCCACTGCAGGATGTTTTTACATGGTCACCTTTCTTTCTCCTTGAGGCCTTCCTTTTGGTTTCTAGCAATCGTTTTAGTTCTTGCTACAGGGCTATATCGAGGGATGTGGGGACGGCTCCGCATATTCCGTAATCTTAGTGTGCGTTTTGAGGGGGAAAAAAATAAAAGTGGAAATGCACTATACTATTTTTACCCCCCCGTTTGCTTATACCAACACACAACTGACTTTTTGCCTAAAAGAAGCTACCTCAAGGTGTTAAGTGCTTTGCAAAATGATCTCACCTGTGAATGCGCCCCACGTGTTACTACTGCTCATTTCTATGCTGCATTGTACCCGTCACTGGAGCACAACACAGGCGGCCATCGGGGCTAATGCACTGGTATTTGGCCAATGAGTAGGGGGTCTGATCACCGGGGCAGACTCGCTTTACGGACTGACTTCGCTGGTGCAGTTGTTGGGTTGACCAGGATTCAAAGCTGATGTCTTCTGAAGATGGTGCCCCATCTGTCTACAGGTTGTGTGTGGTATTGCAACTTCTACCCATTCACGTCATTGCAACTGGTCAGCAATACCTGCCACCATCCATAGAGATGCACACTGCTGACTTCTGAAGAACGCAGCCATTTTTTTTGCTAATTCTGGACAATTCCTTTAAATTGGTCATCTGCCGACCTGATGCTATTGTAAAAATGCTAAGTATGACTGCCAGGGCAACTTGGGGGGGTCAGTTTGTACAAATGTAAGACATTGTTGCCTTAAAGGGATTGTCCAGTAATCTATAAACTTAGTTGTCTACAAAAACAGCGCCACCCATGTACACAGGTTGCGTCTGGTATTGCACCTCCGCTCTTAAAGGAAATGAGGCTGAGCTGCAATATCTCACACAACCAGGGGACAGGGTGATGCTGTTTTTTGGAGGAAGGCAGCCATGTTTTTCTAACTCTTAAAGACCGCTGTGGGATCAGGTGACTGCTTTTTGCCCTTTGATTTGGCTTTATGAGAAAGTTGGGTGTCAGTCCCAATTTAAAGGGGTCTGTCCTGGTGATTTTCTGCTAAGTTCTAGCAGATTGATGGCCGACGTCCACTCCCGCACGATGGCTGCCTACATGGCGTGCATGTGACCGACCCTGTTTGGTTCTGGGACTTTCGTGTCCTTTTCACTCCAACAGTATTTACCAGAGAAAGGGAAGCGATGGAGAATCCTCAGTATTGAACTTCCTGCGCCGTCATGTGACCGCTCCTTTCCACCAGATTTCTGCGATTTTAAGTTTTCTTAATAAATGGCAAAATTCTTATTGAGCCGCCTGGTCCATGGTCTCATTCAGCTCCTCCGATCTCTGGATACACTGCACTGTGCGACGCTGTCTTCGGTTTGGGGATTTTGGGGGTGTATTGGGTACGGCGCGGTCGCTCGGCTCCCTGTATAGCTGTGCGCCATTTTTTGACACATTTGGGTATGCAATGTTTGATTATTAAAATAAAGCAAGATGATAACTTAAGGTTTTGTGCTTCATCCCTCTGGCTCTTAACCCTATCACTGATGAGGGGAAGAATTGCTGTCCGTATCGTATGTGAGCATCTGGTGGGGAAAGTTGCCAGCACAATGTGGAGCAATTACCAAAAAAAAACAAAAAAACTTTTTTTTCTTTTTATTGCCTAAAAACGACACTTTCTTCTGCTTTGGATGAGCATGCACCCATGGGACCTGTGTGCAGAGCAAGAGGCGGCCGCCTGTCCGCACATGGCATCCCCTGCTCCATATGTTATAGCATAGAAGTCCGAGTGCCCTATAATGGGTGCAATTAAGGCAGACGTCCCTGCCACTGGGCAAAGGCTGTATGTTTGGTGCTCAATTCCCCCTTTATATGGCAATGGACACAACTTGCAGCATTTAATGTGGTGCGGCTCAATTTACGGTCTTGTAAAATTTTTGCTGCGGAAATATCTTCTTCCTTCCCCCATATGCACATACTACTAGGGTAGTTTTAGATGAGCTGATCGGTGGTCATCTGTGCCATTAGGATAAGTTGATATTAATGTTTTCAGTCTGCGTCCTGTCCGTCAGCACAAGGCTCAGTGATGGGTGATGCACAAGGCTCAGTGATGGGTGATGCACAAGTCACGGTGATGGGTGATGCACAAGTCACGGTGATGGCATTTGCTCCCTTCTGCAATGTGCACAGACCAGTCTCCACCTCTGATTGCAGACATGACTGCTCCGATAGTTTGTGTTCACCTGAACGTAGCTTTGTGCTGCCATCTGAAGGACGCTGACTTTTCCTCCTTGTGCTGTGATCACACCCAGCTCTCGGAGAAGGGGAGAACGGATACTATCCCGTTGATTTCTATAGGTTTGCATCTGGCACTATCTTATCAAAGCTGCAAAATATTCAATAGCTTGTTAACTTAAAAACAAAAAAAAAAGCCCTTTCTGTATCATGAAGTACATGGGAAAAAAATGCCAATCCCTGTTTAACCCTTCCTGAAGAGTGATCGATGCTGATTGCGCTTCTCCCCTGTTCACTTCTTTCATATTCCTGCAGGATAAGGGACCGTTGCTCATCTGACCATAATATCACTAAAGGTCCTCCTACACTTCTAACCTTGGAAAATGCTCTTAAGCAGTTTCTGGCTTGTAGAGGCTAAATACCCTGCTGGAGAAGGAGTCCCTGGGCAAATGCCTCGTTTCTTCTCCCTCCCCACCCTTTTACTTTACCTTGTATGGAGCCTAAAGAGAAATTTTGACACCACTGAGCCTAATAAAGGTCCTCACAATATCCAGACCTGCGTGTAACGAAGCAGCTGCCTGTGGGCTGTACAGGCGCAGAATTGGAATTTTTCTATTAAAATATTTAATTTCTCTTGCCCAAAAATAATTACCCCCCCTAAAAAAAAAAAATCTGTTTAAAGAGGACGAGTCACCAGAAAATGACCTATTAAATCAATTTTTTGTGCTAATGTATTTTTAAAGCACCACTTTGGTAGGTTTTTTTTTCCAGTCTCGTTCTGCCATCTTGTGACCGCAGCTACTGACTGATCGGAAGTCAGAGGTAACGGTCACAACCTCTTAATGTAAGTCTGGCGCCCTCGTTCTGAATTTATAGACTTGCATTGAGAAGTGGCTTCTGATCCATCCCACAAACACTGGAGTGATCCAGTAGGTCACAACTAGCAGAACAGAACCAGAGTGGCACTGAGAACAGCAGAAGACTGCGACCTGTAAGTATATTAGTGATGCCACTGCTGTAGTGAAAAAAAACTGCCAAAGTGGGTCTTTAAATATCTGTTTAATTTGTGTATATGTGTATGTATGTGTGTATAATGGATATATAGCTTCTCACTAACTTAGAATATCATCAAAAAGTTAATTTATTTCAGTTCTTCGAAACTTGTATATGGAGTCATTGCACACAGTGATGTATTTCATGTGTTTATTTCTGGTAATGTTGATGATTATGGCTTACAGCCAATGAAAACCCGAAAGTCATTATCTCAGTAAATTAGAATAATTACACACCTGCAAAGGCTTCCTAAGCGTTTATAAAGGTCCATTTGTTTGTTTCAATAGTCTCCACAATCATGGGGAAGACTGCTGACCTGACAGATGTCCAGAAGGCAGTCACTGACACACTCCACAAGGAGGGGAAGCCACAAAGGGTCATTGCTAAAGAAGCCGGCTGTTCACACAGTGCTGTATCCAGGCATATTAATGGAAAGTTGAGTGGAAGGAAAAAGTGTGGTAGAAAAAGGTGCACAAGCAATCGGGATAACCGCAGCCTTGAAAGGATTGATAAAAAAAAGGCAATTCAAAAATTTGGGGTAGATTTGCAAGGAGTGGACTCCTGCTGGAGTCATTGCTTCAAGAGCCACCAGACAGATGTATCTAGGACATGAGCTACAAGTGTTACATTCCTTGTGGCAAGCCACTCCAGAGGGGGGTCGACCAGTGACGTGTCCTCTGCTGAGGGTGCCATGCAAAGCGTCGGGGGGTGGGGCCTGGCTGCCGGCCAGCTCCTGAATAATGGTGCCGCAGTCGCATGTGTGCGGCGGGGCCTAGGACTGCGGTCGGGGCACCGGGGTCTGGAGCGGTTTTGATGTCCCGGCATCTGGTGAGAAGCGGGGGTGTGTCGGTCCAGGGGAGGAAGGGGTGCCCAGGCCATGACCTGCTGACCCGGATATCCGGGGGGAGGAGTGCATAAGAGGAAACATGCACATGCTTCTGAGCCCATTAGTCGCAATGGAGATTGGTGAGCAGCAGCAGGAGAACTCTGCACGGCAGCACACTACTCAGAAGCCCTGTACTGCCCGGCGAAAATCCCGTGACGATACGGGTAGTGGCCAGGCGAGTGGTCGGTCCAGCCGCAGGAGCTCCTCCAGAGTGGACGAGTCGGGAGCGTCGGCTGAGATATGACCCCCCTGGTGATCCTGTGAATGGTCACTCGTTGATGCAGTCTTCCCCTTATTTTTCTTGTCCTAGCAGGGAAGAAATGTACAGGAAAGTCAAGGCACAAGGAATGTGCCCTCTGCAGATGCCCCCTGCCAGATTCCTATCAAAAAAGATTGTTACCCCTGTGTCCAGCAGACGGTGAGCTTACGCCCCCCACAGGTAGCAGAAGAAATGCCCAACTTCACCGCAAGTTTGAAGGAGATCGTTGGGACAGAAGTGAGTGAGTCCATGAGGTCCCTATCCCAGGGAGAGAGTTCCAAAGGAAAGGAACGTAGAGCAGACTTTCAGCTGCAGAGGGAAGGAAGAGAGCCACAGTATTCATTACTAGTGGGTAGGCGGAGCCCAGATAGGATTGACACCTCAGATTAAAAAGAGTGTTGACCGGCCCCTCCAGCTCGGGCTCCTCCTACTCAGCTTTCTTCAGTCTTAAATTTGAGGTCCCAGAGGATGGTCGCTGCTGGAAGCAGCTCCTCAGAAGACTTTATTATTTTATTCGGACAAGAGACTTGGATCACCAGAAGTGGTCTAGAGGTCTCAGGGGTCTCAGCGCTGCTGGACCCCAACCTCTCCCTTGGCGATCTGTATTACCCTGATGGTGGTCCCTGCAGAACCTGCCGGCCCTGGGGGATGAGGATGGCTTCCCTGGCGGGGACGCAAACCGCGCACAGGGGTCACTGCGTTCCCCGCCCTGGGGGGAAGCATGGGCATAGCGCCAGAAACCCCTGGGGGTCCCTGTGGCGTTTCGGCTGGTGAGTACTCCACATTTTTATTAAAGTGTGTGTGAGTGATTTAGCGACTGCTGCGGCAGCCGCTGTACAGATACATGCCGGTGATGTTTTTTTGATGTCCGCAGGTTGATGCCTGCAGGACAGGGGAAGGAGAGGAGTGCGCGCTTTTTTATTTTTTGAAATTCGCGCCGCTCTGAGCGCGCGCGCTTTACTGCAGCCTCCATTTCCGGCTTCTCTACATGGAGCACACGGAGGCAGAGCGCGACGGCCATTGCTAGAAAAGCACTGCAGGCTGAAAGCTCCCCGGATCGTTCCCCTCCCCTCCCGGCAAGAACCGTGACCAGCTGGGTGAGTCGCTTCTAGCCCGCGGGCAGAAGCTTAACCCCTTCACCTCCACAGCGCGGGCGCCGTCTGGGGCACTACTGAGTGACAGATTGAGCTGTCCTGCGGCTGTTATCGCATAAGGGGCTCGCACACTCTTTCAATATTAATAAAGAGGTTGTGGGGAGTCTGCGACATTAATACTGCCACTATACGTTCCCGCTAACGATCCTGATAATGACGCATACTAATGCGATCGTTTGTGTGATCATTTTTAATGTCACTAGTAGCTGCCAATCTGGGCGATCTCATTAACATCGCATAAGCGATTAGCGATCTCCTTGACAACTTTGGCGGTCATTGCGATATACAAAACAGCGCAATTTTTTAGCGATCTTGTGGAACTTTTTCTGTTTAGTGTGGCATAGCTGCCTGCAGCTGCGACCTTATAAGAGGCGCTTGAGATTCGCACACCCTTTTCATTATCAAGGTTGTGGGGAGTCTGCTACTTTAACCCCTTCTTAGGCGGTTAACTCTTAATGGGGGACAGCTGGGGTAGCTCTCTTTAGGAGCTTTAACCCTTCAGCGTTTGTTTCTTCTTTAAGAAACACACTGTTCTAGTGCAAGGGCATGTCAGAGATTGTCTCCCAGATCCGCTACGGTTCAGCCTCGCGTATCTGACACGCAGACCTTGACTCATACGCAGCGGTCGGAGGTTCCAGTGGTGTCAAAATGGAGGCCTTCACTAGTTTCTATTGATGGCCTGTCTGACCTTTTAGGTTATGGAGTGTCAGCTAGATCCTCTCAAGGAAGCAACACAAATCGGTGCCTTCCTTCTCGCGTAGCGAAGAAGTCCGATTCGGACAAGGAGGATCGGCAGGGACACTCTGCCTCTCTCATGGGCCGTACAAAAATTTCTATTGAAGCCATGAGGGCGTTACAGTTACCGGAGGAGGTAACTAGACGTCCTGGTAAGTCGGCCCGGATGTTTCAGGAGTCGCATGGGTCGCGACGGCTTTACAAACTGTATCCGTTTTTTCTACGGAGTTGTTTGTTAATTGGACCCCTTCTCCTGAAGTGAATGTCCCTTTATCCCAGCTTAGCAAATCTTCCTGGTAAAGGGAAGGCGAGTCTGCAGGACACACTGGACAGAAAAACGGAGATGGCAACAATATCCATCTGCGAGGCCGTGGATCATAGATTCGGTATTAAGGATCTAGGTGTACTTGTTAACTTCCCCTGAGCCGGTTGGACCGTCTAAAGGACGGCGTGGCAAGATGGATCCCCTCTATCGAGGTAGATGGGCTTTTCAAGTTGAAGGATAATGCGTCACTGCTATCCAGGGCGCAATCCTCGGCAGTCACAGTCAGAAGAGCACTGTGACTTGGACGGTGGAACGCGGTTTTCCAAACAGGGTTTGCTATCTTTAGCTTACAAAGTGGTCAGCTATTTGAATCTGACCTCACGGAGCTGATTGCCAAGGCAAAGGCAAAAGAAACAGCTTTAACCGCAGCGCAGAGCTGTGACTTCTGCATCTGGCAGGACTAGTGCCGATAGTTATCGGCGGTCCTTTCGGTTCAAGGGATGATCCGGCCAACCCTCTGGGGGTTTGGGTCGTCTCTCTCTTTTAAAAAAAAAAAAAAGGGGGAATTCTCAGAAATTCCGCATACCCTGGAAACAGAACTTCTGTTAAGACAGAAGCTGGCAAAATTCCGCTAAGGCGGACTGACATCTGAATCTCACTCGAGCGCTCTCGAGTGGGGGGTCGTTTACTCCAATTCAAACCGACTTGGGTTTCCCGTGTGTCGGACGCCTGGGTGACACAGGTTGTGTTGGCAGGCTACTTCATAGAGTTTCTTTCTCGACCCCCGGACAGTTTTTTTGCCAACCTCGCATTCCGTCAGAGCCGAACTATTTACCTCTCTACTGTGAGAGGTCGATTCCCTTCTGCAGAAGGGTGTGGTGATACCGGTTCCGCAGAGGACCGGGGAAGAGGATTTTTTATTCAACCTCTTGGTAGTCCCCAAAAAGGAGGACAAATTTCGCCCTATTCTGGAAAGATTGAATTGGCTTGTCCACACCCGAAAAATTCCGCATGGAGTCGCTTCGCTCCGTTATGGCAGCCCTGTCGCAGAACGACTTTTTGGTCAATCGACATTCGCGACGCTTATTTGCATGTTTCCGTCGGAAGAGCTCACCAGCGCTTCCTTCGTTTTTGCCATAGATCAACCATTACCAGGTTGTGGCTCGGCCATTCGGCTTGGCCTTAACGCCCAGAATTTTTACAACGATTCTGGCGCCTAAATCTCATGGCAATTCTTCGAAGATGGGGACTTACGATTCGTCCCTACCTGGACGACCTTTCGATTGTGGCGTCCTCAAAGGAGGAGGCAGTGACGGCTCGCAATCTATCCCTTCAGCCCCTGGAGGATTTCGGGTGACTGGTCAATTGGGGGAAGTCGTCTCTGGAATCGTCGCAGTCAATCCTGTTTTTGGGGATGCATTTCGACACGGTACGGGCGGTGGTGTCCCTACCTCCAGACAAGCAGGCATGTCTTCTCCGACATGTACAGATTATGAAGTCTGCGACAGCAATGTCCCTTCGGAAGGTATGCGCCTTCTGGGTTTGATGGTGGCGTCCATGGAGGCACTTCCGTTTGCCCAATTTCATTCCAGAGCTCTCCAAAAGCTCATTCTGAGTCGTTGGGATCGATCGCAAGTTTCACTGGATTGCAGCGTCACCATCTCTCACAGGGTGCGAGAATCCCTAGGATGGTGGTTACGTCCAGGAGCGTTATCCCTGGGAAAGTCTTTCCTCCCTCCGAAGTGGTCGCTCATAACCACCAATGCCAGCCTAACGGGCTGGGGGGGTGTCTGGAACGATCTTTGGATCCAGGGAGTATGGTCATCGGAAGAGTCGGTTCTACCGATCAACATCCTGGAATAGAGGGCAATTTTTCTTTGCCTCCAACACTGGACGGTCTCTTTGAGCGGTCTGCCAGTCCGAGTGCGGACAGACGACGCGAGCGGTCGCGTATATCAACCACCAAGGCGGGACGAGGAGTTCCAGGCTCATGATGGAGGTGTCTCGGATCCTGATATGGGCCGAGACCAGGGTTCCAGCCATCTCTGCGATTCACATTCCAGGAGTCCAGAATACCATGGCGGACTTCCTCAGTCGCGAGAAGATGGATCCCGGAGAATGGAGTCTTCATCCGAAAATTTTTGCACTGCTGTGCTCCCGTTGGGGAATTCACCAAGTGGACTTGATGGCGTCCAGGTTCAATACCAAACTACCGACCTTCATGTCCAGGTACAAGGACCCGAAGGCTGTGGCGGTAGACGCTCTGGTGGATCCGTGGGACCATTTCGAGCTAGTCTGTGTTTCCGCCGATATTCTTACTCCCTCTGGCGCTGCGTCGGATCAGACTGGAGAGAATTCCGGCTATTTTGATAGCCCCAGATTGGCCAAGGAGGACGTGGTTCTCGACACTAGTGTCGCTTTTGGTGGCGCCGCCATTCCCACTTCCTCTTCACCCGGACCTGTTAACCCAGGGACCCGTTCGTCATCCGGACTTGAAGTCTCTGCGTTTGACGGCGTGGCTCTTGAGACCGAAATATGACCCTTAGAGGTTTTTCAGCAAAGTCATTGCCACTCTGTGAGCTGCCAGTAGTTCGGCTACTACTAGGATTTATCACAAGACTTTGGGGGTCTTTCTTTCGTGGTGTTCGGGTTCTTCAAGGAACCCGAGGGTTTTTTTCCATTCCCAATTTGTCTACAGTATGGACTGGACAAAGGTTTGGCAGTGAGCACCCTGAAAGGTCGGGTTTCTACTCTGTCCTTACTGTTTCGGATGGCTATCGCCTCCCGTAGAGACGTGCGTTCCTTTTTTTTGCGGAGTAACCCGTCAGTTTCCGCCGCGGAAGGCGCCTGTGTCTCCATGGCGGCTCAACCTTGTCTTGGAGGCTATTCAACATGTGCCTTTTGAGGCTATGAGTTCTGCTAGCCTTTCTCTACTTTCTTGGGAGGTTGTCTTCTTAGTGGCGGTAACCTCTTTGAGAAGAGTTTCTGAGTTGGCGGCTCTTTCCTGCTCGCCTCCTTTCCTGGAGTTTTACTCTGATCGAGTAGTGCTCCGCACACGGGGCGACTTTCTACCTAAGGTGGTGTCGCATTTTCATGTTAACCAGGATATTGTGTTGCCCTCGCTTTGCCCGGGCCCGAGGAAGGCAAAGGAACGGGCCTTGCACACATTGGATTTGGTGCGGGCCTTGAAGTTCTATTTGCCTATTACTCAAGTTTTTCGGAAGTCAGATTCTCTGTTTGTAATTCCTGCAGGTCGCAGGCGTGGTCATCGAGCTTCCAAGGACTCTATAGCTCGTTGGATTCGGTCGGCCATTTTGGAAGCTTACCGACACTCCACAAGGGCTGTGGCTTCATCGTGGGCCTTTCATCAAGGGGCTTCGGCAGCTCAGCTCTGCCGAGCGCGACCTGGCGTTATGTCCACACATTTACAAAGTTTTATAAGGTGGACGTTAGTGCTTCCGCTGATGCGGCCTTAGGACGTAGGGTCCTGCAGGCAGCGGTAGTTTAAAGTTCTAGTTAACTTGTATTTGGCGCCTGTTGCGCTTTTATCTAGGTTGTTGGGTTTCTGCCTATTTTGGTTTTGTTTCCCACCCTAATTTTTGGACTGCTTTGGGACGTCCCACTAGTAATGACTGTGGCTCTCTTCCTTCCCTCTGAAGCTGAAAGACGGATTTTGGTAAGAACTTACCTGTAAAATCCTTTTCAGCGAAGGAAGGAAGAGACACAGCTCCCTCCCATGGCAGAGGTGTGTTGTTGTATTTACAGATGCGGCGTGACCCTTCTCCTATAGCGTTTATCTGGGCTGAGGTCGACGCGCTACGGCTCTGTTCCAGCATTACCAGCTCATCGCAGTGGTCAGGTCCAGTGAGTAGTACCTGGAACTGTGTGATGTTTTGCCAAATGCATGCATAACCTGTACTATTGTGTTTTTTTCTGAAGTCCTTCAGAAGGGGTTATGTTGCTCCGCTGGTGATCTTGCTCTTCTTTAAGCTTGGGTACGACTGAAGAAAGCTGAGTAGGAGGAGCCCGTGCTGGAGGGGCCGGTCAACACTCTTTTTAATCTGAGGTGTCAATCCTATCTGGGCTCCGCCTACCCATCAGTAATGAATACTGTGTCTCTCTTCCTTCCTTCGCTGAAAAGGATTTTACAGGTAAGTTCTTACCAAAATCCGTCTTTCCGGGCTCAGACTCCTCTGCTGACTACATGAGGATTCCTCCGGCTCATTTCCTTCATCTTCTTCCTCGTCTGAGGACTCTGGCCACTTCTGCTTCCCCTTAGACCATGTGGACAAATTAGTAAAGGCGGTCAAAGGAACGATGGGGGTGGTAGGGTCCAGGCCGGAGCGTTCCCTGCAGGACGTTATGTTTAGGGGACTAGATCAGAGGAAGCGTAGGTCCTTTCACTTAAATGAGAAGATTCACCTGGTACTCCGGGAACGGAAGAGGCTGGGGAAAAGGGCCTACTTGCCGCCGGCATTTAAGCGAAGATACCCCTTCATGGACCCTGTTGTAAATACTTAGGATAAAGCCCCGAAACTGGATGCCACGGTGTTCAAGGCATCAAAGAAGTTTGTTACCCTTTCAGGACCTGGGGACCCTGAAGGCCCTCCAGATAGGAAGGCTGACACGTTCCTTAAAGGGACAGGAGAGATGTCGGCAGGATCCCTGAGGCCAGCAATGGCGTCCACTTGTACAGCCTGGTCAATGATGGTCTGGCTCGACCAACTCAAGACTCAGCTGACGGAGGGAGCCTCTCATGAAACTATCCTGGGCGCCTTACCAGTGATTCAGGGTGCCGCAGCTTTTTATCCAATGCTTCAGCAGATTTAGGATGGCTGCTGCTAGAGCAGAGGTCTTTCTAACGCAGCTCGGTGGGCTTTATGGCTGAAGTACTGGCCAGGGGATATCCAGGCCAGGTCCAGACTTCGTTCCATCCCATGTGAGGGAAAGTACCTCTTTGGTCCGGTCCTGGACGAGCTTCTGGAGAAGGCATGGGACAACAAAAAAGAAATTTCCCAGCTTGTCGACCCCTTCCTACTGGCATCCCTTCGTCAGAAGAAGGTTCATTCGTAGGAGGCCTTACACGGACCGAGCCAAGTGGGATGAGAAGAAAAGAGGTACGGGGTTCATGTTTAGAGGCTCATCGCGAGAACGTAAGAAGCCGTCACAATGACTGGCGGTTCCCGTGGGGGGTAGACTGTCGGCCTTCTACACAGCCTGGTCACGAATTACCAACAGTGACTGGGTGCAAAGCCTGATATCGTCAGGACTAAGATTGGAATTTTCTTCTGGTCCACGGGATAAGTTCATGGTAACCCTTAGATTCCCTCCCTTCACGTGTGGGTGCACACTTCTTCCTCTTATAAGTTTTCACGTGTGTGAAATTGTTCGGTTTTGCAGTATTGTACATATTTTTGCCATTAACCATGGAGGTCCTCTCGAGCGCTGTAATCCAGCTGATGTGTGGGAGAGGTGCCGTATTTTTGTATCTGTAGGTTTCCAGTCCCTGAAGAGTGGATCCCCTCTCTTGTGGTGCTATCATGGGCGCCGAAAAATGCTGTTACCGGTAAGTAACTAAGACTTTCTCACTGTATATGTATCCCGATCCAGGTATATATGTCCCTTATACTGGGCCCAATTATGTATCTCTCAATCCAGGATGCCCCCAACATCTTGCATCGGGGCCCGTCGGACTGTAGTTACACCACTGACTGTAGGGGACCTTGTCGTATTCTGCGGTGCAGTGATGTGTTGCAAAGTCGTAGCTGGAAGATGTTGACATGAAGATCTGACCTGATGAAAAAGAAACAAGAAAATTATTAATCATATGAGTTATCATGGGATGTTACTGGTGTAAATATGTATTCTGTAGCTACATTACATGACTTGCAGAGAGATGATGGGAGTAATATTCTTGCTTGTAAAAGAAACGTCCTTATTTTGTAAAGCGCTATCCCTTAATATATTGTGTGCTTGTTATGTATAGTGCCATCCTGTTATTACGTAGCCCCGGCCCGTATTATATAACGTCCTCTCATTATGAATGGTGCTGTAAATTTTTAGAGTGTCTGCTTTTATTATATGTAAGGTCGTCCCTTTTTGCATAACGTCCTCTCTTTGTGTCGCGCCATCCGCTATTACACAATGTGGTCTTATTTCTAATTATGTATAGTGCCTTCCCTTATTGCAATGTGCTCTTATCTCTAATTGTGTATGCGCCATCTCTTATTTCATAGCGTCATCTCTTGTTATGTATAGCACTCTCCTATACTAGCTTCTCTCTTATGTATAGTCCCGTCCCTTATTACACAGCATTCTCTTTTATGTATAGTGTTCTCTTTTATTGCATAGCATCCTCTCATCTATAGCGTCATCCCTTATTGCATAGCATCCTCTTATCATAGCGTCATCCCTTATTGCATAGCTTCCTTTAATGTATAGTGCTATCGATTATCAAACCTCTTCCTATATTGCATAGTCTCCTCTTAAGGCCGGGGTCACACTTGCGAAAAACTCGCACCTCAATACCCGGCACTGCCGCCGGCACTCGGGACCGGAATGTGCGGCTGCATGTATTTCTATGCAGCTGAACTTTCCGGTCCGAGTGCCGGGTATTATGGGGTGTGCGAGTTTCTCGGAAGTGTGACCCCGGCCCAATACGTATAGTGCGTCCCTTATTACACAGCATCCTCTTTTGTTATCTATAGCGTCATCCCTTATTGCATAGCGCTATCAATGATCAAACGTCTTTTCTTCTCATGCATAGTCATACTATATTGCATAGTTTCCTTTTAATACGATAATGCTGTCCCTTCTGACACTGTATTCTCTCATTCAATATAGCTGTCCCTTAGTACATAGCATCATCTCATTACGTTTAGCGCTCGCTTAATTTATAGTGTCCTCCATTATGTGTAGTGCTGTCCCTTATTAGTGTCCTCTCTTGTTATGCTTAGCGTCTCCTGTTTCATGCATCCCTTATTAGTGTCCTCCCTTACGTATAGTGCTGTCTCTTATTGGTGATCTCTCTTGCTATGCATAGTGTCCTCTCATTATGCATCATGCATCCCTTAGTTAAGTGTCCTTTTATGTATAGTGCTGTCCCTTATTACACAGCATCTTCTCTTGTTCTGTATAGCGCTGTCTCTTAACAAAAAATTTGATGTAATCAGTCACTTTTTGATGACAATACCAGATGACTATTTCACTGCATCCATCAGTGACCACTAGATGGCAGTATGTGCCCATGCTACTTCACTGCACTTTGGCTTTACACAACCATGTTTGTCAATCTGCATTTTGGATTTGGTCATAAACCCGAGTCAGATCATTGGGAACGAATGCTAATCCATGCAATCTGATGCATTATTATTAACAATATCGGGGTGCAGTTCTCTGTACGTCTTCCTCCATTATAAGTGCATGTTCATATAGGCAGACACCCACCCCTGTGGGTGATCTCAGGGCTCCACACCAGCTGGCTGGGTCCTCTAGTCACTGACTGACGTCATGTTAGTGTCATCCCACCCGAATCGTCCACCAAAATGCATTAACAGCTCCTCAACTGCAAAATAAGGCTCCCTAATCTCACATCCTAGGCTCCACTATGTACCGACCCCAGAGGAAACACCTGGACCCCAATTCTGTGTCCCCAAAGATCCGGTACAAGAATAAGAGGGTCTGGATGTTTTCTGTAGGGTTTTGCTCCTTTTTAGAGACTTTAGTATTTGCGATTTATTCTTATGTTTTGTGCCACTTTTTAAGTTTTTTTTTTTTTTTTTTTTTTTTTGCTTTTTTTTTTTTTCCTTGACAACTTTTATCCAGATGTTGTAGACCGCTTCCTGAAATGCAACTTTTATCAAATGTCCCATTTTAGTTTGTGTCTCACGCCAGTCCCTGTCTGGAGGATTTGTCAATTTGGAGCATTTTTGTGACTTTGGAAGCTGAACAGCAGGTTAAAGAATAAAGAGTATTATGCACCAAATGGATGAACCACGGGTGTCGTTTTGAAGAACTTGATGCAAAAACTAACAGGGAATAAATGAATCCCAAAATGAAGAATCTGTCCCAATATCCAAAAAGCGACATCAATCTGAAAGCTGAAGACGCCAAAGTAAAACGATGTGAGACGAATAGTAATAAAAATGATCGTTCAGGAGCAGACATAAGTGGGAGAAATTGCCATTCAGGACCCTAGAAAAGCTGGATTATTATAGCGTTGCCCCCTGGGACGATTCCTACTGCTTAATCCTTAGGTATGACTTCCCTTCCAAGTCCATTGAGTGACTTTTCTCCTTTCGGCAGTGTCCAGATGCCCCTTCCTGCGCCCCCCGTCTTGTTCCCAAGAATAATACATGACGACTGATCTCAGAAGCGGCTGAACCAAGCGAGGCCGAAATGATCCCACTCCTGACCCCAGAAGAGCGGGGCGCCCTACTGCAGGTCTCATGCCCGGCCCATACGCAACGATGACCGAACAAATAGCTCAAAACATCACTGCTTTTCCCAGATTGTTACAGAGCGGTAATCTTATGTTATGGAAACATTCTTAACACCACGTGGCTAAAAACCTGCACAGAGCCAAAACTGCTCACAGCTGAGGGTTCGCTACAATGATATCCAGAACGCTAAACAGCCTGGAGTGGAGAAGATTTTTTGCAGGGATGTGATTGACATAAGGCTCCCGCACACGTTACATTCCCAGCGGTTCTCCAGGACTGACATATCAGGGGTCCTGCAGCTCCGCTCCTATTGTAGTGAATGTGACTTGAGCCGCAGCACCCCAGAACGGCCGCTACTCCGTGTACGGAGCCATATACTGCTCTCAGACCGGCACCGATCCTAAGGAGAGATGATCAGTGTCTAAGTTGGGGAAACCCCTTTAAATCAGCTGCACCCACTAATCTGTGGCCCTAACACAGGGGCCACGGCTCATTTTGACCCTATTTAATAGCCTAGAAACCGTGGATCTCTTCTCTCCTGCAAGAAATGGGAAGGAAGCACAAATATTGGGCCTTATTGTTCCCGACAGTAGATTAGATAAGGAGAACCAGCAGGCGGGAGGGGGCGTCAATTTCTTTTTATCTGTGCCCCTTTAATAACCAACTCGCTATGTGTAAAGTAATTACCACTTCACATAATATAAAACCTAAAACAAATTTGCCGGCGACATTCATTAACCCCGCGCTCCATCACTGGTGTTTGTCAGGTATTGTGCAAACATCTGCAGGTTATTTTTCTTTAACCCTTAATCTCTGGCCTGACAGGTGCGGATGGGGGGGGACATGAGGACTGTTAGTTATTTGCCTCGGTGGTCTCTGGTAAGGGGGCACCGGCCTTTTTTTTTTTGCTGGGGAAAGGGATTAGGGGAGGGAGAAATCTAATAACTTTAGATAATGGAGAACCAGAACCTTTCCCCGGCGAGGTGTCTGAATCATCCATGTGTGGTACATTATCCTTCTAGATGGGGGAGCCATGGTGCCCACTGAGGATAGACCTCAGAATGGAGTATGGCAGGGGGTCCCCATCTACTCATCCCTTATAGTGTGGCTATACCACAGCAGGCCACCGTCTGTCCCATACATGTGCTCCGTGTACTGTGATCGGAGTCCTGTCCTGATGTGGCCTCTGCTGATCGTCCCATACACAGATCAGCGGGAACATTGTGTATGAGCGGCAATCCATTCACAGCAGAAGAATTAATGTTCTCTATCTGAACAATGCACCGTGCCCCATCCTCCGTCTGGAGCTCTGCATGAGGGTGTATATACTTTTGCAACCATTTTTTTTAGTGCTTAAATGTTCCCCTGCTGCGCCACAGAAACATTGATATTTTTGGCTCTTGGTGGGGGAGTAATGTGTTCGGGGCCCCTCAGACACGCGTCTTATTGTCCTCTAATTCTCCTTAATCTGTCCCCTTTCACCAGTACGATGATTACCCAGATTCATGGTGATGCTTCAGGACCCAGACAATGGATGTTTTTGAGGAGCTGTGTGGTGGACATGCCACCTGGGTGGTCCGCCATAGACTCGAGAACCTTTTGTTCATAGTTTTCAGGTGAACATAAATTACTTAGTGGCCGGGAATGAACATCAGAGAACTGGGCCTGAAGACTGGAGCGGCGGTGAGCCCGGACTGCCAAGTTCTCCGAGGAATGAGGTCAGCATTAGGCGGTGGCTTTGCCTCTCATTTATCTGCTGGATATTTTTGACCGAGGTTGAAAGTGACGTCTAGGATTTCTAGCAGCGGATCTTCTCAGAAGGTTACTCTCCTGTGTAATGGGTCCACCATCGGACAGGATCCAAAGAAACCGCTCAGCGGTGCCGCAGATAAGGGGCCGAGCCGGTGAGGAAATCTGCCGGCGGTTAGAACCTTGTGCTGTCGGGAATCTAAAATCATGAATGGGCCGAGGAACTTCAGAGCCCAAATCTGTTTTTCCTGTGATCCGGTTGGTGAGAGGAGAAGTTGTTTGGCCGCTTCTTGTACATGTCGAGGGGAGGGCCATGCTTTGTGCCTTCAGCTGGCAGCTTAGTCTGGAGTGCCAGCACCAGAGGATGGTATTGCTCCTCTGGAGATCCAACTGTACCACTTAGTATAAAGTAGCAGGGCTGGTAGAGGACTGCTTGTACCCAATGCCCATGGAGGCTGCAGTTAGGTGGAGGGATCTCTAACAGGACACCCCTCTCTGTATACTGGCAGCATATTCCATATTGCTTCACATCACATCTGCAGGAAGTGGCGGCTTCATTAGCAGCATGCGCCTCCAAGCAAAGGGTATTATGCCAGGAGATTGCCCGCTTGTTCCGTGCACAGGCCGCTGCCGTCTATGTACACACGATGTGATATAACAAGGATTAGCCCATGGGTCGGGGGTGTAATCCCAGCACAATATTCAGCTTTGTGCATTTTTAGAAAGGATATTTCTGCTTTTAGATTGAGCCGGATTACCCAGACTAGCCTAATTATCCTGTCCTCTTGGAACCTCTGAATTTTAACCATTAATAGTGGTTCCTTAGGTATTTGACAGCCAATCTGAGGACTAATTTCACTGCTCATAGTGTTTATGTAAGGCCGGGGTCACACTTGCGTGTGCAATGCAAGAAACTCGCATCAATATCCGACACTAGGGACCGGAGTGTGCGGCGGCATAGAAATACAGGTAGCCGCACACTCCAATCCCGAGTGCTGGCACCAGTGCCGAGGATTGATGCGAGTTTCTTGCATTGCACACGCAAGTGTGACCACGGCCTCAGGAGCAGAGGATGTAAAGTGGTTGCTGAGCAAATGTTATATACTCTGTTTTGGCAGATAAGGTTTAATGTGGAGAAATTTAAAGTTATGCACATGGGTATCAATAATATGCAGACATCATATGTTCTAGGAGTAAAACTAGGAGAGTCACTTGTAGAGAAGGATCTGGGTGTAATAATATGCGGACATCATATGTTCTAGGGGAGTAAAACTAGGAGAGTCACTTGTAGAGAAGGATCTGGGTGTAATAATATGGGGACATCATATGTTCTAGGGGGAGTAAAACTAGGAGAGTCACTTGTAGAGAAGGATCTGGGTGTAATAATATGCGGACATCATATGTTCTAGGAGTAAAACTAGGAGAGTCACTTGTAGAGAAGGATCTGGGTGTAATAATATGCAGACATCATATGTTCTAGGGGAGTAAAACTAGGAGAGTCACTTGTAGAGGAGGATCTGGGTGTAATAATATGCAGAAATCATATGTTCTAGGAGTAAAACTAGGAGAGCCACTTGTAGAGAAGGATCTGGGTGTAATGATATGCGGACATCATATGTTCTAGGGGAGTAAAACTAGGAGAGTCACTTGTAGAGAAGGATCTGGGTGTAATAATATGCAGACATCATATGTTCTAGGGGAGTAAAACTAGGAGAGTCACTTGTAGAGAAGGATCTGGGTGTAATAATATGCAGACATCATATGTTCTAGGGGAGTAAAACTAGGAGAGTCACTTGTAGAGGAGGATCTGGGTGTAATAATATGCAGAAATCATATGTTCTAGGAGTAAAACTAGGAGAGTCACTTGTAGAGAAGGATCTGGGTGTAATAATATGCAGACATCATATGTTCTAGGGGAGTAAAACTAGGAGAGTCACTTGTAGAGAAGGATCTGGGTATAATAATATGGGGACATCATACGTTCTAGGGGAGTAAAACTAGGAGAGTCACTTGTAGAGAAGGATCTGGGTATCAATAATAAGGAGACATCATAGTTCTAGGGGAGTAAAACTAGGAGAGTCACTTGTAGAGAAGGATCTGGGTATCAATAATAAGGAGACATCATATGTTCTAGGGGAGTAAAACTAGGAGAGTCACTTGTAGAGAAGGATCTGGTGTAATAATATGCAGACATCATATGTTCTAGGGGAGTAAAACTAGGAGAGTCACTTGTAGAGAAGGATCTGGGTGTAATAATATGGGGACATCATATGTTCTAGGGGAGTAAAACTAGGAGAGTCACTTGTAGAGAAGGATCTGGGTGTAATAATATGCAGACATCATATGTTCTAGGGGAGTAAAACTAGGAGAGTCACTTGTAGAGAAGGATCTGGGTATAATAATATGCAGACATCATATGTTCTAGGGGAGTAAAACTAGGAGAGTCACTTGTAGAGAAGGATCTGGGTGTAATAATATACAGCCATCATACGTTCTAGGGGAGTAAAACTAGGAGAGTCACTTGTAGAGAAGGATCTGGGTGTAATAATATGCGGACATCATATGTTCTAGGGAGTAAAACTAGGAGAGTCACTTGTAGAGAAGAATCTGGGTGTAATAATATGCAGACATCATATGTTCTAGGGAGGAAAACTAGGAGAGTCACTTGTAGAGAAGGATCTGGGTATCAATAATAAGGAGACATCATATGTTCTAGGAGTAAAACTAGGAGAATCACTTGTAGAGAAGGATCTGGGTGTAATAATATGCAGACATCATATGTTCTAGGGGAGTAAAACTAGGAGAGTCACTTGTAGAGAAGGATCTGGGTGTAATAATATGCAGACATCATATGTTCTAGGGGAGTAAAACTAGGAGAGTCACTTGTAGAGAAGGATCTGGGTTAATAATATGGGGACATCATACGTTCTAGGGGAGTAAAACTAGGAGAGTCACTTGTAGAGAAGGATCTGGGTTAATAATATGCAGACATCATATGTTCTAGGGGAGTAAAACTAGGAGAGTCACTTGTAGAGAAGGATCTGGGTATAATATCAATATGGGAGAGTAAACTAGGAGAGTCACTTGTAGAGAAGGATCTGGGTGTAGTAATATGCAGACATCATATGTTCTAGGAGGAGTAAAACTAGGAGAGTCACTTGTAGAGAAGGATCTGGGTATAATAATATGGGGACATCATACGTTCTAGGGGAGTAAAACTAGGAGAGTCACTTGTAGAGAAGGATCTGGGTGTAATAATATTGTCATGGGTGTATCGCCACGAGGATCGTCGCGATTACACACTCTGACTTCTCACAGCTGAGTTGCTGTTTCTTTGTGTTTGGTAATGAGGGAGTTAATTTTACCTAGCTCTTTGCTAAGACTAGGTCCAGCCTCGCCCGGCTGCTTTTGATTATGTTCTAATTAGATTCCTTCATATACCTGCCAGTCTGCTTGTTAGATGCCGGTGAAAGCATTCATGTAGTCTAGCAGACTGGATCGGTTCTGAGAATACTTAAGCTAAGAGCTCCTTAGTTGTTTTTACTCTTATAGCTTATAGTTTATCTCTGAGACCTTAGGTGTTCCTACTGTGTGTGAGTGTTGTATGTAAGACTTTATTTACTTTATTTCTTGTCTTTCTTGTATGTCTTTCTGTTCATTAACCGTTACCTGTTCATTCCCTTTGGTGGTAATCAGGGTCCTTCTTAGGACTAGATTACAGTTGGCAGGGATTGATAGGAGACAGGGTTTACGCTGGTGGCCTGGACCTCTGTACCTTTAACAGTACCTCCAGGTAGAGGGATTAGTTAGGACCCCAGTTTAGGGTCAGCATAGACCCCGGTCACCCTCTAGCCGGAGACAGCGTATAACGGATTCCGTATTGACCCACTGGACATTCTGTCAGGTAATTCTATGTTATCATATATCTATGCGCATGTTATATAGTATGTTGCCCTTTTGATATAGATTACTGTCATCATATACATATATTATATATATCTGCTATACAGCGTGACATTTTCACCGGCCCTACTAAAGATTCTCCCCAGCTGTCATGGATCCAGTAGCCCAGCTGGCCCGGCAGTTGCAGGGGTTGTCCATGGAGTTGGCAGACATTAAGTCCAAGGTTTTGTCCCCCCCGGAGCAAACCAGATCTGAACCTAAGGTTGCTCTCCCGGACAGGTTCACTGGTGGGCGGGACAAATTTTTTACTTTCCGGGAGGCATGTAAATTGTACTTTCGGCTGC
This sequence comes from Oophaga sylvatica, assembly GCA_033576555.1. Taxonomy (NCBI): domain Eukaryota; kingdom Metazoa; phylum Chordata; class Amphibia; order Anura; family Dendrobatidae; genus Oophaga; species Oophaga sylvatica. The sequence continues at coordinate 60,304,447 of JARQOD010000009.1, read as the reverse complement.
GGCCTCGGTCATCTGGGAGTGAAGAGCAGAGGGTGGGAATTGTTATCTCGCTCTTACAAGGGGATCCTCAATCTTGGGCGTTCTCTATTCCTCCAGGCTCCCCAGATCTCCAGTCAGTGGATCGATTTTTTTACTGCCCTGGGTCTGGTATATGATGATCCGGATCGAGTTTCCCTTGCTGAAACAGTTACGTAAAATACGGCAAGGAAATCGTCCAGCGGAGGAATATTCTTCTGAGTTCCGTAGATGGGCAACAGATACTCAGTGGAATGACCCAGCTCTTAGGAGCCAGTTTTGTCAAGGGTTGTCTGACAAATTAAAAGATGTGTTGGCTCAGTATGATTCTCCTCCATCACTGGAGGCTGCTATGGCCCTCGCTATTCGCATTGATAGACGACTTCGGGGAAGACGCGAGGTAACTCCGCCCCCCGTGATGACTCCACCTACTACTAAAGTCCCTTATACTGAGGTTCCCCTGGTCTGTTCTGAGGAACCCATGCAGTTGGGAGGGACATCATTTTGTAGGAGGGAATCGGCGGTGCACCGCAAGACTAGAAGGTGTTTCTTTTGCGGGAGAGAGGGACATTTTGTTGGGGGGTGTCCATCCCGGGCCTCTTTGAGCAAAGGAGTTAACCTGGGAGTGTGTATTTCGTCCCCAAATCCCTCTCAGTTTCTCGTGCCTGCGGAGGTGGTGATTAGTACTAGAACTGAGAGGATTTCTGTTTTTCTTGATAGTGGGTCCGGGGCTAATCTGGTGGACGCTCGGTTTGCCCAGGTGCATGGTATGCAACTGAGTGTATTGGCCAAACCGGTCCCTATAGTATCTATTGATTCTAGACCTCTCGGTCAAGGTAGCTTGGTACAAGCTGTTCATAACATAGATCTTCGAGTAGGGGCAATACATAAAGAGCAATTGTCTTATGTGTTGGAGGGTCTACCCACTCCTATTGTGTTGGGACTTCCTTGGTTGGCTAAACATAACCCAGTGATTGATTGGCAATCCGGAAAGATAAGCCAGTGGGGTGAATTTTGCAGGAATAACTGCATGAGCACAGTCATCGGTGCGGTTGTGCCTAGGACTTTGTCTCCTTTTCTGGAGGACTTTGGGGAGATGTTCTCAGAGGAGGGGTGTAAAGAGTTACCTCCTCATCGCGCATATGACTGCTCAATAAAGTTGCTTCCTGATGCCTTATCTCGTACTTTCCCAGGGGCCGGGAAGACGGATGATCCGGTTCCTATTCCTCAGGAGGGAGTTGTAGTGTCAGCTGTATGCTCTGAGCTTGAGGGGGAGGTATTGGGGGCTCAGGGGGACGCCCCTGGGGGACTTCCAGGGAGACTGATAGTTCCAGATTGGTTAAGACTGAAGGTTACGGGGAACCGTTACAAACGGATGGCTGATAGGGGGAGAGTTTCTGGTCTAGATCTGAAGGTGAACGATCTAGTTTGGTTGTCTACCAGGAATATAAAACTTAAAGTTTCCTCCTGGAGGTTGGGTCCCAGATTCATCGGGCCGTACAGGATCAGTTCCATAATTAATCCTGTGGCATTTCGTCTGGACCTCCCTCCTACGTTTAAAATTCATAATGTGTTTCACAAGTCATTACTTAAAAAGTATGTGGCACCAGTCATACCGTCACCTCTACCTCCTCCTTCAGTGGTGGTCAATGATAACATGGAATTTCATGGGTCGAAAATCATTGACTCACGTCTCAGTCGCCGATCCCTTCAGTACTTGGTTCATTGGAGGGGGTATGGTCCTGCGGAGAGGACGTGGGTCCCTGCGTCTGATGTTAACGCAGATCGATTGGTTCGGACCTTTCACACAACTCACCCGGGCAGACCTGGCCCTGAGGGTCCGGAGTCCCCTCGTAGAGGGGGGGGTACTGTCATGGGTGTATCGCCACGAGGATCGTCGCGATTACACACTCTGACTTCTCACAGCTGAGTTGCTGTTTCTTTGTGTTTGGTAATGAGGGAGTTAATTTTACCTAGCTCTTTGCTAAGACTAGGTCCAGCCTCGCCCGGCTGCTTTTGATTATGTTCTAATTAGATTCCTTCATATACCTGCCAGTCTGCTTGTTAGATGCCGGTGAAAGCCTTTATGTAGTCTAGCAGACTGGATCGGTTCTGAGAATACTTAAGCTAAGAGCTCCTTAGTTGTTTTTACTCTTATAGCTTATAGTTTATCTCTGAGACCTTAGGTGTTCCTACTGTGTGTGAGTGTTGTATGTAAGACTTTATTTACTTTATTTCTTGTCTTTCTTGTATGTCTTTCTGTTCATTAACCGTTACCTGTTCATTCCCTTTGGTGGTAATCAGGGTCCTTCTTAGGACTAGATTACAGTTGGCAGGGATTGATAGGAGACAGGGTTTACGCTGGTGGCCTGGACCTCTGTACCTTTAACAGTACCTCCAGGTAGAGGGATTAGTTAGGACCCCAGTTTAGGGTCAGCATAGACCCCGGTCACCCTCTAGCCGGAGACAGCGTATAACGGATTCCGTATTGACCCACTGGACATTCTGTCAGGTAATTCTATGTTATCATATATCTATGCGCATGTTATATAGTATGTTGCCCTTTTGATATAGATTACTGTCATCACATACATATATATATATATATATATATATATATATATATATATCTGCTATACAGCGTGACAAATATGCAGACATCGTATGTTCTAGGGGAGTAAAACTAGGAGAGTCACTTGTAGAGAAGGATCTGGGTGTAATAATATGCAGACATCATATGTTCTAGGAGGAGTAAAACTAGGAGAGTCACTTGTAGGGAAGGATCTGGGTGTAATAATATGCAGACATCATATGTTCTAGGAGGAGTAAAACTAGGGGAGTCACTTGTAGAGAAGGATCTGGGTGTAATAATATGCAGACATCATATGTTCTAGGAGGAGTAAAACTAGGAGAGTCACTTGTAGGGAAGGATCTGGGTGTAATAATATGCAGACATCATATGTTCTAGGGGAGTAAAACTAGGAGAGTCACTGTAGAGAAGGATCTGGGTGTAATAATATGCAGACATATGTTCTAGGAGTAAAACTAGGAGAGTCACTTGTAGAGAAGGATCTGGGTGTAATAATATGCGGACATCATATGTTCTAGGAGTAAAACTAGGAGAGTCACTTGTAGAGAAGGATCTGGGTGTAATAATATGCGGACATCATATGTTCTAGGGGAGTAAAACTAGGAGAGTCACTTGTAGAGAAGGATCTGGGTGTAATAATATGCAGACATCATATGTTCTAGGAGTAAAACTAGGAGAGTCACTTGTAGAGAAGGATCTGGGTGTAATAATATGCAGACATCATATGTTCTAGGGGAGTAAAACTAGGAAAATCACTTGTAGGGAAGGATCTGGGTGTAATAATATGCAGACATCATATGTTCTAGGGGAGTAAAACTAGGAGAGTCACTTGTAGAGAAGGATCTGGGTTAATAATATGGGGACATCATACGTTCTAGGGGAGTAAAACTAGGAGAGTCACTTGTAGAGAAGGATCTGGGTGTAATAATGTGCGGACATCGTATGTTCTAGGGGAGTAAAACTAGGAGAGTCACTTGTAGAGAAGGATCTGGGTGTAATAATATGCAGACATCATATGTTCTAGGAGGAGTAAAACTAGGAGAGTCACTTGTAGGAAGGATCTGGGTGTAATAATATGCAGACATCATATGTTCTAGGAGGAGTAAAACTAGGGAGTCACTTGTAGAGAAGGATCTGGGTGTAATAATATGCAGACATCATATGTTCTAGGAGGAGTAAAACTAGGAGAGTCACTTGCAGGAAGGATCTGGGTGTAATAATATGCAGACATCATATGTTCTAGGAGAGTAAAACTAGGAGAGTCACTTGAAGAGAAGGATCTGGGTGTAATAATATGCAGACATCATATGTTCTAGGAGAGTAAAACTAGGAGAGTCACTTGTAGAGAAGGATCTGGGTGTAATAATATGCAGACATCATATGTTCTAGGAGTAAAACTAGGAGAGTCACTTGAAGAGAAGGATCTGGGTGTAATAATATGTGGACATCATATGTTCTAGGGGAGAAAAACTAGGAGAGTCACTTGTAGAGAAGGATCTGGGTGTAATAATATGCGGACATCATATGCTCTAGGGAGTAAAACTAGGAGAGTCACTTGTAGAGAAGGATCTGGGTATAATAATATGCAGACATCATATGTTCTAAGGGAGTAAAACTAGGAGAGTCACTTGTAGAGAAGGATCTGGGTGTAATAATATGCAGACATCATATGTTCTAGGAGTAAAACTAGGAGAGTCACTTGTAGAGAATGATCTGGGTGTAATAATATGCAGACATCATATGTTCTAGAGGAGTAAAACTAGGAGAGTCACTTGTAGAGAAGGATCTGGGTGTAATAATATGCGGACATCATATGTTCTAGGGGAGTAAAACTAGGAGAGTCACTTGTAGAGAAGGATCTGGGTATAATAATATGCGGACATCATGTTCTAGGGGAGTAAAACTAGGAGAGTCACTTGTAGAGAAGGATCTGGGTGTAATAATAGGTGGACATCATATGTTCTAGGGGAGTAAAACTAGGAGAGTCACTTGTAGAGAAGGATCTGGTTGTGCTTGTAGATCACGGACTAACAACGTGCAATGTCAGTCAGCAGCTTCTGAGGCCGGCAGGATGTTGTCATGCATTAGACGCGGTGTGGACGTGTGGTTCAGGCGCATCATACTAACACTTTACAAAGCATTAGTGCAACCTCATCTGGAATATGCAGTTCAGTTCTGGGCACAAGTCCATAGAGGCCCTGGAGCTAGAAAATCTACAAAGAAGAGCCACAGAACTGATAATGGGCCTGGAACACCTTAGTTATGAGGAAAGATGAAAATAATTAAATTCATTTAATCTTCAGAAGAGACCCCTAAGGGGGAACATTATTACCTTGGGCACGCACATGAATGGCCCATGCATAAACTATGGCCAAAAGCTGTTTCATGTAAAACAATGGGGGCACTCCCTCCTAGAGAGAAAGGTGAAATCTCCAGCGGATGAGAAGCTTCTTTATCATAAGAACTATTAATATGTAGAATATTCAACATCAGCGTCTGGTTCTTCACTGTAAGAGCAGAGTCTATAGAAAGAGTCGGGGTCTGGTCCCAGCGGGAACTGATGATGGTTTCAAAAAAAGTTTTCCATGCTTTTATTTTTTAGAAGAAAATTGTTATAAATACTCATGTACTTGTCTAATATTCCTGTTCTGAATGATCCAATCGACACTCGGATCAGGAGGGGAAATGTTTTCCCTTTTAGTGCGGACTGGATCATGCATTGTGGTGGGGCCGATGCCCCTTCCCCACATTCTCTCCCATCCCGCAGTTGATCTTGATGGACATGTGCTTTTATTGAAGCTGTTGTGTAATTATGTTTTACTAGATTACCATTTTGGGGGGCACCGTGGTAGCACAAAGGTTTTTCCAAAACAGACGTCACAGTTCTGTTGATCTCACACGGATGTGATCACTCGATGGAGTTAATCGCTAAAGGCGCTTGGGATTTGGAAGTTCTGTATTCCCCATTACTATAGGGATTAAAAAGACCCCCAGTATATTTTTTATATGGGGGCTCACACCTCTGACATCCTTGTTACAATGTATCAGATGACTGGACCAAACGCATTGCAAGACAGAGGATCTGTGTGAAAACAGCTGACGCCGCACAATCTTTCAGATCCATCCGTTTACTTGTCAAACAAGTATCAGGACGAGGGTGATAAGAGACTGATAGGAAAATGCTTTTTTTGTTAAATTTTCCCCTCGCCTAGGAGAGAACCCAGTGACCCCGTAGCATCATGTCATGTGGGGGATGCGTCTTAGAAATTAAGCGTGTAAACATGTTTCTGTGTCCTGGGGCTGAAATTCATGTGGCCCATAAAAATGGTGCCTCCGGGGCCCCACACCTGCCTGAACAAGGTACAGGTGTCACAAGCAGTATTAAGGGGGAGCAGATCTCTAGGGTGTAGATGTAGCAGAGCTGAGTTAGTCATCTAACATAACACATGGGGTTTCCCATGGACGCAAACCTTCGGTTTCTAAAAGTTCTTGTGATACGATGTCTTACCGATTTCCCAAACCCCTTTTCTCATCATCACCGATTACAGCTCATTTTATTGACTCGAAATCCCTGGGTCCAAATGCAAAATGTGGCAGGGCGGCCCCAGCATGCACCCCCACAAATTAAGGGGTATTTACAAGATACATTTAGATGTGTCCCTTCCAACTGTGGCAACTACAATACCCATCAGGCTCAGAGACAGCCTGCAATTGTCAGGGCATGATGGGATTTGTAGTTTTGTAGCAGCAAAAGGGTCACTGAAAATCAATGGCCGTTCATCCTGTTGCACTGAAAATGGCAGGGACCTGAAACACTAGACAAGAATGTCTCCACATCAGATCATTTCTTTCTTTCAGTCTGAACTGATCTGATTTTACAAGCTGCTGTGGACCCCAAACCAGATTATATTTCCTTTTCTCAACCGATGTTTCCACGTTCAGCACATCACCCCAATAATTTGATTGCACTTTTTCATTTAAAAGAACTTTTAAAAAAAAGTTATTAGTAATTCTTAAAAGTTGAGAAAGTCACCATTACTCAAGATCATTACCCCTTAAAGGGACATAACCCACAGTTTAACTTACTGCCGCCATCCAGGCCCTCAAAAGTGCAATGTGCCTGTGCTCCATTTTGGTCTTTGGGACCCCCCCCTGCGACCAGGACCCCGATACACCTGCTAGCTTTGTACCCCCCTCCCTCCCCATAGCCACTACAACTGGCCGAAGGCTAAAAGGACCCTTTTTATCACACGGTGGAGTCAATGGCGGTGGGTGGATACATTTAGCATATATGGAGGGAGCTTTCCCTGGCCGTACAGCAAACAGAGACTGCGAACGCACCTTACAGGAGCTGAAGGACACAGAAGAATCTTCTCCCTTTGCTGACTTGAAACCAGTCTTGGTGAAAAACCGAGAACAGAGCCGACGGGCGCTGGTCCGTGTAGGTTATTGTCTGGTCTGTGTGTTGGAAATACCTGTGATTGACGTGACTGACGTGTCTGATTACTGCTGTTGCTACATGCAGTGCAGATCACTAAATAGGGTCACTGTGCCTTTAAATATAAGATCGATCACATTTAGAATCTTGATACATTTGAATGTTTCTTTTCTTGGCTGTTGCTATAGAAACCCCACCACCATTATATGTACACAGACCCATTACTCAATAGAAGGCCTGAACCTCTGATATACGGGTAGGGATCTCTGGTCTTCATAGTCACACAGACTTCAAGCCGTTCCTTCCCTCAGCCTGAGCACTGAATATTGGGCTATGAAACAAGATATTTATTAATGAATTCATTATTAAAGGGTAAGTACACTTTTGAAAACATTGTTCTAACGCATGTAAAAATGTAAAAAAAAAAATCTTCGATAAATTCTCCTGATTTGTGTATATGGCTCCTATGCAGACCAATATATCTCCATGGTTACAGACTATAAACAAACCTTGTTGTAGTCTGATCCTATGGTCATGAGTTACTCCACACCAGCGGGATCATGCTGCAGGGTCAGAATACACAGGGTTTTGTTTGTAGTCTGTAACCATGGAGACACATAGGTCTGCAAGGGAGCTGTAGACACAAGTTGTAGGGTGTAATAACTTTCAGGAATTATTGAGTTTAGACATCTTTTAAATCACATATAAGGGCAATTTCTTTTAGTAATAGAAGGGCTAAAGGGAAACAGCCCTACCCCAATAAACCAATGTGGAGAGCTGCCCTACTTCTATGATAATAGCTCATGAAAATATGGTGCTGGCGTTCTATGGTAAGTGGGGCTCTGTGATAAGGATGAGCGCTGTGATAAGGATGAGCGCTGTGATAAGGGGAGCTGTGTGATAAGGAGGAGTTCTGTGATAAGGGGAGCTGTGTGATAAGGAGGAGTTCTGTGATAAGGAGGAGCTGTGTGATAAGGATGACGCTGTGATAAGGGGAGCTGTGTGATAAGGAGGAGTTCTGTGATAAGGGGAGCTGTGTGATAAGGAGGAGTTCTGTGATAAGGAGGAGCTGTGTGATAAGGAGCGTGTGATAAGGAGGAGTTCTGTGATAAGGGGGAGATGTGTGATAAGGGGAGCTGTGTGATAAGGAGGAGTTCTGTGATAAGGGGAGCTGTGTGATAAGGAGGAGTTCTGTGATAAGGGGGAGCTGTGTGATAAGGGGAGCTGTGTGATAAGGGGGAGCTGTGTGATAAGGAGGAGCTGTGTGATAAGGAGGAGTTCTGTGATAAGGAGGAGTTCTGTGATAAGGGGAGCTGTGTGATAAGGGGGAGGCTCGTGATAAGGGGAGCTGTGTGATAAGGAGGAGTTCTGTGATAAGGAGGAGCTGTGTGATAAGGAGGAGTCTGTGATAAGGAGGGAGCTGTGTGATAAGGGGGAGCTGTGTGATAAGGAGGAGCTCTGTGATAAGGAGGAGCTTGTGATAAGGAGGAGTTCTGTGATAAGGGGAGCTGTGTGATAAGGGGGAGCTGTGTGATAAGGAGGAGTTCTGTGATAAGGGGAGATTCTGTGATAAGGAGGAGCTGTGTGATAAGGAGGAGTTCTGTGATAAGGGGGAGCTGTGTGATAAGGGGAGCTGTGTGATAAGGGGGAGCTGTGTGATAAGGAGGAGCTCTGTGATAAGGAGAGTTCTGTGATAAGGGGAGCTGTGTGATAAGGGGAGCTGTGTGATAAGGGGGCTCTGTGATAAGCAGGAGCGCTGTATAAGGAGGAGCTGTGTGACAAGGGGAGCTGTGATAAGGAGGAGCTCTGTGATAAGGAGGAGTTCTGTGATAAGGGGGAGCTGTGTGATAAGGAGGAGCTGTGTGATAAGGGGGCTCTGTGATAAGGAGGAGCTCTGATAAGGAGGAGCGCTGTAATAAGGAGGAGCTGTGTGATAAGGACTGCAGCGACTGTGATAAGGGGGGCTTGTGATAAGGAGCGTTGATAAGGAGGAGCTGTGTGATAAGGGAAGCTGTGTGATAAGGGGGCTCTGTGATAACGAGGAGCTGGGTGATAAGGGGAGGCTGTGATAAGGAGCTGTGTGATAAAGGGGGCTCTAGGTAAGGGGGGGGGCTCTGTGATAAGGGGTCTCTGTGATAAAGGGGGGCTCTGTGATAAGGAGGAGCTCTGTGATAAGGGGGCGTTGTGATAAGGAGGAGCTGTGTGATCAGGGTGGCGCTGTGATAAGGGGGTGATAAGGGCTCTGTGATAAGGAGGAGCTCTGTGATAAGGGGCTTGAAGGAGGCTTGTGATGGAGTGTGTGATAAGGGGAGTCTTGTATAAGGGGAGCTCTGTGATAAGGAGGAGCTGTGTGATAAGGGGTCTATGGTACAGGGGCTGTGATAAGGAGGAGCTCTGTGATAAGGAGGAGCTGTGATAAGGGGGCTCTGTGATAAGGGGTAGGTGGGAGGCTCTGATAAGGAGGAGCTCTGTGATAAGGAGGAGCTGTGTGATAAGGAGGAGTTCTGTGATAAGGGGGAGCTGTGTGATAAGGGGGAGCTGTGTGATAAGGAGGAGCTCTGTGATAAGGAGGAGTTCTGTGATAAGGGGGAGCTGTGTGATAAGGGGGGCTCTGTGATAAGGAGGAGCTCTGATAAGGAGGAGCTGTGTGATAAGGAGGAGCGCTGTGATAAGGGGGGCTGTGTGATAAGGAGCTGTGTGATAAGGAGGAGCTGTGTGATAAGGGGAAGCTGTGTGATAAGGGGGGCTCTGTGATAAGGAGGAGCTGTGTGATAAGGGGGAGGCTCTGATAAGGAGGAGCTGTGTGATAAAGGGGGCTCTAAGGTAAGGGGGGCTCTGTGATAAGGGGGCTCTGTGATAAAGGGGGCTCTGTGATAAGGAGGAGCTCTGTGATAAGGGGGCGTTGTGATAAGGAGGAGCTGTGTGATAAGGGGAGGCTCTGTGATAAGGAGGAGCTGTGTGATAAGGGGGGTTCTATGGTAAGGGGCTCTGTGATAAGGAGCTGTGTGATAAGAAGGAGCTCTGTGATAAGGAGGAGCGCTGTGATGAGGAGCTGTGTGATAAGGGGGCTCTATGGTAAGGGGGGGCTTTGTGAAGGAGGAGCTCTGTGATAAGGAGGAGCTGTGTGATAAGGGGGCTCTATGGTAAGGGGGGCTCTGTGAAGGAGGAGCTCTGTGATAAGGAGGAGCTGTGTGATAAGGAGGAGTTCTGTGATAAGGGGAGCTGTGTGATAAGGGGGCTCTGTGATAAAGGGGGGCTCTGTGATAAAGGGGGCGTTGTGATAAGGAGGAGCTGTGTGATAAGGGGGAGGCTCTGTGATAAGGAGGAGCTGTGTGATAAGGGGGTTCTATGGTAAGGGGCTCTGTGATAAGGAGCTGTGTGATAAGAAGGAGCTCTGTGATAAGGAGGAGCGCTGTGATAAGGAGGAGCTGTGTGATAAGAAGGAGCTCTGTGATAAGGAGGAGCGCTGTGATAAGGAGGAGCTGTGTGATAAGAAGGAGCTCTGTGATAAGGAGGAGCGCTGTGATAAGGAGGAGCTGTGTGATAAGAAGGAGCTCTGTGATAAGGAGGAGCGCTGTGATAAGGAGGAGCTGTGTGATAAGGGGGGCTCTATGGTAAGGGGGGGCTCTGTGAAGGAGGAGCTCTGTGATAAGGAGGAGCTGTGTGATAAGGAGGAGCTTTATAATAAGGAGGAGTGCTGTGATAAGTAGGAGCGCTGTGATAAGGAGGGAACTGTGATAAGATAAGGAGGAGCTGTGTGATAGGGGTGCTCTGATAAAGAGAAGCTCTGTGATAAGGGGGGCTCTGTGATAAGGAAGAGCTTTATAATAAGGAGGAGCGCTGTGATAAGGAGGAGCTGTGTGATAAGATAAGGAGGAGCGGTGTGATAAGGGGGTTCTGATAAAGAGAAGCTCTGTGATAAGGGGGGCTCTGTGATAAGAGGGGGCTCTGTCATAAAGAAGGAGCTCTATAATTAAGAGGACCTGTATTGTAAGGGGAGCTCATTAATAAGGAGGTGCTCTATGCCTAGGGGCCACTGTATAACAAGGACTGTTTTTTTACAGGGGCCTTCTGATATCTGCGTTCTCCATTTTGTTTTCCGATTGTTTTGCTCCTTTACACTTGTCACATTTTTGCTGTTTCACTATTTTCTTGACCACTAGGTGGAGCCAGGCAGACACATCTCAGGACCTGACTACAAGCTGCGCTGCTGAGCGGGAGCAGAGGGTTAAACCCTGAGATTGCTGCGGATTATTTGGTAGACATGACTCCAGTTAATTATTTCTCTGACTACAAAACAGAAAATATTTCCTTTTAAAGCGAAGTGTGTGCGGATAATCCCACGTGAGGCGGCACAATGTAGATTTTAATACAGATACCGACAGATAATATTTGGATATCCAGAGACGCCCCATAGCCTGCGATCACACACGCTGCATTGCTTACTGATGTTTTGTTATCACTATTCTTTTTTCACCGCTGCACTGCAGCAAAGTCGCATTTAAAACCTGGATGAGTCCTGTGCTCATCCTGAGCCCCCCTGGTGCATGAATAAAATTCAAGAAGTTCAGTAGGGACTGACGATGTCACAGAGAAACGTAATATGAACAAACAAATGGTGCTGATTTGGATGCCTTTGGGTCCCTGTTAATAGCTGGAATTATCGCCGATATTCAGCCTATGGAAGAGGTCGAGAGAACTGATTGAATACATAAACTAAGAGGACGAAAAACTGATGTATTCCTGGATCGGTAATTCATATTGCCAACTTTTGAGAAGCTTTTTCAGGACTGTTTGGTATTTCAAATTTTTGGACATAAGCTATTCAGCCATTGATACGAAGCACACACCTTTTATCCCTATTTTTGACTCCTCACTTTTGCAGCCCATCCTTACCCCTGAATATAGTAATATTATACACTGGGCTGCCTGGAATAAAAAACTAGGCACACTGGACCCCAAAAGCCTGGGGTGTACATACAAAGCATGGGACACCATAGCAAAAGTCCTAACTGGATCCTCTGCTCCCCCAAATAATTGATAACAATACCCCTTTCACGGCTCCCATAGCGTATGATGACCCCAAAAATGCTTAAACAATAAATTTGCCAACAAAATTTGACCCCACAGTATCCCTCACACACATGACCCCATATTCCCCTACACCAGGGTTCCCCAACTCCAGTCCTCAAGGCCCACCAACAGGTCATGTTTTCAGGATTTCCTTTGTATTGCACAGGTGACACAATACACACCCCCACATCCCCTCCCTACATACAGTATGATGACCCCATAGTCCCCTACACAGTATTATACCCCCACATCCCCTCCCTACATACAGTATGATGACCCCATAGTCCCCTACACAGTATTATACCCCCACATCCCCTCCCTACATACAGTATGATGACCCCATAGTCCCCTACACAGTATTATACCCCCACATCCCCTCCCTACATACAGTATGATGACCCCATAGTCCCCTACACAGTATTATACCCCCACATCCCCTCCCTACATACAGTATGATGACCCCATAGTCCCCCACACAGTATTATACCCCCACATCCCTCCCTACATACAGTATGATGACCCCATAGTCCCCTACACAGTATTATACCCCCACATCCCCTCCCTACATACAGTATGATGACCCCATAGTCCCCTACACAGTATTATACCCCCACATCCCCTCCCTACATACAGTATGATGACCCCATAGTCCCCCACACAGTATTATACCCCCACATCCCCTCCCTACATACAGTATGATGACCCCATAGTCCCCTACACAGTATTATACCCCCACATCCCCTCCCTACATACAGTATGATGACCCCATAGTCCCCTACACAGTATTACACCCCCACATACAGTATGATGACCCCATAGTCCCCTACACAGTATTATACCCCCACATCCCCTCCCTACATACAGTATAATGACCCCATAGTCCCCTACACAGTATTATACCCCCACATACAGTATGATGACCCCATAGTCCCCTATACAGTATTATACCCCCACATCCCCTCCCTACATACAGTATGATGACCCCATAGTTGCCCACAACCAACCGAGAGTATGATGACTGCACTGCCCCCAACATGCAGTTTGATGCCCCCACACCAGACCCCCACCAACTCAATGTCCCCTTTGCAGCCTCCTGGCCCGCCATATTACTGGTGCGCCACAGCCTGAGCGAAATTAGCCACAATGAGCCCTCTGAAAAAGAGGTGAACCCCTATGTGCCCCTGAGTAGATGTCATACATGGCAGAACAGGGAAACTCTCAGAGACCCTGACTTTCTGGGAGGTTTTTTGGCAGCGCCCTGAAAATTTGCCAGTTCTTCAGGATTTAAGGAGCGCTCCTTTTTCTGGAATCTCCTGTATTTTCCAGTATGTTCTAAATATAATTTGGGAAACCAGCTCATCCTAAACTACAGTGAAGACAATGAGTTCCTATCACAAATTTAGGGGTGTAAATGTGGGGATGGGATCTGGAGGTCCCTCAGTCTCATTAAGAGGATGCGTCCTAGTTGGGGGTCCGGCTACATATTTTGCATTGTGGCCAAGGAGCTCTACGTTACTTACACCTTACATGTATCCGTAGAGCCCGAAGATTAACTTGACCCCCAAAGCAAAATCAGGAACCAGGGCCCCCACCTACCATGGGCCATTTATAACATTGATGTCTTCTCATGTGGCCACCTCCGAGCCCCTTATACAGCTCCTGACATGTAGGCATTGATGAGTGAACGTGATCGGATAAGGTGTTATCTGAGCATGCTCGGGTGCTGACAGCGTGTTTTCAGCATGCTCGAATAATATATTCGAGTCCCGCGGCTGCATGTCTCGCAGCGATTACACAGCCTAACATTGCCTAACAATCCCTGCAGGTGTTGCAGCTGTCAAACAGCCATGAAACATGCAGGCGCGGAGACTCGAACATATTATTCGAGCACGCCAAAGTCACTCGGTTAGCACCCGAGCATGCTCAGATAACACCCTATCCCAGCACGGTCACTCATCACTAGTAGTGGGAATATACGTATAAAAAGTTCTCGATCTGTGTCCAACTGTTTCTAGGAAAATGGAGAATAAACTGGTCTGAAGATTGATCAAGCCTGGATGAGGCAATATCTCCCCAAACAAAAGGCAGAGAACAGCGCGTCCTGGCCGGCGGACAATCGCTCTCTCATCGCTGGTTATTTCATGTCCATAGAGACATTGTGGCCTCTAATAAATAAGCGCAGGCAGCGGCGGTCACAGCGTGGAAGAGGGGAAACTGGAGAGACTGGTTGTGTAATACATAAATAGCCAGAAATGGAATAATAAAGCTGCCGTGTGCTCATACAGCGTCTCGTTCTGTCCAAAGTTATTGTTTGTGCTCCGGAGCTGCTCTTCATATTGTAAGTGCAGCAAACATGGAAGGCTAAATACAGATGTCATCGGTCACACACCTGCACCGAAGTGCAGAAATCACTCTCAGAACCTTTTACTGGTGAAACTTCTGCAAATCTTAAGGAGGCTGTCCACCACGTTCAAACCTTTTCTTAATGTGCACGGGGTGGGACAAAAAAATAATAAGGATACCCACTACAACGGTGAGGATACCCACTACAACGGTGCTGCATTAAAGATGCCGGGTATGATTGACAACTGATTGCCTGCAGTGGTCATGTGTCACTCACAACCAGGAGACCGGCAGCAGACACAGTCACAAATATGGAGGAGCAGTGCCGTCTAGAAACACGAGTATCCTTTTTTTTTTACCTTTCTCTCCACCCTGAGCATATTAAGAAAATTATCTGAAAGTTGTGGACACCCTCTTTATTGCTACACTTATCGACGAGGAAATAACCTGAGTTGTATGTGTACAGTATATATATATATATATATATATGTATACAGTAAGCTCCCCCTAGTGGTGACTAAAAGCAGACGGAATTTTATCATTTCTAGTCTGACAGAGGCCTGAAGATAAAGAAATTCTAGGAAAAATAAACAAGTCTCCAGGGTACGATATTAACGTCACCAGATGTACAACAAAGTCTCTTCTTCTAATAGTGAACATTCATTTTAAGATAAAAAACCTCCGAAAAATAGAAATGGGATCACTCATACTGTAGGACTTATTACCAATTGCAGTGATTACTTGCAAACACCAATAAGTCACTGAATTAAAGGGGTTGTCACATGTTCACATCTTCAGAGCGCCGCTCCTCTGCCTGTCGGCTGCCTTCTTGCCAGCGGATGGTAGCTGCCGGCCTGAACTGTGCTTTCTCCCAAGTAAAGCATGCAAGAAGTGTTCTGCCCAGCTCCAGAGCAGCGCTTCCAAGCTGTACAGCAAAGAGCTTGTAAGTGTGTCCTTCTTGCCTAGGACACTGGCCACCTCTGAGGTTGAGCAGCACAAAATGACACATCCGTTCATTCTTGAAAATGGAGAGGATTTTTAATAAAAAAATAAATTGCAAAGTTCCTTGTATTCCTTTGCAAGTTCACCCAGGTAATAATATGAGGCAACTAATTTCACTCTTTGTCCTTTGCTATTAAGGCATGCTGGGTGTTACAGTCCTTCAACTACCAAACAAACACCGGCTAGGTATCTTTACTCCTCAGACACATTATAGCCACACACGTGTTCTTTATATAGTCCAGTACACATTAGTAAGTCCAGGAATACTAGCGGGAAGCATGTCCCCCCATGTGGGGCAGCGCCTATAGGAACGGCTGATCCAGGGTCCGGGGGTCTGACACACATACACACACGTTTCTGCATTGGATCTTATTACAGTTACTGTTTCCTAATAGTTACTAATTGTGTGGGAACAGGATATTTGTAACCGCGCTGATACATTGTGACTCTCTGCAGAGCACAGTATTAATTTCTGTTTTCTAAAATCAGATTTCGGTTTGATCCTCTGCTGGACAGGGGTCCGGTGTTGTGTCAGATCGCCTTGTACTCTGGTGGTCCAGAACCAGCTTGATAGTTTTGTCTCCCTTTTACCGGGAACCACCTTGATATTTGAGAAGTATCCTATATTGCAACAGCCCTGATACTGAGGAGCAGCCGCCCAATTCCTCAGATCCTTCCCTAGACAGAGGCCTCGATTGCTTAATACCAGCCCGGGACGTATTAAGGTTCTTGCTAATGTTTCCTTTTACAGGCGCCGTTCAGGGGAAATGTTCTTGTTGAGAAGTCTGCGGCACTGACAAAGATAGCTATGTGGAGCACTTGACTCCCATAGACAATGAATGTGAAAGCGTGAACGGACGCTTCGCTCAACTCTAAATGCCGCAATTCTCTGAGTTATCATCAAGGGAATCTGTGTTCAGTATCCTGTCTGATTGATTTTATCTTCTGCCATCTAACTATGCAATTTTACACCATCCTTAGCTGGTTTCTAGCAGAGCTCAGTTCTCCTGCACTGCACACCTCCACAACTGAGCCTGTCATTACTAGGCCGCGCAGAGCTGAGCTGTGTTGGTTGTTTGACATGAAAGTGATGGTAAAGGAGTTGCCAACTACTTGAACAACCTCCTAAATGCCTGAGTGCTCTAAATCAGGGTTCCCCAACTCCAGTCCTCAAGGCCCACCAACAGGTCATGTTTTTAGGATTTCCTTTGTATTGCACAGGTGATGGAATTATCACCTGTGCAATACAAAGGAAATCCTGAAAACATGACCTGTTGGTGGGCCTTGAGGACTGGAGTTGGGGAACCTGCTCTAAGTAAAATAAAAATAACTTTATACTCGCCTCCGGCACCAGCAAATGCTGCTCTGTTGATGCTTATGGTGGAGGATTTTGTTCTGCGATATGCATCAGCAGAGCAGCATTTGCAGGTTCACATCATTGATCTGTCACCAGCAGGCAATCAGTGAAGCTCTGCACTGCTTGGTAATTACAAGCTCCGTTGTGGAGGAGTGCAGCAGAATTGACCTCTGCTAAAAACCAGCAATGATGTAAAATTACACTGCAGCTATATTGATATAGATGGCTGAAGATAACATGGGCCAGGCAGGGTAGTGTACAGTAGCAGACAGTGCAAAGGAGTAGAGATTGTAATATAAAGATAAAATACATTAAGTCAGAGGTTGACGCAGAGTAGAACTGTCCTGACGGGAAGTAACAGAGAGACTGCACTGTACACACACAGCAAAGAGCATTGGAGTACTGCAGGATGGTAACTGGAGGGGACGTGGAGCCTGGAGGGGCATCCTTTTGGGGGGTAGGGTGATACTGTATGTGCAAAATGGGACAGAAGTACAAATGAGTTATACAGGACAGATGATAGCTTGTTTTTATCAGGCCCCTTTAAGTCACAAATAGATGGCTTTCCTTAGGGAATGTATATTATTCCAGTGTACTGGCGTTGAGACATTACATGAACTCTGCCCGGCGAGGACTGAGCAGCACAACAATCAACAGCAAGTTTGTTTCTCAGAAATAAAGTCAGCAATTCTCAGCAAAAGAACAGGGCGATCGGCCAATCCCCGGGCTCCCAAGCTGCGCAAAAACACAAAGCAGCGGGAATAATTCCCAGTCACCCGGCACATTCTCCACAGCTGCTTACAGCATGTCCTGGCTCCCAGCATTAGTGGAGCTGGAGCGGCGGCTGTCGTATTGTGGGGACATTAGAAGAGCGGTGCTGCATACGATGCCACAATTATGTACGCGTCACAGAATGCAGCGTGTGCGGCACACGGGCAATCCCATGACATCCGTATTCCAGGGAGAATTGTAGATGGGTTATCGGAAGAAAGAACGACTGAGAAAACGGTTTAAAGGTTCTCCATTTTGTACAGTTTCTGATGCGTGCTTTAGGCTGTGTTCACATTGACATTTGGAGCTCCATCACTTCTGGCAGCCCTGTCAATAAGTCAATGGTGTCATCAAGTGCCATTCAATTCTGATGTATGATGAATCTGACAAAGTGTTGTGACGTTTGTTTTGAACGGAGCTCCAAACGATAATGTGAACATAGCCTAAAGCTGGTCATCACAGTAAAGGCACCTGTCAGGCAATGTAGGCTCCCAAACCGTGGACATCATGTATCGCTGCCTATACTTTAAAGATGTCGTCCAGCTCTTTCCAGCACCACTGCAGGCTTTTCCTTGCGTGTACATAGAGAGAGACATGTCAATCACCTGCGGCGGCGCTGGGAAGAGCCGGCCAGGAGTTGGCACCGGACAAGGCTGGTCTCCAGCTGAGGTCGGATTTTGAAGGTATATTTTTTGTGCCTGGCTTCAGTCGTTCAGCCACATGAATCACCTGCCAGGTTCCTTTTATTGTTGGCTAAAACAATCGGAATTAGGCAAATCTTACGGTGATGACGGATTGCAGCCTGAACTCTGAGCAGTCAGGTATATTCAGCCTTCACCCCCTACAGAAAAGAACAGGAGCTGGTATCGTGCGGCAGCGAATCTGCCATCAACTGCTGGAATCAGAGACTTGGGACCCCTCATAGTCAAAAACAGACCAGCTCCAGAAGTCAGACCACCGCACCTTCCATACTTCTGTGACCTCTGGTAGGAGGAGAAGGTTCACACCTTGAGTGTTCGCTGCAGATTTGTGTGCAGTAAATACATAACTCAGCTAAATGGAGGAGAGTCCAGCAGATCCCGTATACACCCTGCGAGGTATTTCTGCACAGGTGTATTTCTGAGGTTCGGATCTTCAAGCCCTGCAGCGTGCCAACTCTTTAGCCTTCCCACCCTTTACAATGGAAGAAGGGAAACCTGCAAAACAAAGTCCACAAAGTGCAGATATTAGTGCGGATGAACTGCGGGAAATTCTGCAAAAATATACGTGAACTTACCCTCAGTAATATATTGTGGGAATTTCACTCCTTTTTTTAATTAAGTTTTTAAAGTTGGGATCGGGGGGTCATAAAGCTTCTTGTTTTCTGTGTTTAGATCTGCTGGTTACATAAAATGTGGAGAATAGCAGTCTGGCCGTCAGTAAACAGTGGCGGAGCGGTGCAGCTCTGGATACATCAGATCATGGAGCCGGCACCACGAAGAGTTATTTCTGTTTGACGTCTCAGAGTAAAGCTCCCGGCACCATAAGGTAAAGACGTCTGCGGCTATGATTATACACAACGGAGACGTAGGGCCATTCACAGCCCCTATCCAAGAGTATGTCTCCCTAAAAGTCAACTTGTGTCATTTATCTCCCTCCGAGATATTGTCTATTGGGAAACAACTAATATGGCTGCCGTTACCGCTTCAGCTTGTGGCTCTCCCAGATTCCTGAATGCAGTGATACAGGATCGGGCATTTACCTTCCCAAGAGGCGAAAAATTAAAAAAATGTGGACGCACAAATAATCCCTCTTAGGCTATGTTCATACATTGCGTTTTTGCTGCATTTTTTTAATGCAAATTTTAAGTTCCTTTTCACATTACCAGCAAACGCTATGAGACGTCAGAAATCTCATGCACACATTGTTGTTGTTTTTTTCCTGACTGATTTGGAAAACTGCTGCGTTTTTGCAAACTGCAGCGTGTCACTTTTTCCAGCGTTTTTTCACCCATAGAAAGCAATAAGTGCAGTTATCGGGTTTTGCTGCGTTTTATGGTGCAAAAACCTTAAGGACGTTGCATCATGATTTCTGAAGTCATTACATTTTATCAGGATGCACAAGAGACAATAAAACCCGGCAAATACGCAGCAAAACCGGCTTTTTGTAAGCAGCTTCTTTTGGAGAGCAGTTTTTGACTACAGAAAAAATGCAGCAGAAATGCAACGTGTGAACATAGCCTTAGACACCAGGAATAATCATAGGTGACGTGATGGTCGCAGAAGTGGTATCACGCCCCGCTGTCAGATACCAGCGCCTCTTAGGGTATGTGCACACGATCAGGAATGGCTCAGTATAGGAAGGGGTTGGCCGGGTCACGTCTCTGCTGACTCCATTAGCGTCTGGCTAATTATTACTTTGTGCCCGGTAAATAACACTTTCTGTTTTATGATTCCTGGGCATCGCGCAAATCCTTAATCTTACTGGGTACTAAAAAGCTTTCATATAGATTTATTGGGGCTGCACGGCATGAGGCATCATAATAATATCTGGAAACTGGCCACACTCAAAAGTGACCGGAGTAGGACGGGCCGGCACCAGCAAATCCAGACAAGTGCCCGTGGGACTGCGCCCAGGAGGCTCAGTGGGCCGTGTGCTCAGTACATGTATGATGCGGTCTCAGGAGCCGAGCCCGCTCCATACACTCACTGACAGAAGTTATGTCGCTTATCCATGTTATGTAAATAAAAGCTTATAACCTGACGTTAAATTCATCCATTGGTTTTATAAATTATTCTTTTGAAAGCTGAAACCCTCCGAAAAGTGGTTTAGGTTAGGAAAATAAATTGGCATCAACGCTGAAATATTGATCATTTAATGGACACAGAATGGTCAGAATTTGGCAAAAGTTTTCTCACCTGGTCATATAATGCACCCAATCCTAGTTGACATCCTCACCAGTGCTCAGTAAATGATCGGTTAATTAGTGGGTGTGTATAAAAAGAAACCAGCACCCCAGACCTTCACTTGAACTGCAACTTGAGCTCTGACAACATGCCAAAAATCCACCCTGCGACCAAATCCTTGATTATCAAGAGGCTGAAGACCAGATCCACTGCAGAGGTGGCTGGCACCTTTGGTGTGTCTCAAAGTCAAGTACAAAGAATTAAAAAAAGATTTGAAGAGACTGGAGATGGGTTTGACAAGCCCAGGTCCGGCAGACCCTGCAAGACAACTGCTCAGGAGGAACGTTTGTTTGTTAGAAAATCCAAAGCAAGCCCCTCTTCCACTGCAGCAGAGCTCCAACAGGTCTGGTCACCTCAAGTCCCTTTGTCAACTAGGATTCTGTCTTGAAATGGCCTCCATGGTCGAATCAGTGCCCAGAAGCCAGCACTAAACAAAAGGCAAATAAAAAACCGTGGGCATTTGCAAAGTCCCACAGCCTGCTAAACAGATGGACGCTGGAAAAGTGGCAGAAGGTGGATTTCTCTGATGAATCTTCAGTAGAATTACACCAAAGCCGCCGTAAATACTGCAGGAGACCTACTGGAGCCCATATGGATCCAAAATACACCCAGAAAACAGTTAAATTTGGTGGTGGAAAGATCATGGTCTGGGATTACATTCAGTATGGGAGTGTGCGAAACATTTGCAAGGTGGAAGGCAATATCAATAGCCTAAAATATCAAGAAGTATTAGCTACCTCTTACATTCCAAATCATAAAAGGGGTCAAATTCTGCAGCAGGATGGTGCTCCATCTCATACATTCATCTCTACAACAAAGTTCCTCCAGGCAAAAAAGATCAAGGTGCTCAAGGACTGGCCAGCTCAGTCACCAGACATGAACATCATTGAGCATGTTTGGGGTAGGATGAAAGAGGAAGCTTGGAAGACAAAACCAAGGAATCTAGATTAACTCTGGGAGGCATGTAAGACTGCATTCTGTGCTATTCCTGATGACTTCATTAATAAATTGTATGAATCATTGTTGAACCGCATGGATGCAGTCCTTCAAGCTCATGGAAGTCACAGAAAATATTACATATGACTCTAATAGCACCACAACTTCATTCACCAATGTTATGCAACATATATTTGTATGTATTTGTTTGAACATCACATTACTTTCTGTGGGCGACAAAACTTTTGTCTTGCCAAAATTTGACCATTCTGTGTCCATTACATGATCAATATTTCAGCATTGATGGCAATTTATTTTCTTAACCTAAACCACATTTCGGAGGGTTTCAGCTTTCAAAAAAATAATTTATACAACCAATGGATGAATTTAATGTCAGGTTATACGCTTTTATTTACATAACATGGATAAGCGACATAACTTCTGTCAGGGAGTGTACATTGCAAGTGCAAGCTGTGTTGTACTGCCGGCGCTCAGGTCTAACTGCTGTGATTGGACCTAGGTCCGATTGCAGGGATTTGACTCCTTATTGACGCTGTCAATTTAAGATGCAACGATTGGAAATGAGGGTCAAAAGGCACGGTTATGTCAACCAAAGGCGCCCATATCTGGGTGAGCTTCATAAGAGAAGATGAGGAGGAAAAATCCAAAGCAAAGAGTGGCCCAATAGGACCTCCATGAATCTAGAGCCCAATCACAGTCCATCTTTGTTATGCACAATGGAAAAAATAAAAAAACTAATTGTTTATGACTGGTTGCAACTTCTAAGAGACAGATTTAATACCTGAGACCCAATATGGGAGATCTGATTATGTCGATAACATTAGGCCACTTCAAGGAGATAGAAGGAAGTTCTTGGCTCTGTAGAGGTGACTCTGGAGCGATTGCAGCCCCGTAATTGCCAGTCAGTTTATTCAGATCTACGACTAAGCATAACAAGTCCTTATATGTTTATGAAAGCAAAAAACACAATGACACAGCGCTGGTGAGTGTGCGGCCAAAAATGTTATTACTATTGTGACACAGTGTCAGGAAATGGCGTCACAACCCGCATAATGCGAAAACTAAAGGGGGACATGGTGAATCAAGACAGAATAAAGAAAAGGAGCAGTATTATAGCAGACATGTTTATAGGGGGCAGTACTATAGTAGTTATATTCTTGAACATAGGGGCAGTATTATAGTAGTTATATTCTTGTATATGGGAGCAGTATTATAGTAGTTATGTTCTTGTATATAGAGAGCAGTATTATAGTAGTTATATTCTTGTACATAGGGGCAGTATTATAGTAGTTATATTCTTGTATATAGGGAGCAGTATTATAGTAGTTATATTCTTGTACATGGGGCAGTATTATAGTAGTTATATTCTTGTACATAGGAGCAGTATTATAGTAGTTATATTCCTGTACATAGGAGCAGTATTATAGTAGTTATATTCTTGTACATAGGGGGCAGTATTATAGTAGTTATATTCTTGTATATGGGAGCAGTATTATAGTAGTTATGTTCTTGTATATAGAGAGCAGTATTATAGTAGTTATATTCTTGTACATAGGAGCAGTATTATAGTAGTTATATTCTTGTATATAGGGAGCAGTATTATAGTAGTTATATTCTTGTACATGGGGCAGTATTATAGTAGTTATATTCTTGTACATAGGAGCAGTATTATAGTAGTTATATTCCTGTACATAGGAGCAGTATTATAGTAGTTATATTCTTGTACATAGGAGCAGTATTATAGTAGTTATATTCTTGTACATGGGGCAGTATTATAGTAGTTATATTCTTGTATATAAGGAGCAGTATTATAGTAGTTATATTCTTGTACATAGGGGCAGTATTATAGTAGTTATATTCTTGTATATAGGGGCAGTATTATAGTAGTTATATTCTTGTACATAGGGGCAGTATGTGACATCATTTTAAGTGTGACATCTTTGAAGTGTTACATCAGAAATATATCCAGAATTAGTCCAGAAATCGGTCAGAAGGTAAGAATAATCCCTGTCTTCTAATTTTACTTGCCTTTCTTTTACCCTGTTCTTTAACCATGTTCACATTTGCCCTCACCGTTTTTGCTCCACTAATCTTCACTCTCCTTCGCTATCCCCAAACCCCTGCAAGCTCCAACCTATTAACTGTCTCCCCCTCTCTCCTACCCCCCCACATCGCCTCATCTGCAGACATGCTTCTTAACCTCAGACCTCTCCCACTAAAATATAACGTAAGCCGCTCACTCTCCTTCACCCATCTGCTTTCCCTTTCTCTGCTTCTTCTCACAGCTGGCGACATATCCCCCAATCCTGGCCCCCCCCTGCCTCATACATCCCACTAATCCTCACCCCTATACTTCTCACAGTAAGAGAAACTTCCGCAATCCCTCACACTTAAAACCTGTGCCACTAAACCCCTACCCCCCAGCTTTCTCTCTCTGGAGCACTCTGGAACGCCCGCTCCGTCTGCAACAAGCTCCACATGATCCACAATCTCTTTACCTCCCGCATCCTCTCCTTCCTGGCCCTCACTGAGACCTGGCTGACGCCCGCTGACACGGCCTCCCCTGCTGCACTGAGTTACGGCGGCCTCCACTTCACCCACACTCCTCGCTCTGGCAACAGACATGGTGGAGGCGTGGGTTTCCTTCTTTCTAATAACTGCTCTTTCAACCGTATCCAAACCCCATCCGACCTCATCCTCCCTTCCTTTGAGGTCCACTCGGTCCGTATCTACTCTCCCTCTAATCTCCAAATGGCCTTCATATACCGACCACCGGGCTCAGCCACTGCCTTCATTGACCAATGCTCCAGCTGGCTTCTTCACTTTCTCTCCGCTGACATCCCCACCATTATCATGGGTGACTTTAACATCCCTATTGACACCCGCCAGCCAGCAGCCTCCAAGCTCCTGTCACTTACTTCATCCTTTGGACTTACTCAGTGGTTGTTATGAACTGCTACAAGCACTAAGGAAAGGTGGGAATTCTGTCCCTACAATAAAACTGAGCTTGATCCCTACGATGTAACGGGGAACCTGATCCTGCGACCAGACCCGCTAAAGTCCTCAGCTAGTCTGAACGAAGACCTATAGTTGCGAGGGAGGAATCCCTACAAGATCTAGGGACTGGGAGAAAAGGTGGACACCTCCTAACAGAAATTGTAGCAGGGAAAATTAAACAGAAAACAAATTACTACGAGATCCTAAGATTAAGCAAAACTGACAGAGTAAGGCACCTAAGCACCCGGCTAGCTTAAGAGTAGATAATACAATGAAGTCCAGCAAAGCCAGAAGGGCGGAGCCAGACTAAATAGGGAAAAAAGGTCATGTGACCAGCAAACTGAAACAAAATCTAACAAGAGGGTTCTAACAGTACCCTCCCTTCTAAGAGGATCCTCCGGATTCCCTAGGACTTAGGCTTATCCGGAAACCTCTTGTGAAACGCTCTGACAAGTCTAGACGCAGAAACATCATCCGCCCTCACTCATGAGTTATACTCGGGTCCATAACCCTTCCAAGCGACGAGGTACTGCAAACCCCCTCTATACCGTCTAGAATTTAGGATGCGGGAAATCTCATATTGCCCGTCCTCCACCACCAGGGGAACAGTGGCCAAGACGTCTCCATCTGAGACCTCAGCTTTTTTCAAGAGAGAAACATGAAACACCGGATTAATCTTCCAGGAGGTGGGAAGCTCCAACTTAACAGCAGATTGGTTAATAACCTGAAGCACCTTAAAGGGCCCTACAAACTTGGGACCCAATTTCTTAGACGGAATCCTCAAGCGCAGATTCTTAGAGGACAACCAGACCATGTCACCAATAGCAAAGAAAACCTCTTGTCGTTTTCTATCAAAATACACTTTGGATCTTTTGTTAGCCTCCTGAAGATTACCACGCACATCAGTCCAAACTCTCTCCAACACACCAGAAAAATTCTCCTCTTCAGGTACAGCCGATCCCAACTTGGAAAATGACCCAAAAGACGGATGTCTCCCAGTACAACAAAAAAAAAGGCGAACAACCAGGAGAAGCGGATGTATGATTGTTAAGAGCAAACTCAGCAAGTGGCAGAAACTCAGACCACCCCTCTTGATTATCAGTCACAAAACAACGCAAGAACTGGTCAACATCCTGGTTTTTCCTTTCTGTCTGGCCATTAGACTCAGGATGATATCCGGATGAAAACGACAAATGAACTCCCAACCTGTCACAAAAGGCGCGCCAAAAACGAGCCACAAACTGAGGTCCCCTATCAGAAACAATGTCAGTAGGAACACCATGTAGTCTGACTATTTCCTTGACAAAGGCCTTAGCGAGAGTCTTAGCGCAGGGCAGTTTGATGAAAGGAACCAAGTGACACATCTTGCTAAAACGGTCCACGACCACCCAGATGACAGTGAAACCCTCAGAGAGGGGAAGGTCAGTAATAAAGTCCATAGCCAAATGTGTCCAAGGTGCACTAGGGACCTCCAGAGGCAAAGCAACCCTGCAGCAGGAGTATGAGAAGACTTAGATCTAGCACACACAGTGCATTGACGCACCCACTTAATGACTTCCTTCTGCCATCCAGGCCACCAAAAGCTGTGACCCACAAGTCTCTTGGTCTCAGAGATTTCAGGATGACCTGCCAACCGAGAGTCATGACATTCATCAAACAAATCTCTCCTCAGGGTACCAGGCACAAACAACCTCCCATGCGGCGTGTTAGATGGGGCATTCTCCTGTGCTTTAAGAATCTCATCTTCCAACACGGAGTCCAAAACCGCAATAACAACCCCCTCTTGCAAAATGTTTTCCTCCTCCTCCTCAGTACCCACCATAGGAGAAAAGCTGCGAGACAAAGCATCAGCTTTAACATTTTTAGAACCTGGGATGTAAGTAACGGTAAAATTAAAGCGTGAGAAAAACAGTGCCCACCTAGCCTGACGGGCATTCAAGCGTTTGGCAGCATCAAGGTAGATCAGATTCTTATGATCAGTGAAGACTTGAACGGGAAATTCCGCTCCCTCCAAAAAATGACGCCAGTGTTCAAATGCGAGTTTAATTACCAACAATTCCCGATTACCGATATCATAATTTAGTTCAGACTCAGAAAATTTCTTTGAAAAAAAAGCACAGGGATGTACTCCATCCGTCTTTTCCTGAGACAACACCGCGCCGACCCCCACAGAAGAAGCATCAACCTCAACCAAAAATGGTTTAGTCACATCAGGCTGCGTAAGGATGGGAGCAGAGCTGAACCTCTCCTTTAGCAACACAAAAGCCTCAATGGCCTCAGTAGTCCACTGAACCGCATCAGCACCTTTCCTGGTGAGATTGGTCAGAGGTTTGGCAATCACAGAATTTTTTTTTATGAATTTTCTATAATAATTGGCGAATCCCAAAAACCTCTGTATTGATTTCACACCAATAGGTCTAGGCCAATCCTGCACAGCTTGCACTTTCACCGGATCCATCTCAAAACCTTCACTGGAGACAAAGTAGCCCAAAAAACTAAGTCTCTGTACAGCGAACTCACATTTTTCTAGTTTGGCAAAAAGTGAATTATCACTCAGTAACTGTAATACTTCACGCACACTCCTCCAAAGAGACTCCAAATCCAGTGAATAAATCAAAATGTCATCCAAATACACAACCACACTTCTGCCGATCAAAGGTCTAAGGATGTCATTAATAAGATTCTGAAAAAATGCCGGAGCACTGGAAAGCCCAAAAGGCATGACCAGATTCTCAAAATGACCCAGTGGAGTGTTAAACGCAGTCTTCCATTCATCCCCCTCCTTCATGCGCAACAAATTGTATGCCCCTCAAAGATCAATTTTCGAGAACCACTTGGCCCCCACTAACTGATTAAACAAATCAGGAATCAAGGGCAGTGGGTAAGGATTGCGTACAGTAATCTTATTAATCTCACGAAAGTCTAGACAAGGCCGTAAACCGCCGTCCTTTTTTTTTAACAAAAAAAAATCCAACCGCCACAGGAGATTTGGAAGGCCTAATGTGACCGGCAGCCAAGCTTGTCTGTATGTATTCCTCCAAAGCCTTTCTCTCAGGAATAGTCAAATTAAATAGACGACTTTTAGGAAGAGTCGCTCCAGGGACAAATTCAATTGCACAATCATAATCTCTATGAGGGGGCAATACCTGCGATTCCTTATCAGAAAAAACTTTCCAAAAATCCTGAATAGGTACAGGTAACTCCCCCTTAACTACAGCAGCAATACGCCCGTTACAACACTTGTCATAACACTTAGGACTCCAGGACTTAATTTCATTGGTAGACCAATCCAGTACCGGATTGTGCAATTTTAACCAGGGTAACCCCAAAATCACCGGTGAGGGCAAATTATTCAAAACTACCAAATCCAAATTTTCTTGATGAACACCATTAATAGTAAGAGGAAATTCACAGATATGGTGAGTAACATTTTTCAAGGGAGAGCCATCCACAGACACCACATTAATAGGGGAAGACAGAAGTTTGGGTTTTAATTTTAGTTTTTCCAAAAATTTCCCATCAATCACATTGAGAGTTGAACCACAATCCACAAATACCCGAAACTCCATTAATTCCTCCTCACCAGCAGTGGTAGCAGAAAGAAAGACACCTTTATTGTTTAAACAAGCTATGCGGGCGACACTGACCTCATTTTTTTTTTTCTCTTTATTCATTCGAAGCGCACAGTTCTTAATGAAATGCTCAGATTTACCACAGTAGTAACACAAACCTTGAGCAAATCTGCGTTCTTTTTCCCGAGAGTGAGGTGCCATTGCTCCAATTTCCATTGGCTCTGCAATGTCAGTACATTCCTTCTCCAAACTTGGAGCTGACAAGGCAGACTTACTCTCATTAACCCTTGCACGCAGTCTCCTATCCACCCGTATGGCCAATTGCATAGCCTCTTGCAAGTTACCAGGTATAGGATAAGCAATCAGCAAATCTTTAACCCTTTCACTTAATCCTGCAAGAAATAAACTTTTCAAAGCTGAATCGTTCCAGCCCACCTGGGTGGACCACCTACGGAAGTGAGTACAATATTTTTCCACATTACCCGATCCCTGTCTCAAACGTCTCAATTCTGTCTCAGCTGATGAAACACGATCCGGATCGTCATACAACAACCCCAAAGCAGAAAAAAAAACATCCACTGATCCAAAGCATGGATCACTAGGCTGCAGAGAAAAGGCCCAGTCCTGAGGTTCTTTGCGCAAAAGTGACATTATAAACCCTATGCGCTGTGATTCATCACCAGAGGATCTGGGTCTCAAACGAAAATACAACAAGCAAGCATTTTTAAAAGAAAAAAAATCTTGTTGTTCACTAAAAAATAAATCAGGCAAACGTACCTTTGGCTCCACGAAATGTGCTCCAGAACAACTACTCACGTGTTGCCGGATTTCAGCCACCTCCAGAGAGAGACCCTGCAGGCGTTCAGCCAAATCCCGAACCGACACCATGATGAAAACAGAAAATCTTTCCTTAGAGATTTTTTTTTTTTTTTCTTGTCTGGACTTACTGTTATGAACTGCTACAAGCACTAAGGAAAGATGGAACTCTGTCCCTACAATAAAACTGAGCTTGATCCCTACGATGTAACGGGGAACCTGATCCTGCGACCAGACCCGCTAAAGTCCTCAGCTAGTCTGAACGAAGACCTATAGTTGCGAGGGAGGAATCCCTACAAGATCTAGGGACTGGGAGAAAAGGTGGACACCTCCTAACAGAAATTGTAGCAGGGAAAATTAAACAGAAAACAAATTACTACGAGATCCTAAGATTAAGCAAAACTGACAGAGTAAGGCACCTAAGCACCCGGCTAGCTTAAGAGTAGATAATACAATGAAGTCCAGCAAAGCCAGAAGGGCGGAGCCAGACTAAATAGGGAAAAAAGGTCATGTGACCAGCAAACTGAAACAAAATCTAACAAGAGGGTTCTAACAGTGGTCCTCCACAGCCACCCACACAGACGGACATACATTAGACCTCATCTTCACCCGCCTCTGTTCCCTATCTAATCTCACAATCTCTCCCCTCCCCCTATCTGACCACCACCTACTCACCTTCTCATCCCTGTCCTCTTCACCTGCCCCCTATGTCCAGCCACTGGCACATCCTCGCAGAAACCTTGCACACCTAGACATTCACAGACTCTCAGACTCTCTCCTACCTCTGTCCTCCATATCTTCACTCCACGACACAGACAGCGCCACCACTTTCTATAACACCACCCTCACATCTGCCATAGACTCAGTCGCCCCTCTCACGCACGGCAAAGTGCGACGAATCAATAGCCAACCCTGGCACAACAATCTCACCAAAAAACTTCGACAATCATCCAGGGTCGCGGAGCGGCATTGGAAAAAAACACGCCTGCCAGACGACTTCACTGCCTTCAAACAAGCTACACTTGCCTTCAAAATAGCCCTCACCTCTGCTAAACAGACCTATTTTGCAAACCTTGTATCTTCATTATCCTACAACCCAAAACAACTGTTCAGCACATTCAACTCTCTCCTCCGCCCACCACTGCCACCTCCAACTCCCCTCATCTCTGCCGAGGACTTTGCCACCTACTTCAAAAATAAGATCGACCAGCAAACCTTTACTGTTCCACCACCCCAACCACTACATATATCAGACTTCTGCCCTTCCCTACTAACCTCCCTCTCCAACATCACTGAAGGAGAGCTTACTCATCTCCTTTTCAAATCTCACCTCACCACCTGTGCACTTGACCCCATCCCTTCCCACCTGCTCCCCAACCTCACTAACACGCTCACCCCAGCCCTAACCCATCTCTTCAACCTATCGCTATCTTCTGGTACCTTTCCCTCTGCCTTCAAACATGCCACCATCACACCCATCCTCAAAAAAACAAACCTTGACCCAACTGCTATGCCCAGCTATCGCCCAATATCATTGCTCCCGTTTGCTTCCAAACTTCTTGAGCAGCATGTCCACGCTCAACTTTCCTCCCACCGCTCATCTAACTCTCTCCTTGACAACCTCCAATCTGGCTTCCGCCCCCACCACTCCACTGAAACTGCCCTGACCAAAATTACTAATGACTTACTCACAGCTAAAGCTAACAGACAGTTCTCCATCCTCCTCCTCCTTGACCTGTCCTCTGCCTTTGACACAGTCGACCACTGCCTACTGCTACAGATTCTTTCTTCCCTTGGCATCAAAGACCTTGCCCTGTCCTGGATTGCCTCTTACCTTTCCGACCGCACATTTAGTGTCTCCCACTCCCACACTACCTCCTCATCCCGCCCTCTCTCTGTTGGAGTCCCTCAAGGCTCTGTCCTGGGGCCCCTACTTTTTTCCATCTATACCCTTGGCCTAGGACAACTCATAAAGTCCCATGGCTTCCAGTACCACCTGTATGCGGACGACACTCAGATCTACCTCTCTGGCCCAGATGTCACCTCTCTGCTGTCCAGAATCCCGGAGTGTCTATCAGCCATATCCTCCTTCACCTCTCGCTTCCTAAAACTCAATGTTGACAAAACCAAACTCATCATCTTTCCTCCATCTCATGTATCTTCCCTACCCGATCTATCTATTATGGTAAATGGCATCACGATCTCTCCTGCACCTGAAATCCGCTGCCTCGGAGTAACTCTCGACTCTGCCCTGTCCTTCAAACCACACATCCAAACTCTTTCCACCTCCTGTCACTTCCAACTTAAAAACATTTCCAGAATCCGTCCCTTCCTCAGCCCTCAATCTACTAAAACTCTTGTGCATGCCCTCATCATCTCCCGCCTCGATTACTGCAACATCCTCCTCTGTGGCCTCCCCGTCAACTCTCTTGCACCTCTCCAGTCTGTCCTCAACTCTGCTGCCCGACTAATCCTCCTCTCCCCTCGCTACTCCCCTGCTTCTCCCCTCTGCAAATCCCTCCACTGGCTCCCAATTCCCCAACGAATCCAGTTCAAACTACTAACACTGACTTACAAAGCCGTCTACAACCTGTCCCCTCCTATATCTCTGAACTAATCTCCCAATATCTTCCTTCACGTAATCTTCGATCCTCCCAAGACCTCCTACTATCCTCCACACTTATTCGTTCCTCACACAACCGCCTCCAAGATTTCTCCCGAATATCCCCCATCCTCTGGAACTCCACGCCTCAACATGTACGATTATCCACCACCCTTGGATCCCTCAAACGGAACCTGAAAACCCAACTCTTCAGGAAAGCCTACAGCCTGCAATAACCATTCCGCCTCGCCGCCACAACCCGAGCTTTCGCCTCGCTGCCACCTCGCCGCCACCACCCGAGCTGCCGCCTCGCTGCCACCACCAGAGCTGCCGCCTCGCCGCCACCACTACCAGAGCTGCCGCCTCGCCACCACCAGAGCTGCCGCCTCGCCACCACCAGAGCTGACGCACCCCCGACCTTCTGTTTCTTCCCCATTATCCCGTAGAATGTAAGTCCGCAAGGACAGGGTCCTCTCCCCTCTGTACCAGTCTGTCATTGTAAATTTGTTTACTGTAAACGATATCTATAACTTTGTATGTAACCCCTTCTCATGTACAGCACCATGGAATTAATGGCGCTATATAAATAAATAATAATAATAATAATAAAAATATTATAGTAGTTATATTCTTGTACATAGGAGCAGTATTATAGTAGTTATATTCTTGTACATAGGAGCAGTATTATAGTAGTTATATTCTTGTATATAGGGGCAGTATTATAGTAGCTATATTCTCGTACATAGGGGCAGTATTATAGTAGTTATATTCTTGTACATAGGAGCAGTATTATAGTAGTTATATTCTTGTATATAGGGGCAGTATTATAGTAGTTATATTCTTGTACATAGGGAGCAGTATTATAGTAGTTATATTCTTGTACATAGGGGCAGTATTATAGTAGTTATATTCTTGTACATAGGAACAGTATTATAGTAGTTATATTCTTGTATATAGGGAGCAGTATTATAGTAGTTATATTCTTGTATATAGGGGCAGTATTATAGTAGTTATATTCTTGTACATAGGGGCAGTATTATAGTAGTTATATTCTTGTACATAGGGGCAATTTTTATTGTAAAAACCAAACAAATACAAATATACTGACATTCCTCCAGTAATACAAAACTAAATTCACTTGGATTGTACATACATTCATTACATATCCGGATTATACATATAAAATTATCTTAAAGAGTCCATACACCTGGTTGAAAAAAACAAAAACAAAAAAAAAAAAACATCATATTTCAACCCAGTGACACATCCTTCCATAACTTAACATTTCCTAATTTTCCTAATGATTTTATCTATCTGGGGTCGGACATTATGTAGTTGACAGCGTCACAGATCTGAGTCGGAGTTATTCTGGTCACCGCCGGTCTCCATTTCAGACTCTACCCGAGTGCAACTTTTTTTGTATATTGTCTATGGAGGTAGCTGCTCCTGGTTTGCACCTAATTCACACTGGTTTGGATGTGCCAGTCAGTTTTCTTTTACTTCTATGTTAGCTTACTGACCGAGCACTCCGCCCATCACCATGTGGTGATTTTAATTATAGCAGGTTCCTGCTCACCCAGAAAAGGCAAGCTTTACTGACACAGGTGTCCACATTCACCCAGGAATTCAGATATCAGCCTAATAGAGGTATGTTCACATAGACAGGGACCCATACGTTCTGAGACCACCTTGACATTGGTGTATGGGCAGGCATTATTTGGCCAAATTTTGTGCAAAGCGTCTCATTCATTTTTTTCTAATATTCAAAAGCCATATTGCTATTCATGTTTCATATTTCACATTGACTTGCTTTGGCACGTTAGAGTGCAACCTTTTTTTGTATATTGTCTATGGAGGTAGCTGCTCCTGGTTTGCACCTAATTCACACTGGTTTGGATGTGCCAGTCAGTTTTCTTTTACTCCTGCATGACAGTGAGGTATTCGTGATACCTTCCAACTTATTTACCCTACCAAAAATAAAAAACCCCCTCTTCTTTTTAAACCAACTTATCCACATTCTCTCCCTCCAACGCCGAATAAACCACTCCATTCCAATTTTTTGGATAAATTGGCCACAGCAGCCTTTTATTAACAGTTTAACAATAAATTAACATTTTAAACATTTTCCAAGGAGGGGGTGGTCCTCGAAGCCCTCAAAATTTATCAAATCACCTTTTTCCACTCTGATCCTATGCGAAGTCTTGCCTCCAGCCGCTAAACACCAGCTCGAAGACATAATATCCGACTCGCATGGCCAGTATCCACCACAAACCACAAGTTCCACTCCAAATACCAACACTCCACGTACCCTTCATCTCCGACCATTTAATCCACCTAAGGGGGAGTCCAGGAGCTGTTAAGATCCCCCCCCCCTCCGATCCACCATTTTATTATCACCAACTTCGAGGACCTTTCCCCCCCCATGCCATGCTGCCGCGACAAAACAAAACAATAATAGTCAAACAAATGTAAATGCATAACATTGCAATTCTTAACTATTAAGACCCTATCACCATTTAAATAAGGGACGGGTGGGTGGGAGCTTAAATATATCTGACTGGGGCACCTAAAATGGTTGCCCCCTCATCGTTACCTCAGGCCTTTATACCCCCTCATAGCCTTGCTCCTCCTCCCCCCCACTCCTCATTTGCCCCGAGCAACCAATAATCTGACCCCAAACCCACTGAATAATTTAACCCCTTATGATCCCCATCCCTACTAACTCACGGTCCTCTCAACCCCTGTCATGGTGGCCTCCCTTTTAATGACCTAGGTCATAGTCCGGCCCTGCTTGACAGTGAGGTATTCGTGATACCTTCCAACTTATTTACCCTACCAAAAATAAAAAACCCCCTCTTCTTTTTAAACCAACTTATCCACATTCTCTCCCTCCAACGCCGAATAAACCACTCCATTCCAATTTTTTGGATAAATTGGCCACAGCAGCCTTTTATTAACAGTTTAACAATAAATTAACATTTTAAACATTTTCCAAGGAGGGGGTGGTCCTCGAAGCCCTCAAAATTTATCAAATCACCTTTTTCCACTCTGATCCTATGCGAAGTCTTGCCTCCAGCCGCTAAACACCAGCTCGAAGACATAATATCCGACTCGCATGGCCAGTATCCACCACAAACCACAAGTTCCACTCCAAATACCAACACTCCACGTACCCTTCATCTCCGACCATTTAATCCACCTAAGGGGGAGTCCAGGAGCTGTTAAGATCCCCCCCCCCTCCGATCCACCATTTTATTATCACCAACTTCGAGGACCTTTCCCCCCCCATGCCACCAACATAAATGTTCTAAACCCTTAAACATTTATGTCCCTCCATACCTTCAAGCCCTTCTCGATGCCCTCCTGAATAGCCAAACACCACATGTCTAATCCAATAGCGTTTAGATGAACCCCATCCTTCCTCCAAAATTCACCTTCCCCTGACTCCAAGTCCCAGTGTCTCACCACAATCGCCCCATTCCTTACCATAAAACGAGAAATTGCTCTATTTAATTTAATCCGAGCCTTGTTAATACCTTTCACCGATCTCGCCCCTCGCCATACCTTTCTGGGAATAATATCCGACCATACCAACAATAATTTCGGAAACATGGCCCATAATCGTAACGCGTCAAATTTAATATCCCTAATCAAAGCTCTACAAGGGCGTTTACCCAAGTCATTCCCTCCCAAGTGAATAACTAAAATCTCTGGAGCTCTATCTAACCTAACGAATTTATTAAACTCGGGCCAGAAACTATTCCATGACATTCCCCGTTTACCGATCCAGTGAAGCACAGATGTATTTCTTGAAATACCCAATTGCCGCCCGTCTGGACGAATCGCTGCCCTAAGCGCTGCCCAGAAGACAAACGAGTGCCCCATTATCCATGTAAGAAGAGTCTTTGGTTCTGGAAAGAAAAACAAACATAAGAAAAAACCACAAAGTCAAAACAAAAATCATCTACTAAATCCTAAACAAACTTATAACAAAGACGGGCGTACATACGATCGAAACCTTGTCGACTCCCAACGCCCAATCCTCTTTACTAAATCATCTCCCATACCACTTCTAGCAGCCTCCGTGGCTGCACCAATTCGAAAAGAATGTCCACTATAATTATTAGACACTATGCCCGCTTTACCCAGACACCGTTTAAAAACTGACATAAACTGAAAGTGCGATAAAAATGACCCATCCTCATGTCTTAACAAAGGGTCAACTTCAGGCCCCCCGAGTTCCATGAACTTCTTTACGCAATAAACAGGGCATACAGGCGAGCCGTTTACTTCGAATAGCACCACCGAGCAGCCCTTCCCTTCCACGTCTGTTTTTGATGACTGGATAAATAACTCTAACCTATCTTCAAATAATAACACATCTCGTCTCAAGAGACCCCCTTTTTTATACCTCGCAGGGCTTACTAATTCCCCAAGCCTAAAAGCCCCGAAGAATGCCAGTGAAAAAGCCGCCCTAAAAAGTATTAACTCCCATCGAGAAGAACAGACTCCCCTTAGTTCACTTCCTAGTACTAATAGCACGTCATAAGATACTGGCCGTCTCCCATCTAAGACCTTCCAACCTTTTTTCCACCCTTTCACTGCTTGTTGAATCAAAAATGATTTGGTCACATCCTGCCTACCCCTGAATTTAAGACCAAACGATATCCCTGACAAAAACTTATTGAGCTTCGGAACCGACCATCCTGCTTCCCAATGATGACCCAAAAACAGCAATAAACTAATCTCATCCCTAATTCCTTGTCCAATGTTGAAGCCCAATCTAACCACAACTCCCATGCCCTAGTATAACTTTTCCATGTGCCTGAAGCCAATGACCTATTTAACAAGCTCCTCACTGCCCCCCTGGCAAGGTCCATAGATTCATTGGGAATACCATCCGACCAGATTCCGCTTGAAACGACATTTCCCGTACTCGCTCCAGCTGTAAACACAAAAGAACGTCCATGTTAGTTTCAATGACTGACTTCCTCAATGACGCCGTGACCCAAACATTCAAACTCAAACCCAGCCATACCAAGTGCTGAATTACCCTTAAAACCAACTGATCCGGAGACGATAAAGAATTGATAGCTTTCACCGATCCTTCAAACTGACAATCAAAACAAATCTTTTTATCCCGTACAACTTCTGGCCATAAAGACAATGCCACAACAATCTGAAAAACTTCACGCAGCACCTGATTAGCCGCCCAGCTTCTCTCCTTCCAAAACTGGGGCCAATATTCCACTAACCAGCAACCTTGGAAAAACAGACCAAAACCCTCAACACCTGCTGCGTCTATCAAAATGCCCAAAACTTCTGCTGCCACGACCGGCGCAATCCACAGCGACCTACCATTGTACGTTTCCAAGAAAAGTGCCCATGTTTTAAGATCCTCCTTCAATCCCTTCTTAAGTCTGATAAAATGAGTAGGGGCCTTCACCCCTACCGTCGCCAAGGACAAGCGACGACAAAAAGCTCTACCCATCGGAATTATGCGACAAGCAAAGTTTAATTTTCCTAGCAAAGACTGCACCTCTTTCAATGTCATTTTCTTAGAAACTAAAGCTCGGTTCACCTCCGTTCTCAAATCCACTACCTTTTCAATGGGCAACCTGCACTCCATCGCCAATGAATCAATTTCAATGCCCAGAAAGCTCAAACAGGTGACCGGACCCACCGTTTTTTCCGCCGCCAATGGCACCCCAAATGAACGGGCAATCTGCTCCATTGAGTGTAACAATACCGAACAATCCACTGAATGTGACGTCCCAACGAACAAAAAATCGTCTAGGTAATGAATGCAAGAACTCAAACCAGATACCTGCTTAACCGTCCATTCTAAAAACGTGCTAAAATTTTCAAAATAAGCGCACGATAATGAACAGCCCATAGGTAGACAACGGTCAATGAAAAAACCCCCTTCCCAAAAACATCCCAACAAATGCATGCTGTTAGGGTGAACAGGTAAAAGCCGAAAGGCCGCTTCTATGTCTGTTTTTGCTAACAACGCACCTTTTCCACATTCACGAACCAATACCATAGCCGAATCAAACGATGCATACAAAACTGAACAAACCTGGGGATCTATACCGTCGTTCACCGACGAACCCTTTGGAAATGATAAATGATGAATCAGCCTAAATTTGTTAGGCTCCTTCTTAGGTACAACCCCCAATGGGGAAACCCTCAAATTAGTAATGGGAGGAACATCAAATGGACCTGCCATCCTACCTAACGATACTTCCTTAGCCAATTTCTCAGAAACAATTTGAGGGAATTCCCGCGCTGATTTCAAATTTTTGGTTGATAGCCTAACTGCGACATCTAAAAACGGTATTTTAAACCCATTTTTGAAACCCTCCCAAAGCAAAACTGCCGCTTCCCTATTCGGGTATTTATTTAGAAATGGTTCCATCTTTTCCAGGCGTACCGGAGTCACCCCTTTTTCCAGTGGAGTCCAAAACTCTTTGGCTCCCTCCCCTAAAACATCTTGCCGAACCGTGATTTCCCCCACAGGATGCACATTCATGTTTAAATTTACATTTTGACCCAAACTTACAGACTCCTTCATTGAAAGCGAAACACAGCCCTTTCTGCATTGCCACCGAGTGCCCTGACTGATTCTGGCCCCCGGTGCCCCCCTTGAAACGATTGACTCCCTAAAAATGTTCTACTTGGCGCCGTTAACCTCATCCATAAAGCTATGTCTTTATGATCCCACCTTACACCAGGCCGTGCAGCTTTACGCTGCCGGAATTGCTCATCATATCTCAGCCAACCCTGACCTCCATAAACTCTGTACGCCTCACCAATCGTATCCATATAACAAAAAAGCGCCGAACAATTTTCGGGTGCTTTTTCCCCAATGATGCATGCTAAAATTGCGAACGCCTGTAGCCAAATGTTAAATGTCCGCGGAATTAGCCGATATCTTCTCTTATCCTCATCCTCTTTTCTAGTCTCATCCCTTCTTACCCTGTCCAAATTGAAACGTTCAAGGGGAGAAGGGAGAATATATCAATATATTCACCCCTCCATATCTTCTCTTTCACTTCTTGTTTCAAATGCATCCCTAAAGGCCCTTCAAAACAAACATACACTTCACCTTTCGCCGAATCGACTAAATGTGGTGACTCTTCTCCCATATCCCCAGATTGACCAAGCTGTTCCGTCAATTCATCACTGCGAGCAGCCGAGGCCATTGCCGTTGATATAGACCCCACACCTTGGCCGCCAGCTGCTCCGACACGCTCCCTACCACCACTCCCTATATTGCCTAACCCTGTATTGCCTAACCAAGCTTGTAATGGTGAAGCCCCCCCGGGAGTCATTCTAGATTCCCACATCTTCCACAATTCATTCAAACCTTGCAATAATACACCCATACCAGCACCAGTGCCCCCTGCAGTCACACCCCCGCTCAAACCTAAATCAAACCCAGGCACCGGTTGTTCGGAAGTCGCCACCCCCCCCTCACCTGACTGCCTGGGCGCTGTGTACCCAGCAGCCGTGCATCCAGAATCCCGACGTAGCAGGTCCTCATCCGAAACGACGATAGCCTGTGATGATGCTGATGATGCTGATGTCGGAACGTGTAGCCGAACCATACTGTTCGCCACGTTGCTCATAGCTCTTGTGTCGTCCTGATGCATGTATGACGCTACGCCCGTGCTTTGACCAAATACATGCTGATCATTAATCCTGGGACTAACCCCTAACCCCTGTGGCCCCCCACCCCTTGCCACAGTAAAAGGCATTGCTGGTATCATGTCAGCTGTTCCCCCACCCCCCAGACAGCTGTACCCAATGTCATGTCTGTGCTGTTAGTATCAGCGGCAGCAGCCGGTGTTAGCACAAGGCTCGACAGCCTGTACTCACCAGCTGCTCCGCGTCCCATCCGCTGCTGTGCCGCACCGCTCCTGCGTCCTCCACTCGCACCGTCATACGACTGCTCCTGCGTTCCCTCCTGCGATCTGTCAATGGCCGGGTTTGAATTTCCCGCTGCCGAGGGGGCGGGGCCATCGTGCCGCGTCGTCTGAGGCTGCGACCGGCGTGTAGGCCCCAGAGCGACGCTGATCCTCCTCTGCTGCTCCACCGATGCTCCCTGCCGAGCCCCCACCGCACTGTGGCTCGTCTCCACGCTCTCCCCTGCTGCCGCCGTTGAGGAGGAGGCCGACACCTCCTCCTGATGCAGGTCCCGCCGCATGACAGGATTCCTCCCGGCTCTAGAGCGGGGCGCCCTCGGCCTATTGCCCGCGCCCCGAGCCGGAGGTTCCCCGGAGGGGCTCCTTACCCGGCGCCGGACCCGGGGGGTAACTTCGGGGCTGAGGCGCTCAGGAGGCCTGGTTCTCCTAGGCCGGCGCCCCGACGCGACGACATGCTGAGTTCCCCCGTCTTTAAGCAGGCCGTCGATGGAAGCCTGCAGCCAGTCGGGTCCCCTTAGAGCTGCAGCATCCCGCAGTTGCTGAAGGATGGAATCAACATCCATCATAAGGTAAGTACTGCTACACCCTACACAGCTTAAATATATCTGACTGGGGCACCTAAAATGGTTGCCCCCTCATCGTTACCTCAGGCCTTTATACCCCCTCATAGCCTTGCTCCTCCTCCCCCCCACTCCTCATTTGCCCCGAGCAACCAATAATCTGACCCCAAACCCACTGAATAATTTAACCCCTTATGATCCCCATCCCTACTAACTCACGGTCCTCTCAACCCCTGTCATGGTGGCCTCCCTTTTAATGACCTAGGTCATAGTCCGGCCCTGCTGGAAGATGACATCTGTGTCCAGATATGTGAGATGTTCATATACCGCTTGTCTCGTCCTCCTCGCCTTAATACTATTGACATTACTGGAGGTCAGTGTTAATGAGAACCCCGCCATCACAACACAATATAGAAGGAGCAGAGAAACAGCCATCATCATGAGTCAGAGATGTTCTGTCCACCACTGGTGTCCATGTCAGATTCTACCTGAGGTTCTACAGATAAGGGCTTCCGCTTTGGCGGGGGATGGTCTTCTATGTCCCTGTCATCCTCAACATCAATTTTCCTCAACTCTTTCTCATAGTCATCATCGTTGGACTCAGATAAAGCTCCATACTTGTTGGACACGATCATCACACCTGCAGGATTTGGAGCCTTCTTACTCGCACTCTGACCGGTGTCATATTTTGCCTCAGGTTTACGGGAGGACGTGTTCTTTTTCTTTCTTTTGTTATGATTAACACTCCAGTCATCAGATACAGACAGTGATGCTGAAGGGAGGGCTACCTGAGGCTGCTGGGCCTGAGGGACGACCTCCATGTTCCCCTCTGCACCCTCCTGCTCTGGTGTTACATGAGTGGACTCCTGGTGGGCACCTGTACTGGTCAGCATCTCTCCTGACATTGAATCCTCCTCCCCATGCGCCCCTATCACCACATCCTCATCCTCCTGAGCCTCTGCCCCTGCCATCACATCCTCATCAGGGAAGACTCTGCAGATGTTGTGCCAGGCGTCTGGACAGTCCCTGTGAGCGTGGCCCATCTGACCACAGAGGTTGCACCTCACGTCTCGGCAGTCTGCAGCAACATGGCCGATTGCCCCACACAGACTGCACTTCACCACAGTACAAGTGATAGCCAGATGACCTTTCCCACCACATTTGAAGCACTTTCTGGGCTGCCCGGGATAATAACATCTTCCCTTCTCCCTCCCAATGAAGAAGGAGTTGGGTAAGTGGGCAGTGATGTTATTATACTGCTGAAGTTTCACTAAAGCTTTCCACCCCATTGTCCAGATACCGTCCTCATCTCTGACCTTGGTGAGTCCAGAGACAAGGTCACAGTGTCTCCGGAGCCACACCTCGATGTCCTGTGGGGGAACGGCCTCATTCCAGAAGGTGACATTTACTGTGACTGTGTCTGGCCTGGAGATAGGAACCATCATAAACTTATTCCAGCCCTCAGCATCCCTGAACTTGGGGTAACTGGCCCAGAATCTGTCCAGGTTAGATGAGAGCTTGAAGCTGACCTCATAGCCCTGCCTGTCCTGAAGATTAGACACCGCCAGTATCTGATTAACCTCAAACCCCATCTGGCCGCAGAGCAGCTCTCTCACCACATACCTGCGTTGTGGCAGATCCTCCTTGGCACCTAAGTATTTAAACTGCACCACATTAATGCGTCTGAATGTCTGGCCGGTATACCTGGCGCTGGAAGTGAAGGATGGGGCGCCGCGGCTCCAGTCATTCCTGGGGGAACCTGCCGGGTCACACTGGGCCGACTGACAGGGAGAGGGCCTGCAGCAGGGGGGGCTGTCACACCTTGTGGACTAGATGGTAAAGGGGGATAGTCACACATATCATGCACATTATCATTAGCAGCATCATTATCATCAGACAGTGTCACGTCAATTGCAGAATGTGAAACCCCTCCAACCCCCGACCCCATGGGCACAGCATCACCAGTCACAGTCTGTGCCCCAGCCTCATCAGCACAAACAGTCCCCCATATACTGTCCTGCTCCTGTGTCGGGCATTCTGGGACCTGTGGTGCCTCTGCTGGAGTCTGAAGTGTATGTTCTTGTTCACACTCAGCTGCCTCAGCCTCATCAGCACAAACAGTCTCACATATACTGTCCTGCTCCTGTGTTGGGCACTCTGGGACCTGTGGTGCCTCTGCTGGAGTCTGAAGTGTATGCTCCTGTTCACACTTCGCTGCTTGCTGCTGCAGTTGTTTTCTCTCCTGGAAGCAGAAGCGGGTAGCCTGTAACACTGGCCGTGTCCGCTGCTGGGGGGGTCCCGTCCTGAACATCAGGGGTCCTGGTCTCTACAGCACAGCCCTGCTTATAGGAGGCGAACCGCTCCCGATTCCTGTAGGTCTCTGCCAGGGGCCCCATGCCCTCCATCACAGACTCAATGTCCTGCACAACACTAGCCAGCTGTACACCCAGTGTGTTCAGTCTCAGGTCATAAGCATCATTACAGGCAGGATTAGTGGTCTTTAGGGTATAGATAAAGTCTACTTCCATTTGCAGCGCTTTTTTCTGCTACTGTAACTCACCCAGTTTTCTGACCAGTCCCGGTATCTCATCCGCTAGCTGCAGCTTGGGTGCACGCGCCGGCTCCACAGCTTTAGTCTTGACCATGGGTCCAGGGCTTCTGAACACAGTCCTGTGCGGTTCCACCACAGATGGTTTTGTGGCTCCTTGGCTGGACACAGGCTCCGCAGCAGGTTTATCGCTGCCACCTGACTGCGACCGTGTGCGTCCTGACCGCGCCATACTGCCATACTGCTGTAAGTTCTCCTGGATAGTTTGTCTTTCCAAAGACGTCCGTCTCTGCCTGGGAGCAGGAGAGGTGATCTGCACAGCTGGGGCTGATCTCACCTGTGCACCCGGCAGGAGCTGCTTGCTGACTGGGGAGTTACCTGACTTCACATTGTGCTGTAACCCATCGCTGACCGACACTTTTCCTTCTTGCTTCTTTGCTGGGCTTGGAGAAGGTTTTCCTCCCAAAACTTTACTGACGGCTTTTTCCTCCTTCACAGAACTGCTGCAGCTTTGGCTCGCTGCATTCACTGGTCTGACAGTGGCTCTGGGATTAACATTCCCATTAGGAGAGGCCTGGAGGCTTGTCCCAGTGTAGGCCGGGAAGCCTGGGCCTTGCCT
Source organism: Oophaga sylvatica (assembly GCA_033576555.1). Lineage (NCBI taxonomy): Eukaryota > Metazoa > Chordata > Amphibia > Anura > Dendrobatidae > Oophaga > Oophaga sylvatica. Next base: position 60,261,311 of record JARQOD010000009.1, on the reverse strand, counting down.
GGGGAGCTTCCCCGCCCAGGGTGGCCCCTCCCTGGGCTTGCTCCAGACATGAGGAGATCCACAAAACACAACCTCACAGCTAGGAGGCAGTATTATAGTAGTTATATTCTTGTATATAGGAGCAGTATTATAGTAGTTATATTCTTGTACATAGGAGCAGTATTATAGTAGTTATATTCTTGTACATAGGAGCAGTATTATAGTAGTTATATTCTTGTACATAGGGGGCAGTATTATAGTAGTTATATTCTTGTACATAGGGGCAGTATTATAGTAGTTATATTCTTGTACATAGGAGCAGTATTATAGTAGTTATATTCTTGTACATAGGAGCAGTATTATAGTAGTTATATTCTTGTACATAGGGGGCAGTATTATAGTAGTTATATTCTTGTACATAGGGGCAGTATTATAGTAGTTATATTCTTGTACATAGGAGCAGTATTATAGTAGTTATATTCTTGTACATAGGGGCAGTATTATAGTAGTTATATTCTTGTACATAGGGCAGTATTATAGTAGTTATATTCTTGTACATAGGGGCAGTATTATAGTAGTTATATTCTTGTACATAGGGGCAGTATTATAGTAGTTATATTCTTGTACATAGGAGCAGTATTATAGTAGTTATATTCTTGTACATAGGGGGCAGTATTATAGTAGTTATATTCTTGTACATAGGGGGCAGTATTATAGTAGTTATATTCTTGTACATAGGGGCAGTATTATAGTAGTTATATTCTTGTACATAGGGGCAGTATTATAGTAGTTATATTCTTGTATATAGGGTGCATTATTATAGTAGTTATATCAGGGGTGGGATTCAAATTTTTAACAACAGGTTCTGTGTTTGTGTGTAGGAAAACCACACCCATTTACACGCACCTTTTCCTCAAACATATACAAACCCCTTGGAGCACACACAGACCCACTCTCCCCCATCCACCCCACCTAGTGCCAGGCTCCTCCCTCGCTGCCCCCATCCCCCTCTCCCTTTCTCTAGCTCTCCTCTCTCCCTCTCTGCCTGTCTCTTGCCTCCCTGCAATCCCATTGGCTTTAATAGGAGTCACTATGGGACTAGTAGTGCCGGAGGATGGATGCAGTGCGGGCTGTGTGTGAAGAAGGGGAATGCTGGTCTCCCTGCAGCCTAGAGCTGCCTCTCCTCCTCATCCCACAGCAGCAGATGCCCTTTTCATGGCTCTCCGCGATGGTTGGGCCCTGGAGACTGAAGTCTGAGTAATTATTGGGCTTCTTCCCGCATGTTCTGTGGGGAGGTGGACTTAGCGGCTGCTCTGCTCACTGCCCTGCGAGCAGCACGCAGGTCATTGCTTCCCCCTCTCGGATTTTTGGCTGTCTCCATAGTTTTTTGGGATTGCAAGTTGTTGTAGGGTGAGGGCAAGCAAATCAGGAAGGGCTCAAGCCCATAGATAGCTCACTGGCAGCAGCCCCATGCAAGCACAGCCATGCTGATGGCAGCTCTGTGCAGGGAACATTACACGGCCTTCAGATCTCTCTAGCACAGGCTGTTTCTATTATTGGATAGTTTCTTGTATGTTCCTTCATCCCCTAGGAGGACCAGTAACAACCAGCCCTGGATGTAATGAGCAGCTTTAACGCTGAGAGTATTGACTATGGCGAAAATAGGAATGATCTATTTACAGCATCCCCTAAGTAAACGATATCAGACTAAGGACGCTCCCTGGAGACAAGGACATGTATCTTAGATAGACGCCGGTCAGACCACCTCAGTCCACACACTCCTCCACCTCCACTGCAGGCAGCACTGCCTGCACGCCGCAGCTCAGCTCACACAGTAGTACCTCACACTCCGGCTCCGCCTCGTGACTAAAAGAAGATGGCCGTGCCGCTACCCAATCGCCGCACTGCAGAGATCAGTGCGCGGGGGCCGAGGCCTGGCGGTGTGCCGGCGCTGCAAGCCTGCAACAAAGTAGTACCGGATCGCCGCTCTGATTCTCCCCGGTTCGGGGAACCGGCTGCTTTTTGAACAATCGGTTCCATCGAACCGGGGAGAACCGGCTGAATCTCACCCCTGAGTTATATTCTTGTACATAGGGGGCAGTATTATAGTAGTTATATTCTTGTACATAAGGGCAGTCTTATAGTAGTTATATTCTTGTACATAGGGGGCAGTATTATAGTAGTTATATTCTTGTACATAGGGGGCAGTATTATAGTAGTTATATTCTTGTACATAGGGGCAGTATTATAGTAGTTATATTCTTGTACATAGGGGCAGTATTATAGTAGTTATATTCTTGTACATAGGAGCAGTATTATAGTAGTTATATTCTTGTACATAGGAGCAGTATTATAGTAGTTATATTCTTGTACATAGGAGCAGTATTATAGTAGTTATATTCTTGTACATAGGGGCAGTATTATAGTAGTTATATTCTTGTACATAGGAGCAGTATTATAGTAGTTATATTCTTGTACATAGGGGCAGTATTATAGTAGTTATACTCTTGTACATAGGGGCAGTATTATAGTAGTTATATTCTTGTACATAGGGGCAATTTTTATTGTAAAACCAAACATAAATACAATTATAATGAAACAAAAATCATCCAGGATTACAAAACACAAATCACTTAGGTTATATATACACAAGCATTAAATAATCATATCATATTCATAAATAAATTAAAGTCCACACCTGGGAAGGAAGAGAAGAAAATTAAACAAAATCATCTTATTTCCTAACTGAATTTTACGTTCCTCCATAACTTAATGTTTCTCGGACTCCTTCCAACTTCTAGTGATTTTATCCACCGGAGTTCTGACAAAACCTGATTGGCTGCAGCGGTGTGATCGAACGGCTCATTGTGCAGTGACACCCGGGTTCTCATGTGCCAGTGATAATATTTAATGACACTGATTATGATGTACATCATCTCTCTGTCGATGATACTAACAGTGGAGGGGACACCATAGATTATGTCAGGGTACTTTAGGGTCCTCAGTCTGGGGATCTTTAGATTAGCTGACACTTCCTCCCAGATCTTCCTCCTCCCCAGCAATCACATATAAAGTGCTCCATAGTCTCCTCCTGCTGACAACCAAGCGGACAATTCCGATCAGAGACACTCAGATGTTTCAGGTTGCCCCTGACAAAGAGCCGACTATGCAGTGAAAGCCAAGTGACATCAAACAGTTTAGGAGGAAGTCGTTTCCCGTTTAGGAACCTAAGGCTTTCCTGCAGGGTGGTGGTGACACAATCTCTCAGGGCCAGTGGAGAGAAGAAGAAAGTCCCACATACATGAGCATACAGGTCTCTTCTCGTACTACTCTCAATGTAAGACTTTTCCAGTCCCCACCTCCTAACACACTTCAGACCGTAGTCCAGATACTGGGGGAGGTGGTCACCTGTCCATCTTCTCCTCTTGAGACTGCCGCCTCGCACCCAAGATTCTGCAAAAGGCAATATCCAATCCCTGATACTATTTACCCACAGGGAGCTACTGTTTGAGTCCATGTTCCCAAAATTCACCTTTAGAAACAAGGAGTCAAAGAAAACCCTTGGATTCAACATATCCAGCCCACCCTCTCTCCGCCGTAGGTACGTTATTCCCCTCTTTATTAGGTTCAACCTATTCCCCCACAAGAGCTGGAAGAACAGGCTGAAGAGCCTCGCTGAGAAAGATTCTGGCAAAGGGAAAATGACAGAGACATACAAGAAAACGGGGACCAGGTAAGTCTTCAACATTTTGACCCTTTCTCTGTAGGTCAGCCTCCAGTTCTTCCATCGCTGAACCTTTGCATTTCCGGCTTCCAATTTCTCCTCCCAATTTAGCGTGGCATTATCATCCCTCCCAAATTTAACCCCTAGGATCTTAATATGGGTGGAGGCTTTGGCAAACTGCGGCAGATCAAAGCTGGGATCAGCATCTAATGTCCACAGAGCTTGACTCTTTTCAAGGCTGACCAGAGACCCGGAGGCCTCTGAGTAGTTTCTGATGGACGCAGATAACTTCTGCACCTCTTGAGGATTAGATATCACCAACGTCACATCATTCGCATAGGCAACAACATTCAGAGGCAGGCAGTGGGGGACCGGTACCCCCTGAAAATCGCACTCCTGCAGTGACCTCAGAAACGGGTCTAGGGCAAAAACATACAGGAGCGGACTCAGTGGGCAACCCTGCCTCACCCCCGCCCCAACTCCAAAAATGTCACCCTGCCAACCATTAATCAGAGGAAAGCTCACCGCCTCTCTGTACAAAGTCTTCAGCCAATCCACAAATTGTCCCGGAAAACCGTACTTTGACAAAGTGGCCCACAGATAGTCATGATCAACCCTGTCAAAGGCTTTAGCCTGGTCCAGACTAACAACATATCTCCCACACCGCAGAGCTTTACATCTCTCAAACATCTCTCGTATCGAGATGACTGCTCCAGAGATGTTCCGCCCTTTTACTGTGCCAAACTGAGAGCCTGCCAACAGTGCCGGGGACAAACAGACTAATCTAGAAAATAGGATCTTTGCTAGAATCTTCCTATCCACATTCAAGAGGGCAATCGGCCTCCAGTTCTTGATGTCGCTCGGCTCTTTACCTTTAGATAGCAGAATTAACGAGGACACTCTCATGGATGGAGGCATCAGGTGATTTTCTAGACAATTTCTATACACATCCACGAGGATTGGAGCCAGGAGGTCTCTGAATTTCTTATAGAATTCTGCTGTTATACCATCTGGACCTGGTGCCTTCTTCAGATATAATTTATCAATAGCCTCCTTAACTTCCTCCACCGTTAATTCTGCTGTCAAAGGAGAAAAGTCCAGATCATTAGTATCAGGCACTGGAGTTGCCTCCAAGAATTGAGTCATCTTATCTTTATCCAAAACTTTCCTCTGAAACAAGTCAGCATAGTAAGATCTCACCACCTCCAGGATACCCTCCCGTGAATCCTGCAATACACCCTGGGAGTCAATGAGACCTGTGACCATTTTTTTGGCCACCCTCTCCCTGCAATTCTCAAAGGGATCAGGAGCCCCTAAGGATCCATAATCCCGTTCAAGAACCAGAGAGGTATACCGGCTATACTGATACTGCCTTATCTCAGATTTCAGCCGGTCGATCTTCACTTTGTCATCCCCACCCGCCGAATACAGTGACTCCAATTCTTTGCGCAGCTTTAGGTACTGGCTGTACTTATTCCTCCCTTTATTAACTGACAGTCTCTTTAAGAGGGATCTGATATCCTCCTTGACGTCCTCCCACCAGTCGGTCATGTTGTCATAGAAGTCAACCCTGTCTAGATGAAGCTGGATAAGGGAGTGGACACGACTCTGAACATAGGCATCATCCAGAAGACTGGAACTGAGCTTCCACAACCCTCTACCAATGTCCGGACGGTTAGAGGTCCCCAGACAGAAGCACAAGGCGAGGTGATCAGAGTAAGGTACGACCTTCTCACTTAGGGTGCCGACAGCCTCAGTAGGACTTACAAAAGCAAAATCTATCCTACTGCACCTGTTGGAACATGAATACGTGAATTTTGGCTGTCGACCTCCCTGTGTGAAAACGTCAGTCAGTCCAGCCTGCGTTATGATGTTATGTAGGACCTTTCCGTCCCTGGTCACTGTCCTGCCTGAAGAGCTGTCACCTGACGTCAGTATGGCATTAAAGTCCCCCGCCATCACCACTGGAAGAGAAGTGAAGAGGTAAGGCTTGACGTCATTAAACAGCTGGATCCTGTCAGTCACCGTCTGTGGCCCATAGATGTTAATAAGCCGGAGTCGCCTACCATGGATAGTGACTTCCAGGACCAGACATCTACCCATGACCACCTCCGTCATCCTATGCACAGTCACATCATTGGTGTTAAACAGGACAGCGACCCCGGCATAAGGCTCCACAGCCAGCGACCAGAAAGATGGACCGGACCGCCATTCCCTCTCAGCCTCTCTCATAAGCCCCAGAGATGTCAGTCGTGTCTCCTGCAGGAAGATGACATCTGTGTCCAGATATGTGAGATGTTCATACACCGCTTGTCTCGTCCTCCTCGCCTTAATACTATTGACATTACTGGAGGTCAGTGTTAATGAGAACCCCACCATCACAACACAATATAGAAGGAGCAGAGAAACAGCCATCATCATGAGTTAGAGATGTTCTGTCCACCACTGGTGTCCATGTCAGATTCTACCTGAGGTTCTACAGATAAGGGCTTCCGCTTTGGCGGGGGATGGTCTTCTATGTCCCTGTCATCCTCAACATCAATTTTCCTCAACTCTTTCTCATAGTCATCATCGTTGGACTCAGATAAAACTCCATACTTGTTGGACACGACCATCACACCTGCAGGATTTGGAGCCTTCTTACTCGCACTCTGACCGGTGTCATATTTTGCCTCAGGTTACGGGAGGACGTGTTCTTTTTCTTTCTTTTGTTATGATTACTGCTCCAGTCATCAGATACAGACAGTGATGCTGAAGGGAGGGCTACCTGAGGCTGCTGGACCTGAGGGACGACCTCCATGTTCCCCTCTGCACCCTCCTGCTCTGGTGTTACATGAGTGGACTCCTGGTGGGCATCTGAGCTGGTCAGCATCTCTCCTGACATTGAATCCTCCTCCCCATGCGCCCCTATTACCACATCCTCATCCTCCTGAGCCTATGCCCCTGCCATCACATCCTCATCAGGGAAGACTCTGCAGATGTTGTGCCAGGCGTCTGGACAGTCCCTGTGAGCGTGGCCCATCTGACCACAGAGGTTGCACCTCACGTCTCGGCAGTCTGCAGCAACATGGCCGATTGCCCCACACAGACTGCACTTCACCACAGTACAGACGTTAGCCAGATGACCTTTCCCACCACATTTGAAGCACTTTCTGGGCTGCCCGGGATAATAACATCTTCCCTTCTCCCTCCCAATGAAGAAGGAGTTGGGTAAGTGGGCAGTGATGTTATTATACTGCTGCAGTTTCACTACAGCTTTCCACCCCATTGTCCAGATACCGTCCTCATCTCTGACCTTGGTGAGTCCAGAGACAAGGTCACAGTGTCTCCGGAGCCACACCTCGATGTCCTGTGGGGGAACAGCCTCATTCCAGAAGGTGACATTTACTGTGACTGTGTCCGGCCTGGAGATAGGAACCATCATAAACTTATTCCAGCCCTCAGCATCCCTGAACTTGGGGTAACTGGCCCAGAATCTGTCCAGGTCAGACGAGAGCTTGAAGCTGACCTCATAGCCCTGCCTGTCCTGAAGATTAGACACCGCCAGTATCTGATTCACCTCAAACCCCATCTGGCCGCAGAGCAGCTCTCTCACCACATACCTGCGTTGTGGCAGATCCTCCTTGGCACCTAAGTATTTAAACCGCACCACATTAATGCGTCTGAATGTCTGGCCGGTATACCTGGCGCTGGAAGTGAAGGATGGGGCGCCACGGCTCCAGTCATTCCTGGGGGGCACCTGCCGGGTCACACTGGGCCGACTGACAGGGAGAGGGCCTGCAGCAGGGGGGCTGTCACACCTTGTGGACTAGATGGTAAAGGGGGATAGTCACACATATCATGCACATTATCATTAGCAGCATCATTATCATCAGACAGTGTCACATCAATTACAGAATGTGAAACCCCTCCAACCCCCGACCCCCATGGGCACAGCATCACCAGCCACAGTCTGTGTTCCAGCCTCATCAGCACAAACAGTCCCCCATATACTGTCCTGCTCCTGTGTGGGGCATTCTGGGACCTGTGGTGCCTCAGCAGGAGTCTGAAGTGTACGTTCTTGTTCACACTCAGCTGCCTCAGCCTCATCAGCACAAACAGTCTCACATATACTGTCCTGCTCCTGTGTGGGGCACTCTGGGACCTGTGGTGCCTCTGCTGGAGTCTGAAGTGTATGCTCCTGTTCACACTTCGCTGTTTGCTGCTGCGGTTGTTTTCCCTCCTGGAAGCAGAAGCGGGCAGCCTGTAACACTGGCCGTGTCCACTGCTGGGGGGTCCCGTCCTGAGCATCAGGGGTCCTGGTCTCTACAGCACAGCCCTGCTTATAGGAGGCGAACCGCTCCCGGTTCCTGTAGGTCTCTGCCAGGGGCCCCATGCCCTCCATCACAGACTCAATGTCCTGCACAACACTTGCCAGCTGTACACCCAGTGTGTTCAGTCTCAGGTCATAGGCATCATTACAGGCAGGATTAGTGGTCTTTAGGGTATAGATAAAGTCTACTTCCATTTGCAGCGCTTTTTTTTGCTGCTGTAACTCACCCAGTTTTATGACCAGTCCCGGTATCTCATCCGCTAGCTGCAGCTCGGGTGCACGCGCCGGCTCCACAGCTTTAGTCTTCACCACGGGTCCAGGGCTTCTGAACACAGTCCTGTGCGGTTCCACCACAGATGGTTTTGTGGCTCCTTGGCTGGATGCAGGCTCCGCAGCAGGTTTATCGATGCCACCTGACTAGGGTTGAGCATTCCGATACTTCCGATACTTCCGATACCTGAAATCCAATGTAAGTCTATGGGAACAAAATATCGGAAGTAAGTATCGGAAGTACTTCCGATATTTTGTTCCCATAGACTTACATTGGATTTCAGGTATCGGAAGTATCGATCTCAACCATACACCTGACTGTGACCGTGTGCGTCCTGACCGCGCCATACTGTCATGCTGCTGTAAGTTCTCCTGGATGGTTTGTCTTTCCAAAGACGTCCGTCTCTGCCTGGGAGCAGGAGAGGTGATCTGCACAGCTGGGGCTGATCTCACCTGTGCACCCGCAGGAGCTGCTTGCTGACTGGGGAGTTACCTGACTTCACATTGTGCTGTAACCCTTCACTGACCGACACTTTTCCTTCTTGCTTCTTTGCTGGACTTGGAGAAGGTTTTCCTCCCAAAACTTTACTGACGGCTTTTTCCTCCTTCACAGAACTGCTGCAGCTTTGGCTCGCTGCATTCACTGGTCTGACAGTGGCTCTGGGATTAACATTCCCATTAGGAGAGGCCTGGGAGGCTTGTCCCAGTGTAGGCCGGGAAGCCTGGGCCTTGCCTGAGGAGCTTCCCCGCCCAGGGTGGCCCCTCCCTGGGCATGCTCCAGACATGAGGAGATCCACAAAACACAACCTCACAGCTAGGAGGCAGTATTATAGTAGTTATATTCTTGTATATAGGGGCAGTATTATAGTAGTTATATTCTTGTATATAGGAGCAGTATTATAGTAGTTATATTCTTGTACATAGGAGCAGTATTATAGTAGTTATATTCTTGTACATAGGAGCAGTATTATAGTAGTTATATTCTTGTACATAGGGGGCAGTATTATAGTAGTTATATTCTTGTACATAGGGGCAGTATTATAGTAGTTATATTCTTGTATATAGGGTGCATTATTATAGTAGTTATATCAGGGTGGGATTCAAATTTTTAACAACAGGTTCTGTGTTTGTGTGTAGGAAAACCACACCCATTTACACGCACCTTTTCCTCAAACATATACAAACCCCTTGGAGCACACACAGACCCACTCTCCCCATCCACCCCACCTAGTGCCAGGCTCCTCCCTCGCTGCCCCCATCCCCCTCTCCCTTTCTCTAGCTCTCCTCTCTCCCTCTCTGCCTGTCTCTTGCCTCCCTGTTATATTTTTGTACATAGGGCTGTATTAGTAGTTATATTCTTGTACATAGGAGCAGTATTATAGTAGTTATATTCTTGTACATAGGAGCAGTATTATAGTAGTTATATTCTTGTACATAGGGGCAGTATTATAGTAGTTATATTTATGTACATAGAGCAGTATTATAGTAGTTATTATTATTGTACATAGGAGCAGTATTATAGTAGTTATATTCTTGTACATAGGAGCAGTATTATAGTAGTTATATTCTTGTACATAGGGCAGTATTATAGTAGTTATATTCTTGTACATAGGAGCAGTATTATAGTAGTTATTCTTGTACATAGGAGCAGTATTATAGTAGTTATATTCTTGTACATAGGAGCAGTATTATAGTAGTTATATTCTTGTACATAGGGCAGTATTATAGTAGTTATATTCTTGTACAGAGGAGCAGTATTATAGTAGTTATATTCTTGTACATAGGGCAGTATTATAGTAGTTATATTCTTGTACATAGGAGCAGTATTATAGTAGTTATATTCTTGTACATAGGAGCAGTATTATAGTAGTTATATTCTTGTACATAGGGGCAGTATTATAGTAGTTATATTCTTGCACATAGGGGCAGTATTATAGTAGTTATATTCTTGTACATAGGAGCAGTATTATAGTAGTTATATTCTTGTACATAGGGGCAGTATTATAGTAGTTATATTCTTGTACATAGGAGCAGTATTATAGTAGTTATATTCTTGTACATAGGGGCAGTATTATAGTAGTTATATTCTTGTACATAGGAGCAGTATTGCAGTAGTTATATTCTTGTACATAGGAGCAGTATTATAGTAGTTATATTCTTGTACATAGGAGCAGTATTATAGTAGTTATATTCTTGTACATAGGGGCAGTATTATAGTAGTTATATTCTTGTACATAGGAGCAGTATTATAGTAGTTATATTCTTGTACATAGGAGCAGTATTATAGTAGTTATATTTTTGTACATAGGAGCAGTATTATAGTAGTTATATTCTTGTACATATGGGCAGTATTATAGTAGTTATATTCTTGTACATAGTAGCAGTATTATAGTAGTTATATTCTTGTACATAGTAGCAGTATTATATAGTTATTATATTCTTGTACATAGGAGGCAGTATTATAGTAGTTATATTCTTGTACATAGGGGCAGTATTATAGTAGTTATATTCTTGTACATAGTAGCAGTATTATAGTAGTTATATTCTTGTACATAGGAGGCAGTATTCTAGTAGTTATATTCTTGTACATAGGGGCAGTATTATAGTAGTTATATTCTTGTACATAGTAGCAGTATTATAGTAGTTATATTCTTGTACATAGTAGCAGTATTATAGTAGTTATATTCTTGTACATAGGAGGCAGTATTATAGTAGTTATATTCTTGTACATAGGGGCAGTATTATAGTAGTTATATTCTTGTACATAGTAGCAGTATTATAGTAGTTATATTCTTGTACATAGGAGGCAGTATTATAGTAGTTATATTCTTGTACATAGGGGCAGTATTATAGTAGTTATATTCTTGTACATAGGAGCAGTATTATAGTAGTTATATTCTTGTTCATAGGAGCAGTATTATAGTAGTTATATTCTTGTACATAGGAGGCAGTATTCTAGTAGTTATATTCTTGTACATAGGGGCAGTATTATAGTAGTTATATTCTTGTTCATAGGAGCAGTATTATAGTAGTTATTCTTGTACATAGGGGCAGTATTATAGTAGTTAAATTCTTGTACATAGGGGAAGTATTATAGTAGCTATATTCTTGTACATAGGGGCAGTATTATAGTAGTTATATTCTTGTACATAGGAGCAGTATTATAGTAGTTATATTCTTGTACATAGTAGCAGTATTATAGTAGTTATATTCTTGTACATAGTAGCAGTATTATAGTAGTTATATTCTTGTACATAGGAGGCAGTATTCTAGTAGTTTATTCTTGTACATAGAGGCAGTATTATAGTAGTTATATTCTTGTACATAGGAGCAGTATTATAGTAGTTATATTCTTGTTCATAGGAGCAGTATTATAGTAGTTAAATTCTTGTACATAGGGGCAGTATTATAGTAGCTATATTCTTGTACATAGGGGCAGTATTATAGTAGTTATATTCTTGTACATAGGGGCAGTATTATAGTAGTTATATTCTTGTACATAGTGGCAGTATTATAGTAGTTATATTCTTGTACATAGGGGCAGTATTATAGTAGTTATATTCTTGTACATAGGAGCAGTATTATAGTAGTTATATTCTTGTACATAGGAGCAGTATTATAGTAGTTATATTTTTGTACATAGGAGCAGTATTATAGTAGTTATATTCTTGTACATATGGGCAGTATTATAGTAGTTATATTCTTGTACATAGTAGCAGTATTATAGTAGTTATATTCTTGTACATAGTAGCAGTATTATAGTAGTTATATTCTTGTACATAGGGGCAGTATTATAGTAGTTATATTCTTGTACATAGTAGCAGTATTATAGTAGTTATATTCTTGTACATAGGAGGCAGTATTCTAGTAGTTATATTCTTGTACATAGGGGCAGTATTATAGTAGTTATATTCTTGTACATAGGAGCAGTATTATAGTAGTTATATTCTTGTTCATAGGAGCAGTATTATAGTAGTTATTCTTGTACATAGGGGCAGTATTATAGTAGTTAAATTCTTGTACATAGGGGCAGTATTATAGTAGTTATATTCTTGTACATAGTAGCAGTATTATAGTAGTTATATTCTTGTACATAGTAGCAGTATTATAGTAGTTATATTCTTGTACATAGGAGGCAGTATTCTAGTAGTTATATTCTTGTACATAGGGGCAGTATTATAGTAGTTATATTCTTGTACATAGGAGCAGTATTATAGTAGTTATATTCTTGTTCATAGGAGCAGTATTATAGTAGTTATTCTTGTACATAGGAGCAGTATTATAGTAGTTATATTCTTGTACATAGGGAGCAGTATTATAGTAGTTATATTCTTGTTCATAGAAGCAGTATTATAGTAGTTATTCTTGTACATAGGGCAGTATTATAGTAGCTATATTCTTGTACATAGGGGCAGTATTATAGTAGTTATATTCTTGTTCATAGGAGCAGTATTATAGTAGTTATTCTTGTACATAGGAGCAGTATTATAGTAGTTATATTCTTGTACATAGGGAGCAGTATTATAGTAGTTATATTCTTGTTCATAGAAGCAGTATTATAGTAGCTATATTCTTGTACATAGGGGCAGTATTATAGTAGTTATATTCTTGTACATAGGGGCAGTATTATAGTAGTTATATTCTTGTACATAGTGGCAGTATTATAGTAGTTATATTCTTGTACATAGGAGGCAGTATTATAGTAGTTAGACTGGGGAGACCTTTGTGTCCTAAACAGTGCCTTCACCACCCCCCCTCTTCCCACCAATCCCATAAAGAATACACACCAGGCCTGGATGGGTTGAACAGGTCGGTCACAGTTTATTAAATTACCAAAGCAGAGAAAGGCAATTACATTTCGTAACGGGGGCTCATGGCAGAGTTCCTTGTCCGCGATCGACAGGAGATTATGCCTACGAGCGGTCTCGAACCTTTGCCCTCCTCTACTAATCCGCTGTGACTTAGTTTTGCTAATACAGAAAACTTTTTTTTTTTTTTTTTACTTGTACATATTACACGTATATACATATCTCCGAAGTACATAAAATGACAGTTCACTTTATTGAATTATGTAAGGGAGGGAGGGGTGGGACAACAAAAGCTTCCAGTGACTGCCGGAGGGGAAAGGAAGTTGATGACCAAAACACATAAATTTAACCCCTGTAGGAGTGGTTCCAGGTACCTTCCCCTCCAAGGTCACTGGACAGCTGGACATCCCCAATTAGTACATCACCACTGGGAGTGGTGTGGTAGGGAGGGGTGAATTGGGCACGGACAGTATCACCTAGCATCCACCTTATAGGCTCTCCAGTCAGAGGCCCTTTCCTTATTCAGTACAGGGCCTACCAGACTGGGGAGACCTGTGTGTCCTAAACAGTGCCTTCACCCCCCCTCTTCCCACCAATCCCATAAAGAATACACAATCAGGCCTGGATGGGTTGAACAGGTCGGTCACAGTTTATTAAATTACCAAAGCAGAGAAAGGCAATTACATTTCGTAACGGGGGCTCATGGCAGAGTTCCTTGTCCGCGATAGACAGGAGATTATGCCTACGAGCGGTCACGAACCTTTGCCCTCCTCTACTAATCCGCCACGGAGGATCCGGTGTATGACCTACACAGGACTCCGACCCCACACCCATCACCATTAGGGCCTGTTCAACCCCATCCTGCAGGCCAGACAAAAATATATCTAGGCCAATGTCCGTCAGGTGAACGCCATCCGGTCTGAGTAATGCCGTGTTGTCTCCTTCCAACTGATAATGACGCACCACAATACCACATTTTTTCCGTACAAATTTCGCCATCCGAGCATTAAACTTTTTCTTATCTGCTCAATGGCTTTTTGGTCTCTCGCCCCCCACCATACGGCTCGAGGAGTTATTTGTGACCACACCAATACCATATCCTCAAACAAACAAGTAAAACGCTCGATGTCCATTGTCATCCAATTGTACAGTTCCGTGATCTTACTTTTGCCAAGATCATTACCGCCAACATGTAACACGATTATCACCGGGCGTGTCGCCCTCCTGGAGATGTAAACCAACTCTTGAAACACCTGCCGCCATTGAAGGCCTCTTATCCCTCTCCAGTTGACTTCCAGACCCGGGAAGCCTAGACTTTTTCCACATGGCCGCCGTTCGGCCCTTTTTTCCGCCAAATAGGCATATGAATGTCCTACAACCCAAACTTCAACTCCTGAAAGAGACAAAATGTGTTACTTGAGCAGATCAGGTCTTATGTATCTAGCGAAACACGCGGATTTCCATCGTCCCATCCTCTGCACCTCGGCCTCTGATACTCCGGCCCTAGCTGCCTCGGTAGCTGCCCCTATTCGAAAGGAATGCGTCCCGTATTCTTTTGGATTAGCACCGATTCTTTTTAAACATGATGTGAAAATTGTCTGAAATTGATACCTGGTAAGAGGGGACTCATCTATGTGAGATAGAAAAAATCTGCCTTTGTGTCTTATTGCTGCATAACTTTTGACTATGGTAAGGGGGCATACTGGGCCATCTGCTGATTTAACCAGCACCCATGTGCCCCTCCCAGTTGGATCACACTTGGATTTTCGCACTTGGATGCGCAGGGCGTCGCTACATACAACTATGTCCTCGGTAATTAAACCGCCTTCCAATGCGTTTTTTGAACGAGGTAATAACTCACTGATACGCAGTGCACCGAAAAAAGCGATAGCGAAAGCTGCTGAGATGAGGGTCGCTTCGTATTGTGATCTGCAGACCGATGGGGATATTGATATAATGTTGTGTAATACCGTAAGTGAAATGGGGCGACGACATTCTAGACTTGGTTGAAGCCTTTTCCATCCTTTAATGGCTTGTCTGATAAAAAAGAGTTTTGTTACGTCGGCCCACCCCATTAGTTGAAAAAAGAAGGCTAATCCCAATAATTTCATTGTGCCGATGTGCCCGACGCCCCCACATTTCTCAGCCGAACCAAAAATTCTGCAGTCACTACCCCTCTAGCGCGATCACACTTATCTACTGGCCTATCCTGAACTAAGGAGCACCATTCCTCCTAAGCCTTACCATAAACCTGCCAGGTAGCCGGTGACACAGAGGCGCGGATTAAGGGCATTAATGATTGGCCACTATGTCCCATAGGGAGAGCGGACACTGAATACCCGTCGGTTGCGCGCTGGGAAGCTGGATTCTGAAAGCCTGCCAATGGAAGATAAAAGTGGGTTAATCAGATTGTCATCAACCTCCGCCACCACTGTGGCTCGACACCAGATATTGTTTTCCAAGCATAAAAGAGCTAAATGACGTAACAGAGCGAGTATAGGCAAGGATGACGTTGACATGTGGTTCAAGCTCTTAGCGGTTATAATATTTCCAGTATGAAACCGGATATTGGTATTTATCAGCAGCTTGGCCCAAATCTCTATGGCTGCTACAATTGTGAAAATTTCCCACAGAACAGGATCTCGACCCCAGCTTGACGCAGCCCAAAGCTCTGGCCAATTACTTCTGCACCACTGGTCTTTGTAGACCACTGCGAAAACCGTGTTCTTTGCTCCATCCAACTGAGAGCCCAATGTCTGTATTTGACGTTTCGTTAAACATGACACATGTATGACCATTGTATGACTCCAGGAATGTTTTCCAAACTGTCAAGTCAGCTTTTAACGAGCGAGTTAATCTGATTCTATGGCCGGGCTGAGAAACGCCCTTTGTTGCCAACGATAATCGGCGAGAGAAGGCTCTGCCGACTGGCATTACGCGGCTGGCGAATGTCAGTATGCCCAGTAGGGCCTGCATCTGCTGAAGGGTGACTTTTTTAACTGTTCAGAAGCTTTCCAGCATCTGAAGTGTCTTTTGTATTTTTTCTGAAGGTAACCGGAAAATCATCGAATTGGTGTCTATTTCGATGCCCAAAAAGGATAATACGTTACACGGTCCGATTGTTTTTTCGGGTGATAGGGGACACCGAAATGACGCGATATAAGTTTAAATTTTGTCAGCAGGAAAGAACAGAGTTTGGAATTTCTTGGACCGACGAACAAAAAGTCGTTGAGGTAATGAAGCAATGAATTACTGCCTGTTTCATGGCGGGCGACCCAATCCAGAAACGTACTGAATAACTCAAAATAGTGACACGAGATTGAACACCCCATCGGCAGGCACATATCGAAATAATAGTGTTGGTCTACTTTGCATCCTAATAGGTGGTAACATTCGAGATGGACGGGTAAAAGGCGAAATGCCGATTCTATATCCGATTTAGCTAGCAGAGCGCCGGGCCCTGCAGCGCGGACTAAATCTACAGCTTTGTCAAAAGACGTGTATGTGACAGAGGCTTCCTCGGGGGGGATCGCGTCATTAACAGATTGGCCCTTTGGGTGAGAAAGGTGATGGATTAAACGATATTTGCCGGGTTCTTTTTTCGGAATAATGCCTAGAGGCGAAATTTTAATGTTTTTGAAGGGCAGGGACTGAAATGGACCCGCCATTCTACCAAGCTCGACTTCCTTTATTATTTTTTGGTTTAAGATTTCGGGGAATTCTCGCGCCGATTTTAGGTTATTGGCGACTGTCGATGTTTTGTTAGGTTTGTAGGGGATAAAGAAACCGTCTGTAAAGCCGGAGAGTATTAGCTGCGCCGCTTCCTTATTGGGGTAAAGATTTAACCAGGGGCCCATCGCGGCTACGCTCACCGGGGTTTTGCCTTGTGGGCGCTCTGTTTTGACGAGTACACCTTGCGGCTGGGTGTTCTCCCCCGCAGGCTGAGCAGTCGTGTCTAAACTTACAAAGTGTTTGGAAGCGGCAGTTCCCCTCGTTAAATAGCCAGCAGGCCCCGGGTTTTTTAACGACCACCGAGTGTTGACCTGCGGAGTAATTAGTGGTCGCAGATAAAAAGGGGGACTTTTTTTGGTCTAGCATCAATCGTAACCACACCTCTGTCGCTTTTACCCCCCATCCTAGAATGGGCTGTAGGGCCAGCCGCCTGCGGAAGTCTTCATCGTATTGTCGCCAGGGAATCCGCCATGCGACTTATATGTGTTATATATCATATCCTGATATATGAATAATTCGGAGCATCGTTCCGGATGCTTCTGGCCCATAACACAGCCCAATACTGCAAACGCCTGTAGCCAATTGTTCATGTTTCTCGCTATTTTCGGTTTGTTTCTATCATATATCCCCCTCCCGTTCTCCTTTCTATATCCACGTTCTGTTGATCGATGGACAATAGTGACCATATGTCAACGTAATCATTACTCCAAATTTTTCTTTAATCTCCTGGTCTAAATGTGCACCTAGCGGGCTGATCCCGCAGTAAAAACCTTCTTTGTGCAAACTTGCTGACTGAAGCGTAGTGTTGCTTTCCGCTGTTCCGCTTGGTTGCGGTAAGCGTTGCTCAGCTCGTTGATCGCTGAGGATAGCTCTTTTTCTTTTAAAATCAAATCATTTAACGTAATATAGTCCTTGTTATTAGAACACTCACCGCTTTGTGCTGTAGGAGGAGTGATGACCGA
The DNA here is from genome assembly GCA_033576555.1 of Oophaga sylvatica. Classification (NCBI taxonomy): domain Eukaryota; kingdom Metazoa; phylum Chordata; class Amphibia; order Anura; family Dendrobatidae; genus Oophaga; species Oophaga sylvatica. The sequence continues at coordinate 60,243,524 of JARQOD010000009.1, read as the reverse complement.
TGCGGGTGGAACCCTGGCTCCCGCTGGCGCAGGAGGGGTGACAACCAGCGCTGGAGTTACTCCGGCTCCTGCTTGGGTGAAAGATGGGTTAACATGTTGGCTGGACGGCCGGGGGAAGGAGAAGCGTCTTCCCGGCTGAAAGCCATATTTGAGGCATGTAATGTAATATCCTGCGCAAGAACCGGAGTGAAGCCCGATGATGGGGGAACTCCGGTTCCGGGTTGCGCAAGAGCAGGAGTGTATACCAGTTTTGGCGTAACTCCTGCTCCGTGTTGGTTGGTGGTCTGCTGGTTGTTCAGGCTGGAAGCCCTGGGGGATGGGTGTCCCAGGCTGATAGCCACCGAAGGAGCACGTGATGGTTGACGTGCGCTGCGTGACCGATGGCGCAGATTTTGCCGCAGCGACGTCACAGATTCTCCCGACGTCGAGGGCGATTGTGATGCGCGACATCTTCGCTGATTAGTTTGGGAACTACGCGGGCGACTCTTATAGGGGTGTGAAAATGATCACGGGAATCTTCGGAGGAGGATTGGGAAGACGTTATAGCGTGTAGACAAACGTCTGTTGCGGCTATGGGTGGCCCTCCGGGCTTGCGAATACGCAGCCAGAGGCAGGGGGGTTACTGGCCATAGCGGGTAGTGGTGTGCTGTTAGTCAGGGGAGGGTAAATTGAGTTATAGGTATACGGGGTGGCGGGGGTTAATACGGGATCTTTAGTCATGGGAGGGTTAATAGTGTTATAGTTATATGGGGTGGAGGGGGTTAATAAGGGATCTTTATTAGGTATTAGGGCAGGGGGGCGGCTATATATGTAATGTCAGTGTTTGGTGCTATTACTGTATTACTGTACCCCTGCTGAACGCTCTGATCGGTCATATCAGTCCGAGCAGAGCGTTCTACAGTGGGATTATGTGCTGTAGAACCGATCTCCAGGCTCCCCCAGCAGGCATTACAGCTGCGCCTGCCTGGGAATGTGTGGGGGGCGCCGGTCCCTGGATGCTGCTGTGATCTCCTATGTTTCCCTGATAGTCCTGGCATTGTTGTGGCCGAGACCGGAAGTGACGCTGAGAAGGGGGCGGAGTCTGAGCAGGAAGTTCCTGTGCCTGGGCCCTGCGTGTCCCGGCGCGCTGCCTGCTCCCACGAACAACAAAAGCTTCCAGTGACTGCCGGAGGGGAAAGGAAGTTGATGACCAAAACACCTAAATTTAACCCCTGTAGGAGTGGTCCCAGGTACCTTCCCCTCCGAGGTCACTGGACAGCTGGACATGCCCAATTAGTACATCACCACTGGGAGTGGTGTGGTAGGGAGGGGTGAATTGGGCACGGACAGTATCACCTAGCATCCACCTTATAGGCTCTCCAGTCAGAGGCCCTTTCCTTATTCAGTACAGGGCCTACCATATTCTTGTACATAGGGGCAGTATTATAGTAGTTATATTCTTGTACATAGGGGCAGTATTATAGTAGTTATATTCTTGTACATAGGGCAGTATTATAGTATATTCTTGTACATAGGGCAGTATTATAGTAGTTTATATTTTGTAATAGCGGCAGTATTATAGTAGTTAAATTCTTGTACATAGGGGCAGTATTATAGTAGCTATATTCTTGTACATAGGGGCAGTATTATAGTATATTCTTTACATAGGAGCAGTATTATAGTAGTTATATTCTTGTACATAGGGGGCAGTATTATAGTAGTTATATTCTTGTACATAGGGGCAGTATTATAGTGTTATATTCTTGTACATAGGGGCAGTATTATAGTAGTTATATTCTTGTATATAGGGGCAGTATTATAGTAGTTATATTCTTATACACAGGGAGCAGTATTATAGTAGTTATATTCTTGTACATAGGGGCAGTATTATAGTAGTTATATTCTTGTACATAGGGGCAGTATTATAGTAGTTATATTCTTGCACATAGGGCAGTATTATAGTAGTTATATTCTTGTATATAGGGGCAGTATTATAGTAGTTATATTCTTATACATAGGAAGCAGTATTATAGTAGTTATATTCTTGTACATAGGGGCAGTATTATAGTAGTTATATTCTTGTACATAGGGGGCAGTATTATAGTAGTTATATTCTTGTATATAGGGGCAGTATTATAGTAGTTATATTCTTGACATAGGGGCAGTATTATAGTAGTTATATTCTTGTATATAGGGCAGTTTATAGTAGTTATATCTTTACATGGGAGCAGTATTTGTGTATTCTGACTAGGGCAGTTTATATAGTTATATCTGAATAGGGCATATTATAGTTTATATTGATATAGGGGTGTATTATTGTAGTTATATTTTTTACATGGGAGTTTTAGTAGCATTATCCTTGTATATACTGAGTTCTATTATAATTTAATCTTGTACATGGGAGGCAGTAGTTTTGTACATAGGGCGGTATAGATACAGAAGATACTGTATATTAATAGATATATTTTTATTGCCATTATAATGTGGTTTTAGGGAGCTTTTAGAAGAGTTTCGGGGACTCATAAAAACTTCTAAGAAGTTCTTGTATCTGCTTTATGTGGTTTTATCGGGTTACGTTAATGTGAAAAACATCATTATTTGCTTTAAATTCCAGTAGAAACCAGTACATCCCAGTTTTCTAGCTGAACTATTATGGAATTTCTGCAGACAATATTATGATAACTTCACGTTTTAGGAGGGTGCGTCTAAAACCGGCGATATCTTCTGTGGGCATCATGTCATCAGATATTATTTGGCTGGGATCTATAAGGACAATCCTATCCCTCTGCCAGGTGACGGGGGACCTGCCTGGTTCCTCTTATATGTGACAAAGAAAAAAATGGGTACGGACTGTCCAAAGAGGAAGTCAGACAGGCAAGAGGGCAGCTCACATGCAGAAAGGTCAGGGGCGTGAAGCTGGGAGGCCTCCAAGAACGTAGAAGATTGAAATAAATATTATGAGACTTGATAAGGGAAGGCAATGTGCGATTCTGACACAAATCAACAGCATCTGCTCTGCACGAGACACTTGTCCTTTTCCAAATGTGTCCCGGGGTCACCTAGAAATCTCAGTACAAATCTCACATTCCTATTTTGCATGTTTTATGGTTGGCTGCATGTAAGAGATTTATTGGGCATCCGACTAAAGTCGACTTTTTGATATCTAGTTCTGTGGAAAATGCAAATTTTAGCTCGTACCATAGAATGGATTTGCTTATTTTTGTGCATCCAGAATATGTGAACAGAGCTTGGTTTAATCATTCCAAAAAGTAAAAAAAAAAAAAAACGTTCCCAGTGGCTAAAAGTGGGGCACACGTTATCAGAAAATCTTGAACTGTAAATTAGAAAATCTTATAAGGAATATTCTTCAGAAGAATTGAAAAACCAATGTAGATAATGTCATCTAAATGCACATTATATGGCATTAATATGTTAGTTTGATGCTTATGTCCGTGTATAAGGAAACATCTTGAACGTTTCTCATTTCCAGATTCCCATAGGAATAATCTCGTTCTAAGAAAAAGGATTCTAGGAAAAAGCGACGACATCTCCGGAGACCTCGGATGTTACGGGGCACCTCTCGCTGATGGAAATGTGGTCGTCAGGTGCTGGTGTTTTCTTATAAAGACGATCCACAGGGATGTTAGTGAAATGACAGAAGTACAAAAGATCCAGGACTGAATATCAATCATATACCTGGACCAGAATTATAGGCTGGGATCAGGCGAAGATGGGGCTTATTCCCAGAGCAATGACACTCTAACACTATGGATGCATGATAACACTGACACTCAGGGTAAAGGACAATGACACTCAGGGTAAAGGACAATAACACTGACACTCAGGGTAAAGGACAATAACACTGACACTCAGGGTAAAGGACAATGACACTCAGGGTAAAGGACAATAACACTGACACTCAGGGTACAAGACAATAAAACTGACACTCGGGGTAAAGGACAATAACACTGACACTCAGGGTAAAGGACAATAACACTGACACTCAGGGTAAAGGACAAAAACACTGACACTCAAGGTAAAGGACAAAAACACTGACACTCGGGGCAAAGGACAATAACACTAACACTCGGGGCAAAGGACAATAACACTGACACTCAGGGTAAAGGACAAAAACACTGACACTCGGGGCAAAGGACAATAACACTGACACTCAGGGTAAAGGACAATAACACTGACACTCGGGTACAGGTTGACACGGGTACAATAACACTGACACTCGGGGTAAAGGACAATAACACTGACACTCGGGGTAAAGGACAATAACACTGACACTCGGGGTACAGGACAATAAACATCTGGGACAACTACTGAGGGGTACAGGACAATAACACTGATACTCGGGGTACAGGACAATAACACTGATACTCGGGGTACAGGACAATAACACTGACACTCAGGGTACAGGACAATAACACTGATGCTCGGGGTACAGGACAATAACACTGATACTAGGGGTACAGGACAATAACACTGACACTCAGGGTACAGGACAATAACACTGACATTCGGGGTACAGGACAATAGCACTGATACTCGGGGTACAGGACAATAACACTGACACTCGGGGTACAGGACAATGACACCGACACTCAGGATAGAGGACTTTTGGATTAAAAGGTAATTTTAAATCACAAAAACATTGCTGGGTTTGGGAATACAAACTTATTAAAGTCTTTGATTCCATCCACACAGGACTAAAGGGCCCGTCTCACATAGCGATATCGCTACCGAGATCGCTGCTGAGTCACTAGTTTTGTGACGCAGCAGCGAGCTCACCAGCGATATCGCTGTGTGTGACATTCAGCGACGATCAGCCCCCCTGCCGGGTATCGCTGATCGTCGCTGAAATGTCAGGACATTTTTTTGATCGCTGGTCTCCGCTGACAGGCACGCATCGCTGCGTGTGACAGGCGGGAGACAGCGATTCGCTGGTAACCAAGGTACACAGCGGGTTTCCAGGCGCGGCGGGGCTGTGCCTTTGAAAGCCCGCTGGGTTGTAACCGTTGGATACCAGCGCTTGAGCGTGTACCTTGTACCAGTGCTAGGGCGCTGGTATCCAATGTACACTGCGGATAACTAAGCGATGTTACCCGCAGTGTCGCTGTCCCAGATCGCTGCCTGAGCTGCCTGTTTGGCAGCTCAGCAGCGATCATGTAGCGATACACCAGCGATCCTGACAAGTGCATAACGTTGTCGGGATCGCTGGTGTATCGCTATGTGAGACCCAGGCTTAAATCTGTCAGAAGGATTTATGACTCACTACAGAATCTGAAAAATATTTAGACTTGAGAGTCCTCAGTGGTTGATACACATCTTTCCTATATACAGAATCTGAAGAATCTGCTCCAAAGAGGTTGAGGGCACCAGGCCTCTGATCTTGGATATTGGGACTGTAAACTTTCACAAACTAATCTAATCCAATTAAGGATTCAGGCTCTGAGCTCAGTTTGTTTATTCAAAGGTTCATTTGTTATACCATGCCTTTTTTTGCTGTTTGTGTATATATTTTTGTTTCTCCAGAAATTTTGTTATACCATGCCTGACGAAGGGACCTAAGAAATCCCGAAAGCTTGCTTTGTAACATCATTTATTTTATTTTTGTTAGCCATTAAAAGGTATCGTAACTACAAGATTATCTTGTTTTTCACACTGAGAGCATTATTACTAATCCTTTACTAATCCTGAGTTACATCCTGTATTATACTCCAGAGCTGCACTCCCTATTCTGCTATTCTGCTGGTGCAGTCACTGTGTACATACATTACATTACTGATCCTGAGTTACATCCTGTATTATACTCCAGAGCTGCACTCACTATTCTGCTGGTGCAGTCACTGTGTACATACATTACATTACTGATCCTGAGTTACATCCTGTATTATACTCCAGAGCTGCACTCACTATTCTGCTGGTGGTGTCACTGTGTACATACATTACATTACTGATCCTGAGTTACATCCTGTATTATACTCCAGAGCTGCACTCACTATTCTGCTGGTGCAGTCACTGTGTACATTACATTACATTACTGATCCTGAGTTACATCCTGTATTATACTCCAGAGCTGCACTCACTATTCTGCTGGTGCAGTCACTGTGTACATACATTACAGCACTCATCCTGTATAATCCTCCAGAGCTGCACTCACTATTCTGCTGGTGCAGTCACTGTGTACATACATTACATTACTGATCCTGAGTTACATCCTGTATTATCCTCCAGAGCTGCACTCACTATTCTGCTGGTGCAGTCACTGTGTACATACATTACATTACTGATCCTGAGTTACATCCTGTATTATACTCCAGAGCTGCACTCACTATTCTGCTGGTGCAGTCACTGTGTTCATACATTACATTACTGATCCTGAGTTACATCCTGTATTATTCTCCAGAGCTGCACTCACTATTCTGCTGGTGCAGTCACTGTGTACATACATTACATTACTGATCCTGAGTTACATCCTGTATTATTCTCCAGAGCTGCACTCACTATTCTGCTGGTGCAGTCACTGTGTACATACATTACATTACTGATCCTGAGTTACATCCTGTATTATACTCCAGAGCTGCACTCACTATTCTGCTGGTGCAGTCACTGTGTACATACATTACATTACTGATCCTGAGTTACATCCTGTATTATACTCCAGAGCTGCACTCACTATTCTGCTGGTGCAGTCACTGTGTACATACATTACATTACTGATCCTGAGTTACATCCTGTATATATACCCCAGAGCTGCACTCACTATTCTGCTGGTGCAGTCACTGTGTACATACATTACATTACTGATCCTGAGTTACATCCTGTATTATCTCCAGAGCTGCACTCACTATTCTGCTGGTGCAGTCACTGTGTACATTACATATTACTGATCCTGAGTTACATCCTGTATTATCTCCAGAGCTGCACTCACTATTCTGCTGGTGCAGTCACTGTGTACATACATTACATTACTGATCCTGAGTTACATCCTGTATTATACCCAGAGCTGCACTCACTATTCTGCTGGTGCAGTCACTGTGTACATACATTACATTACTGATCCTGAGTTACATCCTGTATATATACTCCAGAGCTGCACTCACTATTCTGCTGGTGCAGTCACTGTGTACATACAATACATTACTGATCCTGAGTTACATCCTGTATTATACTCCAGAGCTGCACTCACTATTCTGCTGGTGCAGTCACTGTGTACATACATTACATTACTGATCCTGAGTTACATCCTGTATTATACCCCAGAGCTGCACTCACTATTCTGCTGGTGCAGTCACTGTGTACATACATTACATTACTGATCCTGAGTTACATCCTGTATTATACTCCAGAGCTGCACTCACTATTCTGCTGGTGCAGTCACTGTGTACATACATTACATTACTGATCCTGAGTTACATCCTGTATTATACTCCAGAGCTGCACTCACTATTCTGCTGGTGCAGTCACTGTGTACATACAATACATTACTGATCCTGAGTTACATCCTGTATTATACTCCAGAGCTGCACTCACTATTCTGCTGGTGCAGTCACTGTGTACATACATTACATTACTGATCCTGAGTTACATCCTGTATTATACCCAGAGCTGCACTCACTATTCTGCTGGTGCAGTCACTGTGTACATACAATTACATTACTGATGCTGGGTTACATCCTGTATTATACTCCAGAGCTGCACTCACTATTCTGCTGGTGCAGTCACTGTGTACATACATTACATTACTGATCCTGAGTTACATCCTGTATTATACCCCGAGCTGCACTCACTATTCTGCTGATGGAGTCACTGTGTACATACATTACATTACTGATCCTGAGTTACATCCTGTATTATACCCCAGAGCTGCACTCACTATTCTGCTGGTGCAGTCACTGTGTACATACATTACTGATCCTGAGTTACATCCTGTATTATACTCCAGAGCTGCACTCACTATTCTGCTGGTGCAGTCACTGTGTACATACATTACATTACTGATCCTGAGTTACATCCTGTATTATACTCCAGAGCTGCACTCACTATTCTGCTGGTGCAGTCACTGTGTACATACATTACATTACTGATGCTGGGTTACATCCTGTATTATACTCCAGAGCTGCACTCACTATTCTGCTGGTGGAGACACTATGTACATACATTACTGATCCTGAGTTACATCCTGTATTATACTCCAGAGCTGCACTCACTATTCTGCTGGTGCAGTCACTGTGTACATACATTACATTACTGATCCTGAGTTACATCCTGTATTATACTCCAGAGCTGCACTCACTATTCTGCTGGTGCAGTCACTGTGTACATACATTACATTACTGATGCTGGGTTACATCCTGTATTATACTCCAGAGCTGCACTCACTATTCTGCTGGTGCAGTCACTGTGTACATTACATTACTGATCCTGAGTTACATCCTGTATTATACTCCAGAGCTGCACTCACTATTCTGCTGGTGCAGTCACTGTGTACATACATTACATTACTGATCCTGAGTTACATCCTGTATTATACTCCAGAGCTGCACTCACTATTCTGCTGGTGCAGTCACTGTGTACATACATTACATTACTGATGCTGAGTTACATCCTGTATTATACTCCAGAGCTGCACTCACTATTCTGCTGGTGGAGACACTATGTACATACATTACTGATCCTGAGTTACATCCTGTATTATACTCCAGAGCTGCACTCACTATTCTGCTGGTGCAGTCACTGTGTACATACATTACATTACTGATCCTGAGTTACATCCTGTATTATACTCCAGAGCTGCACTCACTATTCTGCTGGTGCAGTCACTGTGTACATACATTACATTACTGATGCTGGGTTACATCCTGTATTATACTCCAGAGCTGCACTCACTATTCTGCTGGTGCAGTCACTGTGTACATTACATTACTGATCCTGAGTTACATCCTGTATTATACTCCAGAGCTGCACTCACTATTCTGCTGGTGCAGTCACTGTGTACATACATTACATTACTGATCCTGAGTTACATCCTGTATTATACTCCAGAGCTGCACTCACTATTCTGCTGGTGCAGTCACTGTGTACATACATTACATTACTGATGCTGAGTTACATCCTGTATTATACTCCAGAGCTGCACTCACTATTCTGCTGGTGCAGTCACTGTGTACATACATTACATTACTTATCCAATACTGAGTTAGCTTCTGTTTTATACTCCACTGCTGTGTTCACAATTCTGCTGAATGTTTTTGGAAAGAACAAGCTGCTTGAAGATGAGTTACATTTTATACATTAGTTTACTAATTAGTGTTATTTCATTTACATTCGCTTTCTACCAATCATTACTGGAAATGGAAAGTGCAGGGAATCTTCTGAATTCTTATGAAACATTCTGACGTGTGGAAATGAATCTTGACTTTCTTCCACTGAAACGATCCTAACAAAGCGCGGCACACCCTGTAAGATAAACATGTCCACATACAGGGGCCCCAGCCGTTATAAAATCCAGTTCATTTCCAAAACTTTCCTAGAAACTCCTGAACATTGAGTCTGAGAACAGATACAATCTGCCGGACTTTTGGACTCCGCCAGATTTCCTCATATTCTTATTCCAGGCTTCTGATGTGATTTTTACATGAAAGTGATGTGGATTTCAGGATTCTTCATGATTTACCCCAAAATAAAATGCCGGAAAGTCGCGTTACTTCCCCTGTAGGACTTGTAAATGGCGACTATACTGATTGTCACCATTGTACCAGGCACAGATATGAGGAATGACATGGAACCATCAATGATTAGAGAATTGTGTCTGAGCACTGGTTTTGTGTTTGCTACTGGTTGATTTGCTTTTTACATAGTTAACTGATAAGTTATTTATTAATCTCCACAATGATGTTTTTGCCTCCTTGTCCAGTGATGCACATCGTCAGCTGCATGATGGGCCAGATCTGCAACTAAAGTATCTACTCGAAGTATCAAAACCTACAGATTTTGGTTATCAGTTAACTTTCCCAGATCAAGAAGAATATACTGTATTTTCTGGCATATAAGACGACTTTTTAACCCCTGAAAATCTTCCCAAAAGTCAGGGGTCGTCTTATACGCCGGGTGTCGTATAGTGAAGCAAGCTGCAGGCGTCCGTGATGCCCGGGGTATGGAAAAAAGAGAGAGAGCGGCCTGCAGTCCTCAGGAGCAGAGATGGGCGAACCCGAATAGTAAAGTCCTGTACTATTCGGGTTCGGCTGCCCGAACACCGGGTGTTTGACGCGCTGTCATGCACGTCACAGCGCGGCAAACACTGGAAGAGGGGTAGTCTTATACGGCGAGTATATCCCAAACTCTATATTTTAACTTGAAAAGTTGGGGGTCGTCTTATACGCTGGAAAATATGGTAACTACGGACAGATGCAGATGAGCGTATTTTCGTTCCGAGCGCGATACGACAAAACATCGGATTGTTCTTGGACCATTCTTATTCTATGGGCAGCACATGCTCACACTCTGAACAAACTCTGATAAAAGTATGAACATATTGTGCTCCGACTCTCTCGAATGAGGAGAAGACAGAGAAAATTTTCTTTTAGATCTTCTCCACTGTTTCAGTGCGTGGAAATTGGACCGCACTCAGATGTCATCCGAGTGCAGTCCGATGTTTTCAGCGCACTCATTGAATTGTACGGCCGGGCGCGATCCGAATATTGTATCAGGCATGCAGCGATTTATTTACTCGACCCGCTGTTTTGTCAGATTGCACTCCTCAAACCGATAATACGATTCCCTGCATCTGCCCTAAGGTTCATAATGCTCAGTGATGAAATCATTGTCTCATTAGTTTACATACTCCTGAGAATACTTCCCACTTCCCCACCGGGAACTCCTAGCAAAGGGGACCCTAAAACAGGTCGGACACAAACCTGATTGGGGAATGGGCTTTAATTTAAATGTTCGTGTTTGTTGAACAGAAGAATTTGCTGAGATCTTGTTACATTTCTACTCCGAACATGAAAAACAGCTGGGGGAGAGAATTTCCAAGAAAAATATCAATAATGCATTGTCCATTCATATCTGGGAGCAGAACAGATGCGACCAGCCGGGAGCACTGGGCAATACACGAGGCCGTGCTGAGCCGTTATGACTGTGAACCTCTCATGATATATGGACCTTTTTGCCGGATGACGTATAATTAGGCTGAATTCCTAATACTGAAGTCAATAAGCGTCTTCTCAGGTTTTCCTGGGTGGGTTTGTCATTGTGTATGAGTCAGGGAACCATTTACATCAACGGATGGGGGCAAATGTGACCGCCATCCCCCTGCGCGCTCAGGTGGCCTGATATACATTAAGGCTTAGATTATAACCTCTGGAGGTGTAATTCACTCATCCGGAGACACATTAACCACTAGTCTTTCTAGAAAATGTACAAGGAGTACAGAGAAAGAGATGAGGTCAGATGTGTGGGAAGAAACCATTCATTCCCGCAACATCGCAAACCTAATCTGTTCCCATCTCATTTGGGTTTAGTGCAAGATTATGTGAATTTTATGGCAGTTACAGGTTGAGTTCTATTTTTTTTTTACCAAAATGTCCCCATTTTTTGTCCATTTAATAAATATAATTATATCACACAGCCAATGGTAAAATTCTGGCTGTCCACTAGGGGGAGCTTTGTATGCAACAGAACTTAGAGCTCCATCTAGTGGCGGCTACAAGTAGCCAAAATTTGGAGCTCTGTAACCGAATAATGGAAAAGATGTATTAGCAACTGCACCTAAAAAAGTCCTGATCTTCAAAGGAGGACACACACTTTTAAAGAATAGTTCCAGTCGCTACTGATAATAACGGCGATTTTCTGTCTCGAACCTTAATGATATATCGACAGGATACCGCCGGGACCCGCATCTATCTTAGGAATGGGGTCTTGCTTCATGTTGTCTGGAACTGAGTAGTGGCGACTAAAATATTTAGTCTTCACGAATATTCTCTTGGCTTTTTCTTCTGCAGAGGGATTATAGGACAAGGGGGATGTTACACTAAAAAAAATAATTCTGGCGACGCTGTTCATGTCGAGCATTATTTTAGAACGTGAAAATCCTGTTCTTCTTAACAACATTCTGAGGATATGAATGGGGAAGAATCTCCCAGCTGTTAGAGGGCCGGGGCAGCCGGAGGGACACGACAAGCTGCCTACTATTTGCATGTTGTTTCACCCACAATGTATGTTTGCGTATATAGTATGCTGGAACATATGGTCCTCAGTGTGCCCGATAATGAGCTGACATCACAACTGCTCATCTCAAGGAGCGCCATGATGAAAACAGCCTTGTATGATATCACTTGCTGTGACTTCACAGTTAAAAATACAATTGTGATTTTTTTTTTTAATGCGTTTTTTTCCCCAGCCCTCCATAGAAGTTTATGGTTAAAAAAAACACACCAAGAACCGCACATTGGGCAAGTGTTAAAGAAATCGTATCAATGTTGCTTTGATTGTTAAAAGTAGTGGATTTATCACACATAAAAATACTATTGCCCAAGGTCTAAGGATTCACCCTGATCCTAAGGGTCTGATATAGTGTAAAATTCTGCATCAATACCTAGAACCCGCACCAAGTCTTATGGATTGTGCTGCAAAAATGCTACCGATTTACTGCAGATTTCACCCTGTGCATTGCACTTAGAAGCGGATGCAAAATCTGTAGCACTGTTCAAATTCGGTTGCAGATTTTTTGTTTTTGTAGACGGTGGGTGATGTTTTGTAAAATCTCATCCACAATGCTAGTACTGTAATAAGCAGAGTTCATTCATGTAGCCTAAAATCTGCTACACCTGGTATCCTTATACAGTCATGGCCAAAAGTTTTGAGAATGACACAAATGAATATTAATTTTTACAAAGTCTACTGCTTCACTTTTTCTAATGGCAATTTGCATATACTCCAGAATGTTATAATGAGTGATCAGCTTAACAGCAATTACTTGCAAAGTCAATATTTGGCTAGAAAATGAACTTTATCCCCCAAAACACATTTCAATATCACTGCAGCCCTGCCTTAAAAGGACCAGCTAACCTCTTTTCAGTGATTGCTCCATTAACACAGGTGTGGGTGTTGATGAGGACATGGCTGGAGATCAATCTGTCATGATTAAGTAAGAATGACACCACTGGACACTTTAAAAGGAGGCTGGTGCTTGGCATCATTGTTTCTCTTCTGTTAACCATGGTTATCTCTAAAGAAACACATGCAGTCATCATTGCAATGCACAAAAATGGCCTAACAGGGAAGAGTATCGCAGCTGGAAAGATTGCACCTCAGTCAACAATCTATCGCATCATCAAGAACTTCAAGGAGAGAGGTTCCATTGTTGCCAAAAAGGCTCCAGGGCGCCCAAGAAAGACCAGCAAGCGCAAGGACTGTCTCTTAAAAGTGTTTCAGCTGCGGGATCGGGCTACCAGCAGTGCAGAGCTTGCTCAGGAATGGCAGCAGGCAGGTGTGAGTGCATCTGCACGCACTGTGAGGCGGAGACTCTTGGAGCAAGGCCTGGTCTCAAGGAGGGCAGCAAAGAAGCCACTTCTCTCCAGAAAAAACATCATGGACAGACTGATATTCTGCAAAAGGTACAGGCAGTGGACTGCTGAGGACTTGGGTAAAGTTATTTTCTCTGATGAATCCCCTTTTCGATTGTTTGGGACATCAGGAAAACGCCTCATTCGGAGAAGACAAGGTGAGCGCTACCACCAGTCTTGTCTCATGCCAACTGTTAAGCATCCTGAAACCATTCATGTGTGGGGTTGCTTCTCAGCCAAGGGAATCGGCTCTCTCACAGTCTTGCCTAAAAACACAGCCATGAATAAAGAATGGTACCAGAATGTCCTCCAAGAGCAACTTCTCCCAACCCTCCAAGAGCAGTTTGGCGATCAACAATGCCTTTTCCAGCATGATGGAGCACCTTGCCATAAAGCAAAGGTGATAACTAAATGGTTCAGGGAACAAAACATAGAGATTTTGGGTCCATGGCCTGGAAACTCCCCAGATCTTAATCCCATTGAGAACTTGTGGTCAATCATCAAGAGACGGGTGGACAAACAAAAACCTAAAAATTCTGACAAAATGAAAGCATTGATTGTGCAAGAATGGACTGCTATCAGTCAGGATTTGGTCCAGAAGTTGATTGAGAGCATGCCAGGGAGAATTGCAGAGGTCCTGAAGAAGAAGGGTCAACACTGCAAATATTGACTTGCTGCATTAACTCATTCTGTCAATATAAGCTTTTGTTACTCATATGTTTGCAATTATATTTCTGTCTGTGATAAAAACATCTGTCAAACACACATAAAAACCAGAGGGCAGCAGATCATGTGAAAATATAATATTTGTGTCATTCTCAAAACTTTTGGCCATGACTGTAGTTGCACCCTTCTGGAGGTCTTGGGATCCCAATGTTAAAAATCCGTACAAAGTCCTTAACCTGCAGTATAATGCACCATTTATAATACTGGTGTATTTTTGACAGATGGCAAATGATTGCTCTCCTAAGTCAGTTTTTTTAGCCATTAGCAATGGAGGAGTCTGAAACTGCAGCTGAAGGGGAACATAATGCCCCTACGACACATGTTCTCCCAAACTGGACACAATCCCAGTTCCTGGTAGGATGACAAACAAAAACAGTCGTCACCACACAATCCTATATTATTCTAGGAGCCAAAGTCAATAATTGTTACCATGGAGCATTAATAAGACACTTGCTCGCAGCTTTCCTCACGTGGCTTGGGGTGGGTGGCAGGCATCGAATTCAACAGAAATTGAGAGGATACTCGATTGACGTTGAAAGCGATGTTGGAAAGTCATGGCCGATGCTGCAGGCAGGATACGCCCAGGCTCTTGTGGAGGTGCAGCGCCCACGGGTGAATGGCAGCAATGAAAAACTTTATACAATTGATGATGATGAGTCAAAATAACACGTCGGGCAGATTTAATTGGCATCTAATCACGGCACACGCAGAGGTGAACGGCTGCATGACGAAGAAGCACAATAAAGTGGCCGCTCATCCCCGCATGTACAAAAGGCGGGAGCTGCAGAAGTAGCTACATTGGTTGTCCGATTATTTAGAGACAGATAGAACTAAAAACTGGATAGAAAGAGCGTTTAGTAAAAGTGTAAGAAAGTTTCAAAAGTTAAAAAAAAGTTTTCCAGGCTTTAGAATTGATGGCTTATTCCTTAGGAAGTGGTGAAGCCCAGGTGTCGGACCCCCATAGTCCACATATTGACTGCCTGATCCTTTGCTGACGCGCCTTCAGTTTGTCCATCAGTCGTGGTCCCGGGGTTTGCTCCCTACAACCATACATAAATGTTGCATCTTAGGATGTCAGATTTATAGAATATTTACTGGTAATTTCTAATCTCAGGGGGTAAGTTCTTTAATCAGACAAGGTGATACCTAACATTAAAGGTTCCCCTGAGCCTTTAGCCATATAGTCCCTTCTGGCGGGGTGAACTACGGCCGGTATCGCATGGCACGTAGCTGGAGAAGAACCCGGGTATTAGCTGAAGAGCCATCATGACCTTCTTCCACTGTGAGCTCGGTGCATGGATAATCTCCCTCATTGACTCTACAGGACTCACCGGGATTACAGTTGACGTTAATGTCTTTTCACCTGTCTGAAAATAACGGAGTCTTTAATTTTCCACTGGAGATTTGCCCCACGTCATACGAGTCCATCGCCTTCCCGGGCGAGCATGTCAATTATAGGGTTTTGCTAAATAGAAAACCACTTTTGCTTCTACTGCTATTTCTGGATGGGAGACGATGGTGTAAAAGAGATTAATACATTTTATTACACAGTTACATGCGATATAATTAATACATCATCTATATTGCTGGCTGTCGTTCGTTCTCAATATTGTGCAACATCTTTTAGTGCAAAATTTTGCCCAATCATTCGTCCAATTCATCCAATCATCTGTAAAAGAAACCTGTGGCAAGGTCAAAAGTGCCCAGTTTTTGCAGTTATTATATTACCCTCACTCTCCTTAGTATTTTGTCTTATTTTTTTTTTTTCATTTTTAAATTCCGCCATACTGTTCCAGAAATATGGGCATTTTTGTAGTGAAAATTTGCATGACTTTCACCACTGGTGGTTCACAGGATCCTCAGGGGCGTGTCTTCTGCATTGTTACTCTTTAAGTCACGCCCCCTTTGTAAAGTGTTAAATATAAAAGGCCCTGAATTCTGAAATCTTACAAAAATCGTACAAAAAGAAGAAAAAGAAAAGCTCAATGTGCAGAATCAGCAGGAATAAAATAAGAGCAAATACTGCACTTTTTTTTCACCTGGTGACAGGTCTTTAAGACATGTATCAGCTGACTTTAGGGGATCTCCGAACATTCTCTATGATTTGTGTCATTTTCTGGGGGAGGGGATATTTATGGAATTCTGTTAATGTGTGGCATTTTTGGTTAAAAATCGCTGTTTTATAAAATGTTAAATACTCGAAAGTTACACATTTTTCACTCAATTATTGTTAGGTGTGCGGGAGAATAATGTCAACACACGAGATATCCCTTCTCCAGGCCTAAGGATTCCCCTGATCCTGAGGCTCTGATATACAGTACTGTATTCCGCATCAATACCTACAACCTGCATCAAATCTTACGGATTGTGCTGAAAAAGTGCTACAGATTTACTGTCTGTATATAGGCATAAGGTTTGGGGCTCGCACATGGACAAGCGTCATTGAATAGGGCTGTTCAGATGGCAGCTTTTTCATGAAATCCATGTAAAAAAAAAAATCACATCATGCTCTGGTCTCTTCCGTATTTCAGATGACGATATCTGACCTAGATATGAAGCCCTGTTATAAAAAAAAACATATTAAAGGGGGCATCTGCTATAGCCCCTTTCTGTTTAAGGGAATCTGTCACCATGTTTTTGCAGCACCATTTGACAGCAGCATGATGTAGGGGCAGAAACCTTGATTCCAGCGAAGGGTCACTTACTGGGCTGCTTGCTGCAGTTTTGATACAATCACAGTTTTCTCTGCTGTAGAATGAACAGTTTTCTGAATGCTGAACTCTATATAACTCTGCCAACACTGACTGGCAGTTTTCTGTGTACACTGTGCATAGGCAGAAACCTGCCAATCAGCGGTAGGGGGGCGGGGTTACACTGCCTGATCGCAGGCCAACCAGTCCTCTAGTAATAATCTCCTGCTCATAACACCGTCGTTTTATAAATGCAACTCAAAGTCCAGTAAGTGACACATCGCTGGAATCAGGGTCTCTGCCCCTACATTATGCTTCTCTCAAAAATAGGTAGTAAAACCCTGGCGACAGATTTCCTTTAAAAGATGTGAGGAAACTTTGAGGCAAAAGTTCAATTTCCCTGCAGCGCCACTACAGGAAGAATGAAGTATTGCACTGTGTCCACCTGTCCTTGAAATATATGGATATGCTGGGTCTTGCAGTGGATTTGGCTTAAAGATCAGAGCCCAAAATAAAGGAAATACCCTCTATTAAAGGGGATTTTCTGTCTCATAATGTGAAGGGGATGCGATGCTGGCATAGTGCTGAATAACTTACTGTTCTTTCCCTGCATAGTGGCCCAGGGGCGGACATATCATTAGTGCAACCTGTGCAGTTGCACAGGGGCCTAAAAATTAAGGGGGGGCGCATTTATCACCTCCAAAGCAGGTGGAATTGTAAACTATGATGAGCTATTGGGCTGCAAAGGGCCCATATATTTTTCTTGCATAGGGCCCTCTTCTGTCTGTGTCCGCTAGTGTGGTGGCCCCTGGCCACTATATTGGGGGTCAGCTGCAGTATCCTGCACAGCTGGGTGGTAGAAGGAAATGGGACCCACTGCTACACCAACGCGGACCATCACTCTATAAGATGGGAGGTCACCTTTAACTATTGTCCCAAGGAAAACCGCTTTCTCAAAATCATTCCTACCTTTGCGCACGATACAGAACTTTCCTGTACAAGTTCCTGGGCAGCTCATGGGCCTGAACACGGCGCCGCTGCGCAGGAACCAAAGATCTCGGGAATAGCGGGGTCCGGGTACCTATAACTTTAGGGGAGGGATATGTGAATTTTCTCTGAGCAGAAGCAGCAATTTTCCAAATAATTTTTCTGTAGAGGTAAATTGAAGTCGCCTTGATAAATGTGCAATTATTCACCACTATAGTCTGCAGCACGTATTGGGTTATTTTAGTGTTTAGGACTTTTTTTCTCTTTCCAACCACTATAATTATGCAGAAGATACCAACTTCCTGGCAGTTTTGCAGTGAGCGTTCCAGTAAATCATGTTCTGAATTCTCAAAAACAAAGAGCTGCCGTTCCTCAGTCCTCACTGGTCATGATTAGGATTTGTGTGACAGTCGATGAGATCCGGTTGCAGAATTTTTGTGCCGAGTTCAAACGAGCGCAGGTAAAATCCTATGTTTTTCGATCCGAGAAAACAGACAATTTTCATCAACGTGGTGATCAGTCTGTGCTAAAATCCGTCCGTTCTGGAAATGATCCGTTCTGCCTACAGACCAAAAAATACGCACATCTGATTGATCGGATATGAAGAGCCATGTTTGAACCATACAGAAATATAAAATTCCGTCTTTGTCCCTATTATAACTGTTATCTTCGTTTCACTGGAAACCATCAACAGGCAGGCTGTCAGCTCCAAACAGATTTCCTATAAAAGAGATATATATTCTCAGCAGGCCTGGACTTACTTGGGGTTTGTTAAATGATCCAGGAAAAAAACTAATCCACCATCATAACAGAGCTCAACACCCTTGTGCACTGAAGGTACTAAGTATAGATATAGCAGCTTGATGACGGTTTCTGGATAGGAAGAGAATAGTGACCCTGCTCTTCATTTTAACATCAGTGTAAGGGGAAAACTCACATGAACGGGTTTTTCGGTCTTTCCGTGCTGATACTGGACAGCACACGCTGTAATGTTAATCAATGTGTTCGTGTGAAAAAAATAGTTGATGTCATTAGTTACGTATGTTGTCCAAGGTAGAGAACAAGTATAACAAAACACAACTAATCTAAACTAATTTAACAATATGGTCACAAATAAAATGTCTACTAAATGTGTGTGAATCGGTTTGGATAAGTGTGTATTTTTATATAGTAATGTAGTACTATTTATGTGTACTATTTGGTGGCATTATTTATGTGTACAGTATGGCGGCACAATCTACATGAACAATATGGAGACAGATATAGGAACTGACTGTGTTTAACAAATATGTGTAAATCAGTTTGTATAAGTGTGTATTTTACAGTAGGGCAGTGTTATTTATGTGTGCACTATAGCAGCATAAATTATGTGTTCTATATGGCAACAAATATAGGCAATGACTGTGCCTATTAAATGCTTGCACTTTTATTTATATTACAGAATTTCAGTGTTATTTATGTGTACTATCCCACTGCATTACTTATGTGCAGAGTATATCAGTATAAAATATGTGCTCTATATGATGATAAATACAGGCATTGGGTTTGTGCGTCCATTTATATTACAGCATGAGTGTGACTTCTATGAACTGTTCTGTAGCATTAGTTATGTGTACAGTGAGGCGGCACAATCCATGTGTACTATATGGTGGTATTCTGTATTTATTTTATAATGCGTCTATTAGATCTGTTTGCACCACGTGTATAACTGTGTATTCCTATACACTTACCCCCTTGATGTTAGATTATTCTTTGACTCATGTACAGGATTCTTCTATAGATAGTTCATAAATGTTGTATACTCTTATCTTGCTTTAAAGCGCCACTTTTTTTTGTGAAGGGGTCAAAAAAATATCTGCTTTACTTTCAGGAAAATACAGACATTTCCCCAGATCATAGACTTGAAGGTAAGAGCAGCTAAAATGTCCCCCGGCCCTATGACATTTCTTCGGAGTGTTTTCTTGTCTGGTCTTTGCTTGTTTACTTGACATTGGAACGTGAAAAGTCCTAATTTACTTGCGCCACATGTAGGTGGGGAAGTCGCGATTGCCGAAGCGGTTCCAGAAATGTCTTACTTTAGCTGCATGTGTGGCCACTAAAATATCCAGACGGTAATTGGATGACAGCTGCAAAAGACGACCCGTCATTCCATTAATTAGCACCTATTACTGAAATAAGCCTCTGTCTACTTTACTGGCGGCAAAAATACCGGCGGATTCTACATGGATGACGCTTCATTTGCTGGAATTATATGCATTAATCTCCTCTTTCTCTGGATCTCTGCACAGTGCACAGGTCACCATTAGTCATGATGACATTGCCTATCAATCAAAGCTCCCATGTATCATTTCTTTTGGATTTCCTAGGAAATTTTGTACATAAGTCTACAAAATATTGACCCCTTTTTCCATCATGAAGCCAAATGGGAGGGGTCTGAGCCCCGGTGAAATTACTAAACTGCAAAAGAGGTAACAATTAGCGTTTGCCATTTTTCATGTACTCTGTATTTTCAGGATGTGTCCCCATGCTGTTTTTGGGCTTTTGGGCACAGCCTGTATAGACAGTCTACTGTTGAAGATGCCTTTCTAGAACTCATTAGTGATTCCTAAGATTGCGCCAGTAGCAGTAACCCCTCTACCTGAACCTCTACCTACTCAACACCAAGTTTCTAGTCTTAGCCCAAACTTTTTCAACTATTAATACTTTTTTTTAGTGTATACAGCTACCTATGTCTCCATGATTACAGACTACAAAAAAAAACCCTGTGTGTAGTCTGATCCTGCAGTCATCCTTCCACTGTTCTATCTATAAAGTCCTGTGCACTTCTATGTGTCTCCAAGGTAACAGACTACAAACAAGACCTGTGTAGTCTGATCTTGCAGTCAGGTGTCACTCCACTCCTCCTCCTGATTCCTTTTTCTACTGTCTGTAGGTTTGTCAGAAAAGAAGGGATGAGGGAGTGGAGTAACACATGACTGCAGGATCAGACTACACAGGGTTGGTTTGTAGTCTGTTGCCATGGAGACACACTGTTTTCTATAGCTCCTGTGCAAACCCTAAGTAATAGGATATGTTTAAACAAGACTTCTTACAGAGCTGCTTCATTTTTTATCTTATCGGCATTGATTTCAATTGTATACACCCCCCTAAATTGTAAACTGTGTCATTCCCTGAGGATTTAAGCGCAGGACTAAAGCTGAGCTTAGAAGTTATGGCAACATCATTGTAATTGTTTCCAAAAATACACAAGAATTATATTTTTGAGGGTAAATGTGGGCATCATTTTGCTCTAAGATGGCATGATGGGACTTTGGTCAATAGCGGGAGATTTACAGAGAAGATCAATTTTATTTGCTTCTTGAATATATATTGGGTCTGTGGATACCATAGCAACACATATAATCACCGGCTGGCAATGCTCTGGATGTTCCTTTACACTTGGTAATTGCAGTACGCCGGCAGCCGCTCCCATCGAAAAGCCTATTATAGCGACTGCCAGGCAAGATGTTCTGATTCATTGTCAGGTTTCATGAGCAGAAAATGGATAAATGCAGGAAAATAAAAAGGGAGTAGAAGCCCATTGTGCTACACATCTATCTATATATCTAGATCTATCCCCGAGCCAGCAATTCACTGCAATACAGCTGATATCCAGCGCTAAAAATCACTGGGAAGACTGGATCACCCCTTGTGCGGATCATACATACTGTAGATGTGCTGCCATATGGTGCTGCAGGAAGAAATACCTCTGTGATACAGAAACCAATATGAATTTTTTTGCGCTTTTTCCATACAAAAGTATGAAAAAAATGCATCCCAGTGAAAACAGCGCCGATAAACCCATAGCTCGTGTTTTAGAGACACTAATCCGAATCTCTATCTACTCTCATGTGCATTATGACGGGCTTGACTGCAGGACTTCTCAACAGAAAGAGGGAAGGCAGCGGATGCCTTACCTCCCGAAGAACAATGCCTTACCTCCCGGAAGAACGTCGGGCATGCTGAAATCCATCTCCCAATCCTAATCTCTCCAAGTCGGAGTAAAGTCAGGACATCACGATACACAACATGTGGTTGGTCCCACCGAAATTGGTGAATTCTGCAGACAGAAATCTATTAATTATGGGTCCCTTAAACTGGAAATCTACGTAATTCCTTGACCTTCCACCGACCACTTCTTATGTCCACAAAATCTCTAGAAAATTTTCCATCCATGTCTCTGATGGAGATCAATGGCTCCTCTTAACAGGGCAGAACTTTACGAATATCTCCGGCAGTGTTCGTCTATGGGATCTTGTATGGTTATGGATGATGTCATACCCATGAGATTTGGTGCATGCAAAAAATTTGCAACAGCGTTCTGATGATTTGTGAAATCGCTATTGCAAGTCACGACCAAAGCAGCTAAACTATTAAGTATGAGATTGTGCTGCTATTTTGCAATAAAGTACAGCAAATTGCAAATGATATGTCCAATCTGCTGACTTTACATTTAGTGGCCCTTTAAACATTTGAGCATAACATGGGCTCTCATTCATTGCTTGTTTACCATGACTGATTGCTTAGTAGACCGAACCATGTGGGAAGCAGTGAATATATTACTATTTATTTGGCCGCTTTGTGCACCCTCTTCACAGCTGTTGATGGCATTGTCATTAGATGAGATGGCAGGGTACCTGTGGAGGCACACGGAGAGGAGGCGCGGCGCTGATCGGAGCGTGCACTGAGGAGCTGTTTTGTCTTTGAGGGTCCTTCATGCACATGTGTTGCCTCACGTGGGAGAACAGGCCTGTCACTGTAATATCTCACATCGCCCTCGTTGTCTGAGCCGTGTTTATGCATTCAAAAATTGTTAACTTATTCCCCATTAGCATAAATGATTACAAAATAACAAGGATCACATGGATGACACAGACGCAGCGCCGTGTGATTCCGGATAAGAGCGCGCCATCATTCACAGCTATATTAATATGCAATCAGTCACGAAAAAAAATCACGTTTTATAAAAGAAGGAAATACAATTTTTCATTATCTCAGCCGAGCGCTCATTGGTATGGAAGTTCGGGAGGGATAGCCATCTTCATTCGGTCAACAACTAACTGATGTGTATGGCCAGATGGTGGCCTCATTGTCCCTTACAGCTAGCCATACACATTAGATGGCTTTTAGTCGAAAGATCCTTCATCCAACATCCATCTCAGCCAACTTTCTTGAACACAGGAGTACTCGTTTGGCCGAGTGCTCCTGTCCTCTCTATGAGAAAGATGACACCTGAAGAAGTGGCCGGCGACTTATTTCAGGGAGAACGATGCAATCGGCAGTCCGCAATCGGATATGAATGATCGACATCTCTCCCATCCATAAGTTGGGCAGCACCCCCGAACACATTAGACCGTCGGCTGAACCAGTCAATATTGGTGAGATTGGCCCGCTTAAGTCTAAAGTCTATGGCCAGCTTACCACTCGGCAGGTCTCCTCTCACAAAGGCCATATTCAGACTCACAGGTTCATAACTGTAAAGCAGGTGACCGGATGCAACACTCAGACATGGTTCAGTAGGAAATAACCAATTAAACTGCTTATTTCTCTAGCGAGGCAGGAAACTGGGGTAGTTGTGGCAACAGTGAATAGTGTAAAGTAGACCGTCCCCCTCCAGCCTGCTGTACTAACCCAGACTAACCCCTTTACCGTGCGTCAGTGCTGGAAGCAACGGCCTGGTTCACTTCCACCTCCTGTTCACCACCGCATGCGTCCACCCCCAAGAAGAGATACCCAACGAATCTTCAGTACTTGACCAGCTATGGATGTCTCCGGTACCCGGTGAGATGAGGGCTGGGCCTTAGCTCTTGACAGGCTTCATCTGGTCTTTGGACCTTGATTGGCACAGATTTGGTCCATGGGCCTTGACTGGCGTCATCTTAATCCCGGAACTTGCCTGGTGCAGGTCTGGTTCCCGGAAACTGCTCGGTGCAGCCTGGTTTCCAACCTTCAATAGCGTCATCTGGATTCTACTTCCAGAAGCACCACAACCTACTGATTCAAGCTTCCTGTCACAGCCTAGATCCCCGACCTCAGCTTCTTCATCGACACATGTTCTGACTATCCCTTTTGTTGGAGTCAAAGCCAATCCGTCTTGGCACGCTGGCCTCTTATATCAGAGAACTGCGTCATCAAGGTAACCTGACCCGGTGCCCCGTCTTCTCTCGTCCCTCCTGAAACTCTTCCTCCTCCGGTTGGTTCCGCAGAGTCTCGTTTGGACATTAGATGGCAGTCCTTATACACAAATATCGCACAGCGCTGGGAATTCTCATCCTTTGCGTCACACCCTCTTACATAACCCCTGTGGACTTTCCTATGTAAGGTGTCTGGGAGCAGAAACTCTCTGGTTTCTACTCCACCTTCAGAGCCTTTTTATCTTCGGGCCTCACTAGCATGGCACTTCTTGCCTCTACCATTAGGTAGAGACACAGACAAAAGAGGGCCGCTGTGCAAGAACAATATATGGGCCCTTTGCCGTCCTAAAGCTCATCATAATTCACAATTCTACCTGTGTTAGAGTTGGTAGTAGCCCCCTTACCTCTTGGACCCCTGTGTGGTTGCCCAGGTTGCACCAATGGTATGTTCGTGTCTGCAGACTGTACCTGAACTTTTCCAACTTTTTCCTTACCTTCTGTTTCCTTTTCGCTGCAGCAAACAATCGCTCTCACTCCCCACAGGCACTGATAATTGGCTACATCGGTGGGTATCCTTGCCTCTGCATTCCCTAAGGTGTGGGGGGGTCTGGCTTCCTCCTAACCTACAGGCTAGTCGGTCTTCCATGCCCACTCCCCACTTTACTCCATCGCAGGTTATTCACTCCAACACGATCATGTGCAACTATGATATTGATCCTGGGTGGCAGGAAACAAGGGCCTTCATACCTTCAGATTACTGGGGTGAGTGCAAATGTTGACCCTATGTTCTTCCTAACCCTTCTCATCACAATTAACGATATCCTTAAAGAAAGACACTTCAGACAATCATCCGCTACGCAGCGCTCTAATGGGCATAATGACCGGTGTTATATCAATTAGGAGGCACCTGGATCACACCCCAAACCCTCTTTAGCCCTCCATGTTTTCCAATGGTCACACACTATAATACAAATATTTTTTTACATGAGCAGTATACCCAACCAAGGACCCAGCAGCTTGATATATAACATAATCACAGCCCTAAACACAGTGGGGAATACGGGCCCTAATGGGCATGTTCAATACCCTTGTAAGAGGGTCCGTGAGAAACCGTCTTATACTTTCTGCATGAGGAGGCAAATTTTCGAGGAAAGAAAACTTCCTCAATACGGCATCCAGTGTAACAGGACACAAACTTTTTGTGTTGGATTCCATATGCATGTGATATCAAATCGGAGTTACATGGAGGCCCAGGCTTTTATACACGTGAATTTAAGGTCCATATTGTGCAACAATCCAACACTTACCGACACTCTTCCAAAAATGGGGAAGCCTGCTGGACATCAGGAAGAGTTGGTAAATTTCTGGGCCCACCTTAAACCATTGCCTGGACATTTAAGGCGGCAGTGAACAGGGAATCAAATGGGTGTGGAATAAGTGTGACCTCATAATGAGGAGCAGCTATGAGCAAAAATTTTCACACCTCCCACCCATCCCATTTTTCACAGGTTTTTCATAACTCTTGCCGTTGCTTCTCCAGGAGATATGTGTGGTCAATAAATAATAATGTCACTTGTGGTTTATATTAATAAAGTGCAATTGAATCAATGCAAATACTGCTCAAAAAATAAGTATAAAGCAATTTATCTATAGGATACAATGTCCATAGCTGAGTGCCTCTATCTGCATAAAAAAGTGTGCTGCTAAAGAAATGCAAATATGCAAAGAGGGACAAAGCAAAAAACTAAGCCATATCCACCTCTATCTACATCAGAAAGGAATACTGCTGCTAAAAAATGCAAAGGTGTGAAGAGGGGCAGAGCAGAAGATTAGGCCATAATTACCTCCAGTGTGCTGTGGCACCCCGACGCACGTTTCGCGTTAAGCTTCTTCTCTTTTTTGATAGCTTATTGCCTAGGTTACCGGTTACCTCTGCAGTCTGTCAGCGTTGGCTGGTCTCTTAAGCAAGGAGCTTGCAAAAATGCAAGCTGTTTGCTTTAAAGCTTGCAAGTGCTGCTCTGAAGCTGGCCGGCTTCAGTCCCCTCGGTGCTCCTCTACGTGGTCTCTGCTTGCAGCATGAAAAAGCACACAGTTCCGATTTGTAGAGCACCGATTCCAGTGGTCGAACCGTCAATCATCAGGAGCACAATGCTCCCCTGCAGGCAGGAAGCCGGGAGGCAGGGGAGCAGCTCGCTCCTGAAGAAAACCATTTTAATGTTCCCTAATGGGTCATAAGATACTTAGATCTTCATGTGCACAGCAGGAGATTGCGCTTTGGCAGATGAAGTCCTGCATGACTCTATGTGCCGTACTATGGTATAGAGCATTTCTTCTAGACAAGAATACCTCTGTACAAAGGAACATACCCCAATGCACTTCTCTGAGTACCCCATTATGCCTATGGGAAAGTCGTTACCTGCGCTCCTTATTATGCAGCAATAACATAAGCATGTCACTGCGCAGCGAGACAGACTCGCCAAATTGATTATCACCCAACTTTCTAAGACTGAATCTTTGAAAAGCTTTACAAAAGAAGACGAATGACGAATATTGTTTTCGTTGATGTCCGTGCTCGACTATATTGCATTAATGTCAGACGTCTTCGCTTTTGTAATGCCAAGATCCAGCCTTACTGCTGAATCACATTTAACCCAGTGACAGCCAGTCATGCCAAGGTTGGGTTATGTAGTGTGTGGGCGACAGAAGGAAAGTGTTAATGGCTCGGACTCACTTCTCTATTTCTCTTACTGCAGCTGTTCCATCACACAAAAGCTGGTCTTATGTTTCAAAGCGGAATTATATATATACTGGATATATATATACAAACCAAGACGACTGGTATTGCTGAAACAAAAAAACATATTTGATCCCTTTAACCCTTAGGATTAGCACCGTTATCACCTTTAGGAGACCAGTGATATCATAATCCCTCCATATCTGAAATACCAACATTAGAACTGATAATATGGGATTGTCCCTGCCCCGCAATCGCTTTTTTACAAGGATTTTATGGATAGTAGTAAAGTCAACGCTTCTCTGTTTCAAGCTGTGCAAATATTTGCAGTGAACTAGGAAATATCTGAACCCAGAGATTCGCAGAACTCGGAGGTCAGTGAGTTTATTGACTTTTCGGAGTGTAGAAGAATCCACAGAAGCTGAAGGAGCGTCACCCCCAGATGGCGAATGGTACATTTACTGCTAGTAATACAGACAGCGATTCTACAAATGTCACATATGGTTCCCTGACTGGTTCAATTTTTTCCCCATAAATAAAATATAAATGTAAATTTCAGAATGTTCAAATCATCCGTGCAAGAAGTAAAAACCTGCGTGCCAGGATAGAGGAAGCCTCTGCACCTGCTATAAGGGAGCCCCAAATATCCCAGAGCAAAGTTCCTCATGGGTGGTGTTAATGATGCACCGCGAAGCTCCGCAATGTAAAGTATGCAACCCCCCGACCATGAGCCTTTATTAATGCTGGTGTCGGAGACATCTTTGGGCCCAGACCCACGTGCAAACATAGCTAAACCCCTGAATGGTGTGAATCCCACCCCTAAATCTGCAGGGTTAAGTCACAGTTTCCAAATCTTGAGAAAAGATTTAAGGTAGGTTTCAGATAAAATATTTTTCCATACAAGTCCCACCTTCAAATATTAGCTATGTCCACGAACTTTGACAGTGCCAATCAGTTACTGCACCCCCAAGGGTGTTCCAACGAAAGGGGGCTCTAAACAAGGTGTATGCCAGTGTGCCCCACTTTGAGTAATCCAAAGTGTGACCCATTAGTTGTGCTAACCAGAGAATATGTGTCAACTACAGAGCATGTTGGGGTGCCCCAATAACTGCATCAGCTAAATAGTGCTCTATACACAGAGCATGCTGGGGTGTCCCAATAACTGCATCAGCTAAATAGTGCTCTATACACAGAGCATGTTGGGTGTCCCAATAACTGCATCAGCTAAATAGTGCTCTATACACAGAGCATGCTGGGGTGCCCAATAACTGCATCAGCTAAATAGTGCTCTATACACAGAGCATGCTGGGGTGCCCCAATTACTGCATCACTAAATAGCCCTATACACAGAGCATGCTGGGGTGCCCCAATAACTGCAATTAGCGAGTGCCCTATACACAGAGCATGCTGGGGTGCCCCAATAACTGTGTCATCTACAGAGTGCCCTATACACAGAGCATGCTGGGGTGCCCCAATAACTGTGTCATCTACAGAGTGCCCTATACACAGAGCATGCTGGGGTGCCCCAATAACTGTGTCATCTACAGAGTGCCCTATACACAGAGCATGCTGGGGTGCCCCAATAACTGCAATCTAGAGAGTGCCCTATACACAGAGCATGCTGGGGTGCCCCAATAACTGTGTCATTACAGAGTGCCCTATACACAGAGCATGCTGGGGTGCCCCAATAACTGTGTCATCTACAGAATGCCCTATACACAGAGCATGCTGGGGTGCCCCAATAACTGGCAATATAGAGAGTGCCCTACACAGAGCATGCTGGGGTGCCCCAATAACTGCATCTAGTAGTGTCCTACACACAGTGCATGCTGGGGTGCCCCATTAACTGTGTCATCTGCAGAGTGCCCTACACACAGTGGATGCTGGGGTGCCCCAATAACTGTGTCATCTACAGAGTGTCCTACACACAGTGCATGCTGGGGTGTCCCAATAACTGTGTCATCTAGAGAGTGTCCTACACACACTGCATGCTGGGGTGTCCCAATAACTGTGTCATCTACAGAGTGCCCTACACACAGTGCATGCTGGGGTGTCCCAATAACTGTGTCATCTACAGAGTGCCTACACACAGTGCATGCTGGGGTGCCCCAATAACTGTGTCATCTACAGAGTGTCCTACACACAGTGCATGCTGGGGTGCCCCAATAACTGTGTCATCTACAGAGTGTCCTACACACAGTGCATGCTGGGGTGTCCCAATAACTGTGTCATCTAGAGAGTGCACTACACACAGAGCATACTGATTTGCCCCGATAACTGTGCAATCTAGATGGTTCCCTACACAAATGCATACTCGGGGGCCCCATTAACTGTGTCATCTGCAGCGTGGCCTATACACAGAGCATGCTGGGGTGCCCCAATAACTGTGCAATCTGGAGAGTGCCCTATACACAGAGCATGCTGGTGTCCCACATAGAGGCCATGCCAGGATGCCCCAAACAGACTACATCATTAATTGGGCAATCCAAAGTGTGCCCCATAAAGAGTCTCATTAACTTTTTCAGCCAGAGAGTACATGTCAAAGTGCTCTATTAACAGTGCACACGCCTTTACCAGCGCCAGATATTAAAAAAAAATTCTCAGTCTGTACCACTTTTCTTTGTTTTAGTCTAAAAGTGACATTTAAGTGGCCTAACATGAGGCCTGCTTGCCTGTGGGTTCAGGAAATCTCTTTTGTTGTGAGATTACTTGATAGTTCAGGAAACAATGTGACATGTAGGTTTCATATTCTACAACACAAGCAAATGAATATAATGATTTCCTTATCATTCCCTTGCTTCCCTCCGCTCCCGCCCATACCTCCCATATTACCATGTGCAGTCCTTGATTTCGGTTCTGTTCTCCTTTATGGCCACGTCATCAAGGTGTGACTCTGATAGGAAACTATTTCTTGCTGCAGGTGACTGCCCACACATATTGCACAAGTATTTTTCATTTCTCGTGTTTCATTGCAAAATCTGGAACAGAAATAGAAACTTCTGTGCTGAGCTATTTGCTCCATCTACAAATGTGACGTTATCCTGCTATTTACAGCTGCAGATTCTCATATAAAAAAAAGTATAAAACCTCCCTCTGGTAAACTCCACCGAGGTTTACTGGTTTAATGGTCCGATTAAAAACTGGGATGAGGACCATAACATAGGACAGTGCTGTGACCAACTCTTTCCAAAGTTGGAGGTCTCCATTGTACGATGATTGACCATGGTGATAGACCACTTCAACATAGGACCTCTGGGGGTCAGCGCCAAATCAGACTATGAATGTAAATGACTGATTAACAGAAAGAGACCATAAGGCTGCTGTGCAGTGACATCATGGCGTTTATTACTCATGTACTGTGACATCACTGTGTGTATTATCTCTGTACTGTGACATCACTGTGTGCATTATCCCTATACTGTGACATCACTGTATATTATCTCTATACTGTGACATTACTATGTGAATTATACCTGTACTGTGACATCACTGTGTATTATTCTGTACTGTGACATCACTATGTGCATTATACCTGTACTGTGACATCACTATGTGCATTATACCTGTACTGTGACATCACTGTGTGTATTATCTCTGTACTGTGACATCACTGTGTGTATTATCCCTGTACTGTGACATCACTGTGTATTATCTCTGTACTGTGACATCACTGTGTGCATTATCCCTGTACTGTGACAATCACGTGTGTGCATTATCCCTGTACTGTGACATCACTGTGTGCATTATCCCTGTACTGTGACATCACTGTGCTTATTATCCCTGTACTGTGACATCACTATGTGAATTATACCTGTACTGTGACATCACTGTGTGTATTATCCCTGTACTGTGACATCACTGTGTGTATTATTCCTGTACTGGGACATCACTGTGTGTATTATCCTTATACTGTGACATCACTGTGTGAATTATACCTGTACTGTGACATCACTATGTGCATTATCCCTGTACTGTGACATCACTGTGTGTATTATTCCTGTACTGTGACATCAATGTGTGTATTATCCTTATACTGTGACATCACTGTGTTATACTGTGACATTACCTTGAGCATAATTAAATAATTGTGGTCTTACTGTGCTTGTGATTCCCGCAGTGTAATTTCATAGTTACTCTAATTATCTCATTACTGTTATACTACATTACTGTCTATTATTTTTATGCTCTGACATCACTGTGTGCATTAGGCCCAGAGCAGAGACGAAAGTGATCATTATATCTTTATGTTGTAAACTTTCCGCTCAAAGCAAAGTCATGTTTGCCTCTTGTTGTCCATGGGAAACACTTGGTGGACCCTTGGGGCTACTCCCATACAGATGGGATTTCCTATGATTTGTAGCCAGGCCAACACTGGGGGCTCAGCTGTGCCGCCTGGCAGAACAGGGTGCACAGCATTGTTCTCCTTGAGATTTATTGGGTTTTCTATCACAATCTTACTATATATATTGACAGCATTTGTTCATTATATACAGAGCAGAGTTTTCAGAATGGCCACAACTCTGCAGCTGAATGCCTGAGCTTATATGCCCTCGTCTCATCTGTGATACCAGGCACCAGATCAGGGCCTCCATAGCCTAGAAGCCCATATCAGATAGCGGAGATGGTAGTAAAGCAGCAGCTCCCTGCATACCACTGACTACATAAACATTTGCATTGCATAAAGGACCCTGTGGGTCTGGTGAGAGCCGGGGTCACAGAGTTTGTTGACTGCTGCTAGTTGTGCTCAGCAGAAGCGATGGGAATTACGAGCCTGGGGTCACTGAGGACGAATGTGACAGGGGGACAGAGAAAGGAAGAGATGAGAAACTACTTAGAATTTTTAGCCATAAATCATATTAAAGGGGTCCATGTTATCAGAAAACTTTAAGCATTAAGTTCAACTTTTAAAAAAAAAGTTCTGAAAAAAATTTTGAAACATTATAGAAGTTCTGAGTTCTGACACTCACAGATTTCGAAAAATGGATGGGAGAAGGTCTCAAAACTGTTCCAAGCTCCTGTATGACGTGTCAAAAGTGTTTACAAGTGGTTCCTCGTTACCAAAATACAACAGGGGATGTCCCGATGGCAAATGGCTGAAATTAACCATGCCCAATCTTTTTGGCCTACTGGGAGAAAAGTAATGTCTGGAGGGAACACATAGTATCTGGCAGCGGCCCCTTTTCAGAGAACTGTACTCTTGGTCGAGTATGGGGGTCCGAAGAAGCAACCATCAAGCGAAAATCTATTGAAAGCGTATAGCCGACCTCACGAAGACAATACATAAAGCATAAAAAGGTCTGTTGGTGTTTCATCGGCCGGAAGCCACGCTGCACTACATCACTCTCCTGCTGCTCAAAATGGGAAAAAGGCAATGTAAAGAGGTAACATAAAATCAGACAAAAAAGTCTGAAGATGCCCAAATCTATCAGCCAGAATGAGCCACGGTGTGGTCCAGACTGAAGGCTACTAGTGATGACTGAACGCTCATGTGTCGCGGCTTCCGAGACATGCAGGCACGGTGACTCGGGCATATTATTTGAGCATGCCAAAGACAATGGGTTAGCACCTGAGCATGCTCAGATAACGCCTTATCCCAGCATGTTCGCTCATGGGTAAAGGCTAAGTGTGCACTGTCCAAATATTGGGCACATATAGTAAATTTCTAGTCCTGAAATGCTCCAGACATACTTCCTATTCTGCGGTGGCGCTTGCTCCTTTGCTCTCTGCCGCCCCCTACTTGGAACTGTACTTTGGGGACACAGATGTGACAGCTGAGTAGAGCACATGTGGCCGTGCACAGCACACATACTGATGGCATACATCCAGGGTCACATTAGTGTACTTTACACTAAATTTACAAAACACAAACAAAAAAACAACACAAAAAACTTAAAAGGGTTGTTTGAGATTCACACAAACAGCTCCACACCTGTCCACAGGTTGTATACGGTATTACAGTTTATTCCCTTTCATTTCACTGAAGCTGAATTGCAATGCCAGATGGAACCTGAGGACAGGTGTGGCGCTGTTTGTTACTGGGAAGTAACCAATTAGTAAATAGACTGCTCTTTATCTATTTATCTATGTGTCCCCAGGTGTCCGGTTATCTCCACAAGGCTATCTGCTCAGTAATGACTGTTAGCACTGACACAGCAGTCACAATGCACTCGCTGACCTGTCCGTGTATGTCAGGCGACTGCCACCAACCATGTAATCAGCCCTACTAATATGTCTGCACAGATATAGAAAACCTGTAGGTATATAGTGAGACAGAATGGGATATGCTGCAGGATATAGGGATTTACCAGAGGGACCGCTATGTAAAGGTCAATAAATATTCTCTCCTAGAATAAAAGGTGTCATTTTTTTGTAAGAAATTAGAACGTCTATGAGTGATTTAAATGGGACGTCCAGGACTAGCGCTGCTTCATTCTCAAAAGAGCGCCACACCCGTCCATAGGTTGCATGGGGTACTGCAGCTCAGCCCCATTCCTTTGAAGTTGCAAAACCAGACAAAACCCATAGATTGGTGGCTGGCCCCCTTCTCCCACCTATAGCACCCCCAGTCTCAAAGTCCTGAAGGTCGGACCTCTCAGATCGGGCATATACAAGTGTGCTGTGATTGGGCTAGCATAGGCCTGAAATATAAGATTAGTGTGGAGGGGTCCAACTTTTTTGCACCCCTGCAACATTTTAATGTAGGCAAGTATGGCAGAGCATTTTAATTTGGTTTCTAAGCTTTTTGCGATGCGTCTCCTTTAACAAACGAAATAAAGTAGATGTTTGTTACAGTAGGATGTCTCTTTTATCTTTGTATCTTTTTTTTTGTTTGTAGCTTTTTCGCTATTGTTATTCTAATGTGGTTAATTATGAAAAACAAAATAACACAAAAAAAATCAATTAAACTGGATGTAAAAACATAAAGGGGCAACATGGATCAAACAGGGAGAAGAGTCTTTAGGATAGAGATAAAGAGAGGCTCTTCTCCACCGTCACAATAGCAGCCGTTACATAAGGCTTCCCCTCCCCCGAGGACTGAATAATAGAGACCGCATCTGTATCCGCCAATAATAGAATATAATGTCACGACGGTGCACGGATCTCCCATAATAGACCCTTTAGTGTGTAGGACAGCGCCGGCGTGTTATTGAACATGGATAATTTAATTACCCACATAGAAGGTGTAATAGGAAACAATGCAAAAAGACGAATTTCTACCACCCCAAAACGGGAAAGTTCTGCCTGATTCCAGTAAATTACATGCAGAACTGAGATGTTTTGATGCTGCGGAGAATTGGGGCCCAACGTCCTCATGAAGGGGACATGACGCAGACTGACTGTGAATACAACCACATGCAAGTCATCCACATCCCTTTATTTTTTTATCCTTGGAGGCCTCACAGGCCGCAGCCACAGATGTCTTGTGAAGTTGTGATCATCCATCATCCCACGATTACTTGCACAGCAATAATTTGGGCTGACTGATAAAATAAAAGCTGGAATAATGTTGGCGACTGGCACATACCCAGGCACAGTGGTGAGGGCAGGGGGCACGGGGTACAACTCTGCAAAAGTTCTTTAAACTAAAAAAAAATTATGGGAAATGTAGAAAAGTTGCCGCATGTTGGAGTCCTGCGCCTTCATTACGTGTGACTGACGCTTGTAGCATAGTCTGTATACTTGTATAAGGTTGACAGAGGTTATTTTGGTTTTGATTTCTCCGCACAAGTGCATCATCGGCAGATTTGTCCATAAATCCCTTGTAGTTCAATGTAAAGCACCTGCTCCAGAAAATGCCTCCTCCGCTGAATAACATCTCCTGCACTAGCAAATAATTTTTTTTTTTTTTTTTTCAAAAACCATGTTATCTGGCTGCCCCACACTGCTAGTGAGCAGTGATTACTCAGCTCGGCATCCTGCCTGCACAATGTGCCCACAGCTCTCTTCTACCAACCTCCCACTCTGTGCAGCAGTAGATTGCCATCCAGAGCCCCAGAAAAAGAAATAACAAGACGCATCCCCTGCAGGAATAATCCTACCCAGAAATTATCACTGGGTTTTAGAATACATTTATTAAGTGTCAGTCATTATCTTATACTCCAAGCATCAGTGCAATTATCCTGTACCCCAAGTGTCACTGCAATTATCCTGTACCCCAAGTATCAGTGTCATTATCCTGTACCCCAAGTATCAGTGCAATTATCCTGTACCCAAGTATCAGTGCAATTATCCTGTACCCCAAGCATCAGTGTTATTATCCTGTACCCCAAGTATCAGTGCAATTATCCTGTACCCCAAGTATCAGTGCAATTATCCTGTACCCAAGTATCAGTGCAATTATCCTGTACCCCAAGCATCAGTGCAATTATCCTGTACCCCAAGTGTCACTGCAATTATCCTGTACCCAAGTATCAGTGTCATTATCCTGTACCCCAAGTATCAGTGCAATTATCCTGTACCCAAGTATCAGTGCAATTATCCTGTACCCAAGTATCAGTGTTATTATCCTGTACCCCAAGCATCAGTGTTATTATCCTGTACCCAAGCATCAGTGCAATTATCCTGTACCCCAAGTATCAGTGTTATTATCCTGTACCCCAAGTATCAGTGTTATTATCCTGTACCCCAAGTATCAGTGCAATTATCCTGTACCCCAAGTATCAGTGTTATTATCCTGTACCCCAAGTATCAGTGTTATTATCCTGTACCCCAAGTATCAGTGCAATTATCCTGTACCCCAAGTATCAGTGCATTATCCTGTACCCCAAGTATCAGTGCAATTATCCTGTACCCCAAGCATCAGTGCAATTATCCTGCACCCAAGCATCAGTGCAATTATCCTGTACCCAAGTATCAGTGCAATTATCCTGTACCCCAAGTATCAGTGCAATTATCCTGTACCCCAAGTATCAGTGCAATTATCCTGTACCCCAAGTATCAGTGCAATTGATCCAGTACCCCAAGTATCAGTGCAATTATCCTGTACCCCAAGTATCAGTGCAATTATCCTGTACCCCAAGTATCAGTGCAATTATCCTGTACCCCAAGTATCAGTGCAATTATCCTGTACCCCAAGCATCAGTGCAATTATCCTGTACCCCAAGCATCAGTGCAATTATCCTGTACCCCAAGATCATGCATTATCTGTACCAAGATCAGTGATATTCTGTACCCCAAGTATCAGTGCAATTATCCTGTACCCCAAGTATCAGTGTTATTATCCTGCACCCCTAGCATCAGTGCAATTATCCTGTACCCAAGTATCAGTGTTATTATCCTGTACCCCAAGTATCAGTGCAATTATCCTGTACCCCAAGTATCAGTGCAATTATCCTGTACCCCAAGCATCAGTGCAATTATCCTGTACCCCAGTATCAGTTATCCAGTACCAGATCATGCATTATCCTGTACCCCAAGTATCAGTGTCATTATCCTGTACCCCAAGTATCAGTGATTATCCTGTACCCAAGTTCAGTGTATATCCTGTACCCCAAGTATTCAGTGCAATTATCCTGTACCCAAGCATCAGTGTTATTATCCTGTACCCCAAGTATCAGTGTCATTATCCTGTACCCCAAGTATCAGTGTTATTATCCTGTACCCCAAGTATCAGGTCATTATCCTGTACCCCAAGTATCAGTGTTATTATCCTGTACCCCAAGTATCAGTGTCATTATCCTGTACCCCTAGTATCAGTTCATTATCCTGTACCCCAAACATCAGTGTTATTATCCTGTACCCCAAGTATCAGTGTCATTATCCTGTACCCCAAGTATCAGTGTCTTATCCTGTACCCTAGTATTAGTGTCATTATCCTGTACCCCAAGATCATGCAATTATCCTGTACCCCAAGTATCAGCGTCATTATCTGTACCCCAAGTATCAGTGTCATTATCCTGTACCCCAAGTATAGTGTATTATCCAGTACCCCAGTATCAGTGTCATTATCCTGTACCCCAAGTATCAGTGTTATTATCCTGTACCCCAGTATCAGTGTTATTATCCTGTACCCCAAGTATCAGTGTTATTATCCTGTACCCCAAGTGTCAGTGTCATTATTCTGTACCCCAATTATAGTGTTCATTATCCAGTACCCCAAGTATCACTGCAATTATCCTGTACCCCAAGCATCAGTGTTATTATCCTGTACCCCAAGCATCAGTGTTATTATCCTGTACCCCTAGCATCAGTGTTATTATCCTGTACCCCAAGTATCAGTGTTATTATCCTGTACCCCAAGTGTGAGCGTTATTAACTTGTACCTCAAGAGTCAGTGTCATTACTCTGTACCCCAAGTATTAGTGTCACTATCCTGTACCCTGAGTGTCAGTGTTATTATCATGCACCCCAAGTGTCACTGTCATTATGCTGTACACAACATGTTATTGTCGCTACTTGTACCCTAAGTGTCAGAGTAATTATTCTAAACCCCGAGTGTCAGTGCCAGTATCCTGTACCCGAAGTGTCAGTGCCAGTATCCTGTACCCGAAGTGTCAGTGTCACTATCTGTACCCCATGTGTCAGTGTGTGACACGTAGCATTTGTGAGCCATACAGTCAAGAACCACAAGAGATTTTACTGCATTTTGCCATGTTTGCGGTTTATATCTGTGCAGGTGAAATAAGTGTTTCCAATGAGTTTTCTTTGCACAAGACGCAAGACCACAAACCACAGCACAAAACTAAAGTTATCAGCACTTCAGCGATGTGCACGGACACCCACTGTAGCGATGACACCATCAGGCCATAAGAGACACAAACACTGTGCACCTACTGTAGTTTTCAAAACATTCCTATATACTTTTAACATCTGGCTGTAGCATTATTGTCCTACAGCACCAAAAAAAAGCTGCCAAAAAAAAAAAATCTGCAAAACGAGCATTTCAAAACTTTTTCTTGCTGGGTAAAGCCTGGACTTTGAAAAAGCTGATAAGACACAGACAAATCAATATATTTTGGCAGGTTTTTGAGTTCATCCATGTTAATCATTGATACATTGGGCACGGAGTGCCACTGTGCCCCGTCGTGGTTACCCTGAAACACAATGGTCATAGACATGAGGTCTTTAAGATCCCAACTAGTCCCTACATTTAGCTTGTAAGTGTGTCTTTGGGGGTTTCATTTTTGCATCTGACAATCTTTTTCCGTGCATGTTATACTATTGGACAAAAATATTTTTCATCAACTCCTCATCCATTTGAAGCCAGTTTTCTCCTGCCTATAAACAGATTTCTAATCTTTTTCCTACCCCCTTTTACTAATGTTGTGGCACCAGTAGAGAAGGACAAATGCTATTTCTTCCATACCCCATTTCATGCACTCTGGGTTTGGATGACCATTCCTTTGTAGTCAATTAGAGAGGGGAATAAGCTGCTGCCAGAAACTCTGTTGGCCACTTATCTTTCTCGAAAAACTAAATAAAATCAAATGTCCTGATGCTTCGCTCACAAATCTACCATCAGGACACCATTATACATATGAAATGGTTTACTGGTCTAGCCAAAATCAGTTTGTTCAACGGTCACTTAGGGCAAACACTCAGATTTGTTTCCAAGCCCTTTCTCTAAACAACCAGGTTTGGACAGTAGGGCTTGTGGTCCTTCTTCCCTCGGAGACCCAACATTTGGAGAACATACTCAACAAACCTCCCCCATGTTATGCCTCTGACTCTGCAATATGACAAATAATAATAATAATAATAATCTTTATTTTTATATAGCGCTAACAGATTCAGCAGCGCTTTACAGTTTTTGCCACATTATCGTCACTGTCCCCAATGGGGCTCACAATCTAGATTCCCTATCAGTATGTTTTTGGAGTGTAGGAGGAAACGGAGAACCCGGAGGAAACCCACGCAAACACGGGGAGAACATACAAATCAATAACTGGCCTTAGGGGCATAATTTATAAAACTTATAACGTGTTATTTCCAGGGAAAAAAGAATTGGGTTGTTGGATTTCAACATGCCTGATCATTTTGTTTTTTTGAGGGACATAAGCCACCGCCAGAGCTGTATGGAAGTGACTTACTCCCGTGTCCCCATAAGGTCTTGTTGTGACCTCCACCACTGCACCACAATATATTTGGATTCCTGTTGAAGGGATTCACGCTCTCAGGAAGGCATTAGGTAGCGTTGACACAGGCAATGCGGTTTGTTCCAAACATACAGTTTTATTGATTTCATAAAATTTCAAGAGATTGAAAACCAAAACAGCTTCTTCTGGGCACAAAGGTGTAACAGCAAATAATCTGTTCATTCAGCAGGCACATATGTCAATGTGGGTTCACCCGAACAGACTACAGTCCTTTCTCCCGGAACAAACTTCGTACACAGAAAAGGGACGATCCTACCAGTCTCGGTATCCCCTTAGCCTGAGGTCCAGCAGCTTTCAGCGCCAAACAGAAGTGTTCAACTCCTGGCACAGTTCACACTGAACAGGCTGCAGGTTCCACACGGTTCCCTGCACACAGGCTTCTCAGCTTTCCTAGCTGACACATGTAATTTCCATTCAGAGAGGGACCCTAGCATGTCTCTCTCCCACATATAGTTCACATTTTGACTGGACATTTACCATTTGCTTAACATTCAGCAGACTGACACACCTAGTGACCACAGGCACTGGTGCTTAGTTGAAGCTACCCAAGTGCATCTAAGTAGCCAGGTGCAGCTATAGTATTTAACTCAGTCCTACCTGGCTTTGCTACATGGTCCCCCTCTGCCCGAAGCCGGGGCTGGGCACCATCTGCAAACACACAGAGCCTTCAGGGTTCTGCTATGTACAGATTGAGCGCAATACTCTGCAGCCTGCACATCATGCACACAGGCTCTACAGCCTACACATCATGCACAAGGCTCTACAGCCTGCACATCATGCACACAGGCTCTACAGCCTACAATCATGCACACAGGCTCTACAGCCTACAACATGCAGTCAATCTAGCACTACAAGAAAACATACAACTCTTGCACTAGCACCATACTGCTCTGCAGACACACATCCTCACTCACAGCTCTGCTACACATGTACTGACTTTGGTCTGAGCTCAGTACACATCCTCTTCTTAGTACAATGAAAGGAAAGTCACCATTTACATCGTGTGACTTTGTTACCACAGCCGACTCCTGGCAGCATACCGGACAACTGGGCACTACATCTTTAGCCCATACATCCCAGAATAACGGAAAATCCCAACTGATAACAATAGCATGCAACAAGTCCTTGATCACTTCATGGGACACGGAGCCATAGTCTGTGCGTATGTCGACCTGGGCCATAGGATAGTTCTTGGTTTCTCCATGGATACACCTTACATTTACCCCAGGGACTTGCACATGCGGAAGTGTGGCCCTCTCCAAGGTCACCAAACTCCCCGAGTCCTGAAGTCCTGTCACTTGGACATCATTCACAGTCACCTGGCATTCCTGAGGCCCCTCGCCAAGATGAGGAAAAGCCCTGCAAACAGGGTAGGCAAAGTAGGAGTTGCACCGGCCGATGCTCTAGTCCCCATATGTCAAAGTCAAGGCCCGCGGGCCAGATCCGGCCCGCGAATTGATTATCTATGGCCCCCAGGATGATATTTAATTACTATTAGATCCGGCCCACAGGCCACAGCCGCCTGCTGGTGTTTTGCACGCACCAACCAGGGCCGGCGTCAGCACCCGGCACACCCGGGCAAGTGCCGGGGCCCTGAGCAGGCGGGGGGGCCCACTCGCAGTCTGGCACCCCCCGCCCGTTAGCGGAGGAGAGCGGTGTCAGCGACGCCACTGGCCCCCCCCCCGCTTGCTCAGGGCCCCGGCATCAGCTGGCACAATACTTACCTCTCCCGTGCCTCCGCTGCCGCAGCTCCGGGCTCCAGGGGGCGCCGGCGCTTCCTCTCACAGCAGGCCGCTGAATGACGTCATCATTCAGCGGCCGGCTGTGGCACAGAGCGCGCGGACGTCGGACAGGTAAGACGTGTGTGTGTATTTCTCTGTGTGTATGTAGTGCGGTGCTTTATGTGTGTGTGTGTGTATAAGTATGTGAGAGAGTGCTTGTGTGCTGTCTGTGTGTGTTGATGGGCAGGCATTGCTGATAATGGGGAGGCATTGATGATGATGATGGGGAGAAGATGATAATGGGCAGGCATTGCTGATAATGGGGAGGCATTGATGATGATGATGGGGAGAAGATGATAATGGGCAGACATTGCTGATAATGGGGAGGCATTGGTGATGATGGGGAGAAGATGATGATAATGGGCAGGCATTGCTGATAATGGGGAGGCATTGATGATGATGATGGGGAGAAGATGATAATGGGCAGGCATTGCTGATAATGGGGAGGCATTGGTGATGATGGGGAGAAGATGAGGATAATGGGCAGGCATTGATGATGGGGAGAAGATGATGATGGGCAGGCATTGATGATGATGGGGAGGAGATGATGATGGGCAGGCATTGCTGATAATGGGGAGGCATTGATGATGATGGGGAGAAGATGATGATAATGGGCAGGCATTGATGATAATGGGCAGGCATTGATGATGGGGAGAAGATGATGATGGGCAGGCATTGATGATGATGGGGAGGAGATGATGATGATGGGCAGGCATTGATGATAATGGGGAGGCCATGATGATGATGGGGAGGCAATGATGATGATAATGGGGAGTCTTTCCACAGCGCCCTTTCCTGAGCTGTAACATTGCAGAACGCAGTACAGCGCAGAGGAGAGCTCCATATTTTGTATGGAGCATTATATGGGGACCAGTATCCTGTATGGAGCATTATATGGGGACCAGTATCCTGTATGGAGCATTATATTGGGTCCAGTATCCTGTATGGAGCATTATATTGGGTCAGTATCTGTATGGAATAGAAATGAACTCGGCACTCAACTTTAGTATAGTGAGAATAAAGATTTTTATTCACAGTAGTAACACGAAAGTTTCGGTCCTATATCATGGACCTTCATCAGTCACAGATACTACTGGAAGGGGGTTGATCCACATGGGAAGAAAGAAAGGGCTGGATAGCCTGTGTTGGTGGGGTGAGATGAGGAAGAGGACAATGCCTCTAATGCACTAGTAACCTGTTGTGAAGGAGTCCGGTAGTGAGGATAGGTCTCTGCATTGGACGCGGTGTCCACGTAGTCTGAGTGCGGCACGAAACGTTTCGTGTTACTACTGTGAATAAAATCTTTATTCTCACTATACTAAGTTGAGTGCCGAGTTCATTTTCTATTAGATACGGTTTGGGAACCTACTCTGGCACTTTTGGTTGTGCACACGGTTATTTTTTCATACAGTATTCTGTATGGAGCATTATATGGGGGTGACATCCTGCATGGGGTATTATATGGGTGATGAGGGGAGACTGTGGTGCCCATAATACTGTATGGAGGACTGTACTGTCCAGTCTGTACTGTGCGCTGTGAGGATTTGGCGGTTTTTGAGCTATTGTACAATTTACAATAGATATCACTCATGTAATGTAAGAAGAGAAGTATTTGGCATTGTACTGTACCATATTTCTCTGCAGTATCTGTGCCTCATGAATCGTGGTCTGTGTTAAAGGGGCCACTTAGGCTCTTTCGCCGGGGCCATAAAAACCTGGAGCCGGCCCTGGCACCAACACTACATTTCCCACAATGCACCGGTAGCAGGGCGGCGTCAGTCCGGCCCTCGGCTTGTAGCAAATTTGTTTTTTTGGCCTCGGTGTGTTTGACTTTGACATCCCTGCTCTAGTCCATTGGTTCTGGGACTTGGTAAGCTCCACCATCTCTCTTTACCGAGGCTATGTGAACCTTCCCACCCAAAATTACGGACCTTGGATCTCCTCTGCACAACTCCACTAAAGTGATAGCTCCCAGCTCTCTTGAGCCATGACACTGCAGCAATGTCACCTTCCGGCAGGACAGCTCCTCCATGATTTCAGACTGTTTGCAATACTGAAGATGCCTTTGCCCAGGACATTCAGTCTTTAGCCAGCAATCACCTGTGCTTCTTGGGATTCTGTGCCCGCATTCTCTACCAACTGCAGGGATTAACTCTCTCAGGAAAGCATTAGGTAGCATTCACACAGGCAATGCGGTTTGGTCCAAACATGTGCAATTTTATTGATTTCATAAAACTCCAAGGGATTCAAAACCAAAAACAGTCTCTTCTGGGCACAAATGTATCACAGCAAAATAAACAGTTCACTAAGCAGAACACATACTGTATATGTCAGAGCGGGCTCATCCTAACAGAATACAGTCCTTTCTCCAGGAGAAAACTGTCACGACGTATAACAGATATATTCTATGATAGTAACATATATCTAATGTGACATCATTCTATATTTCCTATAATAGAAAATATCAACATGTATACATAGTATCTGCCAGCAATGCCTTACCTGACATAATATCCTATGTATTGTGGGTCTATACTGTGTACGTGTCACGCTGTCTCAGGATAGAGGTGGACCGGGGTCTATGCTGACCCTGAACTGGGGTCCTGACTAGTCCCTCTACCTGGAGGTACTGTTAATGGTACAGAGGTCCAGGCGCCAGCGTAACCCTGTCTCCTGTAGATCCCTGACCACTGTAATCTAGTCCTGAGAAGGACCCTGATTACCACCACAGGGAATGGGCAGGTCACAGCTTAAACACAGTCTAAGATAAACAAGACAGACAAGGGGTAAAGAAAACACTGCCATGCATACAAAACTTCCACTACTGAGGAACACAAAAGGTTAAGGAGATAAACAATAAGCGAGGAGAGGATAAACCACAACAGGCACTCTTAGCTTAAGTCTTCTCAGAAACGATCCGCTCTGCTGGTCTGAATGAATGCTTTCACCGACAACTTCCCCAGCGGACCAGCAGGTATAAGAAGGAAGCTAATTAACAAAACATCAATCGCAGCTGGGCGAGGCTGGTCAGTCCAGCACCGAGAAAAGAATTAACTCCCTCAGTGCCGAAAAACACCCAGCACTAGAAACTCAGCTGTGCGAAGTCAGGGTGTGCAATCGCGACGATCTTCGCCGCGACACACCCGTGACAAAAACTTCATACACAGAAAATGCACGATCCTACCAGTCTAGGTATCCCCTTCAGCCTGAGATCCAGCAGCTTTCAGCGTCAAACAGAAGTATTCAACTCCTGGCACAGTTCACGCTGAGCAGGCTGCAGTTTCCACACAGTTCTCTGAACACACAGACTGCATAGCTTTCCTAGCTGATCTATACAGTCTTCATTCAGTGAGACTCTGACATGTCTCTCTTCCAGTAATAGCTCACATTTTGGCTGGTCACTCACCAATAGTACACTTTACTCTGCTCAACATCCAGCAGACTGACACATTGTGACCAGAGGCACTTGTTCTTAATTTAAGCAAGCCAGGTGCATCTATTAAGATCAGCAGTGCTATGATTTAACCCAGTACTACCTGGCTTTGCTACATTGTTCTTGCATCTCACATGAGACCAATCACTTGCTTCAAATTACAAGGATTGAAGACAAAGAAATAAAATGACCTTTCTTCTGGCCTGTGTCTCCACGTACGTTGTCTTGCTCATGCCAATTAAACAATTTTAGAACATTACTGGAGCACAATATATTTGCCTTGTAATTCATCTCTGCGCTCACTGTTCTCTGTATGAAATTATACTGTATGTGACACTATTCCTAACATTTATCCACCATATTAAACCTGGGCCAAGAACAGACATGTTGTACTTTCTGCTGGTTAATAAATGTCTCATCTTTATTTCTTTGTTTGTGCTGG
This sequence comes from Oophaga sylvatica, assembly GCA_033576555.1. Classification (NCBI taxonomy): domain Eukaryota; kingdom Metazoa; phylum Chordata; class Amphibia; order Anura; family Dendrobatidae; genus Oophaga; species Oophaga sylvatica. Next base: position 60,198,910 of record JARQOD010000009.1, on the reverse strand, counting down.
AACTCGGTAACGTAAGATCCGGGATATGAACACAAGCAGCAACAAAGGTATCACGGAGTACATTCTTATAGAGCTGCTTATAAAAATTTTATGGAGTTCTGAAAAATACTACAGCTGCGTGTTGTGTCAAGCACGAATACAAAGGAAAAAAAGCATTAAAGTGATGCAATATAATGGAACCTGTAGAGGTATTCCCATCTTAGTAAGTGATGGCATTTGGTCGGGATCAATTAATGATTACTAGGGGTCCCATGCCTAGGGGTTTGTGCATTTGTATTCGGCTGCCTATAGTATAATACCCCTAAATCATGAGTGACTAATCGCTACCAGAAGTCACATAATAATTACATTGAGTCCACCTGGGTGTCATTTCTTCTCAGTATAATTACAACTGTTCTGTGAAGACCTCACAGGTTTGAGAATATTAGGGATCAAACAGAATCATATAAAACAAGGAACACACCAGACATGTCAGGGATAAAGTTGTGGAGAAGAGTAAAGCAGAGTTAGGTTATAAAAACAAATAGCCCAAGCTCTGAACATCTCAGGGAGCACTGTCCAATCCATCATCCAAAAATGGAAGGAGTATGTTACAACTACAAAACTACCAAGACATGGTCGTCCACCTAATCTAACATCACAAGCAAGAAGAGCACTAAGAAGAGAAGCAGTCAAGAGGCCCATAGTCTCTCTGGACCAGCTGCAAAGATCCACAGTTAGTCATGTAACCCATAAACCTGACCTTTATGAAAGTGTGGGAAAAGAAAGCCATTTTTGAAAGCAAGTCAAAAGACATCCCATTTGCAGTTTGCAAAAAGCCATGTAGGGGACACAGCAAGCGTGTAGAAAAAGGTGCTCTGGTCATATGAGACCAAAGGACAACATTCTGGGCTAAATGTTAGACGAAAATGCAATGTGTGGTGGAATAGTAACTCTGCACATCACCCTGAAAACACCATCCCAATTATCACACATGGTAGAATCATGATGTGGGGAGGCTTTCCTATGGCAGGGGCACGGTAGCTGGTCAGAGTTGATGGGAAGATAGATAGAACTAAATACTGGGCAATCCTGGAGGAAAACTTGTTAGCAGCTGCAAAAGACTTGAGACTGGGGCGTAGGTTTACCTTCCATCAGGACAGTGACCCTAAACATACCGCCAGAGATACAATAGATGGTTTAGATCAAAGGATATTCATGTGTGTGAATGGCGTAGTCACAGTCCAGACCTAAACCATTGAGAATCTGTAAGATGTGAAAACTGCTGATCACAGAGACCCTCATCCAATCTCACTGAGCGAGCGTGCAAGTGCAAAGAAGAATGGGCAAAAATGTCACCTCTAGATGTGCAAAACTGGTAGAGACAGACCCCTAAAGCCTTGCAGCAGTAAATGTTGCAAAAGGTAATCCTACAAAGTATTGACTCAGGGGGGTTGAATACAAATGCACTTCACAATTTTCAGATTTATATTTTTAAAATACCATAATTAGAAAGTCATGTATAATTTCATTTACACTTCACAAATACTTGTTACTTTGTGTTGGTATATCACATAAAATCCAAAAAAATATATATTTACGTTTGTGGGTGAAATGGTAAAAGATGTGGAAAAGTTCACAGGGTATAAAGAATTTTTCAAGGCACTATATATATATATATATATATATATATATATATAATCTGAATCCTAATCTTTGTTGCAACCATTGTAAATTCAGGGCATTTAATGAAGAAGGTTATTTGCAAATAATCCCAAAAGAAATGGACCCCAGTGACAAGTGATTGACTCTAAAGTCACAGCCTAATAGTGCTGCCTTCTACCAGCCCTTTGGGGTCCATTTAACTTCAGAGTTTTGTTCTGGGTGACAGGTCAAGTAGGAGAGAACGGTTTTGACCTTTTCTTTGGACTGTTGAGTAGAGGGTTGGGAAGATTGGTGCCAGTTCCACACCAGAAGTGGAGAGAGATGCCTTCTTGTTGTATGGCAATTTATATTTTGGCCTGAACATTTGATGCCATCAGTTTCATTCTTTGCACATATTGGTGGAAAAATAACAAAATTTATCGGTCAAAAAGTGTAGAATTTTTGGCAGTTTGACACACGATCTGTCAACTTCCATTTACTGCTCTGAAGAGATTTTAGAGTATAAACCTATCGAATGTTCCTGCTCACACAATTAAGAGACCTGGAACAGTTTTGATGTGATGAGAAGTGAAGGGAAGTCGGAATCCCAGCAGCTCAGTCATGTAATCACATGATATTCTCGTAAGTATAATGAGCAATAACAACACGCGCTGACTTTAATCTTCAGCTCCACTGCTTGTGTCCTTGGATTGAAACTCAACCATTGTGTAATTGTCTAATGACCTGACCGCCTGGCATCTGGAGCTGGAGACAAGGCTCTGTATTTACCGTAAAAAGGGGCATAGTTCCTATCTCAGGCATACAACACCTTCCAAGTGTTTACTGTAAAGAGGAATTACACCAGTTTTCTACTGCACAGTGATAAACATTTGAAGGTCCGGAAAGTTTTCGTCACTTCACAACCTTCAATTAAAAGTTAAGGGAAAGTCCTTCCCTATCTCGGGAAGGATGCTTTTCCAAGCAAAGAGAGATTTCTTCCTGTGAACAGTTGCGTGATTTAATCCTTTCGTCCCCAAAAGCTATGATGCAAAGTCAGGCATTTTGGACTTCACTAGTAAACTTCAGGGTTCGTACCAGACACCTAGTGAACTCCAAATACGGACTTCTCCCGGAAGACCATTTTAGTTTTCAGAGTTCGAATAGATAGAGAGAGAGAGACTAAGATTTTGCTTCTTTTGGCAGCCCCCTAGCCCTTACTACAACCATTTTACAGCCCTTTTATAGCACCAAAGTTCGGATATCCATTGACTTCTATGGGGTTCTGGTTCATGCTCCGATAGAGTTCTGGTACCTGAATCAAACTTTGGACTAAAGTTCGATTGAACCCGAACATCTATGGGTTCTCTTATCCCTATTCAAAAGTTTTTATGGGGGTTGACAGATCTTGAAGGCTTCTTTATAACTTCTTAATGCTCAGATTACAGCCAGGCATAAATTACCTCTGCAGTGACTAAGACTGGTACATGTAATGCAATGGACCCAGTCTACCACAGTGGGAGCCGCTGATAAATAATAACTCCCTGATGTAACGCGTGGAGGGGAATGCCAAGTGATTCACTGTCTATAACTTCCATGTTGTAAAAATTAAAGAAAAAAAGAAAAATAGAATAGTAAAATTAATTTGAGCAGGTTCCAGATTCCCATTCTCAAGATTGTGAGAACAGCAAATCTGCACACATTTATAATTAGTGTACAAAAATGTCCATACACATAAGAGTAAAGTCTGGCAAACCCTAGTGATTTTGTCAGGAACACATGAGCATCTATGGTGTATTGTGGAGTCCCATCAATCCCCGATGGAAAATGCTGCACCATACACATTAATGACAGGTGGCCAAAAGATGGACGGCCGATTGTTGGACAATCAGCCATCTTGGCCATCTCTCCATTACACAGGAGCATTCATTCGGCTGAGCACTCATGTGTTCTCTATGACGAAGCAGCTGGGAATTCCAATGAAAACAAAAGGATCCTCAGTCTGAAGTCGGACATGCTTGTCACTTAACTCCCCGACAGTCATTTTTCCTGGGATCTTTAGACTGTGGGCCGCAAACTAGTCGTTATCAGTAGGTTCGGTCCACATTAGTCTAATGTGTGTTTTTACAGGAGATAAGCTGCTGCCCAGAGAAGTCTGGCAGTGACTCGCCATCTCCCTGGGTTGGGAAAAAGCAGCCATCAGAATAAGACTTTGGTGTGTGGCCACAATCATAGGTTTAAGGTTCTTGTATACTCTACCCAAGGCATTTGAGTGACTTTAAAATCATTTGCAACCATCTTGTAGTCTGTCTTATGAAATATCTGATTCTGATTTTATCCGTTCAGTTGTGTCCAACCCTCGGCCATTTCTCGCCATAATTCACTGTTTTGCAAGACTTCTTTCAATTGCTTGATGTTCATCCTCTGGTCATTCTAGATGGTGGTCCAGCCAACGGACTTTCAGTTCTCTTTATTTTATTTTACCACTGAGCATTCTTAGTAGCATCTCCCTTTCTAGTGAATTTGCAAATATCACTTGACCAAAATAGGCCAGTTTCTGGATGGTGATCTTTGTCTTCTAGGGACATCTTTGGGTTTATATGATCAAATGCATCTTTGTTGGTGATCCAAGCTGTCCATGGATTCAAAGAAATCTTCTTATGAAATATGCTGTAGGTAGATTAAATAACGTTCCCAGATTGTCTAATTTAGATGAAACTTTTTTTCCTCCTGTAGTATAGATAATTATTTCTACAGTCAAATAATATTCATGGCCACAAGAAGGTTAATTCCTCAGGTAATTATCTACCTTCAAGCTTTTTGTGAAGTTAATAGTCTATAATAGTAAATATGCTGTTACGGCTCATTAGCCTTCACCTGGGCAGAAATTAATATGTCACAAGGTTGAAAGTACTAAATCCTATGCACGAGTGCAGCACTACAACCACCATCAGTACATGAATGCAACATCAGAACCACCATCAGTACATGAATGCAGAGCCAGAACCACAGTCAGTACATGAATGCAGAGCCAGAACCACGTCCAGTACATGAACGCAGAGCCAGAACCACCGTCTAGTACATGAACGCAGAGCCAGAACCACCGTCAGTACATGAATGCAGAGCCAGAACCACGTCCAGTACATGAACGCAGAGCCAGAACCACCGTCCAGTACATGAACGCAGAGCCAGAACCACTGTCAGTACATGAATGCAGAGCCAGAACCACGTCCAGTACATGAACGCAGAGCCAGAACCACTGTCCAGTACATGAACGCAGAGCCAGAACCACCGTCAGTACATGAATGCTGTGTCAGAACCATCGTCACTCAGTACATGAATGCAGTGCCAGAAACATGAATCAGTACATGAATGAAGTGCCAGAACCACAGTCAGTACATGAATGCAGAGCCAGAACCACCGTCCAGTACATGAATCCTGAGCTAGAACCACCGTCAGTACATGAATGCAGAGCCAGAACCACAGTTAGTACATGAATGCAGAGCCAGAACCACGTCCAGTACATGAACGCAGAGCCAGAACCACCGTCCAGTACATGAACGCAGAGCCAGAACCACCGTCAGTACATGAATGCAGAGCCAGAACCACCGTCAGTACATGAATGCAGAGCCAGAACCACCGTCAGTACATGAATGCAGAGCCAGAACCACGTCCAGTACATGAACGCAGAGCCAGAACCACCGTCCAGTACATGAACGCAGAGCCAGAACCACCGTCAGTACATGAATGCAGAGCCAGAACCACCGTCAGTACATGAATGCAGAGCCAGAATCACCGTCAGTACATGAATGCTGTGTCAGAACCATCGTCACTCAGTACATGAATGCAGTGGTGCCAGAAACATGAGTCCGTATATGAATGAAGTGCCAGAAACATGAGTCAGGACATGAATGCAGTGCCAGAAACACCATCAGTACATGAAATCCGCATGTGGCCCACTGGCCGTATATTGTGCAGACCTATTGATCGGAAGTGAAGCTCTGTGTGATGACTTATACCTACTAATAAGCTAAAATCAAATGGTTTAACTAAATGGCACAACTAATTCAAGATCTTCAGTTCTTTTAGCTGGTGCCAAAAACCCTCTCTTTTCAATTTTTGTTATTAGGCAGAAAAAAATTGCAGTGATTTTAAACTATGCAAGTTTTTTTTTGCAAATAGCCCCTATGGTTAATACAATAATTCCTTGAGATGTAACCACCCAATAACCCAGTAACATGATTCATATAACAGAAATCTACACATGCTATTGGCAAAAAAAGTTGATTTTTAAACACACTTTGCCAGTTTAGTATGCTTGTAATTGCCATCCTCTATCCTCACTTTTTGGAAACATGGCTTTCAGACAAGTAAAAAGTGTTTTTTGTTTTAAGAGTAGATTTACTTATTTTATGCTGACATACCTCCACCGCATCTCTGTAACGTGCGGTTCCACTTCTGCCATTTTCTAGCAATTATCTTTAGAAAATTTACATTCGGGGTTCACATATTTACGAACTCATCATATTGCAGCTGTACTGCTCAGTACTTCTACATAATGTCCTCCATGCTGCTGATGCTTCAGAAGATGTGCTACATAGGGTTATGGGAGCAGGAACCCCCCATATCTGTGTGTGCCGAGTATGGGAGACATTATAGTAGCAAGTCTCCACCTACTAGCTCAGAGACAATAGAAAAAAAGTAGGAAGTGGGCAAAATTAGTGCCAAATGCAGGATATGTGAAAAGTTATCGTAAACGGGAGCCACAATGATTTAATTGTGGTGTTTGACTTTGGGCAAAATGTTTGTGCTCGGAAACTTGTCGTCTGGCTCATGCCGAAAGTTAAGCCAGCTCGCTTTAATAGTCATAGTAGGTCAGTAAGCTATAGTAATTTTTTAATTTTAAGCTGCCTATAATTGACGCTATTGGCTTCCTCCTCCATCCCCACTGCCTCATTCCTATTTCCATGAGTAAAGGAAAGAACTGAGATTTTGCAACATGATGTGAATGCACTTTATCTCACGTGGACCATTTCTATCCTCTCTAAATACTGCAGGGTGTGCGACTATCTCCAATGCCCATACTGGACAGTCCGCCACGTGCATCGATTACACCTGTATGATACGACCAGGGTCGGACTGGCCCACCGGAGAACCGGAGGATTCTCCGGTGGGCCCTGGCATCTGGGGGGCCCTGGCACCTTCTGGCATACAGGGGCCAGTTGCCTAGGGCCCCCGCTGCTCCAGGGGCCCCCAGCCGGTGGCGTGTCGCTAATAGCGGCACACCACGCAGCTGCCATGGGGGCCCCGTGCCAGCGGAGCAGCAGCGGGTGACAGAAGGCAGGAGCCCCTGTCCCCGCTGCTAAAGAGAAATGAATATTCACTGCTTCCCACGCCCACATGGGCGTGGGAAGCAGTGAATATCATTACTTACCTGTCACCCGCTCCAACCGCTGAGCGTCGCTGTGTCATCGCGTCCTCTCTTGCTGCGATGTTCAGGCAGAGGGCGCGATGACGTCATTAGTGAGCGCCGCGCCCCCTGCCTAAGCATTCACTGCCGGAGGACCGAAGACAGCGGCGCTCAGCAGTGGACCCGGTGACAGGTAAATATCGCAGGTGCCGGGGCCCTGAGCCAGTGGTGACACCGGCACCTGTCCCCATAGCGCGCCGGTGTCCCCGCCTGCTCAGGACACCAGCACCTGGCCCCCAGCGACGAGAGGTGAGTATGTCTTTTTTTTTTGCAGCATCTATGGTGGCACAGTCTGTGGAGCATCTATGGGGGCATAATCTGTGGAGAATTTATGGGGGCATAATCTATGGGGCATAATCTGTGGAGAATTTATGGGGGCATAATCTATGGGGGCATAATCTGTGGAGCATCTATGGGGGCATAATCTATGGGGCATAATCTGTGGAGCATTTATGGGGGCATAATCTATGGGGGCATAATCTAAGGAGCATCTATGGGGGCATAATCTATGGGGGCATAATCTATGGAGCATCTATGGGGGCATAATCTATGGAGCATCTATGAGGGCACAATCTATGGAGCATCTATGGGGGCATAATCTATGGGGGCATAATCTGTGGAGCATTTATGGGGGCATAATCTATGGAGCATCTATGGGGGAATAATCTAAGGAGCATTTATGGGGGCATAATCTAAGGAGCACTTATGGGGGCATAATCTATGGAGCATCTATGGGGGCATAATCTAAGGAGCATTTATGGGGGCACAATCTATGGAGCTTCTATGGGGGCATAATCTAAGGAGCATCTATGGGGGGCATAATCTATGGAGCTTCTATGGGGGCATAATCTATGGAGCATCTATGGGGGCATAATCTATGGGGGCATAATCTATGGAGCTTCTATGGGGGCATAATCTAAGGAGCATCTATGGGGGCATAATCTAAGGAGCATCTATGGGGGCATAATCTATGGAGCATCTATGAGGGCACAATCTATGGAGCATCTATGGGGGCATAATACATGGGCAGCATATGGGGCACAATCTATGGAGCATCTTGTGGAGCATAATACATGGGGCAGCATATGGGGCATAATCTCATTTTCCACCCTAGGCTTATACTTGAGTCGATACGTTTTCCCAGTTTTTTATGGCAAAATTAGGGGGGTCGGCTTATACTCGAGTATATATGGTATCTATCATCTATCTATATATATATATATATATATAGCATTATACCCTATGAGGGGGGGCAGCATTATCCTCTATGAGGGGGGGCAGCATTATCCTCTATGAGGGGGGCAGCATTATCCCCTATGAGGGGGCTGCTTTATAATCTATGAGGGAGGCTACACCAACTCCTGCTACATAATTAAGACATGTACTACCTTATATTATACCCTGATATTAGTGTGTTTTACTGCACAATTTGTGGTCTTGTATTTATTTCTATGTAGCTACATAGTGGGCCCCAAGAATGATTTTCTCTGGTGGGCCCAAGGTGTTCCAGTCCGACGCTGGATATGACCCCCTATTGTTTTTAGACTACGCCTGTGAGCATGTGGGAGTACGAGCGTCATCATCTCTATAAAGCCAAACATTTCCATACATTTGCATAAGAAGTCAGAATCGTGCCCATCAAACTTACATTATCTTAGAAGCGTTGAGTTTCTTTTGAGAAAATTCTCCATTTTCTGCGCTATTTTTGATCTTGTTTTGCCTTTTCCCTGTAATTAGTCTGTTTATTTTTTTTATTCTTGCAGATTGTAAGGATGCAATTACCATACAGAACTAAGACAATTGTGAACAAAGCAGAGATAGAAGAGAATGATATAAGGGAAAACATCCTTTTCTAATGCCATTCCCATGATCTCCCACGTGCGACACATTGCAACACTGGATGTAATTAATGACTTGCAAATGTTTCCAAATGTGTTGGGTTTTCTGTCGCTGGTCGAACGCGACTCACTTGCCGTAGACTTCAATGAAAGTTACAAGCAACAGGTGACTTGTGTGCAACTTACCGTATCTGCAACTTGGCGGTCTTATTTACAGCAAAATCACAGCTAGAAAATAGTCGTGTTACAGCAAGTCACAGACAAGTTGCAGAAATGTTTTTTTTTTGTGACTGTTCAGAGAATTGCTATTGTGTGACACGTCGCCATGTAGCTCCAACCTTATCAACATCATTCCTTTGTGATGGAGATAGTTACGAGTTAGTACTGGATTAGTGTACTATGGATTCTCTGTATAGGAAGTAAGAAACTGTCAGTTCTTTAAGATGTTTCGTTGGAAGCAGGAAAACGGGGGCAAGGATAAGGATCAGAGCGACAAATCCAAATTCTGCTGTCTGGACAACTGGAATTAGACCAATTACGGAAAAGTAACACTCAAAATAAAACTGCGGCCTCGGTCAATACAAGTGTATGAAGTGAGGCCAAACCCACTAGCATACCCGGCTCAGAAACCGGCAAATCCCCACAGCGCACACTTCGTGTGCTGGGGGGATTGAGAAGTCTGCAGTCACACAGAGTGAGACTTATCATTTTAGGCCTCTTTCACACATCAGTTTTTCGCCGTCAGGCGCGATCCGGCAGTTTTTAAAAAAAACGGATCCGCTTTTTTTTACCGCCGGATCCGTTTTTTTCTCATTGACATGCATTAGCGCTGGATCGCGCCGCATGTCATTGCGTTTCGTCCGTTTTCTGCCGGATCCGTCATAGATTTGAATTCCGGCGGCCGGACAGGACGCATCATGTAACGTTTTTTGTTTCTGCTGGAAACAACGCACAGCGCCTAAAGCGGCACGTCAGGCTTGGTCATACAATAGAAGTCTATAGGTGCAGGATCAGGCATAGCACTGATCCGGCTACCAGGCTACGTTTTCTTCATCTACGTATGCCTGGAAGCCGAAAACCAAGGTCTCGGTCTCTCTCTCTCCATTTTCCGAGTTCAACAGTTCATGACGGATCCGGCACATCAGTTTTTTGCAATCAGTGCTGGATCAGTCTTTTTAGAAATTGGATGGATTGTGCCTGATTGCAAAAAACTGATGTGTGAAAGAGGCCTTGCAATGGACAACCCCTTTAAGTTGGAATGAGGAAGGTCTGGAGGTGAAGGGAAAGATCCTACGCCCAGGTTCTGTGGGATGTTCCCGGTATGTGACAGGTCTCGCAAGATGTTCACGGTGTATGTCTAGTCTTGTGGATTATTTCCTAGAAATGGCAGGTCCTGTGGGGTGTTCCTGGTATGACAGGTCTTGTAAGGTGTTCCCTGTACATGACAGATCTTGTAGGGTGTTCTCTGTATATGACAGGTCTTGTAGGATGTTCCCGGTATATGACAGGTCTTGTAGGATGTTCCCTGTGTATGAGAGGTCTTGTGGAGTGTTCCCGAGACATGGCAGGTCTTGTGAAGTCTTCCCATTATATGTGAGGAATTGTGGGGGGTTCACATTATATATCAGGTATTGTGGGGTGTTCTCGGTATACGACAGGTCTTGTAAGGTGTTCCTGGTATATCACAGGTCTTGTAGGGTGTTCCCTGTGTATGGCAGGTCTTGTGGAGTGTTCCCGGGACATAGCAGGTCTTGTGAAGCGTTACCATAATATGTCAGGTATTGTGGGGGGTTCCCAGTAAATGTCAGGTATTGTGTGGTGTTCTCGGTATACGACAGGTCCTGTGGAGTGCTCTCGGTATATGACAGGTCTTGTAAGGTGTTCCCTGTATATGGCAGGTCTTGTGAAGTGTTCTCGTCATTTATCGGGTATTGTGGGGTATTCTCAGTATATGTCAGATATTGTGGGGTGTTCTCAGAATACGACAAGTCCTGTGGGGTGTTCACGGAGAATGTCAGGTCTAGTAGCGGAGTTTTCCCAATGTACATCATTTTTTGTGAGGTGTTTCTTGCCTTGTGGATTGTTTCCTGGACATGGCAGGTCCTGTGGGGTGTTCTCAGTATATGGCAGGTCCTGTGGATTGTTTACTGGACATGGCAGGTCCTGTGGGGTGTTCCCGATATATATGGCAGGTCTTGTGGATTGTTTCCAGGGCATGGCAAGTCTTGTGGATTGTTTCCAGGGCATGGCAGGACTTGTGGATTGTTTCCAGGGCATGGCAGGACTTGTGGATTGTTTCCAGGGCATGGCAGGACTTGTGGGGTGTTCCTAGTGGCATACCTTATGACTTGTGGGGTGTTCCCGGTATATGACAGGTCTTGTGTAGTGTTCCCGGTGAGTGTCAGGTCTAGTTGAGTTTTCCCGATGTACGTGAGGTTTTGTGATCTGTCTCTGGTATACGACAGGTCTTGTGGAGTGTTACCGATACAGTAAGAGAAGGAGGCTGCCTTAGCTATTGAAATGAGCACTCTTCCAGCCCCTTCCAATAAAGCACTGACTATGTGCCAACACATTAATTGCTGGCCTATATTGGACACATTCCAGCAGTCGACCTCATGGGTTCAGAATCAGAGTTTGAGGCCAACATAAAGTATATTAATAAGTTGCATAACTTCCTAATTTAAGATTTAATTACAATTTTTTTTTCCGGGACAATTCCTTTAAATACTCAGGTTAGACACAGGATATTCTGTAAGCAAACTGAGAAGTATTTTATATCCATATTATTGGAAGTCCTTTCTCAATGTTTGGTCAGTTGCCGCTCGTCTTGCCAGTTTACCATTAAACATCTTATATATCCTTTGAGCATTCAGTCTGATGGAGACCACTCAAACATTAAGTATTTTTGGAACTAGAAGAAGCTGTTCCTGTATCCTGAAATGTGTGAATCAGCTCCGCACGGCATCTCTAAAAGGGCAGTCAGTAAAAATTATAGGCACCTATTAATATACTCAAGATATTCACTGGAGGAATCTAACTATAGCTGTGTGTGCAAGGGAGGGGGTAAGTTTGGAAAGTTTGTTGCAAAACTAACCCTAATATATTTTTCATGGTCCCTAGATTTATAAGAAAAAGCCCTAGCTTTTATAAGCTACCCTTGGAAAGTTATGACATTGAGAAACATTCCTTCTTCATCCTAGGTGAAGAAAGCTCCTGAGAATAATGGTGGTTCTCTTTATGGAGATCAAATTGGTGTAGCGAGTAGGCAAGGAAGTATGTAAATTAGCTCCCCACCAGAATGCAATGCTCCCTATGAAAAAGTATGCAAAATTAGCTCTCTTCCAGAAGGCAATGTTCTCAAGGAAAAGTATGCATATTAGCTAAGCAGGCAATGCACCCCTAGGAAAAAGTATGCCAATTAGCTCTCCTCTAGAAGGTAGTGCTCTCTTTAAATACGTAAGCAAATTAGCTTTCCTTCAGAAGGCAATGCTTCCAAGGAAAAATAATGCAAATTAGCTCTCCTCCAGTAGGCAATGCTCCCCTAGGAAAAAGTAGCTTACTTCCAAAAAGCAAGGAACGCTAAGGAAAAGTATGCAAATTAGCTCCCCTCCAGAAGGCAAGGCTCCCTATGAAAAAGTATGCAAATTAACTCTCCTTCAGGAGGCAGTGCTACCTAGTCAAATGTATGCAAATTAGCTCCCCTCCAGAAGGCAATGCACCCTGGGAAATGTAGCTTTCTTCCAGAAGGTAAGGCTTCCTAAGAAAACGTATGCAAATTATCTCTCATCCAAAAGATAGTGCTCCTAGGGAAAAATAGTATGCAAATAACATCTGGTCAGTAGGACAAAATTTGTCTGCTTATAGGTGACAATAGAGAGATAGGTTTCTTCCTTCTGGAGGAGAACTAATTTGCATCCTTAACTGAATATGCCATTAAGACCAAGCTATCACCCATCCATAGGTTAGGTAGGGATCCCCAGAAGTCCCATAGAGCATGAATGGAAGATGCTTAACAATCACTCAAATTAAATTGGGGGAGAAATCAGTGGGAATGTCAGGGTTCAGACCCCCAAGGATCTAGTAGATAGGTGATACGCAATAAAAAAAAGAGCCTTGCATTATTTTGGCCACTTGTAAGTAAGATGGGGAGAAAGATAAATGTTGATATAAGCCCTCCCAAAATTTGTCCTTAAAGAGGTCTTCAAACAAAACTTAATATACAAAACCGATCTTTAAATAGAAAGTATCCAGTATATATAGTATATGGAGCCAAAACACCTCAGCTCCGTACCCTTATTAGTGACCGATCTCGAGTTTGCAGCTCAGATCTTGTTCACTTCAAAACAGATTTGGACCCCCACCAATGACAACTGGGTCCTGGACAACCCCTTTAATGAAGATCCCAACTTCCCTTATGCTGGAAGGTCCTACATCTAACCCATACATCCTCTCTTTTGGGGGGTTATTGCAAATCCATAGAGATTAACAGTGTGATCTTTTTATATTAACAATGATAAAAAAAAACATAATTTTTTACCCTTTGATAATGCATTCATATTGTTTACGAGCTCATGCAAAAGCTTCTTCTCTGTGACATCTCCAGCCCTAAAAACAAGTCATTATGGAGAGGTTTTTCGATAAGCTTCACATTTATCAAGGACAAGCCGGCCAGGTGCTGATAATCCTTACAATGAGATCTAACGGGCTATGTATAGACCTCACTCCCTTTGTGACCAGACCTTGGAGGATACGTTACATACAGACCGGAGAGGTCAGCAGCTTCTCTCTCTCTGATGATTTATTAAAAATAGAGAATCATCATTTTTGCATCACGTAAGCGCTTTCTGATGCAGATGGCTTCCCCAATGTGCATAATTCTTGGCCATTGAAACGGCCGGACAAAGAAAATACTTCTATTGCACAATATGATTATTCCGGAAGTGTGTAATTTTATATGTTCGGTCGTCAAAGATGTCGTATACTAAGGAGCAATAAATGGTTTATTGTTTGCTCCCCATGTCTCTGCAGCGGACATAATGGAGAGGAGAAAGGACACACAACCTAAGAGGGAGGCAGTGGCTGCAGGATGGAGGACACATACTGTAGATATGTGATGGATAGATGGAGCAATTAAATGACAATGACAATTAAATGACAATCTAAACTGTGTGTTTGTGACTTGTTTCAGTGCTTGTTTTCTGATCGCTGCTGCCAACCTTGGACCTTGCCTTTGACATCCATTTGTAGCCCTTTGTCTTGATGCATTACCTTCCTGGAATTCTGACTTGCCTGTGACCTGACTATGACTTGTCTTACCCCTCTGCTTATGTCAGTGTAATTATTGCAGTCGTAGCTTTAGTTCAGTGTGTGTTTGTGACTGTTTTCAGTGCTCTGTTTCTTTGCTGCCCAACTTGGACTTTGCCTTTGACATCCATTTGCCTAGCCCGTTTGTCTTGATGCATACCTTCCTGGAATTCTGACTTGGCCTGTGACCTGACTATGACTTGTCTTACCTCTGCTTATGTCAGTGTAAGTTATGCTAGTCGTAGCTTTAGTTCAGTGGTGTTTTGTGACTTGTTTTTCAGTGCCTGTTTCTTTTGCTGCCCAACCTGGACCTTGCTTTGACCATCCATTTACCTAGCCCGTTGTCTTGATGCATTACCTTCTGGAATTCTACTTGGACTGTGACCTGACTATAAATTGTCTTACCTCTGCTTATGATGAGTCTCTTGCATCTGACTCAGACTCTAGACTACCCTGTCTACAGCTTGTCTATGAGCAGTGACTCAGCATCACAATTACGTGCCATATGGCGGTACCCAGTCTTGTAAGGCTATTGGAGCCATGTAATCACTCGTTTTGCACTCCTGGATGATATAATGTGTTTGAAAACAAAGTGTATTTTAATCAGCACCGATTTATCTCTGCCAGAAACACACTATTTATGGAGCTTATAAATGGCAGGGTAAGAGATAAACAACCTGATGGCAATTAGTTACATGCGTTAAAATGAAAGTTCAGGCTGTATGTAACATTTCTGTAGTGGATTTTGTGGGATATTGTGACTATCTCCATTCTTTAAAGAGGACCTGTCACTCGCCATAAATATGTGTTTTTAACATAGTGTAAATGCGCTGTTCTCCTGAATCTGGCGATGTTTCTTTTCTTCCTGGTCTCTTGTTCCCTCATACGGCCTCTTTCCTGCATATAATATAGTATGTTAGCCAACTGGGCATGATCCAGGTGACACCACCAAAAAGAGTGGATGATTACACCACTTGGATAACAGACTAAATTTATATTCAGGAAAGAAAGGGCTGTATCTCAATGAGAACAGCAGAAACAAAGAAGAACAAAGCCAGATTCAGGAGAACAGTGGATTTACACCAACCAGGTAGAAAAAATACATATTTATAGCAAATGATAGTTCCCTCTAATTCATTTGTTTTTTTTTATCAAGAAGCTTTGTTGGAAAGTCTTAACAAAAGGTGATGGAAGTGACATCTCAGGAATAGAATGACTAAGAATTGGTTGCTCTGTGCATGACAAAAGGCACGTCCATGGAAACTGAATGCAGAACACATAAAAAGTGCAAATATTAAAAGCTTACTTTTTTGGTTCATCACCTTGGGGGCACCTAGGAGCATACAGGATACGTTGTATATAAGTACATGTCAATGTATACATTGAATCAATAATAAAACAGTATGCGGTGAATCCTCTGCTCCTCTAGTGAGGCTGTAGGCAGACAACATTTTTACAACGCACGCTACTTTGAAATGATGGAGTAGATGGAGTGACCCAGAATAGGCCCTCCAAAATATTACAATTTAAGTAAAATAAATTAAACAATATATATATATTATCTACTGTAGTAAAAAACTACCAAATATATTAAGGGCCACATCACTATTAATATATTTGGCGCAAATATGCCAGAAAATTAAGTTTAAGCTTGGGTCAGATGTAGATTTGGGCTTATTTAATTTCTTTTTTATATATTATATATATATATATATATGTGTACATTGCAGGACTGTTCTAGAACACTTAGTACACGCTTGCAGAGATGAAGGCTAACACTTTACTGTGCAGAATCGGAGAGCGGAGTTACATAACGAGGCATTATCAGGATGGCTGTCAGCACCGGCATTAAGTGACAGTGAGTTAGCAGAGCTCTTTATGTAACGTGTGCTGGTGTAGTGACAAGCTGCCGCTGCATCGCTGTCAGTCAGGGACTTCACAAAGCGCATCCAGCCCTTCACACTGACATTCGGAGAATCTGCTGCTGCAGCGAGTACCTGTCACGACAATGTACAACCTCATCAGGAGCTGAAGCCTCCCAGATTTACTGACGGATTGTTACCTATTAATAGGACTCCAGGAGTAAAGGGTAGAGACCTTGTATAAATGCAGATCATGAAAGGCCTGTCTATTTATACTGGTGGACGTCTCACCCGCTACGAGTCTCACACTCCTGTGCACCGCAACATATGGGGGCTTCAAAAATATGTCAGTCTTCAGTCTGACTCCTTTATTAACAAGACGGTCCTGCCAGGTGCCAAATTATAGAAACACTGAATTTAGCAAGAACACAAATTATAGCCAACTTAAAGGGGTTGTTCCACAGTTTAATTTAAAGGCATGCGAACTAGCGGTGGGATACAAATTGATTACAAGAATGGGAATGCTCAGATCCGTGGAAAAGTAGTCACAAGTTCTCCATCAAACCCAGTGTTGTGTGTTAATAACCCATGATGCGAGTTGTATCCTGCATTTTTTTCTCTGCAGACTTTATCTTTAATTTTCAGTTGCTATCATGTGTCCCATATACAGAAAAATATTAACATTTGAGAGTCCTCGGTGGCTGATGCCTTTTCATGGCTAACTGGAAAGAGGGTAACAAATAACGAGCTTTCGAGACTACTCAGGTCTCTCCATCAGGCATAAAATAACACAAAATCTGAAGAATCACATATTTATACAGAACAGGACATAGAATAGCGCAGTAACGAGATGTGACGCAGAACCATCAATATGGGAGAGGAAGAATAGTCATGGCAGTAAATATAGGATCAGTTCTTAGATAATGAATGTGAAAGTTTTATTGTCCTGTGATTGAGGTCTGGTCCATGGTTGTGATGCCCCCAAAAGGCCCGAGGAGCAGATTCCCTAACTGATGTAAAATGACATAAATCCATGGGAAACATCCATTCCTGCTTTGAAGGGGTCAAAGGTCAATGTGACATCCCTGAGAGACAGAAGAATTTGGGGGTACAAACTCGTGATGACCTGTGACACATTCAGAGCAGGAATTAAGGTGTTGCATAGATTTACACTGACGAGCAAAAGGGTAACAATGTTTCTAGTTTTTGACTCCATATATCACCAATCACTAATGCTTCGAAAGTGAGACTACCATCATTTTATAGACAAGGACGACACAGTGTTCCAGCAGGACAAAACACGAAGCATACGGCGAGATTGGTGAAGAAATGGTTCAGTGACAATGAAGCAGAGGTGCTGGATTGTCCTCACAGTCCCCAATCCAACACTTGTGGGGCGAGATGAAGAAAAAGCTGTAAACATACCCAATTGAGGCAACCAGTCTGCACCAATTTTGGGAACGTGTTGAAGAGACCTGGGATCAGATTTTGGTGGCGACATGCTTGAATCTGACCGAGAGCAGCCCAGAAGGATTCAGGCTGTGCTGAAAGGCAAAGGTGGATTTACAAAATACTAACACAATAATAAAAATACAAACTTAGATTTTTAGGAGCAAAACAGTAACAACGTAGCGACAGGACGAGAATCTGGATAACTACGCACTTTTTTCCCCAAAAATTTTTGGGGAAAATGGGGGTGGGTCTTATAGTCGGAATATACCTACAAGTAGTGTGGCAGGAGCAGGAGTCTGGCATTTCTGCAGTGGTCCGACACTGCAGGGCGATGATCACACTCCCTTCTCAGGTTGGTGCGGCAGTATCCGGGGGTGCGGGGGCTCCGCCGACATTTTGTGAAAGCCCAGAGCCCCCGGCAAAATGGCTGCTGGAAGCGACGCATGCGCAGATTGAGACCACCGAACACCCCCTGTGACCACGCTCCACCAGCGCTACTGATTTCCCCCAGTAAGCTGAATTTGGACTGTAAGATGGACCCCCATTTGACGCGTTATTTTTTTTCCCCTATTTTCCTTCTGAAAATTTGGGGTGCGTCTTATGGTCCGGTGCGTCTTATAGTCTGAAAAATACGGTAATCATATGCTAAATAGTCGCAAGTCAAATTTATATATGAGATAGCCAAGATGATTGTATGTAAAATGATGGCAGTCTCACATTCGAAGCCGTGGTGAATGGTGAGATATGGAGCCTGAAAGGCAAAAGTTAAAAACATTGTTTCCCTTTTGCTGGACAGTGTGTTTTTACTTCAGATAAGGAATGGGCTCCTCAGACCTGTGGGGGCATCACAACCATGGACCAGACCTCAATCAGGGCACAATAAAACTTTCACACTCCTGATCTATGAACTGATCCAATATTTACTGCCATGACCGCTTTCTTCCTCTCCCATATCGATACTGCGCTATTCTTTGTCCTGTTGTGTATAAATATGTGACTCTTCAGATTTTGTATTATACTATGCCGGATGAAGAGACCTGAGTAGTCTCGAAAGCTTGTTACCATCTTTTCAGTTAGTCATTAAAAGGTATCAACCATTGAGGACTCTCAAACTTTAATATTTTTCTATCTACTGACTAACACAGTACAAAGATATATTTTTCCTGTCCCATACACATCACACACAAACATGCGGGATTCCTGCTCTCCTGTATCTACGTAGAATATATTTAGCTACAGCTGCAGCATAAAGGACATTATACAGAAGTACTGAGCAGTGTAAATGTGAATCCAGCTCTAATGTGAGATAAACACTGACTAGAAGACAGCAGCACAATCCGTGCCTCTGCTTCTCTCCTCTCCATAGAGTTTAATAGGCATATGTAATTTGATCACTCACTTTTGACTAAGAGAGATTTTAGCCGATTTTCAAGGGTGGAAGGCCACGATACACAATAGGTGGTCTGCTTTTCCCTCCTAAATCAACTGCCCTTTCTCTAATGGTTACGAGGTCCTTAAGTATTCAAGGTTTTCCAACTGGAAAAATATGGCTGGGATTGGGATGTACCAACACCCTTGGATGTGTACATACAGTGCCTTGCAAAAGTATTCGGCTCCCTGGAACTTTTCAACCTTTTCCCACATATCATGCTTCAAGCATAAAGATACCAAATGTAAATTTTTGGTGAAGAATCAACAATTGTGACACAATTGTGAAGTTGAACGAAATTTATTGGTTATTTTAAATTTTTGTGGAAGTACAAAAACTGAACAGTGGGGCGTGCAATATTATTCGGCCCCTTTACTTTCAGTGCAGCTAACTCACTCCAGAAGTTCATTGTGGATCTCTGAATGATCCAATGTTGTCCTAAATGACTAATGATGATAAATATAATCCACCTGTGTGTAATCAAGTCTCCATATAAATGCACCTGCTCTGTGATAGTCTCAGAGTTCTGTTTGAAGCACAGAGAGCATCATGAAGACCAAGGAACACAACAGGCAGGTCCGTGATACTGTTGTGGAGAAGTTTAAAGCCGGATTTGGATACAAAATGATTTCCAAAACTTTAAACATCCCAAGGAGCACTGTGCAAGCGATCATATTGAAATGGAAGGAGTATCATACCACTGCAAATCTACCAAGACCCGGCCGTCCCTTTAAACTTTCATCTCAAACAAGGAGAAGACTGATCAGAGATGCAGCCAAGAGGCCCATGATCACTCTGGATGAACTGCAGAGATCTACAGCTGAGGTGGGACAGTCTGTCCATAGGACAACAATCAGTCATACACTGCACAAATCTGGCCTTTATGGAAGAGTGGCAAGAAGAAAGCCATTTCTCAAAGATATCCATAAAAAATGTCGTTTAACCTTTGCAACAAGCCACCTGGGAGACACCAAACATGGAAGAAGGTGCTCTGGTCAGATGAAACCCAAATCGAACTTTTTGGCAACAATGCCAAAAGATATGTTTGGCGTAAAGGCAACACAGCTTATCACCCTGAACACACCATCCCCACTGTCAAACATGGTGGTGGCAGCATCATGGTTTGGGCCTGCTTTTCTTCAGCAGGGACAGGGAAGATGGTTCAAATTGATGGGAAGATGGATGGAGCCAAATACAGGACCATTCTTGAAGAAAACCTGCAAAAGACCTGAGACTGGGACAGAGATTCGTCTTCCAAAAAGACAATGATCCCAAACATAAAGCAAAATCTACAATGGAATGGTTCACAAATAAACGTATCCAGGTGTTAGAAAGGAAAAGTCAAAGTCCAGACCTGAATCCAATCGAGAATCTGTGGAAAGAGCTGAAAACTGCTGTTCACAAATGATCTCCATCCAACCTCACTGAGCTCCAGCTGTTTCCAAGGAAGAATGGGCGAGAATTTCTGTCTCTCGCTGTACAAAACTGATAGAGACGTACCCCAAGCGACCTGCAGCTGTAATCGCAGCAAAAGGTGGCGCAACAAAATATTAGGTTAAAGGGGCCGAATAATATTGCACGCAACACTTTTCAGTTTTTGTATTTCCACAAAAATGTAAAATAACCAATAAATTTCGTTCAACTTCACAATTGTGTCCCACTTGTTGTTGATTCTTCACCAAAAATTAACATTTGGTATCTTTATGTTTGAAGCATGATATGTGGGAAAAGGTTGAAAAGTTCCAGGGAGCCGAATACTTTCGCAAGGCACTGTATATATACATATAAATATATATACTGTATACACAGAATAGACAATGAGTGTCAGATAAGCTGCGATCCCCCAGAGTAATGATGCTCTGAAATCTCCCACAATTTAGTAGTCACATGTGTAAACATGGAAATTAATGAATATCTTGAAGGACACCCCCCTCCCCTATTTACCATGCCTCCATTAATGTCCTTGTTATTTCTATTGAGAAAGATAAGTGGCTACAATTAACCTCTTATGTTGCTTTTCTTAGGAAACAAGGATCAAAACATAAAAATCCAACCTGTCAGATCTCTCACATGACAACTCCAGCCACTTGACACTTTCTGTACCCTCCATTCACTTTAATGGGCATGCTGGACTTATTCTCCACCGGAGGCTGTGACTAAAAGTTGGAAAATCTCCTCCGCAGAATGTGACGTCATCTCTTCTTTTCAGTGGAAGAAACTGCAGTTTGTTGAGTCATGGAGTACAGTAAGCAGATAGTAAAAGTGGGGGCAGGGACTACATGGGGACAATGCTGCCTATCAGGATTATACAGTGAGGGATTATGATCCTAAATGGTTTATTACTCAGCGTGGGATCCTTTTTAGAGCCGTCCATTATGTTACCTGCAACAATGATCTTCAAATACATTCATGATAAAAATCACAGTCAGGAGGACTAATTATGGCAACGCTGATAGGAAAAGTTCAATTCCATTGCAGTATTTCGGATTCTCCGTTACAGATTCCAGCTCTATTTTTCCCATTAAAATAATGGAAATCTGACAGAACCCATATATGTCAGTGCAATCCGCAGGTGATGACAGGGTCTGTCATGTAACAGATCTGTCCCTGCCAGATATCTGGCTCATGGGGAAGGGCTTTCAGAATGCGAATATGGAAAGTGATTATCCAGATGAGACGGGCTCCTTAAGGGTCAACACGATGTAAACCTTATCTCCAGCAAATCTGCAATAAATATGCGCTGCAATGTGTGACATTTTGTGTCCATTTGGTAGTAAATTTTGAAGAGAATTTCAAGCAAAGTCAGAATCGATATCACAATTCGACATATTGAAATAAAATAGGACCAAAAACGGTCCTCTATTAACCTAGTGACGAGTCCTCTTTAACCCCTTCAAGACATGTGCCGTATATGTACTGCGCATGTCGTGTCCCTCCCTTGCTGAGCCCACATCTTTACCGGCACATGTCAGCTGTTTTGAACAGCTGACATGTGCCCCTAACAGCCGCGGGTGGTATTGCGATTCACCAGCGGCTGTTAACTTGTTAAATGCCGCTGTCAATCTCTGACAGCGGCATTTAATGTAATCGAGCGGGAACCGCGTCACTAATCCGTCCCATCGGCGCCTGCGTCACATGACCATGGGTCGCCGATGGGTTGGCATGACAACCGGAGGTCTGCAGTAGACCCCTGTGGTTGTTACTGCCGGATTGCTATGAGCGCCACCCAGTGGTCGCATGCTCATAGCAAGTGAGAATTTCTGCTACACACAGGCGATCTGATCATCGCCTGTGTGTTGCAGAAGCGATCGGATTATCAAAGCTTCTAGTTTCTCATGGAGACTATTGAAGCAAGTGAAAAGTAAAAGAAAAAATATTTTAAAAAATATAAAAAAATAAAAAAAAAAAATAAAAATTGGAAAAAAAATAAACGTTAAAATTACCCCCCATTCAAAATAACAATAATAAAAAAAAATTACACATATTTGGTATTTGTTTCGCGTTTTCCAGTACATGATAAGGTAAAACCAATGGTGTCGTTCAAATGTACAACTCGTCCCGCAAAAAACAAGCCCTGAGATGGCCATATTGACAGTAAAATAAAAAAGTTATGGCTCTGGGAAGGGGGAAAGGGAGGGAAAAACAGAAACGCAAAAACGAAAAAGGGCTGCGGGGTGAAGGGGTTTTAATTATTACCAATGTGGAGTGATTATTAAATAACATTGTCTAATGATCAGAGCGCGGTGTTTCACAGAGACCTTATATTTATCATTACAGAACAGTATACCCAGCGCTCAGGATCCACATTGACCTTTATTGCACTTGACAGTTGTTTTTGCTTTACCAGAAGATCAAAACAAGACGAATGTTTGATTCAGAGGTAAACGGCTGAGACAAGTGTGTGAAAAAAGATGTATAATGAGGAGCAGCCGAGACGTCAAACAGAGCAGTTTACAGTACACAAGACTTCATCAGATCCCGGCTCCAACTGATCTAAAAGTCAAACAGCCCTTAAGGTGACTGCGATGTGTTAGAACGGTAGCGAGAAAGGAAGGGCCCGAGGTATGGGTACTATTGATCACAGGATCAGTAAAGAAGAGGTAAAGAAACAAAACCAGCTCACTTGTTCCGGCATGTGGTGTGTGGAAGCACGGAACCCGTGTAGTCTCACGTGCAATCAATGATAAAAAAAAGGGAATTGCTCCAGCTTCCGTAAAGCCCAAAAATTTCTTTATTGAATCACGAATAAAAAAGATTTATGGCAGAACGGTGTTCACACAGACATTGGTAGCAGCTTCACCTTTCAAACACACTGAGGTGTTCTTTCTAAAAGCTACAAGCTCCTGTGACCACTTTGGCGGTAGCCTAACACTGAAACCTCGTCTGCTGTACTCATACCCTATGTCCAGGTACCGGTGTGTCCTGTGTCCGCTGTCTCTGGTCCCAGTACGGCTAGGCCTAGGAGTGGTACCTGGCGGCTACCTGTAGCCCAGTCTGTCTCCACCATCAGGAGCTCCAGCAAAAACCAGGTAGCCACTTAGCTACGCCCCTTCCCAGGCAGGTCGGGTGGTGTTATTATTGGCCCATGTGAACAGGTGGCAAAGTTTTGGCGCATGAGCTTGACAAAGGCTCACTTCCTCTTGAGCTGAAACATTGCTACCTGTTCACATGGACTAAAAAAGACACCAATTTTTTTATTTGCATGGAATTTGCTATTGAGTGCTGCTCACATATCTTAGTAATATAATACTGGGGTCTACTTATATGACAGATGGGCTTTTAGGCTGCTATCAGACACCAAGGACTAGGTGTAACCGCCACCTTTGCCCACTCGCTCATAGTTTTGCAGAGCTGTCTCACAGTGACCTCCAGCAATGCTTTTACTCACACCCACAGGTTTCCTGTAACACAGGAAATATGATCTACAGCTTCTCAAATATAATGTACCGACGGACCTCATAATGCCAGAATACGTGCTGTCATAAACTGTGATGCATTCTATGGGTATGGCCTAGAGCCGGACTGACACCAGAGAGCGACCTGGACTGTCCATGCTCATTCATTATACAGCATTTGTTCTGACCCTTTATCCCTTATTGATGACATGATATAGCAGGTGGGGACTTATCACTAACAGCCGGGCCTTCTACCACACATGTGTTGTATCAAATTTGGTCTTAGTCCACGTCCTACGTATAATAATGGGATTTCAGAATCCCAGCACATGCTACAGAAAATTTGCACATGGGTTTCTTACTTCTGCACTCAGGAAAATAATCAGTCATGGAAAACAGGAGCAGGCTACTTTTTTTTGCATAGAAAAGCCAATAATTAGCCCCATTGATTGTCGAGCACACCAGCTGTAAAAGCCGAGTTTCAGCCTAAGATTTATGCTGCGGAAATCTGCAGACTCTTACTACAGTTATTACTACTTCCTATTTGCTGGTGTTTAGCGTTTACTTTATAGATAGGACATTTAATTAAATCCAGAGTCCAAATCGTTCACAGACCCAACCTTCAGCTAAAAACAAAACAAATGTGTTCTCCAGTTCTCCGGGTAGAGGAAGGCATATTTTAGCTTGCAGCAGCAAGTAACATGGGGTAATATGAGGACACAGAGTGCTGTGAGGACACATCTAACGCATAGGAGAAATATATGGAGATCTGTACGTTTTTTTTACCCTTTTGTCCAGACTGAAGTTTGCACTGTTACGGTACAGTTGTCCACCCGTGGATACACCATTATCTCATAAAACCTAGAAAATGATCCGTATTGTAAATGTGCAGTCGATGTCTACTTAGCATGAACTGAAAATATTTGCTTTAGTCAACAAAGTGTCCGCCAGTGACCGTGCGCCGAGTCCCAGCTGTGTGACATCTTGGCAGCTCTCCTACACTTATGTGTGTGTTGAATTGCAGCCTGTATACCATAAAAATAAATACTTTACAAAATGAAGCCATTAAAATAGGCATCTGAGTTTGTCATGAATTTTTAGTGTATTTCTTAATGTTATTTATTGTGAAATGTTCTCGGAAAAAAAGCAGCAAAACAAAATTGTCTTCCTGGATTATGAGCCAAAGAAGGAAAAACAGTGAGGAAAGTATGAAGAGACGGCGCCAAGAATCACAAGCAGAAGGTAAAACAGAAGTCGTAAAATTTCATGGCTCGCGCATGAATAGATTTAGTATATGTTTTATAGTTTACTTGGCAGTGCAGGTTTATATTAGGAGAACCTAGGCTAATATACTGTAGAAGGGATTTCATGGCTACTCCTGATTATAGGCGGAGGTGTAATGGAAGCTGCTTGGCCCAAGTGCAATATTTGGAGCATGGGCCCCACCTTGCATGTGCTCTTTATTATACTGCTCTCTTCTTAAGGTCTTTAGGCCACCGTACAAATTTGAAAAATAAAATTTGCCTACTATGAAGCAGTTTACCCACTTCTGTGTTTTATGATAGTAAGAGAATACCCTAATGACTTAGAATGAAAATCCAGCAATTCGATTTTCGAGGACAGGCGTTTCGCAGGCGGACTTGCAGGATAAAGGAGTGAATTAATTAATAAATATTAAGAATTTCAATATATAAAACCATAAAAACATTTCAGCAGATTCCGTAATAGTAAACCAATGTGCCTGAGGAACAATAGTGGGTGCATGACCAACCTCCAAACTTCAGTTATTCTACTGATCAAAATAAAAGTTTTAAGATTCTAAAAAAAAAACATTTACATCACAGTACAATAATTAGATAATTGAAGTGGTATTCCAAGAAATGAACAGGTTTCATATCAAACCTTTGCTGTGCTTGTTATCTAGTATAATTGTGGGATAGTGTAATATCTTACTCCAAAGTGGTACATTTGTAATTATACATTAAGGATACAATTTGTTGCAAATTTGTGCAGAATCCCAAAAAGTAAATCTATGTCCTTGGGGAACAGTAGTGGGTACAAATTCACCCCCCAAAAGTTTTAGGTTACTGTAATATATAAAACAAAAATATGAGGATCCGAAGAAAATAAAAATCTATCACATTGTGTGATCTTGTTATCCTTCTCCATCTTTAGAAAAAAATGTTTTCTTCATTGTAATCCAGCCAAATGTGAAAATTGCAATATTTTATGATTTGTTTTCAATAAATCCCATTAAACCAATTGAATCTCATGGTATAATGAGCATTTTGGAAATATAATTGTATCCCTTATATTAATGACATTTATAGCTCATGACAATTTTTGGTAAATTGTTGCAAAGCTAAAGCTCAATGACTGTAGTAAAAAGGCCAAGGAAATTTAAGAAGTAAAGGTACTGCCACACTAAGCAATCCCGCTAGCGATCTCGTTAGCGTTGCATACTAATGAGATCGCTAGCGGGATCGTTTCTATATCGCTAAATGCGGCCACATTTAGCGATATAGTTAACGACGCTATCGCCGTTAGCGATCTTCTTAACGACTTTAGCGGTACAAAAGTACCGCTAAATCGCTAAGAAAAGGTGCCACACAGCGATAAGATACTTACCCAGCGGGAGCGCCAGCGATGAAATAGGGTCCGGAACGATTCCAGCGACGAGCGAGATCACAGCAGGAAGCTCGTCGCTGGAAGCTGCCGCACTGAACAATATCGCTAACGGGATCGCTAAATAGTGACGTTTTTTAGCGATCTCGTTAGCGATATTGTTTAGTGTGGCATACCCTTTAGCCACACAGGTACCTGTTTGTAAACACATCCAGTGGGCAAACCGGTTTTCAAGACTAATAGCACATGGTCATGAACACATACATCACATATATCTGCTCATGCATGCATTTGTTTTTTAATATCACTCAACAGTTCTCCAAACTCTACAATAACAACTTGTGGGGCCGGAATGGGGGTTGTTTTCAGCGGGTATTGCAGGGTTAACTAGAATCTGGATAGGCAAGAAAAGCTACCTGTCAACTATGGAGACGTAACATCTCATTTCTCTCATCCTTCAAAATAGTTGATAAATAACATGGACTTTGGAGCTATATGTATTTCTATAGGTCAAGAGTGCAATAGGGTTTAATTAAAAAGCGATTTTGTTTTTTTAATCAATTTTTTTAAATGTATCTTAATTTTCTGTCCTATATCACCTAACATATATAAATATACAAAATTCATGAAACATCAACAGAAGTACTAATTTAATCTACTTATATCAAATTGTGGCCTCAAAAACTCTCAGTTATATATAAAAATTCTAGACCCTATAACCTACAGGAACATGTTATGCCGTCTTTTTGGTGATAAGTAAAGTTCATGCTGACCCAGTTGTAGAGTCCATGACCAGTTTTTATTGACCTAGTAGTGCATTTTGTACTTTGGTGACTCGGTAATACATAATGTGCACAAAACCAAGTGACCAAAAGGTATGGACTGTCCCTGATGACATAATAGTACATAGCATGCATCATCCCTGTTGACTCAGTGTTACATAAAGTGTTGGTCACTGGTGATAAAATGGTATATTTTGTCCACAATTTTACAATTTAGACTCATATGACAGAGGTGGACAGTGCTCAATTGCTCCTTTAGTCTAATCTGTCATCCAATGGTCCCAATCTGCCATCTTTGAGATCTTAACGGCAGTACAAGCAATGTGTACTAACTCATTTGTGGAGTGAGGCTGTGCTACAGGTGGCTGCCTATCCCGTCTATGACTAATACAGCTAATTACATCTAAATTCTAGACCATAATCATGGGTTCTATGTGACATCCAACGGTCAGTATCTTTCGGTACATCCATTTGGTAGACCCAGCAGCTATGAAATACCCTGTTCGTTGACCTTGTTAATGGCAGTAGTGTGTTATACTCCCGAGTTGCCCCGTGTACGTCTTAAAGCAGCGCTGCATTCATTTGAGCTTACAGAATGAAAGAACTACTTATTTATCAGCTGGTTAAGGAAGTGGGATAAGGGTCACAATTCAGAGAGAAAAACAAAACAATTAATGTGAAACCTACCAGTTCTGCCAAATTAGATTGCTGAGTCAAGTGATTAGTCTGCCTTTATTATATTAGGTGTCTGGAGACGCTCCAAAGCTGAACTGCTTGAAGCTTTCCTACCAAAGCATTAAAACCGTCCAGCTGTCAAAAAGAAAATTAAAAACGTGAACTGAGAACATTGTATCAGTAATTTTTAATTAATGGCAGTAATTTCACGTATAGAGGGGTTCTCGTGGACTCTAAGAACAATATTTGGAGACTTCAACTTTAGTGAATATCTAACTTTTGGAACCATACTATATACCAGTTGATTTTGCAATATGTTTATCATGGTTGGAGATCGGCTCTCTGTTTCCCAACATTGCAAGTCATTACCTATCCACGGGATATTGAGAAAAGAGTTCTGAGATTCTCTGTTAAAAAGGAAAGGTGGCTGCTCCATTCATTGTCTATAGAACTGCTGGAGAAAGCAAAGCACTACAGCCACTGCTCCATTCATTGTCTATAGAACTGCTGGAGAAAGCAGAGCACTACAGCCACTGCTCCATTCATTGTCTATAGAACTGCTGGAGAAAGCAGAGCACTATAGCCACTGCTCTATTCATTGTCTATAGAACTGCTGCAGAAAGCAGAGCACTACAGCCACTGCTCCATTCATTGTCTATAGAACTGCTGGAGAAAGCAGAGCACTACAGCCACTGCTCCATTCATTGTCTATAGAACTGCTGGAGAAAGCAGAGCCCTACAGCCACTGCTCCATTCATCGTCTATAGAACTGTTGGAGAAAGCAGAGCACTGTGCAACCGCGCAATTCATTGTCTATGGAACTGTTGGAGAAAGCAAAGCACTACAGCCACTGCTCCATTCATTGTCTATAGAACTGTTGGAGAAAGCAGAGCACTGTACAACTGCAGGTCAATTCATTGTCTGTAGAACTGCTGGAGAAAAGCGGCTATGTGGGAGAGTTCATAGAATCCTAGAATGTTAGAGTTTGAAGGGACCTCAAGGGTCAGCGTGTCCATCCCCGCGCTCAATGCAGGATTCGCTAACCATCTCAAACAGATGTTTGTCCAGCTTCTGATGAAGGAGAACTCACCACCTCTTGTGGCAGCCTGTTCCACTCATTGATCACCCTCACGGTCAAAAGTTTTTTCTAATATCTAATCTGTATCTTCTCCCTTTCAGAGAGAGTTGGATCTCTGTATCAGACTATGATCGCTCAACAGTTGCAAAAATCAAGAATAACCTGAGAGCTGTCGCTTTTAGGATAACACACACAAGTCCATTGCACCTTCCTTGAGCCATGTCTACTCTATATCTCAAGACTTCTGCATCTATGTCTAGTGGCACACTGGGTCCACATTTTCGTTAATGATCCTTGTGTGACCAATCTGTCAATTTGATCTACATAGATGACATATTTCCACTGAAAGCCTACATAATACAAACAGACAGGGCTAAGCAATGTTGACAGAAACACGGATAGAGAAAGTCTTCCTTCATGTAGCCTGGGTCCTAAGAACAGAAGCAAATATGAGTTAAAAGTACTGCAAACATACATCTTTTTTACCTTGAAATAACCATGGTTTGCCACTTGTTTTGATTGTCACTTTGATTTTTGCATGGACATTTAGAGCCGAAAGGCAAATCAATGCAGGATTGAGAAATAGCATTGCAGGCGTCACCCATTATTGTTTTTATATAGGCATAGTAATGATTTGAAGGCGATGATAATAAAGCAGTGAAACTCTCTACTTAATAAGTGTCATAATATTAGCTCTGGAACGAATATCACTCTTGCGTAACCGTATCGCAGCCAACTCATTTCAGTCTTTGTTTATTGTTTTGAAGCTACTCCGGGCTTATTAAAATGTGCCTTACCTCCTAAATCATTGGGCTACTGACATGACCTTGAATGGCTTCATTCATCGGCTGTTGTGAGATATTTATATACCATTAATAGGCATACAATAGGAAACAAACCTCTAACATGACTGACAAACGAGCGAGACTGCACAACCTGCAATAGGAGACGTCAATTATTAAATGTCTCTTATTGTACACGGATTAGAGGATCTTGCTATTAAACATTGGATACTTTGTCCTTTGGTTGAGTGCACAATGTGCAACTCGGTCCAAAAAAAAAAAACTTACGCTAAAGGCAAAATTAATGTAATCCTTGATTGGCATAATATCATTGAAAGGCTTGGGATAGAAAGAAAGGAATCATTTTATCTTCGTACATTTGGTTGCAATACATGGACTGGAATCTGTTTGTTTTTTTTAACATCATACAACAACACATCGATCATATCGAACGCATTGACGGTTAATGTATCCGACCATCTACGATCAATATAATGTCTATGAGGGATATCAAAATATCCCAATGCCTCAAGTTGGGGGAAGAATGGACTGGACAGGATGGCAGAATCCAAAAGTATACAATCTATCATGGTAAATCAGAGCTTTATCTAGGGTTTCAATCTCCCTGGAAAAAATGTTGTTTTGCTATCGTAGCCATGTATTTAAATACCCTAGATAAGGCACAGAGGATTATCCATACCCCTCAGGTACATGGCCTATTAGGGCCCTGTCACACTCAGCGATGCAGCAGCGATCCCGACAACGATACGACCTGGCAGGGATCGTTGCTGCGTCGCTTTGTGGTCGCTGGTGAGCTGTCACATGGGCAGACTCACCAGCGATCAGGACCAGCGAGCACGCTGGTATCCAGTGTAAACAGCGGGTAACTAAGCTCCGCGCGGCACCTAATAACCCGATATGTACCCTAGATACCGGCTCCCAGCTTCTCTGTAGAGCGCTGAGAGCCCGTATCAAATGTACATATCGGGTAACTAAGTACAGCGCGGCACCTAGTTACCGATATGTACCCTAGATACCGGCTCCAGCTTCTCTGTAGAGCGCTGAGAGCCCGTATCAAATGTAATATCGGGTAACTAAGTACAGCGCGGCACCTAGTTACCCGATATGTACCCTAGATACTGTCTCTCAGCACTCTACAGCAGAAGCTAAGAGACGGTAACCAGGGTACATATCGGGTAACTAGGTGCCGCGCAGTGCTTAGTTACCCGATATGTACATTTGATACCAGCTCGCTGATCAATGAAAAAATGGTCCAGGACATTCAGCGACGATCAGCGATACCCAGCAGGGGGGCTGATCGTCGCTGCGTGTCACACTAAGCGAGATCGCTGGCTAGGTCACTGTTGTGTCACAAAATCGGTGACGCTTCCGCGATCTCGCTAGCGATCTCGCTTAGTATGACGGGGGCTTAAGTCCTCACTCATCTGTGCCCCCGAAAGCAACCCAAAGGAAAAATTCAGGAGACACGATAAACTTGATGCCGTGTCATTATTAATGCGTTTTTTAAATTAGTAATTTTCTGTTGTTCACGATTGATCTGTGAAAGTTGTCATGTTGTAAAAGAATGCAATAAGTTACATAGGCCAATCGGTGATCGCTTTCTGCCATGATCTGCGGCCTGGTCTGGGCTGGACGGTGTGTAGATCTGTCAGCTATAGCATCCGAGAACTGCCAACTGGCCGTCCAATAGGTTCTGGTCCAGTAATGATCTTTCCGAAACAACGGCTCCAGAACATTACGTAACGATCATTCACCAGGTGATCATTCGTTCCTTGGCAGTTCAACCATCAACCTTCTTCTGCCCAACATATATGGCCACTTTTAAGACTAAATGAACTTTGTATAAGACGTAACTGTAATTCCTCGCTTCTTATCTGTCTATCACCGTCCTTGTGCAGTTAAACAACTTGTACTCTACATTTCCCAGAAGATTAACTCGCTTTCTCACGATAACACTGCATCTTCTATTTTTCAGAAGATTGCAGGTTGATTTGATTTCTTCGGAGAATCTTTTGTTCTGAGCTTTGAATACTTCTGCATCTCCAACTTCAAATCCATGTTGTGATTATTGACGCAAAATGGTGAAATTGATATCATCCCAATAAAGGGAGAACATCTGATGTTTACATAAAGGGGAGGCAATGAAAGAACTTTGTATCTTCCAGATTTCATACAAGAGACTGAATGATTACATGTCTTCCAGGAAAGATTGATGCTGATTTGATAAATCCAAGGACCTGATTTATGTCCCATAAATAGCCTATTCTGCCAATAACAGATGGACGATTTAAAAAAATAAATAAATAAAATTGATATATCTCCAACTGGGACCCTGACTGATCCCGATCTGACGGCCATGTACACCTCTGCTCCATACATTGTCTATGAAACGCTGCAGATCATAGGAATCAGCGTGGTTCTCAGAGGTCGAACCCCCAGCGATAAGTATGTTATCCTCCATTTTATGGATAGGAGCTAACTTACAAACTTGGTACAATCTCTATGACAGAAATGATGTCTGATTCTGTACAAGTGATCCAAAGTGAAGTGCTGTCCCGTCTTGGCATGAAAGGGGCTGCCCCATGAATAATATTACCGATTCACAGTTGTGGGACCCCCCACAGATCCTGAGAATAGGAGTCCTGACCTCCCCTATGTAAATGGAGCAACAGCGCACATAGTTAGGCCCAGAAATATTTGGATAGTGACACAAGTTTTGGCATGTTAGCTGGATACCAAAACATATTCAAGATCCAGTTCTATAATCAATATGGGCTTAATGCGCAGACGCTAAGCTTTAATTTGAGGGTATTCATATCGAAATTTGAGTAAGGATATAGAAATTACAGCTTTTTAATTTGTAGCTGCCTCTTTTTAAAGAGACCAAAAGTAATTGAACAATTATCTCAAAAGCTGTTTAATCGGCTGCATTGGCTATTCCCTTGTTAATCCATCATTAAATAAGCAGGTAAAAGCTCTGGAGCTGACTCCAGGTTTGGCATTTGAATTTAGAAGCTGTTGTTGTGAACCCAAAACATGCGGACAACGGAGCACTCAATGGAAGAGAAACAGACCATCATTAGGCTAAAAAAAAAAAGAAAGAATCCATCAGAGAGGTAATAGAAATGTAAAGAGTGGCCAAATCAACAGTTTGGTACATTCCGCAAAAAAAAAAAAAAAAAAGAGCACTGTGAGCTTAAGTGAAAAGTAATGCCTGGGCGTGGATGAAAGTAATGTCCAAAAACAGCAATCAAGGTGTAAACCTGTAGTGGTTAGCTGCACGCATGGGTAGTGGATCAGGCCTGCTGCATAACTCATGGGTGACGGACATGTTTTGTTTACACCCTTGAGTATTGTTTTAAGAACTTGTTTCAAATTGGTTTACAAGGAGATAATTGTAGGGTTCATTACGGGCTGGGGCGGCCTTGTGTTGTGTGACTTCAACGAACAAACAAAAAAAAGCGTCGGCCATATTCTGCAATGCCGTGCACACGATGTCGTCACTCACAATAAATATGGGTGGAAATACTTGCAGTTAATAGAAAATTTAATGAAGTTGTTCATCATAATTATTTAAACAAGTTTGGAAACTTTCAGATCTGATTTTATATTCTAGATTTTCCTTTTGCTGGGTGTTGGTTTGTTGGGGGGGATTAATAATCCTTGGATGTAAGTTTTGTATTTTGTCGTACGAAAGAACTAGATATCGACAGACCGGTAGGCTTATGTATTTTTCAAGTTGTTTGTGTGATGCCCATAAATACCCAACCCCATGGGTGAGGCTGCACCTAACCCCCCTCCGAAGGATGCAAGTGACTCCAACAAAGCCTTTTTTGACCAATTACAGTAGATAACTTTCTCATAACACATTCCGCACGGGGTCAAACACATTACGGCCAATGCTTAGTAACATAGGACAAGGTAGGTGGGCGACACTCAAGAAGAGGAGCCTTCACCGAGAGCAGAATCATGGATCCCTTGGTCTATATTATGACATTGCATCCCGGTTTCTACTGTGAAGCAACCACAAAACACATTGTCAGCATTAACACGGCTATAAAACATAATAATAGCACTTTGTCCCACATTACCATAACTAATTGCTTATATTATGATGAGGTGCTCAGCTTACACATAGGAGTAAACCAAGCCTATGTGAATCCACAGATCAAGACGTGAAGCTCCACCTGGAGAGACACTTTAGTCGTGATTTAGTTCTAATTCTACTAGGTGCGTTCCCATCTGATGAAGTCACCTTGCTCGAATATGACATCGATTGCTTCATGATTGGTGGAAACCCCCCACGGATCCTAAAAATGTTGGAGTAGCACTGTGGAAAGTTTCAGCCCAGTCACCCATGCACAGAGCCACCACCTGATGGGTAGAGGAGGTGCAGCACACTTCCATTCAAGTGATGGCTGCAGTTAGCTGGGACACAGCTGTGAAGAGAGACAGAGCAAAGTTATACTGGAGCTGCATCCCCTTCATATTCAGGGTTGGTGGTGCTTTCAGACCTCCATCTACCTGGGCCTTTTACTGGATCCCCATCCCCTTCATATTCAGGGTTGGTGGTGTTTCCAGACTTCCATCTACCTGGGCCTTTTACTGAAGCAGCATCCCCTTCATATTCAGGGTTGGCTGTGCTTCCAGGCCTTTATCTACCTGGCCCTTTTACTGAAGCTGCATCCCCTTCATATTCAGGGTTAGTGGTGCTTCCAGACCTCCATCTACCTGGCCCTTTTACTGGAGCTGCATCTCCTTCTTATTCAGGTTTGGCGGTGCTTCCAGACCTCCATCTACCTGGGCCTTTTACTGGATCTCCATCCCCTTCATATTCAGGGTTGGTAGTGCTTCCAGACCTCCATCTACCTGGCCCTTTTACTGGATCTCCATCCCCTTCTTATTCAGGTTTGGCGGTGCTTCCAGACCTCCATCTACCTGGCCCTTTTACTGGATCTCCATCCCCTTCATATTCAGGGTTGGTAGTGCTTCCAGACCTCCATCTACCTGGCCCTTTTACTGGAGCTGCATCCCCTTCTTATTCAGGTTTGGCGGTGCTTCCAGACCTCCATCTACCTGGCCCTTTTACTGGATCTCCATCCCCTTCATATTCAGGGTTGGTAGTGCTTCCAGACCTCCATCTACCTGGCCCTTTTACTGGAGCTGCATCCCCTTCTTATTCAGGTTTGGCGGTGCTTCCAGACCTCCATTTACCTGGCCCTTTTATTGGATCTCCATCCCCTTCATATTCAGGGTTGGTGGTGCTTCCAGACCTCCATTTACCTGGGCCTTTTACTGGAGCTGCATCCCTTCATATTCAGGGTTGGCGGTGCTTCCAGACTTCCATCTACCTGGGCTTTTTACACAAACCATTTGGCGAAAAAGTGTTCATAAGAGGCCAATGTAAACACACCAGCAATCACCTATCGGACTAGCAAAACGCTTAATTTTTGTGCATGCACAAAAGTCATTGTTATCAGCAACGCATCGCCCTGTGTAAACAGGAACAGGCATGACACTGTATGGGGCCACGACTATCACATTATCAATCTTTCTGCCTGCATCACTGCTCAACAACTAAATGTAGTTGATCGGCCTGTGTAGATGAGCCATAAGATGGGAATACTCCTTTAGGATGAGTTATCTGCTATCCACATAGGGCACAAGGATGAAATTAAAGGTACTGGCCACTCTGTGAGCCTCACCAATCAGCTGTTACCAGCTCCGCCGGGGCAGGATGCAGTGTATGGAGCCGTGAAGTGGCCACTCTCCGGTACCGCAGCTTGGATTGCATTCATTTCAATAGGAGCTGAGCTGCAGTTACCTGCACCTGCATCCCCATTGCAAGATCATAATTGCGGTGTGACATAGGCATCATTTTGCAACAGGTCTACCAATCCGAAAAAGCACTGGGAAAGCTGGCAGGGAGGAGGCAGGACTACCACGTCATCACCGGAGCTTAGACTCCGCATAGGGTGGGCTTGTTGGGGACCTACGGATTACGTTTCTTTTTTTCTGGGGCATTGTTACTTTTAAAGTAGACACCCTTGCAGCAGTACTACTTTTTAGACCTAATCCAAGGCATTATTACACTTTTGGGTGGGCCCTCTGGGGCATTAATAATTATTAAGAGGCAGCATTTATTTTTTGGGTACATTCTGGGGCTTTTATTGCTTGTTTAGGGGCACTTAATTAATAAGGGGCATTATTTCTTTTTGGGAACATGATTTATAAGAGGGACTCCGATAAAGGGCACCTGGGGCTTGTGAAAGGGGCATTGGAGGAACATTATTACTTTTTAAGGGGGCACAAAAGTGGCACTGTGGGCAACACTACTTTATAAGGGGGTACCCAGCCAATATTAGTTTCTAAGGGGGGGGCACTATTACTTTATGTGGGATGTTTTGGGGATTTAAACCCTTTAACAGGGTCACGCAGGGGGTCTCTAGGACTTGTTGGCATAGATCGTGGTTCACGACCGTCTCTAGGTCAATGCACTGAATGTGAGACGTTGGGGACCCCGTTATAGAGGGAATCCCCCCATAATAATCATCCAATGTGGCTCTAAACGTAAGAGAAGTTGGGGACCCCTGTTCTAGAGTGAATCCCCCCCATAGGCTTTAGGAAAATATCGCTTTGCACACAAAAATACACCTGTTATTCGCACAGTAAAAAAATTACTGAAAAAACGCAATTTTGTAATAAAAACCGTGCATAGTGTGTATTATCGTTTGCTGCAGAGGACTAGTAGAGGACAGCAGCGCGGCCTGTGGCGTCTTCTTATCATTATTTGCTTTTTCCTTCCTCTCCAATCATGAGGAAGTGACAAGAAGAAACGCTTGCGCTGAGCAGCCGCCATGTCCCTGTGCAGACTGCACGGAGCGCCCCTCACCCACCTCCTCACGCTTCAGCCTCTGAGGAGGATCTGGCACAATCTACCATGGTAACCACGCGTTCCGTAGCAACACAGCAGGAGCTTCATCCAATCAGCGGAGCCTCATGCATCCCACCAATAGGAAGGCGGCTCTACTCTCAGCCCGAGATGACGATGCCGCCATTTTGATTCTGCCGAGACAAAAGAGAGGAAGCTCCGCAGCTCAGAGGCCGGGACGGAGGGGACGCTGAGGTAAAAGAAACCAGTCCTGTCCGGCCATATTGTGTCTGGGAGCCACTCGCCTACAACCGCAGGAGGCTGGGGCGGGGAGGTGACGAGGGGATAACGGGCTGTGACATTGACAGAATTGAAGCCTGTCATTCTAATAGACGTAAGGGACTAGAACTCCCAGCATGCCATGAATAGCTGACAGGGATGTTACATATGGTTATAGAACCATAAGTCTCAGCATGGCCCAGAGGTGGTGACTGACTGGATTCTGGGACGTGTAATGTGAATGACAGGCAGGATGTAATATACATCACATCGGGGAGCTAAAGCTCTGTGCCTACTGACCCCCAACAGGACCATTTGTATAAAGGGACCCCCCAAAAACACAGCCCGTATACAGGACACCGCCCCAGCAACACAGACCATATACAGGACCCCCATCCCCAGCACCTACTGTATGCTGGAACCCCAATCACCAGAACCTGCTATATAATGGGTACCCCCTGTCCCCAGCACCTGCCTTATACTGGGATCCCCTAATCCACAGGGCCTGCTGTATACTGGGCCCCCCATCCACAGGGCCTGCTGTATACCAGGCCCCCCTTCCTCAGGGCCTGCTGTATACCAGGCCCCCCTTCCTCAGGGCCTGCTGTATACCGGGCCCCTCATCCTCAGGGCCTGCTGTATACCGGGTCCCCCATCCTCAGGGCCTGCTGTATACCGGGTCCCCCATCCTCAGGGCCTGCTGTATACCGGGCCCCTCATCCTCAGGGCCTGCTGTATACCGTGCCCCCCATCCTCAGGGCCTGCTGTATACAGGGCCCCCCCATCCTCAGGACCTGCTGTATACCGGGCCCCCCCATCCTCAGGACCTGCTGTATACCGGGCCCCCCCATCCTCAGGACTTGCTGTATATCGGGCCCCCCCATCCTCAGGACTTGCTGTATACAGGGCCCCCCATCCTCAGGACCTGCTGTATACAGGGGCCCCCCATCCTCAGGACCTGCTGTATACCGGGCCCCCCATCCTCAGGACCTGCTGTATACCGGGCCCCCCCATCCTCAGGACCTGCTGTATACCGGGCCCCCCCCCCCCCCATCCTCAGGACCTGCTGTATACCGGGCTTCCCCCCATCCTCAGGACCTGCTGTATACCGGGCCTCCCCCCATCCTCAGGACCTGCTGTATACCGGGCCCCCCCATCCTCAGGACCTGCTGTATACTGCCCCCCCCTCGTCATCCCAGGGTCTGCTGTATACTGGGACCCATCCCCTGGACTTGCTGCTTACCAGGAGTGACCCCCCATCCCTGGGACCTGTTGTTTACCTGTACCCCCCACAGCATTGGCCGAATACCAACCCCCCCCCCTGCAGATTAGCCACAGACCACCACACTCACCAGGCTTGCCATATACCAGAACCCTGCACCACAGAGCCTGGCATATAGATGGAAGATCTCCTAGTCTACAAGACCTGCTGATGTGGACATGTTCTGATCCACTTGTCTAGATGTCGGACGTCTTTGGTCAGTCGCTCACATCCTTCCAATTTCTCATTTTATTCAGCTTTCAACGCATCAGGAGCCGTCTGACACCGCCTGATATATCCCTGCTCCACCTGTCACCACATGTTGCACAGTTTAATATGTGAGATCCCATTATTACATGTACTCTATAGCCCGATAGCCGGGAAACCTGGGACATAACGATGCTCATGCTATTGGCCTAGGATCATGTGTACAGAGGAGCAGAGATTGTTCCACATTTCCTTATAGGGGAAGGCAGTGTCAGGAATTCATGGCATGTAATCATTACATAGCTTTTTTTTTTTTGGAAGAGAACCTAAATCCATCCAGTCTGTGCCTCAGTGTTTGGTGTCTTGTTTTCGGCAAGTGCAGACCTATAGGAGGCTGTCCAGCTCATGTCAGAAGACCTGCTGCTGATCTGTGTGTAAATGTGGCCTTGAAAATTGCCTCCTTTTGTTTTGTAGAAATGCATAAAGATTTGGCAGTTTGATTCATGCTGCCCTGGTCTGGCATCTAGTTCTCCACGGCACCCAGTTTTTGGATGCCTCCGCAGCTTAATAGACCCTGTGACATCGCGTGGCCCAGTAAGTGCCAGGATGACGGATCAGGAATCGAACCACTGTACCTAAGAGACCATTTGACCGAAGAGTCTCCTAAGAGAGGGTTTACATCATCAGACCTGCGGTGTTTAATGACCACCGATCAGCTGCTTGTCTACTGATCGTCAGTCATTTAATAACTTGTTTAGACAAGCAGACCTCCCATTGCACAGAACAATCGGTAACCGTTCTGTGTGCACAAGCTGTCCCTCTTCTTGGCAGCACAGGTCCTATCTTTACGTAGGACGATGCGCTGCTGAAACCATCATTTCTAAGCATGCTTAAAAATGATTTCACCCAACGAAAGTGCATTTTGTTTGTTCATTGGGAGATTAGCAGCCTGTTTACACTGCATGTTTATCGGGAACACAGCGTAAATCCAGCTTAGGAGTGGAGCATGGACCTGCCCTATCCCACCAGAGACTTTATCATTAACCACTTCACGATCTTAGGTTTGCGTTGTATTGTTGAAGGCGGTTTTATTTGGGCAGTGAACTGTGGTATTATGTAGAAAGAATGTTATTGTTATGTGATCACTTTATGGTAGTATAGCGGTATTCTTTAGACATTTGATGTCAACATTATTTGGGCAGCAAATGACAGTATTAATAATAATTACAACTTTTTAAAAGGATTGTCCTTGTACATATAGATTGGTGGGAAATCGACCAGTGTAACCCCCCTCTGATTGCCAGAACGGGGACCTTATATCCATGTTAGAGTAGAGATGCGCATAGTCGCCCACCTATTCATTAATTCTCTATGGCTGTGCTGGAGATGAACTGGTGGGAACAATATGGAATACTTCGGAGCGGAGTAATTACTGATGGGTGGCTATTGCACATCGCAATGGCACTCTATAAATATCTGTATGTCGTATAAGAGACAGCAGTGACTTCAATGAACGATTATATAACCGGTGTAGGGAGCATGGCCGCTGTGACTATTGCATTTGTTATAAATCCTTACTTTATATAACTTTTTGCTTTTGAAGTCTTCCCTTCAGGTTTATATTATGGGTTCGTGTCCTGGCCCCGTGTTCCTGTCAAGTCTCAGATGTACCATCTTCTAAGAGTTGTCCTCCGGGGGTGATAATAGCCTCTTCTGTCCGTGTCCTGATGTGTATTCCAGGCTTTATAAGCCTTGCCAAGCCAGTCCATGATGATAACACATCTCACCGTGACCTGTCCTGGGCGCCAGCCCTCTGGCTAGGCTTTGAACAGAGGGGTTGGGACCTGCCATGTATGCTGCTAACTAGAGAACATAAGCGCTGCTCCATAGAGCCATCCATCTAGATGATGTATTTTACAGCTTTTACCTATCAATGTCCCAGGCTGCTATTACATAAGGAGGGTACACGGCTGGTTAATGAAAACACTGGCATTTGCAGCATTGTTTGAATGGTGCAGAACATACATTATTATGTAAGGAGCCCTGTGGTTGTTTGGATAATCTCTGCATTCAGGCGTTATGAATGGCGTCAGAGACAGCAGCATGAATTCTGCTGAGGATGTGACTCCAGTAGATATGGAAGTCCTGAAGGATTAGTGTGCATTTTTGTGTATTATTTGGGGACATGTGCAAAGTGATGTTTTTTTGGGCGAGTTAGGCTGATGTCTACCAGACTGCACACCTGTTTTAAGCAGTTTATTTGTACCTGTCACTTGCAGCTGATGCTTTAACCAGATTGTCTGAGCATATTACCTCTCTATTACGCTATTAATATACTTCTGGAAGCAAAGTAGTGTTATTCATATAAATCTAACAAGGCAAGTGCTGGCCAAATATGAACACCTGGCAGCAACCATTGGCCATTTCATAGACAAAAAATAGAGTGAGGTGCTTATGTTTCTGACAGATCTTTCCATGAACCTGTAGGTTCAGCTTATGTTTCTATTTACGTCCAGGCAAATTGACGTCTCTGATTTTGGTTCATATCTTGGGCAGCATTATTGATTGGTGAAAATAACTTGCCCCCAGACACTTAACGGGACCTGTCGTTCTGATTTGTGCTTTCTGAAAACCACAGGCAGCATGAATCTGAGTCTGGCTACCTTATTACAGCCATGTTTGTTTTTTTCTAAAACGCTGTGGCGAGTCATAGGAAATATTCTGTGAAAAGCCTACTGGGGACTGTGTCTCAGATGGCTAGTCAGAGCAAGGTTCCTGGTGGCTTCTCCCCACAGCAATCCCTTTGACTAACAGGTCTCTTTTTATGCACAAAAAAGGGAGAGAC
The DNA here is from genome assembly GCA_033576555.1 of Oophaga sylvatica. Classification (NCBI taxonomy): domain Eukaryota; kingdom Metazoa; phylum Chordata; class Amphibia; order Anura; family Dendrobatidae; genus Oophaga; species Oophaga sylvatica. The sequence goes on along the minus strand of JARQOD010000009.1, from coordinate 60,157,614 downwards.
CTGTCAGTCTGAGGAAGCAAGGAGAGAAGGCGCTGCCAAGGACCTGCCTCTGACTGGTCAGCCATAACATAGTCCCTGGCCTGCTTTTCTAATGTTTTCTCACTGCAGCGTTTCAGAGTAAAACAAACCTGGCTGCAATCGTGCATCTCTGCGCCATGCTGCCTGCGGTTCGGGGAGCATGAATGTCTTGTTTCCTTTCTTCACACCCCAAGATCTATGATTGGTTTTTGACTGCTTATAACCAGGGCTGGTGAAACTTATGGTACAATTTACCTTAAAACAAGCAGAAAAAAAAATTGGCAAACTTTTTACATTGTACTAAAGGCTGCTTTTTTTCCCCCTTTACAGATGTCTGTACCAAAGTACCCTAACAATCTGCTGTGATTATTGTGGCTTTGGTGAGTGTTCTGCCCTTTTTTCTATATTTTGGTGCAGATTTCACACTTCTATTTTTTCTGTGCAGAAACGCGTGGATATTGCATTTGCGTTTTTTCCCCATGCAATTTTCTAGGCTGTACACAGAAGCTTTATAGGGGAAAAACCGCACCATTAAACAAACACTTTGATGCACGTCCTTGAACAGAGGCATGTGTTCATGAAATCACAAGCCGGTTTTCTGCACACAAAAAAAGCAGCCAGTAAAAAACACAGCATTTAAGCTACGTGGGAACATGGTCCAAACGTTTGGCCTCTTGCCTAGTGCTACAGTATATTGCCCTGTTATGAGATCGATATAAGATTGTGTTCCTAATTTGCAGAAATCAGCTCGGATCGCTGGATCGTCACCTGATGTGTATAGACGGCCTCAAATGAGAGTGCCTGGCTTACAAAGGCTTCATCTTGGCCTGGGAGTATTCATAAATATAGCAAAGAGCGCTGCCAATTCACTGAGGAGTCAGTCATCGCTCCTTCATACTGATGGGGAAGGGGTGACATTTCAGGGTGCAAACAACGAACAGACAGACTTGCTATAAATACTTCACCAGAATTACAAAAAAAAAGCTTATTTGTAGTGAAACGGTTAACACCAGAGGAAGGGATCTGTGGTTTCCTGTTTCTAATCTGTTGAAGCCTTCAGTGCACAGGCAAATGACTCCTCAAACAAAACTGCTAAAGCCAAGTCTGCTGCACAGTGATCCTTTATTTTCTCTCCTTCCTATGAAGTGAACATGAATGGCCAATTCAGGTCACCTATGGAAATGAATGCAAATGGGATGGACGGTGGGAGCAGCAGACATATGAGCGGTTGCTATTGACCCACACAAGTGTTTGCCCTCGGCTGATGCTTAGTTGCTCGGCGGAGATATTTATCACGTGTTTCTATAATTATCTTGCAGACAATAATCATAGCAGCTACAAATTGTCTGTGATCCTGCTATGTGTCCTGCTGCAAGATACAGTATATCTTGTTACGGAGTAGGAAAGGAAACAGACAATAGAACATTAATGGATATTTATAGTGAGGGATCACGGTGGAAAAGCTTTGCTGGATACGGACCCGTCGATCATTATCTTCTAGTGGTGAACCTCCTTGCTTGGAAAATGTAGCTATACCTGAAAAAATGGGGAAACAAGCCTTGTTGGAGATGCAGGCTTTCCTAAAACAGCTATAATGCGTGAAGAATACAGGCTGGTGTAAATGGCTGCACTTTTTTTTATTTTTTCTATTGCTTTTTGACTTCTTGGCGCTAAGAGGAACAAGAAGAGCAAACACTTGTTCCAGGTGACCTGCCGAAATTGCCACAACAAACACAGATCTCCAATTGCAGCTGAATTTTTATTCTGGGTGGATCTGCCCCTTAAGTATTTATATTTGATGTTCAAATAATAATCTTGTTTAACATGAAGACATCACTTCCATGTAGGTTAGAGTCTAAGTAGGTCACTAAACATGCAAATAAATCGGTGATGTCCCTAGTTTCCCGTAAGCTCTCTACTGGTAGCAATACGAGATAATACAGCAGGAGGTGTGGACACTTCTGTTTAGGGTTTTATTTCTTATGTCTGCAGATAAGACATAGCTGATGCCTCTTTAATGAGCCTTAATCAGGTGAAGGGAGAGATCATCTGGTAAAATAAATCTCAAAGTGAATAGTGTTTCAGGATCCCGATCGTGCCGCGCTGACTGTTAGGCCGGCGTCACACACAACCACAAAAAATCGGTCCATTTTAGACGGTCGATTGTCGGATCAAAATGCAAACCTCACACATGCTTCTGTCATCCGATTTTCCTTTAAAGATGCGATTTAGTCGCATGTGTGTGTACCTTGTAACATCCGATTTTCATCCGACTTGCGAGATTTTCTCGCAGGCTTGCAAAACTGACATATAATGGATCCAAAAGAATAGTATTTCAATCACAAAAAAAAGAATAGATATATACACATAGAACACATATATATATATATATATATATATATAATATATATATAATATATAATATATATAACATGTCATTGTGACATGTATATATACATATATTTATAGTTCCTAAACTTCTACATACTGTTATAGCTGCTAATTCAATTGCCGGCTTCTGTGAAATCACAGAAGCCGACATGAAATGATACATTGTTTCCACACAGTTAACCATGTCATTTCCTGTATTTTGATATTTGTTTAGAACTTACAATTACATGAGTGTATTTGTGCAAAATTTCAGACATGTAGGGTTAATTAAAGGTGTAATTTCGTTGAAAAAAAATGCGTGGGCTCCCGCTGTATTTTCTCCACCAGACAGACAAAGCAAAGCGAGTGGGGGCAGATAATAACAGCCTAGGGAGGGTACATTTTTTGTGCCCCCCCCCTGGCTACTAACATCTGCCCCCAGACACCCCAGAAAGGGCAAATCTATAATTAGATTCGCCCTTTCTGGCACTTAGCCCGTCTATTCCCATTGCCCTGTAGCGGTGGCGAATGGGTTATTAATCTCACCTTACTGTCACCTTAGTATTAAAAGGTGACATTAAGGCAGGTTAATAATTGAGAGCTGTCAATTAGACAACTATCAATTATTAATCCTATTGAAGTAAATAAAAAAACACACACACACTTTAAGAATAAATAATTTTAATGAAATAAAAACACATTTTTTGACCATATTTTATTTTACACTTAATCCGTGCGAAGCCATTGATCTCCTAAAATAAAGAAAAAAAAATAAAACAACATTATTCTTACCTATTCCGCCGATCTGTCACGTCCCACGCTGTAATCCTTCACAAAGGGTTAACTAGCTTTGAGCCAAGCAGTGCAAGTAATCCTGCATGCTCAGCTCAAAGCTCCTGAATGAATAAGTTCCTCTCCTGGCGACAGGAGAGGATGTGTTTCATGAATGAAGCTTAATTGATTGTGTCCACTTTCCCTTTAGGTCAGGTCACTAAAGTTAAATTGCCAATAAATCAATTAAGCTCCATTCATGAATCTATTCCTCTACTTTCGCTGGGAGAGTAACTGATTCATTCAGGGGAATACAGGTCTGAGACAGCATTATTAGCTCTCTGCGACCTGTAACCTGTTAACCCTTTCTGATGGATTACACCGTGGGACCTGACTGTACATCGGATTGGTAAGTATAATTTTGCTTTTTTTATTTTATTTTTATTACAGGAAATGGTTTTAGCAGGAAAATAAAATATGGTCAAAAACTGTGTGATTATTTAATTAAACTTATTTTTTATTAAAGTGTGTGTTTGATTTTTCTTTCATACAATAGGATTAATAATTGATAGTTGTCTAATTGACAGCTCTCAATTATTAACCTGCCTTAATGTCACCTTTCAATACTAAGGTGACAGTAAGGTGAGATTATTAACCCATTCGCCACCGCTACAGGCAATGGGAATAGACGGGCAAAGTGCCAGAAAGGGCGAATCTAATTATAGATTTGCCCTTTCTGGGGTGTCTGGGGCAGATGTTAGTAGCCAGGGGGGGCACAAAAAATGTACCCTCCCTAGGCTGTTATTATCTGCCCCCACTCGCTTTGCTTTGTCTGTCTGGTGGAGAAAATACAGCGGAGCCCACGCATTTTTTTCAACGAAATTACACCTTTAATTAACCCCTACATGTCTGAAATTTTGCACAAATACACTCATGTAATTGTAAGTTCTAAACAAATATCAAAATACAGGAAATGACATGGTTAACTGTGTAGAAACAATGTATCATTTCATGTCGGCTTCTGTGATTTCACAAAACCCAGCAATTGAATTAGCGGCTATTACAGTATGTAGAAGTGTAAGAACTATAAATATATGTATATATATATATGTCACAATGACATGTATGTATATATATATATATATATATATATATGTATGTATTCTATGTGTGTATATCTATTCTTTCGATTCTTATTAAAGCTGTCAGTGTGATTTTACAGTATAGCCGGGGATGAATTGCCGGCTTTTCTAAAGGACACCGATGCGATTTCATCGCAAGTCACACAGTGTGGTCCGTTTGTAATCCGATTTTTCATCGCTCCCATAGACTTGCATTGGCGATTGTCGACCGACAATCGGTGACAATCGCAGCATGCTGCGATTGTACACGGACATTTAAAACGGACCACAAAAAATCTGATACTGGGAGCTGCTCCATAGATTAACATAGGTCCGACTGCAATGCGATTTTTCATCGCATTGCAGTCGTCCGATTCTGTCGCCAGTGTGACGCCGGCCTTAGGCCGGATCACACATGCGAAGAAAACGTCCGACGCTCGCATGTGAAATCCCAGCTCTGGCGCCGGCACTCTGGAGTGGAGCGAGCGGCTGCATATAAATACATGCTGCCGCGCACTCCACTCCCGAGTGCAGGCGCCAGAGCTGGGATTTCACATGCGAGCGTCGGACGTTTTCGTCGCATGTGTGATCCCGGCCTTACTGAGATACCAATCCTGGTGCATTGTTTTGTGATGTAATATCGCCTCGCCGAGGGTCTATTTTTGTCGTTCTTGCTTTCGCCGAATATAACAGTGTCCCTGCTGCTCCCAAAGCCATCGCCATATATACAGATGTCGTCCAACTGCTAAAAATTTGACCAGTTTAGGATTTTGACTACATTATAAATATAGGCTAATAATCCCCATATTGAAAATAGTTGCTCATTTTAAAGACTGGCTAAATAGAAAATGAAGAAGTTTATTACATATCACCGTAGTAAGATCCTGACATTGTGTCCTATTGGGGCCAGAGATGTGGCGGTTCATTGCTTGGTATAGCTGTCGGCAGATGATGACGGGTGTTAAGCTGTTGTCACACCCAGAAGGAAGTAACTTTAGTATTTCACAGTCATTAACTAAACAAGGTGTGCAATGCTCTAATTAGTCTCTGAGATCTAAAATTGCTGTAAACTGTTACCTGCCGGGCTGAATAACATATTAATTCATTAATTTAAACCATCTGAGTCTAGAATATATTTGCATCTATGTTCATATTTTCATTATTCTATGCTTTAAAAGTGAAAAAACAATAATGATAGCATTTCTGGATCCGTCACATGATAGAAGTCAATGACGCCCAATGGAAACAATTGACTTTAGTAGAATTTCCCTTCTGGGATCTGTCCAAAATGTTGCCAGCATCTGATTGGTGTCAGACTCCTGGACCACCCCTTTAAGAGCATGTAATTTGGTTTACTTGGGTTGTTCTCATGGGTCAGTGTAAAGCTGTAAACTGTGTAGGCGTCGCGTCCAGTATTACTTTATCTACAGGTGTTTCCACACTGCTGTCACAGGGGATGGCCGTATGTTATTCCTGGTAGGAAGCCGCTCTTGTAGATACACAGATCATACAGTCCCAAAAGGGGAAAAGTGCATTAGCGCAAGTTAAAAACTGGTCCTGACAGCTCTGTAGCCTAGCAGCTGTAAACATGTAAAAAAACAGGACAGCAGAAAATTGATCCGTATAGGAGTAAAGGGCCCGTCTCACATAGCGATATCGCTACCGAGATCGCTGCTGAGTCACTAGTTTTGTGACGCAGCAGCGAGCTCCCCAGCGATATCGCTGTGTGTGACATTCAGCGATGATCAGCCCCCCTGCCGGGTATCGCTGATCGTCGCTGAAATGTCAGGACATTTTTTTGATCGCTGGTCTCCCGCTGACAGGCACGCATCGCTGCGTGTGACAGGCGGGAGACCAGCGATCCGCTGGTAACCAAGGTACACAGCGGGTTTCCAGGCGCGGGGCTGTGCCTGGAAACCCGTTGTGTACCTTGGATACCAGCGCCCTGATGTAGGGCGCTGGTATCCAACGTACACTGCGGGTAACAGCGATGTTACCCAGCAGTGTCGCTGTGCTGATCGCTGCCCTGAGCTGCCTGTTTGACAGCTCAGCAGCGATACACCAGCGATCCTGACAAGTGCATATCGTTGTCGGGATCGCTGGTGTATCGCTATGTGAGACCCAGCCTTAAGTGTATGCTTGGGTTCCTTGCTGAAATGTTTTTTTTCCCTAGGATGGGTCATCAGTATGAGATCTGTCAGGATGTGGCAGTCCGTGTCCACACAAATCAGCTGGTATCTGCTGGTTGCGGGATGTAAACACTTTGGCTGGAGCCGTTCTGCAGTACCTGGCAGCGGTGCTGCATGTTAAATGGTGCTGTGCAGCAGCTTCAAACAGTGATCACATCTGATTGCTGTCAGAGCAAATATTAGCTGATCTTGGGTTGTGCCAGGGGCCGGACCACCATCATTTTCATATTGATGCCGGGTAATCCCTTAACTCAGCCTTAAATGATCATGTTTATTAGATATTTCTCCCTGTAGAATTGTAATTAAAGTTAAGGTACTGCCACACTTATTGATCTCGTTAGCGATCTCAATAACGACGCAAGCTAATGAGATCGTTTGTGAGATCTCTTTTAGGTCGCTAGTAGCTGCCAAACAGGAGATCTCATAAACGACTCATCAGCGGTCAGCGATCTCATTTAACGACTTTGGCGGTCGTTAGGATGTCATTAGCATGTACTGAGCGCTTCTGATTCATAGGAATTTCCAGCATCGCTCCTGCTCTCTGCGTCCTGCTAGCCTGCTTTGCAACTGCTGCGATCCTCTCTGTGACGCAAAAGAGAACTTACAGATATTGCGATCCATTCCGTGACGCTATACCCATATGCGTCACAAACGAGGTCGTTCGCAAAAGGTGCCAAACACAGCGATATAGGCTCACCAGCGGGACGCCAACGATCAAAAAACGGTCCAGAACTCTAGTGAACGATCAACGAGATCACAGCAGGGGCCACATAGTTGCTACATGCCACACACAGCTAAGTCGCTAACGAGATCGCAAAATAGTGACGTTTTAGTGATCTCGTTTGCGATCTCGTTTAGTGTGGTATACCCTTTACTGTAGTGTATAAGGATTTTTTTCTTTTTACCTCCCAGTAGTGGATTAAAAAGGTAAAGGACTATTGTAGAGGCATTAAAAGGGGTGACTGTACCTTACTTTTTTATACTATTCCTTTTATTCCTTGTGGGCATTTTCTTATAATATCTGAAAAACCCTTTGACGTCAAAAGCGGCTCTTCTATCCCTGCTTTTTGAGTGGCTAGTTGGCATTAGGATTTCTCTTTTTACCAGTAAGTTTCTCTGTTCTACAGCATATTTATGGCATCGCTGATGGTAACTCATTCGTGGTTTTTCCTTCCAAATGCTGATTTTATGTCCACCTATTTGCACCAAAATATGCAGTAGCAATTTCTCCTGATTATTGCTGCCTTCCTCTTATGAATTCTTCTTAATTTGATTCTTGGATTTAGCACTGTTAAGCATAATAGCTTTTTTTTTTTTTTTTTTTCATGCTCTTCATAGAATTCTATAGGTATGAGTTTTCATCCACTTTGCATGAACTGTTAAACTCTGCGTTTGCGCTACTTGGAAATATGACCTCCAAATATACACATTTTGCTACGCAGTAGGGCAGGGTTCCCCAACTCCAGTCCTCAAGGCCCACCAATAGGTCATGTTTTCAGGATTTCCTTAGTATTGCACAGGTAATAATTGCATCACCTGTGCAATACAAAGGAAATCCTGAAAACATGATTTGTTGGTGGGCCTTGAGGACTGGAGTTGGGGAACCCTGCAGTAGGGGGTACAAGCAACGTGGTTAGCTATTTTTTGCCTATGGCCTTTTTGGCTTCAGTAGCTAAAACTTGACATTTTTTAAATGATTGATCAATATGAGTACACCTATATCAGGACATACGACGTACATGCCATATTGGCAGATATCCAAACTGCATCTATTGTAGATTGTTCCGCCCTCCTTATCCATAGCGGTGATGTTTACCCAGGATAATTATCTACGTAAGGTTGGTAACTCCCCGACAAGCACAATATTTGTGTTATATCACTAGTAAGTGATTGATTGATAACACTATGACTGTATCATTCCATACTGATGATGTAAGCGGAATGGTAATGATGTCACAGCAGATCGCTGACGGCACAGCATTAAGGATAGCTTATGATTGCATGGCGGTCTGGATACAGAACGGTATGAGTTCCCACATGTAGTAACGCCATGGCCCTCTATAGCCAGAAGTTCATATTTGAGGTGTGCGGTGTATTGTAAAGTGGCTTCTCACAGGATATCAGAAAAGTCCTGTATGTTAAATGTCAGGCAAAAGTTTGTGAGCAACCTAGCAGGACGCAGTTATAAGATTGTTTTGCGTTTACACAGTCTATTGTATGACGAGATGACAAAACCATTGTGAGGATTCCTGTGTACAGCTCTCCACTAGACCAGGGATGTCTGATTCCAGGCTTTATATACAGTGGAAGCAATGGAAAATCTGCGACGAGCGCGGAATGACTCATAAGAAGCGTCTAACCAAATCCTTGTTACAAAACGATAGACTATTGCAAGGTACGGCCTAGTTCAGACTGCATTGTGGAGAGGGAGTGTTCCTTAAACTATTAGAATATTTCTGATCATGTTTAGGCTGAAATCACTCACAACGTTTTGCCGTGTAGATTTTCTTCCAGACACTATGGTCCCACGTGTTTGTGATTTTGTAACTCAACCCCATTTATTTCAATGGATATTTTATACATAATATGGCACACAACTTAGTCTACTTGCCCACGATCACGAATGGCAGTGTTTTGGACAAAGTTCCCCTGCGCTGCGTCCAAAACGTCGCGTTCTATGATACAAGCACAATGGATGGGATTTATAGAAATCTCATTCCCACTGTGCTTCCATTTGACAATGCGTAAACTCAACCGCAGCGAGGGTTTACGAGCCGCAGCATGTCAATTTCTGTTGCGGAGATGTTAGACTGTATTGGATGTGGGAAATCTGCACTGTGTTCCATGAAAACATGCGGTTTTAACTGCGTCATTGAGCGCAGTGTTTCGGACTCTGCAAAAATACGCTGCTTCCAAAGTGCTGCTATTTCCTGATCTGGGCACATAGCCTTATAGGCAGTGGTGCTGTTTTTGGAAGAAACCCTGTGCAATCCGTGGTGGTGGTGGGGGGGAAATGTCAAACCATCGACTGACTCCTCAATTTCCCCGACTTCTGACTCCACAGCTCTGGTCACTAGTGAGCGTGTGCATAAAGTGCAGCACAGATTCATCTCCACTAAAAGCCAATAGCTTTAAATCAGGAACAGAACAGGCATTTATAGGACATTTTATAACTATCCCAAATTCTGATGAAAACTTTTACAGCACATCCTGCATTGTACTACTGTACCCAATTTATTATCTATTTTAGGAGTCAGTTGGTGCATTTTATACAGACTCTGCCAAAATGGACTCCAACTCCACAGCCCTGGTTGTTTTCAAGTATTTTTCTTGAAGCTGCGTCCCCACTAAGCTAAAATGCAGAGGATTTTACGCTTCTTATTAACTCCACTGCATTTTACGGCGGCAGCTATTTTAAAAAATGCAAAAAAAAAAAGCTGTGAGTTCAGGAGTGCGAGTATTGCCTTTTACAATAAAAGGGTGAAACTGTCGGCTCATTCACACTTTTTTTGCAGTGATTTTCGCAGCGGTAATTGCCGCTGTGGGACCTTTCTGTGGTAAGTCTGCATTGCAATACTTTCCAAGCAAAACTACCCTTGAGTTGCTTAAACAATGCATTGTATGTGGTAAATGAGATCTCCATTAAATGGCTTTTCTAGTTTTCATTGAAGATGTCCATGGTATCTTTTGCATTGTCGGGCGTTTGCTGTTGCTCCGTCTTCTTCAGCTTAGGTGTTTGTGAAGCATAATCCCAACATTTGGACATTTTGGTTTTTTTTTGTACACAAAGTTTCTTGATGTTGTAGACAAATCTCAGGCCACAAATTAAAAGCAGATGTGCCTGAATTGGTCTGGTTACATGGCCTCATAATCCGGCCTCTTTTGATGTTGTTCATCTCGAAGCCTTTACGTGAATTAGATTTGTTTACTTGTGGCGGCCAAGTTGTCCCGACAGCCTCTATTTCTCTCTGACTCTGAGAAGCTTCCAGATGAGCTTTTTTAGGTTTTGTGCAAAATATACCCAGAAATGATCTCTGGCACGGGAAGACGACTGTTGTTCTGGAGCTGATCATATAACTGGATGATGCATAGCTTTCTCACTGGTAATTAGCATGTGAGAAAGATGGACAAGAGTGGGCTCCAGTCTGCAATGAAGACATGCTGAGAGTTGTAGTACAGCAAACAATGGAGACTACTGATGTCTAGTATTGAAAGAGATCTCTAGATGTACATATACCAGAGAGAATAGCTCAGGCATGGATGTGAGAATTGCATCACTGGCTCCCTTCGGCTTTCTATACATCTTACTTGTTTATTTTTAGAACCGGTTTTTAGTAAACTCCTTATGCCAAGAAGCCTAGAAATTTGCTATTAATGCCCATCTTTCGTAGCTTCTGTGGCGTGTATGATGGAATATAAAGGTCAAATCTAGTCAGGAATATATTCTTTAATAAAACTGTTAGTCAATTGATACACTGAGGAATACTTGTCAAAGTTGTATATACCTTTATATTTTCAAGCATGTACAGTCATGGCCAAAATATATATATTTTTTTTTGAGACCGATATACACCTTAGATTTTCACAAGGTTCACGGTTTCAGGTTTTATTCCGGCAATTTGCATTAACTCTAGAGTGTGACGAAGAAGGTTCGGATAAATTATAAAGTAACTTCTTGCTATGAAAATTAACTTGATCAGAAAAACCCCACTCAGAGTAGTTCACTTGCTGGGAAGAAGACTTCAGGGCACCCACTGAAGTCTGGCAAATGGCAGAAGAAAAAATGAACGCTGCCATGAGTCTTGTGTCCGGCTCCTGCCAACAGTAATGCATCCTGAGACCGTTCATTCATGGAGGAGGCTCGCTCACCATTTTGTCTGAGAACACGGCTATGAATAAAGAATGAGATCTAAACTCCCTCCAAAAGCAACTTCTCCCAACCATACACACGCAGTTTGGCGATAAACAATGATTTTCCAGCATGATGGAGACCGTCACAAAGCAAAAGTGATAACCAAGTGGTTTGTTAGACAAAACATTGACATTTTGGGTCCATGGCCAGAAATCTCCCAAGAGGAACCTGTGGTCAATCCTCAAAGCGCCAAAGAAAACTGAGAATTTGTGATAAACCCTTAGCTCTGATGACAGGTGGCCATCACTCAAAATCTGACCCAGAAGTTACTGTAATATTCAGCTGTCGGGGCAAAGGACAGGAGTCTGGAGAAATAAGTTGAAATATTGAGTGAGGCTTTACAAAAATTTCATGGATTTATCAATGAAAGTGTAAAACTTCTGAAAAGCTGATAATTGTACATCAGTAACTATATAATTTAAAAACACTGAAGAAGCAAAATGTGTGAAAACCAACATTTGTATCCGTTTCAAAACTTTTGGCCACAACTTGGCGGTGAAAGTAATCATGATGGGAATGGCTAGTTAGACTAAAATTATACTCTACTTTCCATGCTTTGGAGAAAAGTTTACTCCAACATGAAGCTACAGCTTAAAGTAATAAGAGATGGTTACGAACATAATAAGTGTGGCGGGAAATCTCCGGAGTGCCACGTCATCCTGGATCGGCTAATGAGCTCATCTGAGAATCGCCGGGGCGCGGCTGTGTTTTCCTCACTTGTTCCTCTGCAGTCTGCTCCCTACGTCTTCCTATCCCGGCTCTACTCTTCTAGCTTTTTCTTTTTTTGCAATATGTGTTTTTGTGGATCTGCAGAGTGTTTGCATTTTTTTTTTTTTTTTTGTAGCATCTTTATCTAATGTTTCTATTCACTGACAATAAGTAGAGATCTTAAAGAAAAGAATGATGAGGAACAGAGACATATGTTAGAGTGAATAACAAGTATTCACTTAAAACCCTGCATGTGGGGGGAACACATTTTATGGAGATGACTGGCAAATAATCTGAGATGTTCCCTCTCCTTTCCCATGTTGGTTTACAGGAAAAAAATGTCTGTAATCTGAGTTATATACAAACGAGAGTAAACAAAGGCGTGTTACCAAGCCGCTTATGATACAGCAGCGTAGAGCGCCCCCTAGTGCCCGGGACCTGTATAGTGAAGTTTATGTTCTGATAGGTGAGATTCATCCCTGATGCATTTCTTTGTGTTAAATATTTGTTGTTTTTTTTTTCTTTTCTGTTGACCATTACAATCTATGCTTTCCCATAAATCAGTCTGGAGCTGAGTCATGCACATACACGTATAATGATATGCGGCATTTTGTGCGGTGTTGGCGTGTCCTGCATTCACGTGTCTGAGGCAGGTCGGAAACGTGTTTTTACATCCTGCAGTTTCAGGCATTAACTGTATGATTCTCGACACTCAAGCATTGTGTGACAGCTTGGACTAGATGGCTGGCATGCTGAGAGTTGTAGTGTTGCAGAATCACAAGGCTCTGAAGGATTTTATCTAGATGGCCATAGAGGTGATGGTTGCCTGTATATCTGAATGAACAGTTTCTGGTTGCTGTGTAATGTGCATGGTTTAGGGCAGATCCGCTGTCCTTACATCTGCACCCCTGCTGTTCTCAGGTCTGGGGTATCAGTATTTTGCAGGTCAGAAAGACAAAAACAGCTGAGAGCAGCAGCAGGGTTGTTCCTCCACCTTCTTTTGTCTCTCCGGCCTGTTTGCTGGGATCCTCCCAGATACATTTCTGATTGGCTCGGACGTCTTGGCAGGAGGGGTTAACCAGCTTGTTTTTCTTCTCCTATGTGACATCACTCTATTTGTCTCGTTGCTGTACGCCTGAGATCTCAGTTGAGGATTTTGCCTGGTGGAGGAGAGACACTGTGGATTGTGCTCCTTGAAGAGATTTTTTTAATACATGTATGGACTGATTTGCCCCGGTGTAACCGAAGGAATCCTTGTTTCTTTGCTTTAACAGAGACCGGGTAAGCCACCTTACTGGACAGATCTGTACCAGCCGTCGTGCATCCTCTAATGTGCAGTAACGATGAGCCCAGCATTCGGAGCTATGGAAGTGGAGCACTACGCAAAGGGAGTTCTGCTCGAACCTTTTTTACACCAGGTCGGGGGCACTCTTGTGTCCTTCGCTTTAACGAGAAGACCATCTGTAAGCCCCTCATTCAAAGGGAGCACTTGTTCTATGAGACGCTCCCTGCAGAAATCCGAAAATTTACACCTCAGTATAAAGGTAAGTCTCAGATTCTTTGTGGGGGGAAAAAATTGTATTCTTTTGGTCTTGTACAAATGTCTCATTCATCTGTTTTACCCAGAAGCTCTTCTTCTTCAGAAGCAGTTTTGGGAATTATTCTTTTTTTTTTATTTTATTTTTTTTTCACCTATTTTGATGTTGTCAGGGGCAGGCTGTGAGGCGGGTGTCGGAGATCACCATTGGGTCTCTTGGCTGGCTAAAAAGCATTAGCGTTTAGACAAGCTGTGCTTGTGGCCTTAAGGCTCCCTTAGACTCCAGTAGGTAAGTGGAAGAAGACCAGTGTTTAAAGCCACCTGGTCTGATATAGACTCTTGAATTTTTATTTTTTTTTCTTCTTTCTCCTATTTTTATCCTCTTTTCTCTTAAACTTTTTCCTTTCTTTATGGAAATAGAGGTTGGTTTTATATTTTTGGGTTAAGTAAAAAAAAAAAAAAAAATTGTTTAAAATCTCCTATCTAATATGTTGGGGGGATAAGTATGAAAAAGGAACGTTAATATATTCTGGGAGCTTTCCCTTTCACAGGAAGTGAAACTTTATTTTTGGATTAAGGGGTTATGTTAAAACACTGGAATGAGTCACCTGAAATGTGCGAGCGGAAATCCCGGTTCTCAAGGGCATTACTCTCATGAGTCCATATTCTTTGTCCCTAATCAATTTGGTTTAAGTGCAAGTGAAAGGTTTCCGTAGACGTAGGATGTGTAATAGAATATTCTGTCACCGTCTCGCTGTCAGCCGTGCGCTCCCATACATTGCAGGTAATAATGGAGAAATATTCATGCAAGTTAGCTGACCGTTTGAGAAATGTTACGTTTCGTCTTATGAGCTGTATATCGTGTTTTTGTTTTGTTTTTTCTTTTTTTTTTCTTTTTTTGGTGGCATTCTTGTTTTTAATGTGGTGGAAGGTGGGCGTTTAGCCACAGTTGCTACTTGGAGACCAAGCTGGAGGCTGTTTGCTAGCTCACATGCTTAGCGTCCTTTCCTATTTTTATGCTTAAAAGCAAAGACTGTTCGACCCTGTTCTGCGCTTCCACCCGAGGTCCCGTAAAAGTTCTAGATCTGTCTGCCGCCTGTTTCTTGCTGCCATGAAGGAGCTGGGCGATGCCTCTAGGAATAAGGCACAGTTCAGGACTATGAGGACTTTTTTATGGCACTCCTGGAAATCAGCTGAAGCATTGCTAAAGACTATTCAGCTATCAGTGCATTAGAGACTCTGATACGAGCAGACAAGAGAAAGTGCCTTTAACGAGTTCACCACGAAGACTTACCTCTGTCTCGTTACCTGAGTTTGCTTACTAATTAGTAATGGTGCAAGTGGCTTTAAATACCTAAAGGCAAAGATGACAGATCTGAAGCGTTTCAAGTAGCGTTCACTGTGCTGTTTTGTCTCGTTTGCTTTCTTTTTTATTTTGCTATGCTTGCTCATCTCCTAATCAGAATCCATAACCCTTCCTTCCTTCATAGTTTTGTGATATTGAATGCTTTTTGCATAACAGAAACACATCTGATGTTTCACTGCCAAGATGTAAATAAGAAATGTTTTACATCTTCATTTTTCTCGGTTGCAATCAATAAAGAATATTTATTTTCTTCCAATAAATATTTCTGTGAATGGAAATTGTCTCCTGTTATTATTTTGTCAGTGTTGTGTCGCTCCAGTAAAACCGATCCATAAAGTAACGTGTCTTAACATATATATACATATATATATACATTTCTTCTGCCTTGTTTCTGTGTCAGGCATGCCTGTGTTTAGCTGTTTTGATATTTGTTAGGTTGGCAGATGAGATTTGGCCTGGTACAAGATATATGCTAAGGATTGGGTAAGATACAACACAGATTTTGAAGTCGCCTTGCGTTATCTTGCATTTTGCCTTTCATCTCTTGTTTCTAAACCGGCCTTCATCTCTACCTCCACAGGTGTGGTATCTGTAAGCTTTGAAGAAGATGAAGATGGGAATCTATGCCTTATTGCCTACCCTTTAAACCGGGACCAAGACAACCTGGAGAATGTCGATTTCATGTCGGACTGCAGTGAGGCCAAAAGTAAACTGCTCAGGTGGTCTAATAAGAAAGGTCTTCTGTTGGAGAATGATAACCTCACCAAGGAAAGGGTTCGGCAACATAGGAAGGAAGAGAAAATGAAAAGGTGAATGTCCAAATATTACAGGGGACAAAAGGTGCTTACAAGAAAACCAGTCTGCCTTTTTAAAGGGAATCTGTCACACCATTTTGGCTATATCAGATAAAGATATGCCTGAATAGTGCGTCCCATAAGTAACCTATCAATATCTATCATATATTCTGACACCCCCGTTTTCATGCCCAAATACCTTTGTAAAGTTCGGTTTTATGTATGCTAATCTGGGCGGTCCGGAGGGCGGTGTTTTTTGCTTCCTCCCCACCCCGCTCCTCAGCTTCTCTTGCTTAGGTCTGTCTGTGCATAGCACTGATGGCGTAGTGTTCCCGCAATTGCGCGTTTTAAAATCCGCCTGCGCAGTGTGCTTTGCCCAACAGTGGGCAAAGCATAAAATCATTACAGCGCATGCGCAAGTATTTTCGGTCACTTTCCTTGCCCTGGAAGTCGTCCAAGGCAAGCAGTCATTTCCGGGGCAAGGAAAGTGACCGAAAATAGTTGCGCATGCGCTGTAATGATTTTATGCTTTGCCCACTGTTGGGCAAAGCACACTGCGCAGGCGCAATTGCGGGAACACTACGCCGTCGGTACTATGCACAGACGGACCTACGCAAGAGAAGCCGAGGAGCGTGGGCGGGGAAGGAAGCAAAAAACACCGCCCTCCGACCGGACCGCCCAGATTAGCATACAGAAAACCGAACTTTACAAAGGTATTTGGGCATGAAAACGGGGTGTCAGGATATATGATAGATACCGATAGGTTACTTAGGGGACGCACTATTCAAGCATATGTTTATCTGATATAGCCAAAATGGGGTGACAGATTGCCTTTAAGGGGATCTGTCATTAAACTTATGAGCAGCATAACGAAGAGACAAAGACCCTGTTTCCAGCAATGTGATACTTACTGGGCAAGACCCTGTTTCCAGCAGTGTGATACTTACTGGCTGTTTGCTGTAGTTTTGATAATCTCCTGGTGAAAAAAAAAATTATCACTAGAGGACTAGTAAACCTGCTACCATTTTGCCTTCCTTATTCATGAGCTCTGTAAATGATAACATCAGCACAATCGAGAAGCAAAACCTGTCCTCTGGAGCGTTTCCCTTCTCCTTTGTGGTGAGATCTGTTCCTGTGTTGTTGTTTTTTGTTTGTTTTGTTTTTTGGGTCTTCCAGCGGTAACACTGGGGTACAAATGCACCCGTGTTTCACTATCGTGTTCTCAATATTTGTTTCTTAATCAGCGGAGGAAATTCATAGATTTGTTGCCTCTTTGTCTATACTGCTGATGATAAATTGTCAATATTCCTACTATTACGTGTAACTTCTATCTTGCCTTTCTTCCTTCAGTCACCAACTAGGAGAAGAGTTTGAGTGGTTAAAGAAATCTGAAGTCCTGTATTACAGCGTGGAGAAGAAGGGGAACGTCAGTTCGCAATTTAAGCACAACCCATGGAGTATGAGATGTCACCAGCAACAACTCCAGCGCATGAAGGAAAATGCCAAACACAGGAACCAATACAGTATCCTTTACTACAGATGCTTAACAAACCCTCCAGACCTCCCGTATTGTGCGAACAGCTGTTTCCATGATGTTGGTTAGATTGTGTCCCTCTTTTCTTCTCCGTGGTGCTGACAAGTAAAGGTCCAATATTGGGCACACGGTCTCCTAACTGGTTACGCTATGCCAGGCTTTGCTGCCGGTGGCAGTTTCCTCAGTACATAGCAATGACATGTAGCACACAAAGGTGACACTGCAGTCAGTTTAATCTAAGATTATCACATTTTAGGCATCTGATGATTAGCCGTGTCCTAGTAAGTGAAAGCGGATTAATGCTAAATGCCCAGTATCAAATGCTCATCTTGTTCTCTTACTAGGACAAAGATTACAGCGTCTCCTCACCGTACCCTTCAGACACAAGACACCTTAGGGCAAGTGAACAATAACTGGTTTCATTGGTGTCTAGTAATGCCCCTCAGCACCGTAGCATTCATTTTATTTATTTTTTTAAAAATGGTAATGATGGCAGTTTACTTACAATCATTTACACATTGCTAATTAATATTTTAAGCTTTGTGCCCATTTTCCTTAACTAGTCAGAATTTATCTTATTGGAAAACCTGACTTGTCGGTACCAGGTGCCGTGTGTCCTGGACCTAAAGATGGGAACACGGCAACATGGCGACGATGCAACAGAAGAAAAGAAAGCCAATCAAATCCAGAAGTGTCAGCAAAGCACGTCTGCGATTATTGGGGTCCGGGTGTGCGGCATGCAGGTGAGGTTTTAAAGTTAAGACTTGTTGCCAGTGGCGCTTACATTCACTAAATAAATGAAGACCCTGATTCAACAACATGGGAGGAGAGCAGCATTGTTTATAGGTCATAAAGAGTCAGTGTTTGTGTAGTGAAATGATTGGTTAGATCTTAGTTTATTGGAGGAGGATCTCAGAAGTAATTAGCAATCGTGTTTATGCAGGGCGGATGGCAGCCTGGATACGAGGAGAGGAATTAATTAGTCTCGTGTAAATACGAGAAGGTCATTTAGGAAACTGCAACCTAATACTTAATACGGCCCTTAATACTAAATACAGTAGCCCTTTATTCTGCAGTCTTATCTGACTACAAAGTGTCACGCTGCAATATTTCAGATCCCAAAGTCTGGTGACTACTGAGCTAGTTGTAATTTAGAGCTGTCAAAGGCCACATGTACGTCCTAATTGCCTATTATTTACACAGCTCATGTTGTATGTTTTCAATGATCAGTCCCCTTCGGCCTTCTTACTGGCTATTAGACATCTCTTAGAATAGGAAACTAAGGGATTTCAGCTGCAGATGGAAGGAAGAGAGCCACAGTATTCATTACTGATGGGTAGGCGGAGCCCCAGATCAGGATGTCACCTCAGATCAAAAGAGTGCTGACTGGCTGGCCCCTCCAGCTCGGGCTCCTCCTACTCAGCTCCAGTCTAAGATTTGAGGTCCAGAGGATGGTCGCTGCTAATGCAGCTCCTCAGAAGATTTTATTATTTTATATTCGGACAGGAGACTTGGATCACTAGTTGGTCTAGAGGTCTCAGGGGTACCAGCGCTGCTGTACCCCAACCTCTCCCTTGGCGGATCTGTATTTACTCAAAGTCCCTGCAGAATCCTTGCCGGCCCTGGGGGATGAGGAGAGCTTCCCTGGCGGGACGCAAACCACACGTGCGTCACTGCGCTTCCCGCCCTGGGGGGAAGCATGGGCACAGCGCCAGAAACCCCTGAGGGTCCCTGTGGCGCCTTGGCTGGTGAGTACTCCACACAAAATTTTTATTATAATAATGTGTGAGTGCTTTAGCGTCTGATTGAGCAGCGCTATTACTTGTATGTCAGTATGCTTCAGCGCTGCTGTGACAGCACTACTACATGTATGTCAGTATGCTTCAGCGCTGCTGTGACAGCGCTGTTACAAGTAGATGTGGTGATTTTTTGTCCGCAGGCTGATACCTGCAGGACAGAGAGGGAGCAGGAGCGGGGGAGTTCGCGCTCAATATTCGAGCTGGCGGGGGGCGTGGCCTAACTATTCCCGGTCTTCTGAGCAGGAAGACGCGCGCTCTGGCGTTTCTCCTGCGACTCCTTCACTGTGGCGGCCATTACACAGGCTCCTGGGCTCCTCAGACCGCTCCTCTCATAAGACACCACGGCCAGCTGGGTGAGTGCTGATTCCTCACCCCGCAGCGCAGCGATCGCTATCCTGCAGCTGCAGTCTCATTAGAGACATAAAATTGGCTGGGGCTCACAAATATATATATTGTGGTGAGTTTGCAATATTAACCCCTCTGAGGGTTATTTCTACCAGCTAAATTTTTTTGACTGAATACCGCTGGGGTAACCCTGCTTGGTGGAGCGTTAACCCTTCAGCGTTTAAAAAAATAAATAAATAAATAAATAAAAAACCGCATAGTTTTTGCTGGTATTACCGCTTTGACCTGCTCATACAGGTGAGGCATGTCTGAACAGAGTTCAGATGCCGCGGACCATGTCCCAGTGCCATTACGGCAATCAGATACGCAGACCTCCACAGCGTCTAGCGCTGCGGTCGACAGCGGTGGAAAATTGGACGATATCGCTCGATCGATCAACAACTTGTCTGACCTTTTAGGTCAATATGTGTCTGCTAATTCCTCTCAGAGGAAGCGACGCAGGCCGTTACCGGCCTCTACACGGAGCGAGTCAGATGTATCTGATATTGGGCAGAGTTCCCCTTTAAATTCGGATGGAGAAATATCCGATTCTGATGCGGACGAGCCGCAGGGGCGTTCCTCTATGGCGAAGCGTACGGAGGCATTGATTGAAGCCATGAGAGATATATTACAGTTACCGGAGGAGGTAACTAGTCATCCTGGTAAATCAGCACGCATGTTCCAGGAGTCCCGTGCTTCGCGTACAACATTGCCAGCTCTGGATGAGCTTAATAGTGTAATAGAGGAGGAACGTCTATGTCCAGATAAGCGTTTTCATGGAACGCATTTCTTTGATACACTTTATCCTTGCTCTGCGGAGTTAAAGGCTAATTGGACTTCTGCTCCTGAAGTGGATGTGTCTTTATCTCAGCTTAATAAATCCTCACTACTCCCTATTAAGGGAAAAGCGAGCTTACAGGAGCCTTTGGATAGAAAGGCAGAATTGGCGGCAAAAGCAAGCTATGAGGCTGCGGGTCATGGATTTCGAGCAGTGCTAGGATCCATGTGTGCTGCTAGAGCTTCTCTAAGCTGGCTGGCACGTCTGAAGACGGAGTTGCAAAATGAATCTCCGTTATCTGAGATACGGGAAACTTGTGAATGGTTAGAAACGGCAGCCTGTTATATCTTTGATGCCGGTCTGGATACGGCATCTCTGCTGGCCAAAGCGCAAGCTTCAGCGGTCACAGTCAGAAGAGCTTTATGGCTCAGACAGTGGGCCGGGGACGCAGTTTCCAAACAAGGGTTGTTGGCCTTACCTTACAAGGGTGGCCATCTTTTTGGATCCGACCTCACAGAGCTGATTTCCAAGGCTAAGGCGAAGGAATCAGCATTACCACAGCGAAGGGCCATGGCCTCGGTGTCCAGTAAGCCTGGTGTCTATAGTGGTCGGCGGTCCTTTCGGGGCCGAGGACGATCTAGTCACTCCTCGTGGGGATCGGGTCGTCTTTCCTTCTCAGGAAAGAAATCCTCTCAGAAAACTCGTACTCCCTGGAAGCAGAGTTTCCGCCAGGACAAGCGGGAACTTGACAAGAAGCCCGCAAAGTCGGATTGACGCCAGGGGTCCACTCGAGGATTCTCGAGTGGGGGGTCGCCTGCTTCTTTTCAAGGAGACTTGGATGGCTCGCGTTCCAGATTCCTGGGTAACGCGGATAGTGTCGGCAGGCTATTTCATAGAGTTTGTTTCTCGACCCCCAAATGTTTTTTGTCAATCTCGCGTTCCGTCGGAACCTGAGCTTGTTGTCGCTCTACAGCGAGAGGTCGAATCTCTGCTACAAAAGGGTGTAGTGATACCGGTTCCGTCAGAGGACCGAGGGAAAGGTTTTTATTCCAACCTTTTTATAGTTCCCAAAAAGGAGAACAAATTTCGCCCGATTCTGGATCTCAAGCGATTAAACCGGCATGTCCATGCCCGGAAATTTCGCATGGAGTCGCTTCGTTCCGTTGTGGCGGCTCTGTCACAGAACGATTTTTTGGTGTCAATCGACATTCGCGACGCTTATTTGCATATTCCCATCGGAAAGGCTCATCAGCGCTTTCTTCGATTTGCCATAGGTCAGAATCATTACCAGTTCGTGGCTCTGCCGTTCGGCTTAGCCTCAGCGCCAAGGGTCTTTACAAAAATTCTGGCGCCCCTCATGGCAATCCTTCGAAGACAGGGGATTACGATTCTCCCTTATCTGGACGATCTTTTGATCGTGGCTTCCTCGGAGGAGGAGGCGTTGACGGCTCGGGATTTGTCTCTTCAGTTTCTGAAGGACTTCGGTTGGCTGGTCAATTGGGAGAAGTCGTCCCTGGAACCATCGAGGACAATCCTCTTTTTGGGAATGCATCTCGACACGTTTCGGTCGGTAGTTTCCCTACCACCAGACAAACAGTCATGTCTTCTTCGACATGTACAGATTATGAAATCCTCAACGGCAATGTCCCTACGGAAGTGTATGCGTCTTCTGGGACTGATGGTGGCGTCCATGGAGGCAATTCCTTTTGCCCAGTTCCATTCCAGGACTCTCCAAAGGTTCATCTTGAGTCGATGGAACCAGTCGCAATCGCTGGATTGCAGTGTCACCATTTCTCGCGCGGTGCGGGATTCTCTAGAATGGTGGTTACGTCCAGGGGCATTCTCCCTGGGGAAGTCTTTCCTCCCTCCGAAGTGGTCAGTCATAACCACCGATGCCAGCCTGACGGGCTGGGGGGGTGTTTGGAACAATCTCTGGATTCAGGGGGTATGGTCATCGGAAGAGTCTTTTCTTCCGATCAACATCCTGGAATTGAGGGCGATTTTTCCTTTGCCTCCAACATTGGACGGTCCCTTTGAACGGTCTGCCAGTCCGAGTGCAGACAGACAATGCGACGGCTGTCGCGTATATCAATCACCAAGGTGGGACAAGGAGTTCCAGACTCATGGTAGAGGTGTCCCGAATTCTGATTTGGGCAGAGGCCAGTGTACCAGCCATTTCGGCGATTCACATTCCAGGGGTTCAGAATATTACAGCGGACTTTCTCAGTCGCAGAAGGATGGATCCCGGGGAATGGAGCCTCCACCCGGAAGTTTTTGCACTACTGTGCTCTCGCTGGGGAACCCCCCAAGTGGATTTGATGGCATCCAGGTCCAATGCCAAGTTACCGACTTCATGTCCAGATACAAGGACCCGAAGGCTGTGGCGGTGGATGCTCTAGTGGCTCAGTGGGATCAGTTCGAGCTGATCTATGTATTCCCGCCGATATCCTTACTTCCTCTAGTACTGCGTCGGATCAGACTAGAGAGAATTCCAGCTATTTTGATAGCTCCAGACTGGCCAAGAAGGGTGTGGTTCTCGACAATAATGTCGCTGTTGGCGGCACCTCCTTTTTCCACTCCCTCTTCAACCGGACTTGTTGACTCAGGGGCCCGTTTGTCATCCGGACTTGATGTCCCTGCGTTTGACGGCGTGGCTCTTGAGACCGAAATCTTGACCCGTAGAGGTTTCTCAGCCGAGGTCATTGCTACCCTTCGTGCTGCAAGATGTCCGGCTACTACTAGGATTTACCACAAAATTTGGGAAACCTTCTTTTCGTGGTGTTTGGGGTCCTCTCGGAACCCGAGAAAATTTTCCATTCCCAACCTGTTGGCTTTTCTGCAGCATGGGCTAGACAAGGGTTTGGCAGTCAGCACTCTGAAAGGTCAGATTTCTGCTCTGTCCTTTTGTTCCGGAGAACCATTGCTTCAAATAGAGACGTGCTCTCCTTTTTCCGAGGTATATCTCGTAAGTTTCCGCCGCGGAAGGCACCCGTGTCTCCTTGGCGGCTCAACCTTGTTTTGGAGGTTCTTTAGCATAAACCTTTTGAGCCTATGGTTTCTGCTAGCCTTTCTTTACTTTCTTGGAAGGTGGCTTTCCTTGTTGCAGTCACTTCCTTGAGGAGAGTTTCTGAGTTGGCAGCTCTTTCTTGTTCGCCTCCTTTTCTGGAGTTTTTTCCGGATCGTGTAGTGCTTCGCACTCGGGGTGATTTTTTGCCTAAAGTGGTGTCACAATTTCATGTTAATCAGGATATTGTGTTGCCTTCACTCTGTCCGGATCCGAAAAATGCGAAAGAGCGAGATTTACACACATTGGATTTAGTGCGGGCCTTGAAGTTTTATCTATCTATTACTCAAGGTTTTCGTAAGACGGACTCCCTGTTTGTGGTTCCAGCAGGTCGTCGGCGTGGTCAACGAGCTTCCAAGGATTCTATAGCTCGTTGGATCCGGTCAGCTATTTTGGAAGCTTACCGCCTTCGGGGTGAATCTTGCCCGATTAAGATTCGAGCCCATTCCACGAGAGCTGTGGCCTCATCGTGGGCTTTTCATCAAGGTGCCTCGGCAGTGCAGCTCTGCCGAGCGGCAACTTGGCGCTCTGTCCACACGTTTACAAGGTTTTATAAAGTGGACGTCAGTGCTTCCGCTGATGCAGCCCTCGGACGTAGGGTCCTGCAGGCAGCTGTAGTTTAAAGTTCTGGATGAACTTGTGTTTAGCGCTGGTTGCGCTTTGTTGTTAAGGTTGTTGGGTTTCTGCCTTTTGTTGGTTTTTCCCACCCTTATTTTTGAACTGCTTTGGGACGTCCCATCAGTAATGAATACTGTGGCTTCTTTCCTTCCATCTGCAGCTGAAACACGGATTTTGGTAAAAACTTACCTGTAAAATCCTTTTCAGCGAAGGAAGGAAGAGAGACACAGCACCCTCCCATGGCAGAAGTGTGTTGATGTTTTCAGATGCAGCGCGACCCTTATCTGATAGCGATTATCTGGGCTGAGGTCAGCGCGCTAAGGCTCTGTTCCAGCATCGCCAGCTCATCGCAGTAGTCAGGTTCCGTGAGTAGTACCTGGAACTCTGTGGTTTTTGGCTTTCTTTGCATGCATAACCTGTATCCTTGTGTTTTTTCTCTGAAGTTCCTTCAGAAGGGGTTATGTTGCTCCGCTGGTGATCTTGGCTCTTTTCCTAAAAGCTTTGGTACGACTGGAGCTGAGTAGGAGGAGCCCGAGCTGGAGGGGCCAGCCAGTCAGCACTCTTTTGATCTGAGGTGACATCCTGATCTGGGGCTCCGCCTACCCATCAGTAATAATACTGTGTCTCTCTTCCTTCCTTCGCTGAAAAGGATTTTACAGATAAGTTTTTACCAAAATCCGTGTTTTGTCGGCATCCTCACCCTCCTGATCTAACACTGGGTTTGCAGAGATGTCCATGTACAATTGCTAGAAAACATCCGAGTCCTATTAATTAGAATAGGACCCAAGTACGATACACACTGGGTGTTGGGTGTTTGCCATGTTCCGTGTCAGATCGAACGGGAAGGTTTGCCTGACCCCTTTTAATTTTAGTGGTTGTGCATTTTAGGAGTAAAAGTGACCAGAGGTGCAGACTACTATTTTATAGGCATTCAGATTAGCACACAGTTCTTGGAAGTAGCCGCCTTCTTTCTCCTGAGGGTTTCTAGGGAAAGATGGGAATTTAATTCCGATGATCATCTGACATCAGATCAGGTTGCATTAAATTGTAAAAAAAAAAAAAAAAAAAAATCCCATTTATGCAACATTTAGATATAGTTTTAATTTCTGTGTATCCATAAATGTGCCATCAAAGTGCATCTCTCACAGTTTTATCTTCTCTGTCCGCAGGTCTACCAGACAGGCACAGGGCAACTCATGTTCATGAACAAATACCATGGCAGGAAGCTTTCAGTCCAGGGCTTTAAAGAAGCACTATACCAATTCTTTCACAATGGAAAAAACTTACGACGGGAATTGATTGACCCTGTAATTAAAAAACTGTCAGACCTGAAAATGGTTTTAGAAAAACAGGAGTCTTACCGTTTTTATTCCAGTTCACTGCTTATTATATACGACGGGAAAGAATTACCGGAAGTTCCCTTGGACTCTGATTCGGAAGACCTCGGTGACTTATCAGAGGAGTCTTCGGACGAATCTGCAGGAGCATTCGCCTACAAACCTTCCAGCAAAAAACACACAGCCAGCACCGTAGACGTCCGCATGATAGACTTTGCGCACACAACCTGCAAATTTTACAGGGAGGACAGTGTGGTACATGAAGGGCTGGACACGGGCTACATTTTCGGACTCCAAAGTTTAATAGATATTATTAAAGAAATTAGAGACGACAGCAACGAATAAGGGAGATGCAAAGAAAAAACCCACATTCGTATAAAGCACTAGAATAATTATGTCTGATTCCAAAATGATGGCCACTTTGTGGTGGTAGAAATCATTACAGGATGCGATGGGCCTCGCCTGTCAAACGACTAAAGACAAAGAAAAAACCAGAGGGCATTTACTACGCTGTGCTGGACAGAGCACTGATTAATATTGTTATAATTTATTTATTTTAAATATTTCTAAAACATTCCATATTTGATGAGTCAGATACCTCTGTTACATCGGTGTGTATGTTTGTGTTTCTTTTTTTCCCCCTTTTTTCTATGGTGCCCTATGTGCACCAAACAATGGAAATCTTGTGGACTGTGTTCCATGCGCAGGTGCTCAGCCCTCTGTTACATAGAATATTTACCTAAACCGCAACCGTGGTACCATAATATCCGTCATTTAATATGGGATAAAAAAAAAACACAAATACTACTATTAGAAGAAAAATAAATAGTTCCGCTCTGCTGGATCCCATTGCCATGTAATATGTCTATTTATTGGGTTCCAGCCCTGGTTACAATAAGCAGTGGATCCTTATAACGTGTGATGTAACTTCATGAACATATGTGCCTTTTCTCACACAAAACTATAAAATGCCAACAGCAAAGGGTCCGTTCCAGTGTGTATTGAATTTAGAGGGGCCGTTCATTAAATAAGAAGCCTTGAGTTTACCACAAAATGCGTTCCATGTCATTTGCACTTTTTTATTTGCTTCTCTAAAAGATATCATTAAACCAAATACTTCTATTTTGTGATAGGTGTTTTTGTTAAGGGGAACAAAAGAAAAGATCTGCTTTGTGTCAGTAGAACGGATACCTGTTTAAGTGCTAATGCTTGGAATTAAATGCACATGGTATTTTTTTCTCACTAGTTCCCACAGCCTTGTGTTTTTGTGATTTTATGCAGTACAGTAAGGATTGGTTTGATATTATTTTTTTGACGATTGCCATCTCGCTCTGGTTGACCTGTGGAATTTGCAGGCATAGGAAGTCCTTACTTCTCGTCAGCCATTTTTATAAGTGCCCTAGATATGGCTCTAGTTTCCGTAGATTGGTTGATGGCAATAATGTACGTCATGACCACCAGATATGAAAGCTCAGTACATTGGGTTTGCAACCAGCCTTTCTCCTAGTAACGGATATCTATAGGCTGTTGGTTTACTGCCATGTCTGGAGTGGTCTTGGAGAGCCTTGCACTAGGATTTCGGAGGGGTTTTTGTATAGTAGGCACACTCCATCGCAGGTGGTCATTTTGCTGGGCAAACTGTTGATTGAAGAGAATTCATTTTTCATTTGCAGAGAAATATGCCTATAATCTCTAAACAATTCATGATGGCACTCTCGTCAGAGTGAATTTTACCCATAAAAATGGCCGCTGCTGCGGTGTCTAGGAGAATGATGTTACTACAGCCCATAACCATGTTGAGCAATGGATGAATTTCTTTTTTTTCTTTTTTTTCTTTTCTTTCTCCTTCTGTTCCTAAAATAGTAAATAAAATATATTGGATAATATAAAAGACTGGTCATTTAAGTCTCTTATTGCAAACTTTTTTTTTTTTTTAAGTTGTGTAACTTTTATGTCTCTTATTCCCCCTCTGTGGGAAGCAAAAGGGTAACGAGTCTCGAAGCTTTGGCCATAAAATTAACCACCTTCCACTTTGCATAAGTGACAGCCATGTGTTTCTTAAAGGAAAAGTACAGTATTTCAGCTGCAGATGGAAGGAAGAGAGCCACAGTAATTCATTACTGATGGGTAGGCGGAGCCCCAGATCAGGATGACACCTCAGATCAAAAGCGTGTTGACTGGCTGGCTCCTCCAGCTCGGGCTCCTCCTACTCAGCTCCTTCAGTCTAAGATTTGAGGTCTCAGAGGATGGTCGCTGCTAATGCAGCTCCTCAGAAGATTTTATTATTTTATTTCGGACAGGAGACTTGGATCACCAGAAGTGGTCTAGAGGTCTCAGGGGTACCAGCGCTGCTGTACCCCAACCTCTCCCTTGGCGGATCTGTATTTACATTATGGTCCCTGCAGAATCTTGCCGGCCCTGGGGGATGAGGAGAGCTTCCCTGGCGGGGACGCAAACCGCACGTGCGGTCACTGCGTTCCTCGCCCTGGGGGGAAGCATGGGCACAAGCGCCACAAATCCTGAGGGTTCCCTGTGGCGCAAAGCTGGTGAGTACTCCACAAAATTTTTATAATAATGTGTGAGTGCTTTGGCGTCTGCGGTGGCAGCGCTATTACATATTAACACTGTATTTCAAGCTACATGGTTATCAGTAAGCTTCAGCGCTGCTGTACCCCAACCTCTCCCTTGGCGGATCTGTAACTACATAATGGTCCCTGCAGAATCTTGCCGGCCCTGGGGGATGAGAGCTTCCCTGGCGGGGGCGCAAACCGCACACTGGGGTCACTGCGTTCCTCGCCCTGGGGGGAAGCATGGGCATAGCGCCAGAAACCCCTGGGGGTCCCTGTGGCGCTTCGGCTGGTGAGTACCTCACATTTTTACCTCACATTTTTATTAATGTGTGTGTGAGTGTGTAAGCGACTGCTGCGGCAGCCGCTGTACATTACATGTCGGTGACTGTGTTTTTTGTCCGCAGGTGGATGCCTGCAGGACATAGGAGAGGAGTGCGCGCCTTTTTATTTGAATTTTCGCGCCACTCTGAGCGCGCGCTTTACTGCTGTCTCCATTTCCGGCTTCCCTCATGGAGCACACGGAGGCACAGCGCGGCGGCCATTAAAGAAGCAGGCTGAAAGCTTCTTCTGGCTCTTCTCCCTCCTCCCCTCCTGGCAAGATGTTACACTGTGGCCAGCTGGGTGAGTGGCTTCTAGCCCGCGGGCAGAAGCTTAACCCCTTCACCCCCACAGCGCGGGCGCCTCTGGGGCACTAATGAGTGGCAGACTGCGCTGTCCTGCGGCTGTTATCGCATAAGGAGCTCGCACACTCTTTCAATATTAATAAAGAGTTTGTGGGGAGTCTGCGACATTAATACTGCCACTATACGTTTCCGCTAACGATCCTGATAACGACGCATAATAATGCGATCGTTTGTGTGTTCATTTTTAATGTCGCTAGTAGCTGCCAATCTGGGCGATCTCATTAACATCGCATAAGCGATTAGCGATCTCCTTGACAACTTTGGCGGTCATTGCGATATACAAAAC
Source organism: Oophaga sylvatica (assembly GCA_033576555.1). Classification (NCBI taxonomy): domain Eukaryota; kingdom Metazoa; phylum Chordata; class Amphibia; order Anura; family Dendrobatidae; genus Oophaga; species Oophaga sylvatica. Next base: position 60,128,775 of record JARQOD010000009.1, on the reverse strand, counting down.
AGCGCAATTTTTTAGCGATCTTGTGGAACGTTTTCTGTTTAGTGTGGCATGGCTGTCCTGCAGCTGCGACCTTATAAGAGGCGCCTGAGATTTGCACACCCTTTTCATTATCAAGGTTGTGGGGAGTCTGCTACTTTAACCCCTTCTTAGGCGGTTAACTCTTAATGGGAGACAGCTGGGGTAGTTCTCTCTTTTAGAGCTTTAACCCTTCAGCGTTTGTTTTTTATTTAAGAACTGTTCTGGTTACTGACAGGTTTATCCTGCCATATACTATGCAAGGGCACGTCAGAGACCCTCTCCCAGATCCGCTACGGATCAGCCTCGCGTATTTGACACGCAGACCTCGACTCATGCACGGTCGGAGGTTCCAGTGGTGTCAAAATGGAGGCCTTCACTAGTTTCTATTGATGGCCTGTCTGACCTTTTAGGTTATGGAGTGTCAGTTAGATCCTCTCAAGGAAGCGACACAAATCGGTGCCTTCCTTCTCGCTTAGCGAAGAAGTCCGATTCGGACAAGGAGGATCGGCAGGGACACCCTGCCTCTCTCATGGGCCGTACTAAAATTTCTGTGGAAGCCATGAGGACGTTACAGTTACCGGAGGAGGTAACTAGTCGTCCTGGTAAGTCGGCCCGGATGTTTCAAGAGTCGCATGGGTCGCGACGACCTTACAAACTGTATCTGTTTTTTTCTACGGAGTTGTTTTGTTAATTGGACCCCTTCTCCTGAAGTGAATGTCCCTTTATCCCAGCTTAGCAAATCTTCCTGGTAAAATGGCTCTTGAGACCGAAATGTTAACCCGTAGAGGTTTTTCAGCCGAGGTCATTGCTACTCTTCGAGCTGCCAGAAGTCCGGCTACTACTAGGATTTACCACAAAACTTGGGAAACCTTCTTTTCGTGGTGTTCGGGATCTTCACGGAACCCGAGAAAGTTTTCCATTCCCAACCTGTTGGCTTTTCTGCAGCATGGGTTAGACAAGGGTTTGGCAGTTAGCACTCTGAAAGGTCAGGTTTCTGCTCTGTCCTTATTATTCCGGAGAGCTATTGCCTCGCGTAGGGACGTGCTTTCCTTTTTCCGCGGTATAGCTCGTAAGTTTCCGCCGCGGAAGGCACCCGTGTCTCCTTGGCGGCTCAACCTTGTTTTGGAGGCTCTTCAGCATAAACCTTTTGAGCCTATGGATTCGGCTAGCCTTTCTTTACTTTCTTGGAAGGTGGCCTTCCTAGTAGCGGTCACCTCTTTGAGGAGAGTTTCTGAGTTGGCAGCTCTTTCTTGCTCGCCTCCTTTTTCTGGAGTTTTTTCCGGATCGTGTAGTGCTTCGCACACGGGGTGATTTTCTACCTAAAGTAGTGTCACAATTTCATGTTAACCAGGATATTGTGTTGCCTTCACTCTGTCCGGATCCGAAGAATGCGAAAGAGCGAGCTTTACACACATTGGATTTAGTGCGGGCCTTGAAGTTTTATCTATCTATTACTCAAGGTTTTCGTAAGACGGACTCCCTGTTTGTGGTTCCAGCAGGTCGTCGGCGTGGTCAACGAGCCTCCAAGGATTCTATAGCTCGTTGGATCTGGTCAGCTATTCTGGAAGCTTACCGTCTTGGGGGTGAATCTTGCCCGATTAAGATTCGAGCCCATTCCACGAGAGCTGTGGCTTCATCGTGGGCTTTTCATCAAGGTGCCTCGGCAGTGCAGCTCTGCCGGGCGGCAACTTGGCGCTCTGTCCACACGTTTACAAAGTTTTATAAAGTGGACGTCAGTGCTTCCGCTGATGCAGCCCTCGGACGTAGGGTCCTGCAGGCAGCTGTAGTTTAAAGTTCTAGATGAACTTATGTTTAGCGCTGGTTGCGCTTTTTTGTTAAGGTTGTTGGGTTTCTGCCTTTGTTGGTTTTTTCCCACCCTTATTTTTGAACTGCTTTGGGACGTCCCATCAGTAATGAATTACTGTGGCTCTCTTCCTTCCATCTGCAGCTGAAACACGGATTTTGGTAAGAACTTACCTGTAAAATCCTTTTCAGCGAAGGAAGGAAGAGAGACACAGCACCCTCCCAAGGCAGAAGTGTGTTGATGTTTTCAGATGCAGCGCGACCCTTATCTGATTGCGATATCTGGGCTGAGGTCAGCGCGCTAAGGCTCTGTTCCAGCATCGCCAGCTCATCGCAGTAATCAGGTTCAGTGAGTAGTACCTGGGACTCTGTGGTTTTTTGGCTTACTTTGCATGCATAACCTGTATTCTTGTGTTTTCTCTGAAGTTTCTTCAGAAAGGGTTATGTTGCTCCGCTGGTGATCTTGGTTCTTCCCTAAAGCTTTGGTACGACTGAAGGAGCTGAGTAGGAGGAGCCCGAGCTGGAGGAGCCAGCCAGTCAACACGCTTTTGATCTGAGGTGTCATCCTGATCTGGGGCTCCGCCTACCCATCAGTAATGAATTACTGTGTCTCTCTTCCTTCCTTCGCTGAAAAGGATTTTACAGGTAAGTTCTTACCAAAATCCGTGTTTTTTCTAGTTTGTCTTCAACCTTCAGCCGGTATGAAGCGAGGGCTCCCTGCGTGCTGTCAGAGGAGACTTGATATAGTTTCACAACTGCTGGAAAGCTACAGAATGAAGATCCCTTGTCCAGGGCATACCTGAATATCACAGGAGAGCATTTCCTAAATTCTATTTTTACACCCACGGTCCATTTACGGTAATGTCACCGGCACATGAGGCTCGTGTGATCGCTCCGTCTCTGCTGCCTTGGTGGCATTGTGCTCTTGCAGTCCTATTGCACCCACAGCTTAACACATACGAGCCGATGCATGTTCACTCCTACATAGTGATTGAGCGTCTCTTGTGTTGAGGCATCGCCGCGCAGAGAAGAAAAGCCCCACAAGAGACCACCTACGCATCTCTAGTAGAATACATATATTCTTGCAGTGCAATGCAAGAGCTTTAGCAATAAAAAAACAAACCGTGCAGGAATAAATTGGAAGCGCTGGTCCCATAGCAAGCAATCAGATTCCATTTTTTTTGTATTTTCTAAAGTGTTTCTGAGAAATTAGAGCAGGAATTTGGATCTGGAAACTACACTTTTGCATCCGTTCTACCCCCCACCACTATTGATTTCTGTTTCTGTGTTTATCTGGGCTTCTGCTACTTTCCAAATTGGGTAGGGGGGAAAAAAACCATCCGTGTCCTGAGATAATAGTACATCGATCAGTGCATTGAATGTGGCACACGAGATACAGATGCCTGCTTCGCACTTTGGGGTCAGTGGGTTATTGCTACAGTTCAATTTTCATTATGACAGCAATGGATTTGTGGCTGTAATTAAAAATATTGAGCAAATGTGACCTCGTAAACTCATGGTCAAGTGTCGCATCGTCTTTGAATGGTTAATGTTTAAAGGGCACGTCTGCTTTCATAAAGTCCTTTTTTGTCAGTTTCCCCAATTTTTATTTTTTTTTTTAAGCTACCCTCTCCATTCCTGGGATCAGCAGATCCACGTCTGGCTTTATAGTGTCGGCGCCTCATCCGTGTTTAGTGTAAAGGCGGCTGACTTTGCTATTGATATGTCACCCAGTCCCCTTTAAAGGGAAGAAAAATTCCTTTGTTTTTGAATGGAAAAATCTGCAAAGGTCTGTAGCATCGCATCTCCCTCCACAACATGCCGGTCAGCAGTCTGGGACCGCGACATGCCTAACCTGTCTGATCCATCATTCCCCACATCAGTTCCTGCTCTTTAATATCACTGACCTACATCAGGATTCGTTTTGTAGGAGACAATAAACCTTAGCGAGTTTTATGGAGTGGGGGAGGAATGGATATCCGATGACCAACACATGGGTGGTAGAGGATGAGGAGCGTCACTGAGATATTAGGGGGGGGGGTGTGTGATATGCCTGAGGCATGACATCAGTGGAGAGACTAAAATATCAGCGGGCGGTGTATAGGCCAAGGTGCTGACAGGGGCCATGACCAGTCATCAACACTGAGAGGGATCATGTGACACAGACAGACAGTTTGCAGGGTCACGGTCGAGTGTGGTGGCGAGTCCCGTGATGCTTCTCGGGGCTACTGACTGGTCGGTAGAAAGGCAACTTCCCTCTCATCCTTCCTTATATCGCCGACCAGCCAAGAGAGACCGATGCGGGAAAAGCTGTATATGTTGTGCGCCTACGTCAGACCACTCCATTTACTGGGTGCTGTTGTACCTACAAGTTTGGTGGGATCCCTTTAAAGGTATATATGACAACCTGTCTTTGTTTTTTACTGTAGGGAGTCCTCTAACGACTGGCTCATCGGTAGGGCTTAGACAGACTGCCATAATGCATGGACTGGCCGGCAGCTCTACCGACCCGGGTGCGGCAGTTTCATGTATTTCTATGCAGCTGTCACGCTCAGGTTGGGAGAGCCGCCGGCCAGTCCTTGTATTTATACGGCTGTCTGCTCCCTGAGGGTCCTCACCATCAGCTGTAACAAACAAGGGCCCAGTCTATATCCCCAGTACTTCCCAAGATGATGGGGTCCTAGAGAAATGGCCTCCCAGCTGCAAATCGGGCAGGCTAGAAAATCGTGACTTCTCCCCCTCTCCTTCAATGAATCTACAGTTCCTGATAAATTATGGACATCGGTGGCGCTGGTTTTGGAGCAACGCAGCCATGTTTTTCCGATTCTTCCCTATTCAAAATCCAGACTGAACACCATCGACCTCCACGGCAGAGGATCCGGGTGCGACTGTAACCTGTGCACCCAAAACCATGACACCTTCGGGTTCAGTAGTCTGTACAGAAAGAGAGACAAACTACAACTCCCATCCTGCCCTGAAAGCATTGATCTGTATGCTGGCCTTTGTAGTCCCTACCCTTGTCTCTACTCCTAGGTTGTAATGACCCTGAGGCTGCACAATGGTTACACACTGGAGAGGAAGGGTGACTCTTTCCACAAATTGTTTTTGGATTCTTGGGCTCCCCTTTGTGCCTCTAGGAGGGGGTCAGGGCTTCAGGAGTTAATTAGTTTTATGGCTATTTACTTGGGCTTTGATGTAAAATGCTGCCGGGAGAATGGGGCAGACATGAGCCAGAATGCCTTGTGGTTATTGTATTTTTGTAACTGGAATCCCTTGGCGTGGGACCAGGGACACACAGGGAGTGATGAGAGCTTGTCCCAGTGCCAGAAGTATAAGTAGAGCACATAGCACACTGGCACGGCAGATTCCAGGCTATTAATACCTGATATTTAATGGCCGGACAGGATCTGGACGCTGACTGCTGAGAGGTGTATCCGGATGGCATAAGGGGTCCCATGTTCCTGTAAAATCAAAAAGTGGCTATTCCAGAAATGGTCGATCAGCGGCCAAACCCTCATATTCGACTGTCGGCAAACAGCAGCCGATCATTTACACAAGATATTGTGATACATTGAGTGCAACTAGTAAAAAAAAATGTTGCAACGTGCCTTGGCTTTAGTGCAAAATCTGTAACATGGTCCCTCTACCATGTGCGATGGGGTTGTCTTGGGTGGTAGAGGGGCTTTTTGGGCCCCCTCAGCTGCCCCCGGCCCAAGTTGCAAATGCCATGCATGTATCCCCATAACGAGCTCTTTTATACCTAGTTCTTTTGTGCAGACTGTAGTTTTTTTTTTTTTTACTTCCACCGACCAACGTCCCTGTGCGTGAACCCTGTGAAATATTACCGCCATTACCAGCGTATGACATTATTAGTACAGGTTTATTGATGCAGCTTGTAATCTTCACTGCAGGACAGTGACTCATAAAAAAAGTGCATATTTCAGATGTAGAAGAGCCGAGTTTGACACATTGTAATACCTCTCTAGATTTACCTGCAGTCCTATGTAAATCCACAAATACAAACACATTGTAACATCACGGGCCGAATGATTAGGGGGACGTAAACTTGACAGAAAAAACATCCTAAAGCTAGCCATGCGCGAGAGATAGTAAGCTAAACATGCCGAATTTAGTGGGTTCTGCAACCTACCTAATGTGGAATGGGGCCTTCTAACTCCCTTTGTAGCAAAAATTGGAGGAGAGCAGGATTAGGCAGTTGGATTTCAACATGCCCAATCCTACTGTTTTCCCAGAAGGTAAGAATTTGGCATCAGCTTAGTCCGCTCTCCAGAGCCGAGCATGCAAATGTATGGAGGAACAGGAAAGATGTGTGTCCATATCAGGTATCCAATGCATACTGAAATCAAAGGAAACACATTTTAACAATACTCTTAAACCTGACAATCCATATCAGTTTGAAGGGTTAAACTTCTACTGTAGCCTGGATTTTGCATCTTGGATATCAGTCCTGACCATAATCGTCGTCGCATTTTTAGTAGTTTTCGTTACACCCGTCGTTAGTAGCGATCTCCTCTCCATGAACGGTGGCGAGTCATGATATTCACCCCAGTGGGGGTTGTACGTAGCTGATGGAGCTGTTGACTCTGGCTATGAATGGGTTAATGTTCTCGAACATTCTATTTAGAAATGTAACAATAAGCTATTATGGATTCTTGGCCGATTATCATGTGAGAGGGAAGCCCCGGCCTTATGTAGGATGATGGCAGTGGGGCGGTTGCGTGTAGGGTTTGTAAAGTCTCTTCTACTGGAGCTATAAGTGTCAGTGGAAAGGTCAGACGTCCCGCTCGTTGTGATGAAATCCATCCCATGGCTAAAAGAAAACATGGGATCAGTATGGCACCGGTGGAATGTCTTACACATCCTAGATCCGGGGAACACTACGGAAATGTACCAGCACACCTATGAGCGCAATGTACCCCATAAATCAGGTGCTGAGTGCAACACTTCATCTACAAGAGATCAATAATTAGTATCTTACTACTTCTATCAATATATGGTACAATACTTTATTCCAGTATTAGCAGAACCTGATAGGTGCAGGATTAGCAAATCCCCCCAAAAAGGCAAAAAGTGCTGAAATATCAGGTGCGTTGCCAATCTGACAACGTATTTTACCACCAATCCCTGTCACAGATCCGTTTTCAGTGCCGGGGTCCACGAGAGGATTAGCACTATTCAATGGGGGTAATCTGCTCCTGATTTACCTGAACACTTTTCCATGCTGGATCAGTGAGATTAATTACCATGATTTAGGCTATATTCTCACATAGCATGTGATAGCAATGTCAAGTATGCTAGGGTTAAATCCTAGCTCTGCAGGCTTTGATTAGTGCACCTGGCTGGCCCTGCCTGTAACTAGGCTAGGTGCTCATATAATTTACTCAGGTCAGGGAAGCTGACCAGACTGGATGTGTCTTGGAGCTATAGGAGAGAGACAGGCCAGAAATCCCTCTCTGAGAAGAGTATCAGTGTTTGTTTGCTATGGACAATAGCTGTCTTGAGGGACCGAACTGGGGCTACCTTAGCCGTGTGTGAGTAGCCAGGGTCTATTCTGTATAGTTAGTGCCTGGACAACATTGGGATTTATGTTTATGGGTTTGTTTTGGTGCTTTGCAACCTGTGGAAAGCAATAAAAGCTGCATGATTGGACCAAAACTGCATTGCCTGTGTGAATGCTACCTAAGGCTTAATGCCTACCAGAGACAGTGAAACCCTACAACGTTCAATGCGGATCTGCCGCAGCAATATTCACAGTGGCGTTAACCGCCGTGCATATCATTATAAAGAAGGAGCGAGAAGCCACATGCTTCACCCTTTGCATTTTAAAGTGTGTAATGCGCACCGATATCCAAAATCTTAAGTTGACGAGCTGCAGATTTCAGCTCCTGTCAATGTACACTAAGGACATATTTTAATATAATACTGCCCTATGTACAAGAATATAACTACTATAATACTGCCCCTATGTACAAGAATATACTATAATACTGCCCCTATGTACAAGAATATAACTACTATAATACTGCCCCTATGTACAAGAATATAACTACTATAATACTACCCCTATGTACAAGAATATAACTACTATAATACTGCTCCTATGTACAAGAATATAACTACTATAATACTGCCCCTATGTACAAGATAAATATAACTACTATAATAACTGCCCCTATGTACAAGAATATAACTACTATAATACTGCTCCTATATACAAGAATATAACTACTATAATACTGCTCCTATGTACAAGAATATAACTACTATAATACTGCTCCTATGTACAAGAATATAACTACTATAATACTGCCCCCTATATACAAGAATATAACTGCTATAATACTGCTCCTATGTACAAGAATATAACTACTATAATACTGCCCCTATATACAAGAATATAACTGCTATAATACTGCTCCTATGTACAAGAATATAACTACTATAATACTGCTCCTATGTACAGTCATGGCCAAAGTTTTGAGAATGACAAAATATTATATTTTTACATGATCTGCTACCCTCTGGTTTTTATGTGTGTGTTTGACAGATGTTTTTATCACAGACAGAAATATAATAATTGCAAACATATGAGTAACAAAAGCTTATATTGACAGTTAGAATGAGTTAATGCAGCAAGTCAATATTTGCAGTGTTGACCCTTCTTCTTCAGGACCTCTGCAATTCTCCCTGACATGCTCTCAATCAACTTCTGGACCAAATCCTGACTGATAGCAGTCCATTCTTGCACAATCAATGCTTTCATTTTGTCAGAATTTTTAGGTTTTTGTTTGTCCACCCGTCTCTTGATGATTGACCACAAGTTCTCAATGGGATTAAGATCTGGGAAGTTTCCAGGCCATGGACCCAAAATCTCTATGTTTTGTTCCCTGAGCCATTTAGTTATTACCTTTGCTTTATGGCAAGGTGCTCCATCATGCTGGAAAAGGCATTGTTGATCGTCAAACTGCTCTTGGAGGGTTGGGAGAAGTTGTTCTTGGAGGACATTCTGGTACCATTCTTTATTCATGGCTGTGTTTTTAGGCAAGACTGTGAGAGAGCCGATTCCCTTGGCTGAGAAGCAATCCCACACATGAATGGTTTCAGGATGCTTAACAGTTGGCATGAGACAAGACTGGTGGTAGCGCTCACCTTGTCTTCTCCGAATGAGGCGTTTTCCTGATGTCCCAAACAATCGAAAAGGGGATTCATCAGAGAAAATAACTTTACCCCAGTCCTCAGCAGTCCACTGCCTGAACCTTTTGCAGAATATCAGTCTGTCCATGATGTTTTTTCTGGAGAGAAGTGGCTTCTTTGCTGCCCTCCTTGAGACCAGGCCTTGCTCCAAGAGTGTCCGCCTCACAGTGCGTGCAGATGCACTCACACCTGCCTGCTGCCATTCCTGAGCAAGCTCTGCACTGCTGGTAGCCCGATCCCGCAGCTGAAACACTTTTAAGAGACGGTCCTGGCGCTTGCTGGTCTTTCTTGGGCGCCCTGGAGCCTTTTTGGCAACAATGGAACCTCTCTCCTTGAAGTTCTTGATGATGCGATAGATTGCTGACTGAGGTGCAATCTTTCTAGCTGCGATACTCTTCCCTGTTAGGCCATTTTTGTGCATTGCAATGATGACTGCACGTGTTTCTTTAGAGATAACCACGGTTAACAGAAGAGAAACAATGATGCCAAGCACCAGCCTCCTTTTAAAGTGTCCAGTGGTCTCATTCTTACTTAATCATGACAGACTGATCTCCAGTCATGTCCTCATCAACACCCACACCTGTGTTAATGGAGCAATCACTGAAAAGAGGTTAGCTGGTCCTTTTAAGGCAGAGCTGCAATGATGTTGAAATGTGTTTTGGGGGATAAAGTTCATTTTCTAGCCAAATATTGACTTTGCAAGTAATTGCTGTTAAGCTGATCACTCTTTATAACATTCTGGAGTATATGCAAATTGCCATTAGAAAAAGTGAAGCAGTAGACTTAGTAAAAAATAATATTTGTGTCATTCTCAAAACTTTTGGCCATGACTGTACAAGAATATAACTACTATAATACTGCTCCTATGTACAAGAATATAACTACTATAATACTGCCCCTATGTACAAGAATATAACTACTATAATACTCCCCTATGTACAAGAATATAACTACTATAATACTAGCCCCTATTACAAGAATATAACTACTATAATACTGCCCTATTACAAGAATATAACTACTATAATACTGCCCTATATACAAGATATAACTACTATAATACTGCCCCTATGTACAAGAATATAACTACTATAATACTGCCCCTATGTACAAGAGTATAACTACTATAATACTGCCCCTATGTACAAGACTATAACTACTATAATACTGCCCCTATGTACAAGAATATAACTACTATAATACGGCCCCTATATACAAGAATATAACTACTATAATACTGCCACTATGTACAAGAATATAACTACTATATGTCACGCTGTATAGCAGATATATATATATGTGATGACAGTAATCTATATCAAAAGGGCAACATACTATATAACATGCGCATAGATATATGATAACATAGAATTACCTGACAGAAAGTCCAGTGGGTCAATACGGAATCCTTATACGCTGTCTCCGGCTAGAGGGTGACCGGGGTCTATGCTGACCCTAAACTGGGGTCCTAACTAATCCCTCTACCTGGAGGTACTGTTAAAGGTACAGAGGTCCAGGCCACCAGCGTAAACCCTGTCTCCTATCAATCCCTGCCAACTGTAATCTAGTCCTAAGAAGGACCCTGATTACCACCAAAGGGAATGAACAGGTAACGGTTAATGAACAGAAAGACATACAAGAAAGACAAGAAATAAAGTAAATAAAGTCTTACATACAACACTCACACACAGTAGGAACACCTAAGGTCTCAGAGATAAACTATAAGCTATAAGAGTAAAAACAACTAAGGAGCTCTTAGCTTAAGTATTCTCAGAACCGATCCAGTCTGCTAGACTACATAAAGGCTTTCACCGGCATCTAACAAGCAGACTGGCAGGTATATGAAGGAATCTAATTAGAACATAATCAAAAGCAGCCGGGCGAGGCTGGACCTAGTCTTAGCAAAGAGACTAGGTAAATACTCCCTCATTCAAACAAGAAACACAACTCACTAGAATCAAGTGTGATCGCGACGATCTTGGCGATACACCCATAACTATAATACTGCCCCTATTACAAGAATATAACTACTTAATACTGCCACTATGTACAAGAATATAACTACTATAATACTGCCCCATGTACAAGAATATAACTACTATAATACTGCTCCTATGTACAAGAATATAACTACTATAATACTGCCTCCTATATACAAGAATATAACTACTATAATACTGCTCCTATGTACAAGACTATAACTACTATAATACTGCCCCTATGTACAAGAATATAACTACTGTAATACTGCCACTATGTACAAGAATATAACTACTATAATACTGCCCCTATGTACAAGAATATAACTACTATAATACTGCCCCTATGTACAAGAATATAACTATAGCTACTATAATACTGCTCCTATGTACAAGGAAATACAATGTGGTTATGAAAAGGTTTTCCTAGTTCTAGGATTCTCCCCAGTCCTCTCATGTCTACGTGCTGATATTTGCAGTAATGGTGATTATGCAGCTATAAAGTTGAGTGGAATGTGATCTGGATCTTACCATCTATGGACTCTGCAGGAGATAAAGTTCTAGCTCCAAATGCACTAGGAAATGTACCAGTGAAAGTGCAAGCGTACACTCTGATCTCTGCCATTGTCATTGCTGAAGACATATGGACTTCGTTTCTGCTGAGCTAATGTATTTTCTTAGTGAAAGAGATAATAATAATAATGGAGAAGTTGGTTCCTTCTTTATGGCTTGAGGCTGATCCTAACCTCTCTACAGATTTATGGGTTATAGAATCAGTCTATTCTGTAGGACCAACACCCAATATATAAACTTATTTCTTAGACATAAAACTTGGCTAATGTACACAGTGACTGCACCAGCAGAATAGTGAGTGCAGCTGTGGAGTATAATACAGGATATAACTCAGGATCAGTAATGTAATGTATATACACAGTGACTACCCAGCAGAATAGTGAGTGCAGCTCTGGAGTATAATACTGGATGTAACTCAGGATCAGTAATGTAATGTATGTACACAGTGACTGCACCAGCAGAATAGTGAGTGCAGCTCTGGAGTATAATACAGGATGTAACTCAGGATCAGTAATGTAATGGATGTACACAGTGACTGCACCAGCAGAATAGTGAGTGCAGCTCTGGAGTATAATACAGATGTAACTCAGGATCAGTAATGTAATGTATGTACACAGTGACTGCACCAGCAGAATAGTGGGTGCAGCTGTGGAGTATAATACAGGATGTAACTCAGGATCAGTAATGTAATGTATATACACAGTGACTGCACCAGCAGAATAGTGAGTGCAGTTCGGGGTATAATACAGGATGTAACTCAGGATCAGTAATGTATGTACACAGTGACTGCACCAGCAGAATAGTGAGTGCAGCTCTGGAGTATAATACAGGATGTAACTCAGGATCAGTAATGTAATGTAATACACAGTGACTGCATCAGCAGAATAGTGAGTGCAGCTCTGGAGTATAATACAGGATGTAACTCAGGATCAGTAATGTAAGTATGTACACAGTGACTGCACCAGCAGAATAGTGAGTCAGCTCTGGGGTATAATACAGGATGTAACTCAGGATCAGTAATGTAATGTATGTACACAGTGACTGCACCAGCAGAATAGTGAGTGCAGCTCTGGGGTATAATACAGGAGGTAACTCAGGTCAGTAATGTATATACACAGTGACTGCATCAGCAGAATAGTGAGTGCAGCTCTGGGTATAATACAGGATGTAACTCAGGATCAGTAATGTAATGTATGTACACAGTGACTGCACCAGCAGAATAGTGAGTGACAGCTCTGGGGTATAATACAGGATGTAACTCAGGATCAGTAATGTAATGTATGTACACAGTGATGCACCAGCATAATAGTGAGTGCAGCTCTGGGGTATAATACAGGAGGTAACTCAGGATCAGTAATGTATGTGTACACAGTGACTGCACAGCAGAATAGTGAGTGCAGCTCTGGGTATAATACAGGAGTAACTCAGGATCAGTAATATGTATGTACATAGTGACTGCATCAGCAGAATAGTGAGTGCAGCTCTGGGGTATAATACAGGAGGTAACTCAGGATCAGTAATGTAATGTATGTACACAGTGACTCCACCAGCAAAATAGTGAGTGCAGCTCTGGAGTATAATACAGGATGTAACTCAGGATCAGTAATGTAATGTATGTACACAGTGACTGTACTAGCAGAATAGTGAGTGCAGCTCTGGAGTATAATACTGGATGTAACTCAGGATCAGTAATGTAATGTATGTACACAGTGACTGCACCAGCAGAATAGTGAGTGCAGCTCTGGAGTATAATACAGGATGTAACTCAGGATCAGTAATGTAATGTATGTACACAGTGACTGTACCAGCAGAATAGTGGGTGCAGCTGTGGAGTATAATACAGGATGTAACTCAGGATCAGTAATGTAATGTATGTACACAGTGACTGCACCAGCAGAATAGTGAGTGCAGTTCGGGGTATAATACAGGATGTAACTCAGGATCAGTAATGTATGTACACAGTGACTGCACCAGCAGAATAGTGAGTGCAGCTCTGGAGTATAATACAGGATGTAACTCAGGATCAGTAATGTAATGTATGTACACAGTGACTGCACCAGCAGAATAGTGAGTGCAGCTCTGGAGTATAATACAGGAGGTAACTCAGGATCAGTAATGTACAGTATGTACACAGTGACTGCACCAGCAGATTAGTGAGTGCAGCTCTGGGGTATAATACAGGATGTAACTCAGGATCAGTAATGTAATGTATGTACACAGTGACTGCACCAGCAGAATAGTGAGTGCAGCTCTGGGGTATAATACAGGATGTAACTCAGGGTCAGTAATGTAATGTATATACACAGTGACTGCATCAGCAGAATAGTGAGTGCAGCTCTGGAGTATAATACAGGATGTAACTCAGGATCAGTAATGTAATGTATGTACACAGTGACTGCACCAGCAGAATAGTGAGTACAGCTCTGGGGTATAATACAGGATGTAACTCAGGATCAGTAATGTAATGTATGTACACAGTGACTGCACCAGCAGAATAGTGAGTGCAGCTCTGGGGTATAATACAGGAGGTAACTCAGGATCAGTAATGTATGTACACAGTGACTGCATCAGCAGAATAGTGAGTGCAGCTCTGGGGTATAATACAGGATGTAACTCAGGATCAGTAATGTAATGTATGTACACAGTGACTGCACCAGCAGAATAGTGAGTGCAGCTCTGGGGTATAATACAGGATGTAACTCAGGATCAGTAATGTAATGTATGTACACAGTGAATGCACCAGCATAATAATAGTGAGTGCAGCTCTGGGGTATAATACAGGAGGTAACTCAGGATCAGTAATGTAATGTATGTACACAGTGACTGCACCAGCAGAATAGTGAGTGCAGCTCTGGGGTATAATACAGGAGGTAACTCAGGATCAGTAATGTATGTACACAGTGACTGCATCAGCAGAATAGTGAGTGCAGCTCTGGGGTATAATACAGGAGGTAACTCAGGATCAGTAATGTAATGTATGTACACAGTGACTCCACCAGCAAAATAGTGAGTGCAGCTCTGGAGTATAATACAGGATGTAACTCAGGATCAGTAATGTAATGTTGTCATGTATAGTGTACAGTTCCTATAGCGTCTTGTGCTTGGGTGCGAGGAAAACACAGGAGACATAGGTTGAAATGAAATGACTTGTATTACTTCATACAAGCATGCTGAAAAGTTCACACAGTTTGCAGGAACAGCGACAGGAGACACAGCAGGCCAGAGTAACTTCAAGCACTACAATAAATCTCCAAAGCAGGTTCAGGATCTCTTCTCTGTACCGTAATTCCTCTGCAAACATGGATTCACCAAACAGCAGGTTTCCAGAGTCCAAAAGTGTTCCAAGGTTCCTCAGTAGGGAATAGCTGGAGTACAAGTCCAAGGTTTCCAGAAGTCAGGTCACAGACTGACTGAGGCTTGATTCTGGAGCACTGATTGTTCAGCTGAGGCTGCTTAAGAAGCAAGAGGGAAGAATCAGGGCGGGAACATGAAAACTGGAAACTCCATATTAACTGAGGGCAAGAGCTGCAGAAAGACAGAAAGCAAAATGGTCGACGGAAAACTGAGTTTCAAGGAACATGTCAACAGAGACAAAGAACCTTACATTACTCCCCCCTTAGGGACAACCTCCGGATGACCTCAGACCAGGCTTGTCAGGGTACCTCTGATGAAACTGGCGGAGCAGGCGAGGAGCATTTACATTATTGACTGGTTCCCATGAGTTGTCCTCCACTGGGTAGCCCTGCCATTTAATCAAATATTGCAACTGATTTCTGTACAACCTGGAATCTAGAATCCTTTCCAACATAAATTCTTCCTGACCATCGACCAGCACTGGGTCAGGGCAAGGAGAAGAACGTCCAGGAAACGTATTGGGTGTTGCAGCCTTTAGTAGGGATACATGAAAGACAGGGTGGATTCTCATAGTTCTGGGCAGTTGAAGACGACAAGCAACAGCACTTATAATCTTATTGATCTTATAAGGTCCAATGTACTTATGTCCCAATTTAGACGATGGAATCTTTAATTTAAGATTTCTGGTTGACAGCCAGACCAAATCTCCTACCTTGAAAGCTGGTGCAGGTTTACGAAATTTATCTGCTGCTTTCTTGTACCTTTCCTGAGCCAATTCTAGATTTTCCTTTAGAAGATCCATATTCTTTTGTAAAGAAGTGATTCTTTCAGCCACTGCCGGCAAGGGCGTATCTATGGGAAATCGAGGAAGAATGTTAGGATGATAACCTAAATTAGAGTAAAAAGGAGACTGCTTAGTGGAGGCGCTCTGAGAGTTGTTATAAGAGAACTCAGCCAGTGGAAGTAGATCCACCCAATCATCCTGTAGGTGGCAGATAAAACAGCGGAGATACTGCTCCAGGGTCTGATTGGTTCGTTCTGTCTGTCCATTAGTCTGGGGATGAAAAGCAGAAGAAAGGTTTACTTTAATGTCCAATGCTGCACAGAAATTTTGCCAAAACCTTGAAGTGAATTGCACCCCTCGATCCGAAATGACCTCATCCGGTACTCCATGTAAGCGAAACACATTCTTAATCATCAAGTCTGATGTCTGTTTTGCAGTGGGTAAGCCGACACAAGGGATAAAATGAGCTGCCTTTGTTAGACGATCAACCACCACTAGAATGGTGTTCTTCCCTTGAGAGGTTGGTAACTCCACAATGAAGTCCATAGAAATGGATCCCCACGGGCGGGACGGGGTGGGAAGAGGTTGCAACAGACCAGTTGGTGAGGAGCGAGGTGTTTTGCATCTTGCACAGACTTCACATGAAGTGACATAGTTTAAGACATCTTTCCTGTAAGTGGGCCACCAAAAGAAACGAGAAAGAAATTCTTGTGTCTTTAGAATTCCCCTATGCCCAGCTATCTTGGAATCGTGGATGAGTTGCAATACTCTCAATCTGACTGTTTCAGGTATATACAGACGTTGTCCCTGAATCCACACACCATTCTTAAAGACAAGACTTACGTCCCTTGGGGGTTGAGCCAACAAAGAATCCGCATGGTATGCTTCCTTGATGTCCTTAAGTAGGTCTTGATTATGAATCACTCCCAGGAATCTAGAGTCAGGAAGAATAGTCTTAGGAGGAGTAAGTGGACGTGTCTCTGCTGAATGAATCCTAGAGAGTGCATCAGCCTTTCCATTGCGCGATTCTGGTCTATAAGAAATGACAAAATTAAATTGGTTTAGGAAAAGATTCCAGCGAGCCTGGCGAGGAGTCAGGCACTTAGCCGACCTGATAAATTCAAGGTTACGATGGTCTGTCAGGACGACTATTTGCTGTGCAGCTCCCTGAAGAAGGTGTCTCCATTCCTTGAAGGCGGCAATAATGGCCAACAATTCTCTATTGCCCACATCGTAGTTCCTCTCAGCCGAAGACAACTGCTGGGAAAAGAAGGCACAGGGATGCAAGACATTCTTCTCACCTGTTCTCTGAGAGAGTATAGCTCCAACGGCACAGTCTGAAGCATCCACCTCTATTATGAAGGCAAGCTCGGGGTTGGGATGTACTAAGATAGGTGCGGTGGTAAATTTATCCTTTAAACAGGAAAATGCTTCCTGAGCTTGCGGGGTCCAGGAGAACCTAGACTGTTTCCGGGTAAGTTGGGTGATAGGTGACACTACCTCAGAAAAATTCTTAATGAAACGTCTATAGAAGTTGGCAAACCCGATGAAACGCTGCACCTCCTTCACATTTCTAGGAATTGGCCAATCCTTGATGGCTTGGGTCTTGCTTCCATCCATACTAATCCCTTGCGTAGATAGTACATACCCCAGAAATTGAATTTCGGTCCTATGGAATTCACATTTTTCAAGTTTGATATAGAGATGGTTTTGTCTTAGGCGTTCTAAGACCATTCTCACATGTCCATGATGTTCCTCTGTGGAGTTAGAAAAAATTAGAATATCATCCAGATAAATCACCACAAATGTATCTAGGAGATCCCTGAAGATATCATTCACGAAGTGTTGGAAAGTGGCTGGGGCGGTACTCAGACCAAAAGGCATAACTAGATATTCAAAGTGTCCATAGCATGACCTGAAAGCAGTCTTCCATTCATCCCCAGGTCTAATACAGACCAAGTTATAGGCCCCACGGAGATCCAGTTTAGAGAAAATTTTGGCATGCCGCACTCTCTCCAACAACTCAGGGATTAAAGGCAATGGATAACGGTTTCTAATAGTAACCTTATTGAGTTCCCTATAGTCTATGCAGGGTCTCAGAGATCCATCTTTCTTCTTCACAAAGAAGATGGGTGCACCTGCGGGAGATGAAGAGGGCGTATGAAGCCCTTGGCTAAATTTTCGTCTATATAATCTTTCAAAGCTTTTAGCTCGGGCCCCGCTAGGGGGTAGATCTTACCAAAAGGTATCTCGGCTCCAGGCAATAATTCAATTGGACAATCATATGGACGGTGAGGAGGAAGCTGATCAGCGTTCTTCTTGTCACATAAATCCACATAGTCCTGGTATACAGCTGGTAGTTCAGGGACTGACATGGTTCCTTTAGGAACAGAGCAAGCTGAAACTCCTTGACTCATCTGTTTCTCCGGAAAGTGTAATTCCTTGGTCTCCCAGTTAATCGTAGGATTCTGCGCCTGCAGCCATGGTAGCCCTAGAATAATGGGAAAGTGGGGAGAAGAGATAAGCAAAAAAGACATTTTCTCCTGATGATCTTTACCCATAAGGACCCTCAAAGGCTCTGTTTCTTGATCCACTGGTCCAGAAGTCAGTAGAGAGCCATCCACAGTCTCCATCTCTACTGGAGTAGCCTTCTTCACTGAACGTATCCCCTGTTTCAGAGCAAAGGAGATATCCATAAAATTTCCACTTGCTCCTGAGTCGATCATAGCAGAGCTAGACACCCAGACTGAGTCAACCCAGAGTTTGATGGAAAGGAAGCAATGAGAACTGTTTCTTTTACAACTCAGCTGGGACACCGCTGAGGAAACTTGAAAAATTGCAGCGTTTATACCGTCATCGTCCCCAGAACTAACAGAGTTTAAGTCCGAGAAATCAAGATCTCTTGCAGCAGATCTCTCTGGAGCCTGAGGCTCGGACATGACAGAGCTCCTCTCGCAACACTCACAGTGAATGACTGCTGCAGTAGTCTTACGAGAACGGCTGGGGCAGTTTATAATGAAGTGCCCTGACTTACCACAGTAGAAACATAGATTTTCCTTTATACGATGTTCTTTGCGTGCATCACTAACCCGTCTTTGTAAAGAGTCTACCTGCATGGGTTCAGGTTCTGGTTCCCTTGTGATCCTACTCAAAGGTTCCTTAGCTGAGGAGGGAGGTAGTAAAAGGTTAGTGCGATTATTTTCGAACCATCTCTCTTGTCTGCGTTCAGTCAGACGAGCATCAATACGGATACAATAGTTAATAAAGTCACCTAACGCAGGGGAGGGTCGGCACGAGCAAGTTCATCCTTAATCAGTGGAGACCACCCTTTCCGAAAAATAGATTTTTTAGCGGAAGTGTCCCAAGTGGTATCAAGAGCCCATCTCCTGAAATCCAGGGCATATTCAGCTACTGAACGCTTACCTTGGCGCAAAGTTAACATGGCTGCTTCAGCTGTTGCACCTCGATTGGGGTCATCAAACACCTGCCCCATGGCTGAAATAAAAGCATCAAGGTGATTCAAACAATCATCCTCAGTCTCAATCAGAGGGTTTGCCCACATCAAAGCCTTATTGGTAAGCAACATGATTATAGTAAGCACTTTGGATCGTTCAGTGGGAAATTGTGAAGCATGTGCAGAGAAAAATAAATTGCATTGATTAATAAATCCCCTGAATTTCTCACGTTCACCGCCAAAACGAAAAGGGGGCAACTTGGGGATCCCAGAACTCGGGGTTATGGCAGGAGCCTGGGCTCGTTCCTCTAGAGC
This sequence comes from Oophaga sylvatica, assembly GCA_033576555.1. Lineage (NCBI taxonomy): Eukaryota > Metazoa > Chordata > Amphibia > Anura > Dendrobatidae > Oophaga > Oophaga sylvatica. The sequence continues at coordinate 60,109,280 of JARQOD010000009.1, read as the reverse complement.
CTCAATCCTGGCTCGCAATTCCTGGGTAGTCTGTCCAAACACTTGCAAATTATGATTAGTGAGGTCCTGTAGGCTTGCAAAACGGGTTTTTAAAGTCTGTACATCTGAAAGGATTGTATCAGTCACTCCGCAAAGTTCCTTTATGCGGGCCTCCATCTTCCAGATCTTTTAAGGCAGAAGTGCTGGAAGGAGAAGAGGAAAGGAAAAAAAAAAAAACAATAGTGTTTACCTGTGGTAACACTCCAGAGTAAAATTTTAAGGGAATGCGCTCACCTGGAATGGTTGTGAGAAGTCACAACCACTGTCATCACATAAGGTATTAAACGGACATCTGATATCCACAGTCACAGCAGACACGGCTTTCCCAGACCCAGCAGACACTAAACATTGGCTCCTGAATCTTGTCATGTATAGTGTACAGTTCCTATAGCGTCTTGTGCTTTGGTGCGAGGAAAACACAGGAGACATAGGTTGAAATGAAATGACTTGTATTACTTCATACAAGCATGCTGAAAAGTTCACACAGTTTGCAGGAACAGCGACAGGAGACACAGCAGGCCAGAGTAACTTCAAGCACTACAATAAATCTCCAAAGCAGGTTCAGGATCTCTTCTCTGTACCGTAATTCCTCTGTAAACATGGATTCACCAAACAGCAGGTTTCCAGAGTCCAAAAGTGTTCCAAGGCTCCTCAGTAGGGAATAGCTGGAGTACAAGTCCAAGGTTTCCAGAAGTCAGGTCACAGACTGACTGAGGCTTGATTCAGGAGCACTGATTGTTCAGCTGAGGCTGCTTAAGAAGCAAGAGGGAAGAATCAGGGCGGGAACATGAAAACTGGAAACTCCATATTAACTGAGGGCAAGAGCTGCAGAAAGACAGAAAGCAAAATGGCCGACGGAAAACTGAGTTTCAAGGAACATGTCAACAGAGACAAAGAACCTTACAAATGTATGTACACAGTGACTGCACCAGCAGAATAGTGAGTGCAGCTCTGGGGTATAATACAGGAGGTAACTCAGGATCAGTAATGTAATGTATGTACACAGTGACTCCACCAGCAAAATAGTGAGTGCAGCTCTGGAGTATAATACAGGATGTAACTCAGGATCAGTAATGTAATGTATGTACACAGTGACTGCACCAGCAGAAGAGTGAGTGCAGCTCTGGAGTATAATACAGGATGTAACTCAGGATCAGTAATGTAATGTATGTACACAGTGACTGCACCAACAGAATAGTGAGTGCAGCTCTGGGGTATAACACAGGAGGTAACTCAGGATCAGTAATGTAATGTATGTACACAGTGACTGCACCAGCAGAATAGTGAGTGCAGCTCTGGAGTATAATACAGGATGTAACTCAGGATCAGTAATGTAATCTATGTACACAGTGACTGCACCAGCAGAATAGTGAGTGCAGCTCTGGAGTATAATACAGGATGTAACTCAGGATCAGTAATGTAATCTATGTACACAGTGACTGCACCAGCAGAAGAGTGAGTGCAGCTCTGGAGTATAATACAGGATGTAACTCAGGATCAGTAATGTAATGTATGTACACAGTGACTGCACCAGCAGAATAGTGAGTGCAGCTCTGGGGTATTGTTGTGATGGGTTTGAGATGAGTTCTGAGCAGAGGCTTCCAGGAGTCAGGTCACAGACTGACTGAGGCTTGATTCAGGAGCCTCTGCTCAGAACTCATCTCAAACCCATTCACAACAGTATATATATATACTGTTGTGAATGGGTTTGAGATGAGTTCTGAGCAGAGGCTTCCTGCTGCTGTGCCTCCTGACCCTGTTTTGGTTGAGGGCAATCTGGAGTATGTGGTTGAGAAAATATTAGATTCTCGTTTTTCTAGACGGAAACTCCAGTATTTGGTTAAATGGAGAGGTTATGGTCAGGAAGACAATTCTTGGGTGTTTGCTTTGGACATCCATGCTAGGAGACTTATCCGTGCGTATCATAGAACTCATCCTGACCGACCTGGTTGCTCAAATGAGGGTTCGGTGACCCCTCCTCAAGGGGGGGGTACTGCTCAGAACTCATCTCAAACCCATTCACAACAGGACCCCCCCCTTGAGGAGGGGTCACCGAACCCTCATTTGAGCAACCAGGTCGGTCAGGATGAGTTCTATGATACGCACGGATAAGTCTCCTAGCATGTATGTCCGAAGCAAACACCCAAGAATTGTCTTCCTGACCATAACCTCTCCATTTAACCAAATACTGGAGTTTCCGTCTAGAAAAACGAGAATCTAATATTTTCTCAACCACATACTCCAGATTGCCCTCAACCAAAACAGGGTCAGGAGGCACAGCAGCAGGAAGCCTCTGCTCAGAACTCATCTCAAACCCATTCACAACAGGGTATAATACAGGATGTAACTCAGGATCAGTAATGTAATATATGTACACAGTGACTGCACCAGCAGAATAGTGAGTGCAGCTCTGGAGTATAATACTGGATGTAACTCAGGATCAGTAATGTATGTACACAGTGACTGCACCAGCAGAATAGTGAGTGCAGCTCTGGAGTATAATACAGGATGTAACTCAGGATCAGTAATGTATGTACACAGTGACTGCACCAGCAGAATAGTGAGTGCAGCTCTGGAGTATAATATAGGATGTAACTCAGGATCAGTAATGTATGTACACAGTGACTGCACCAGCAGAATAGTGAGTGCAGCTCTGGAGTATAATACAGGATGTAACTCAGGATCAGTAATGTATGCACACAGTGACTGTACCAGCAGAATAGTGAGTGCAGCTCTGGGGTATAATACAGGATGTAACTCAGGATCAGTAATGTAATGTATGTATACAGTGACTGCACCAGCAGAATAGTGAGTACAGCTCTGGAGTATAATACAGGATGTAACTCAGGATCAGCAATGTATGTACACAGTGACTGTACCAGCAGAATAGTGAGTGCAGCTCTGGAGTATAATACAGGATGTAACTCAGGATCAGTAATGTAATGTACAGTTAGGTCCATAAATATTTGGACAGAGACAACATTTATCTAATTTTGGTTCTAGACATTACCACAATGAATTTGAAACAAAACAAATCAGATGCAGTTGAAGTTCAGACTTTCAGCTTTCATTTGAGGGTATCCACATTAAAATTGGATTAAGGGTTTAGGAGTTTCAGCTCCTTAACATGTGCCACCCTGTTTTTAAAGGGACCAAAAGTAATTGGACAAATGACTCCAAGGCTATTTCATGGACAGGTGTGGGCAATCCCTTTGTTATGTCATTCTCAATTAATCAGATGAAAGGGCCGGAGTTGATTTGAGGTGTGGTGTTTGCATTTGGAAGGTTTTGCTGTGAAGGAAACATGCGGTCACAGGAGCTCTCCATGCAGGTGAAACAAGCCATCCTTAAGCTGCAAGAACAGAAAAAAACCATCCAAGAAATTGCTACAACATTAGAAGTGGCAAAATCTACAATTTGGTACATCCTGAGAAAGAAAGAAAGCACTGGTGAACTCATCAATCCAAAAAGACCTGGGAGCCCACGGAAGACAACAGTGGTGGATGATCGCAGTAATACTTTCTTTGGTGAAGAAGAACCCGTTCACAACATCAACTGAAGTCCAGAACACTCTCAGTGAAGTAGGTGTATCTGTCTCTAAGTCAACAGTAAAGAGAAGACTCCATGAAAGTAAATACAAAGGGTTCACATCTAGATGCAAACCATTCATCAATTCCAAAAATAGACAGGCCAGAGTTAATTTGCTGAAAAACACCTCCAGAAGCCAGCTCAGTTCTGGAAAAGTATTCTATGGACAGATGAGACAAAGATCAACCTGTACCAGAATGATGGGAAGCCAAAAGTTTGGAGAAGAAAGGGAACGGCACATGATCCAAGGCACACCACATCCTCTGTAAAACATGGTGGAGGCAACGTGATGGCATGGGCATGCATGGCTTTCAATGGCACTGGGTCACTTGTGTTTATTGATGACATAACAGCAGACAAGAGTAGCCGGATGAATTCTGAAGTGTACCGGGATATACTTTCAGCCCAGATTCAGCCAAATGCTGCAAACTTGATTGGACGGCGCTTCATAGTACAGATGGATAATGACCCCAAGCATACAGCCAAAGCTACACAGGAGTTCATGAGTGCAAAAAAGTGGAACATTCTTCAATGGCCAAGTCAATCACCAGATCTTAACCCAATTGAGCATGCATTTCACTTGCTCAAATCCAGACTTAAGAGGGAAAGACCCACAAACAAGCAAGACCTGAAGTCTGCGGCTGTAAAGGCCTGGCAAAGCATTAAGAAGGAGGAAACCCAGCGTTTGGTGATGTCCATGGGTTCCAGACTTAAGGCAGTGATTGCCTCCAAAGGATTCGCCACAAAATATTGAAAATAAAAATATTTTGTTTGGGTTATGTTTATTTGTCCAATTACTTTTGACCTCCTAAAATGTGGAGTGTTTGTAAAGAAATGTGTACAATTCCTACATTTTCTAACACATATTTTTGTTCAACCCTTCAAATTAAACGTTACAATCTGCACTTGAATTCTGTTGTAGAGGTTTCATTTCAAATCCAATGTGGTGGCATGCAGAGCCCAACTCGCGAAAATTGTGTCACTGTCCAAATATTTCTGGCCCTGACTGTATGTACACAGTGACTACACCAGCAGAAGAGTGAGTGCAGCTCTGGAGTATAATACAGGATGTAACTCAGGATCAGTAATGTAATGTATGTACACAGTGACTGCACCAGCAGAATAGTGAGTGCAGCTCTGGAGTATAATACAGGAGGTAACTCAGGATCAGTAATGTAATGTATGTACACAGTGACTACACCAGCAGAAGAGTGAGTGCAGCTCTGGAGTATAATACAGGATGTAACTCAGGATCAGTAATGTAATGTATGTACACAGTGACTGCACCAGCAGAAATAGTGAGTGCAGCTCTGGGGTATAATACAGGATGTAACTCAGGATCAGTAATGTATGTACACAGCGACTGCACCAGCAGAATAGTGAGTGCAGCTCTGGAGGATAATACAGACTATAACTCAGGATCAGTAATGTAATGTATGTACACAGTGACTGCACCAGCAGAATAGTGAGTGCAGCTCTGGGGTATAATACAGGATGTAACTCCGGATCAGTAATGTAATGTATGTACACAGTGACTGCACCAGCAGAATAGTGAGTGCAGCTCTGGGGTATAATACAGGATGTAACTCAGGATCAGTAATGTAATGTATGCACACAGTGACTGCTCCAGCAGAACAGTGAGTGCAGCTCTGGAATATAATACAGAATATAACTCAGGATCAGTAATGTAATGTATGTACACAGTGACTGCACCAGCAGAATAGTGAGTGCAGCTCTGGAGTATAATACAGGATGTAACTCAGGATCAGTAATGTATGTACACAGTGACTGCACCAGCAGAAGAGTGAGTGCAGCTCTGGAGTATAATACAGGATGTAACTCAGGATCAGTAATGTAATGTATGTACACAGTGACTGCACCAGCAGAATAGTGAGTGCAGCTCTGGGGTATAACACAGGAGGTAACTCAGGATCAGTAATGTAATGTATGTACACAGTGACTGCACCAGCAGAATAGTGAGCGCAGCTCTGGAGTATAATACAGGATGTAACTCAGGATCAGTAATGTAATGTATGTACACAGTGACTGCACCAGCAGAATAGTGAGTGCAGCTCTGGGGTATAATACAGGATGTAACTCACGGTCAGTAATGTATGTACACAGTGACTGCACCAGCAGAATAGTGAGCGCAGCTCTGGAGTATAATACAGGATGTAACTCAGGATCAGTAATGTAATGTATGTACACAGTGACTGCACCAGCAGAATAGTGAGTGCAGCTCTGGGTATAATACAGGATGTAACACACGGTCAGTAATGTATGTACACAGTGACTGCACCAGCAGAATAGTGAGTGCAGCCTGGGGTATAACACAGGAGGTAACTCAGGATCAGTAATGTAATGTATGTACACAGTGACTGCACCAGCAGAATAGTGAGTGCAGCTCTGGGGTATAATACAGGATGTAACTCAGGATCAGTAATGTAATCTATGTACACAGTGACTGCACCAGCAGAATAGTGAGTGCAGCTCTGGAGTATAATACAGGATGTAACTCAGGATCAGTAATGTAATCTATGTACACAGTGACTGCACCAGCAGAATAGTGAGTGCAGCTCTGGAGTATAATACAGGATGTAACTCAGGATCAGTAATGTAATGTATGTACACAGTGGACTAGCACCAGCAGCAGATAGTTGTAGTATGCGCCAGTAGGAGTATATAATACAGGATGTAACTCAGGATCAGTAATGTAATCTATGTACACAGTGACTGCACCAGCAGAATAGTGAGTGTAGCTCTGGAGTATAATACAGGATGTAACTCAGGATCAGTAATGTAATGTATGTACACAGTGACTGCACCAGTAGAATAGTGAGTGTAGCTCTGGAGTATAATACAGGATGTAACTCAGGATCAGTAATGTAATGTATGTACACAGTGACTGCACCAGCAGAATAGTGAGTGCAGCTCTGGGGTATAATACAGGATGTTACTCAGGATCAGTAATGTAATGTATGTACACAGTGACTGCACCAGCAGAATAGTGAGTGCAGCTCTGGAGTATAATACAGGATGTAACTCAGGATCAGTAATGTAATGTATGTACACAGTGACTGCACCAGCAGAATAGTGAGTGTAGCTCTGGAGTATAATACAGGATGTAACTCAGGATCAGTAATGTATGTATGTACACAGTGACTGCACCAGCAGAATAGTGAGTGCAGCTCTGGAGTATAATACAGGATGTAACTCAGGATCAGTAATGTAATGTATGTACACAGTGACTGCACCAGTAGAATAGTGAGTGCAGCTCTGGAGTATAATACTGGATGTAACTCAGGATCAGTAATGTAATGTATGTACACAGTGACTGCACCAGCAGAATAGTGAGTGTAGCTCTGAAGTATAATACAGGATGTAACTCAGGATCAGTAATGTAATGTATGTACACAGTGACTGCACCAGCAGAAGAGTGAGTGCAGCTCTGGAGTATAATGCAAGATGTAAATCGGGATCAGTATAGAAAATGTAATGTATGTGCAGAATTAATTTTTCATCTAGGTTTATACATATAGTGTAGATGACTGATATAAAGGGAATATATTATAAATCAGGTTTTTATTATTTACATTTTTGATATGTAAATCTTGAAATATTGTAATTCTCCCATTAGACATAATAGCACACACAGTATACTGACATTTCCTGTATTCTTCAGCTCACTGGTCAGTTTTGCTGTGTAGACTGGGTTAGATGAGCAGGGACATCTCCTGATTACTGCTTCATGTGCAGATAAAGGCCTGGGTAAAGCAGGATACTTGGCACAAGGGAAAAGCTCCTGGATGTCACTCTCTTGTCACTGTTGGGCTTGTTTCGCATTCTGGTTTCTAATCTAATCCAATAAACTCATGCTAATCCCTTACAGAGTAATAATGTAGGCTGGGTCTCACATAACGATACACCAGCGATCCCGACAACGATATGCACTTGTCAGGATCGCTGGTGTATCGCTACATGATCGCTGCTGAGCTGCCAAATAGGCAGCTCAGGCAGCGATCTGGGACAGCGACACTACGGGTAACATCGCTTAGTTACCCGCAGTGTACCTTGGATACCAGCGCCCTGATGCAGGGAGCTGGTATCCAAGGTACACAGCGGGTTTCCAAGCGCTGCGCGGTGCCTGGAAACCCGCTGTGTACCTTGGATACCAGCTCCCCTGCATCAGGGCGCTGGTATCCAAGGTACACAGCGGGTTTCTAGGCACAGCCCCGCGCCTGGAAACCCGCTGTGTACCTTGGTTACCAGCGGATCGCTGGTCTCCCGCCTGTCACACGCAGCGATGCGTGCCTGTCAGGGGAAACCAGCGATCAAAAAAAGGTCCTGACATTTCAGCGACGATCAGCGATACCCGGCAGGGGGGCTGATCGTCGCTGAATGTCACACACAGCGATATCGCTGGTGAGATCGCTGCTGCGTCACAAAACTAGTGACTCAGCAGCGATCTCGGTAGCGATATCGCTATGTGAGATGGGCCCTTAATGTAATTTTATCTTGTTGGGAATCCCACACATGAAGAGGGGAGATTGTGTCCCAGATCTGAGCTGACCTCATATTTGCTGCAGCTCTTGGAAAACCAGTGATTGACCATAAAGATAGCTGGAGGCTGGGCTATAGTATGGGTTTTATCGATATGGGATTTATCTATAGATGACCTCACTTTGTAGCAGAGGGGAGAGCAGCGGAGATCTGTGAAGCCTCCGCCGTGCACTGATTACTGTAAGTGAATGGGTTCAAGAAGAGCAAAGTTTGCACAGCACAACGTCATATGTGCGTGACTGTGTGTCAGGTGTACGAGCCCTCTGCCGCACCCGCAGTGACATTGCCCCTATCGTGTCATTATAAGGTTACAATATTGGGGACCACTGATCAGCTCCTTGCAGTTCCAGCGGTGGTTGGATGTACACAGTTTAAGGAGCTGGAACAGCACAGCTCCGTGCACAGTGTCATGGCCTTTCTCAGCACTGCAGCTCAACTCCTACCAATGTGAATAGGATCTGAGCTGCAGGACTCGAGAACGCTCACTACACCGTGGACATCAGGCCGCCAAGTGTCAGACCCCCACAGGTGTCCATAAGGATGGACCATTAATATCGTAACCTTGGAAAACCCCTTTAATACAATGATCTCACTTCAGCCCTCAATAACATAATCATACAAGTGGGTGTTCCTTCAACAATACTGGCACACTGGTTTGCTGAAATACTCTGTTCTGCTGGGGATCTTGGCCATTCATTGAGAGTTTACACTTTTCTACACTGATCGTGACACTGCCACCATCAATCGCAAGCGGTCTCTTAACTAATATCATCACAATATCAATGCATGCATCTCCTGAAATACTCTGTGCTGCTGGATAAATGTCTCCACCTGTCTATGATCCACTCACACACACCACCACGAAGAAGTGGACATTGTCACCTGCAAGTCTGTCCTCACTAACATTACATTATCAGGTGAATGGACAGGACATCCCTTTCCTAAAATACTCTGTGCTGCTGGGTGACCTTTGCCCCTTTTTCAATCCCTTCAATTGACTCCATTTCCCCTCCTTAGGTCCTGACCCTGCCTCTGCCCTAATATTCCCACATGAATAGACAGGTCGCTGCCTCCCATAAGATCAGCACATTGCTCGCTGAAATACTCTGCGCTGCTGTAAACAAGATCAGAATAAAAAAATGAATTTATTTTGCGTTTGTAGAATATGATGATGACATTTCTATCAGCGCATGCAGAATATTGGATGACTCTGGATTTAGACTATTGTGAGGCTGAAAGCCAAGATCTGATCTATAATCATCTTTTGTCTTCTGACCTCCAGATCACTGGGGCCTGAGAACCTGATAAAGTGAAGATGTCTGAATGAGTATTTCCTTTTATATTTCCGGAGAAATTTGTATTTTCATTTTATATTATTTTATATTTGTATTTCCAATTGTATCAGGGCCTAGGAAAGATGGGTGACAACCAACAGGGCACCATAACAGCTCCCACATGAGTTGTCGAGCAGCATTTTCAAAGGCAAATACACTTCTACTTAGGTCTGCATTGAAATATCCATGTGGATCCACTGATAGACAAATCTGACATTTAGGATACTGGGAAAGCTGGGTCACAACCCATATGAGAGCAGTAAGAAACACTTCACCTGGGCTGATATGAGCCAACACACATCTGGTTATCAGACTGTTCCAGAACTACAACTCCCAGAAGAGCTAGACAAATTTCACATTCAGGATTCTGGGAAGGATGGGTGATAATATGGAGATTTTAAAGTAAACTTTGTACGAGTGGTCCCCAACTTGTATACTTCTGAGAAAGCTAGGTGACAATATGGTGTCTATTAAAGGGCTCTTTACTCAGCTTTCCCAGAATCCAGAATGAAGCAGGACCGTGATTGCATTATAGTGATTTATCAATGAGTACCTAGTAGAATTGTCATTCAGGACCCTAAAAAATTGGATTACTCCCTCTATAGGGGGCTATAAAGAAGACCTTATTAGAGTTAACCCAGCTTTCCTAAGAAAAGAATTCAGTTCCTGACACTTACCGGCTTCAGTTATTAGGAAAAATTACTTTCATATTAAGGATCATATTAAAGTCCAGCAGCAAAGACCCGATGGGAACGTTCCCGCGGGATTCCCTCATGTGAGACTTCTCTTATTTAAAGGGAGAATTGCAGCTGATGATTGTTAGCAAGGTTTTACCGTATTAGCCGAGCGACTGATAAAACATTGAGGCGGCCAAAAATCACTGATGACAAAGCCAAAAAATACCGACCCATCACACTGGTAACATCACAGGCGTTATCAGCGGGATCAAGCCGAGAAAGAAAATGATGGGGCTGAAACTCCAAAAGATACTGAAAATAATGAAGTAGCCGGAAACTTGGCACATTAAGGTGTTACCCGGCCAAGAAAAATAAAAATAGCTGCCACACTGCGTATCAGGATGAGAAAACGGTAGGGAACTGGAGCGAGGGTCAATAAAAAAAAAATAGCAATTAAAGGGTAATAGAGGATTAGAAAAATGTGGCTGCTTTCCTTCAGAGACAGCACCACATCTGTCCATAGACTGAAGTCAATGGAGACATGGTGTAATACCACATGCAACCTGGGGAGAGGAGTGAAGCTGGTATTGGAAGAAAGCAGACATGTTTTATTTGTTATATAAGTCCTGCGGCCACCACTAGGAGGAGCTCAGGAGCTCACTGCATACAGGTTCATTATTGCAGAGCATACACTGAGCTCCCTCTAGTGGTGGCTATAAGAAGATGAAATATTAGCACTACCTCAATCTCCGTGCAAAGAATTCGGATTTTTGTATAAGAAGAAATGCAGCTTCAGCAGCTATAAAAATAAATGATGAAATGAATCAGCGCAGAATATTCTTTGTGGTTCAATTCTGAAACATGTTTAAGAACATTGCTGGAAATGAATGGGAACATTATTGTGACTTCCAGAGGATAAGAATCTGTCCAGACTGAGTACTTCTTAGGCTCCTTTCACAAAGTGTTTTTTTTTTTTGCCAACGGGCTTGCAAAATGGGATTCGGGTGTATGCGGCCATAGACTTTAATGGTGCCGACAGAGTCAACGTATGCTACGACGTGCATCATTTTTGGGCGTATATGCCTACTGTGGGCTGTCTACTATGTCTGAGTGTCGGCCTACAGTAGTATACACCCAAAAATGATGCACATCAGAACACACGTTGACTCTGTCGGCACCATTATAGCCGATGGCGTATACACCCGTATCCCGTTTTCCAAGGGGGGGCTCAGACGTAAGCACCGACGGGACCAACAAACATGGGCAAAAAAAAAGCTGTGTGATAGGAGCCTTCAAGCTGAGGGTTTGCTACAAAAGTATCCAGTCTATACAATCCTCTGTTAACTAAATGGTCTGGTTTCCAGACTGACACATTGTAGCTGCACAGATATACATTGTATCCAGCAGTATAGGAGAGAGATTTCTGCTGCTGTTGCATTTAGCACCGGATAACACTTCCTGGCATTACAGTTCTGATCTGAAGCAGCATTATATTATAAAATGATATATGTTCCGTTATGAGGGGTGACAATGTAGCCACCATTACAAACAGCACTTTATACCTCCTTTATAAAGTCTCCCCGGCAGTCCACCCCATGGCCAGAAATAAAAACAAATAAAGGGGCGCGGAGCACAAATCTTACTCGCTGTCCATCTGTTTTGGTCCTGCCCAGGATCTCTCCCAGATCGAGCAGGACCACCTTTTGGTAGTTGGGGTTGAGTGACCTCTGCCTCTTTTCTGCCTAAGATATTCCAAAATGTGCCATTCCCAAAAAATCAGGACTGTACCGGCATTACGCCATAGCTGGTTTTCTTTGCAGGTCACACCTGCATTATCCTCTGTTGTGCACATTTAATACCGCCAACTATAATACATGTATAATAAAATCCACCGCAGTACATATACTGTACACTAATGTCATGTAGGGTTGATATATAATATCATCTGCATGCTGGGCGTTGTAGTGTTCAACGGCTAAAAACGAGCAAACTGAAGACTAACGATACAAATTAACAAAAAGAAATCAAAACATAACTTTATAAGTTTTGCTCACAGCGAATAGTAATTTGCAAATCGCTCTTATTAAATTCCTCTGATCCCAGGGAGGCTATTTGTTTTTCTTGCCCTAATCTGTTCCAATGTTTCCAGGACCCATTGTCCATCTCCCCGGCTGACGCCTCCGCTGCACCTTCTGCTTTATATTCCTGATTACTTGGCAATAACAACCCTGCGATGTGCGGCCAAGGGTTCAGCTAATAAACCTAGTTGCACATTTACCAATTAGCGCAGCGCAGTCGTGATGTCTCCAGGCGGCTCCCATCACCATCGCAGAAACCCTTTAATATTATTATCAATTTTCAAAGCTTTTTGATTGCCTTTGATGTCGTCCACGGGGGCAGAATGAGTCAGATGAGACTGTACACAGCTTGTTATGTGGGAAATATCAAAAAGATAGAACAGCAAAAGTGATGTGGATATTTTTGGACATCTCGGAAAGTGCTAACACTTCGAATTTGTAATTTTTCCTATTTTATTTTGTTCATTTTTATGTCTTAGGACAATTGCTAAAAGGTAGTCTGTCAGAAGGATCAACTCTTCTAAGATGTCTATAAGGGGATGTGGGTGATAGAAAGTTGAATAAAATGATACCTTGATATCTGTGTGATCCGATGTCTTATTACTGAGAAATCCAAGTTTTTCTCAATATGTAAATTAGCTCTTAAGATCTATGGGTGGGATATAGATCTCCTTGAGAATCTGCCTGCAGAGCTTATAAATGATAGGGTTGTTACCAGTGTGAGACATGTAGATCAGGAGAGCAGACAGTCAGTTGTTACATGTCTCACACTAGTAATGACCCCTTATATATAAAATAAGCTATGGAGGCAGATTCTTGGTGAGAACTATGTCCAGCCCATAGATCTTAACAGGTAATTTGCATATTAAGAAAAACGTGAATTTCTCTGGAATAAAACTTCAGCTCTTAAGTGTTAAATTATCATTTTAATTCAACTTTCTATCACTTACATGCCCTTTTAGATAGCTTGGAGGGTTGATCTTACTGATAAATTCCCTTTAACTGTTGGAATCCGCAGTGATCTGCTGTAATCTATGGGGCAAGTGTTCAATTACTCTACAGCACCACCACAGGAGAAAAGCAGTATTACGCAGTTTTTATGGAATTCAATGGGCTGTATACGCAATGAGCTCCCTCTAGTGGAGATGTCAGGCTGCAAAAATAAATTTTTTTTTTTTTTTTTAAGTCTATGCAGTGGATTTAGAGCTCTAAATCTGAATTTTTAAAAAGCGCTCTAACCATTAAAAAGATATATTAATAAAGGAATCAGCACAGAATAATGGACCTAAAAACAAAATTATCTTCAAAGTTTAAAAGTAATGGTAGTAATGTGCCAAGTGAGTGCAAGAAGTCACGTATACTGTTAAGAGCTTGTTGAGGCTTCTTCATCCCTGCACAATGTCTCCATCACCCCAGACCTGTGTATGACAGGGACCTGACACTTTCCTTGTGTGCGCGCAGCAGACATAAACAGATGATAAATGCTCGGTTCCCATAGCACAGCTACAAAACGTTAAAAGCTTGGGTGGAGTTAGGAAAGTCCTACAAAGGCCCGTCACCTCATCAAAGATAGAAGGGTCATCTTTGCACCCATTGCACTTGCTGCTGTCACTACAATGCAACCAGTCCAATTAAAGGGATTGCCTGTTTTTTCACATATTGTATAAGGGCATTCTAGGTTTCCAGAGGGGATTCAGGACCCTCATCTATCAGTCAGTGGCTACAATGGCTCTATCAGTGTATTGCATGGATATGCGGTTGATTTTTTTCATTGAGGACTGGGTTGTGTAATGCTTTATTTCTACTCCGGGGGCGCTGTAGGGAAATTAAACACTTGCTGGAAAAGTATAAATTGGACTGGATTCTATCCAAACAATGGAACTTTTAGTAATTACCTTCTAGGTAGCAGGGCCAAACTCAAAGATGGACATTCTGTTCTGAAGTTTTCAGTGGAGTCATGACTAAATGCTTATTCTGCCCCTGATTTTTTTTTTTTTTTTGTTTAAATTTTTATGCCTTAAAGAATTTGTCCAGAATTGTCCAAAAACAGCGACACCCCCGTCCACAGGTTGTGTCTGGTGTTGCAGTACGGCTTCATTGAGTCAAGGAGACGAGCTGCAATGCTGCTGTTTTTTTTTCGAGGAAAGCAGTCAAGTTTTTATAATCTTGGACAATTCTGGCATCTGTGTATATAGGAAAGGGTTAAATGAGCTAAAAATTATAATGAGGAGTGCAATAAACACCAGGCAATTTGCCTCCTTTATTTCTCGGCCCCCACACTGGCTGTAACATCACTAGTGCTCTCTGGTACATGGAGTCCTAGTTTGCAGATGAAGGGCGCTTTTACTTCGAAGAATGACCCCAATGTCCTTCTCTGGCTGCACAATGTGAAATATCATGACGGCATCCTTAAAAAACGGAGGGGGGCTCCGCACTTCACTCCACTGTTAGTATTGTATATCTCTGTCCGCTCAGATTTGGACTAAAGAATCAGTTTTATCTATTATTCTAAATTGATCATATTCCCTACACTACAAATCCCAGCATAACCCGGCTCTGAGATGTGTCCCGTATCGCAACCTAAAATTACAGAAAATGTTCACTCCTTTTCTACCATTCTGAAACTGGTTAATATCTATCTACACCCTCGATTTCACAGTATATCAATAATGGAGTGTCCCCAATTATTATTCATTGCTGTTCGCTGTCCAATCCAATTGGAGTAATGTGTAAATTATAACTTTTATTATTTATATTAAAAACAAGAACAGAAAACAAACAAACAAAAAAAAGAAAAATAGAAATAATTTATCACAGGGCCAGACAATTGTTCTTGTTAGTAATCCGACACAGCAACTAAATTATTACCGGTCCATAAATTATCTATTCACAAATTTCTAAATAACGCCACTAGATAGGTATAATCATGTATTATAAAATTATATTATCAATCCGCCAGCGTTACTGAAATAAATATCTCCACCAATTATAAATTAGGAGACTGCCTAATTAGCAACTCTCAGCTTCAATGTAAAGGTCGCCAGCCCTAAAATCAATGTTTAATGCAGATGAGACTATAAGAACCACCAAGATGAGTGGTTGTACTTTTGTTTTTCACATGTAGTGTTGCTTCCATCTGATTACTTAGCCTTACCGGATTTTGGTATGTAATCTGGGAGCAGCATGATGTAGGGGCAGATACCCTGATTCCAGCGATGTATCACTTACAGGGCTACTTGGTGCAGTTTTCATAAAAGCACAGTTTTCTCTGCAGCAGATTTAGCAATTCTCTACATGCTAAGCTCTGTACAATCCCGCCAACACCGCTGATTGGCAGCTTCCTGTGTAGACTGTGCATAGGCAGAAAGCTGCCAATCAGTGGTGGGGGAGGGGTTATACAGATCAGAATGACTATATCACACAATACAACTAGTCCTGTAGTGATAATCTGCTGATAAAACACTGATTTATAGAGCCTAACTACACCAAATAGCCCCCCAAAACTCAAGGATGAGGTGCATTTGCAGCTTCTGCATCCCCTATAGTTACTCTTCTGCCTCCGATCAATACTCTCTTATCTTGATTGGAATTTGAATACAGATTTGGCTGTGAACGGAGAAAGTTTTTTCTTGCTTTGACCCCTGGACTTGTGACAAGATTTCTCTATTTTGATGGAAAATACACTGTGTTCTCCACAAGCAGCAATGTCACAATCGTCAATGGTTATACAACTCCACCCAGATAAATTCCTATCGTCACAGAGGAAGCCCACACTATTCGGCCCACTCGGGCTGTGACAAACGCAATCTGACAGAAGAGGTCAGTTATGAGCTCAGGGCCAAAATTAATGCACAAATGAATGTACAGAAGATCTCTCATAGAAGTAATGGAAATGCCGCAGCCAGAAATACGTGTACATATAGTAAGTGCCCATATAACGATATAGCAATTCCATTAAGTTGCCAAAATCGCATTGCTACCTATAAGCAATGCCACACAATACCGCCATACAGCGCTTAAATGCCAATAAAGGCCAAGTAACACACACCTCAATAAAAGTGGCATGCTATAAACATAATGATTGATGAGGGTTGCAAACTTTAAGTGGCATCCCCTTCAGCAAAGATGGTTCAATGTATTAGAAAGACATCCTCTGATATGGTTTTACACATTTCCCTTACTGGCCTCCCTAAATGTTTAAAAAGGTCCCTTAGTCTGTTCCAGTAGCTCCACAATCATGGAGAAGACTGCTGACCTGACAGATGTCCAGAAGGCAGTCACTGACACACTCCACAAGGAGGGTAAGCCACATTCTTGTACATAGGGGGCAGTATTATAGTAGTTATATTCTTGTACATAGGGGCAGTATTATAGTAGTTATATTCTTGTACATAGGGGCAGTATTATAGTAGTTATATTCTTGTACATAGGAGCAGTATTATAGTAGTTAGATTCTTGTACATAGGAGCAGTATTATAGTAGTTATATTCTTGTACATAGGGGGCAGTATTATAGTAGTTATATTCTTGTACATAGGGGAAGTATTATAGTAGTTATATTCTTGTACATAGGGGCAGTATTATAGTAGTTATATTCTTGTACATAGGAGCAGTATTATAGTAGTTATATTCTTGTACATAGGAGCAGTATTATAGTAGTTATATTCTTGTACATAGGGGGCAGTATTATAGTAGTTATATTCTTGTACATAGGGGGCAGTATTATAGTAGTTATATTCTTGTACATAGGGGAAGTATTATAGTAGTTATATTCTTGTACATAGGGTCAGTATTATAGTAGTTATATTCTTGTACATAGGGGCAGTATTATAGTAGTTATATTCTTGTACATAGGGGCAGTATTATAGTAGTTACATTCTTGTACATAGGGGCAGTATTATAGTAGTTATATTCTTGTACATAGGGGCAGTATTATAGTAGTTATATTCTTGTACATAGGAGCAGTATTATAGTAGTTATATTCTTGTATATAGGGGCAGTATTATAGTAGTTATATTCTTGTACATAGGAGCAGTATTATAGTAGTTATATTCTTGTACATAGGGGCAGTATTATAGTAGTTATATTCTTGTACATAGGGGCAGTATTATAGTAGTTATATTCTGTATATAGGGGGCAGTATTATAGTAGTTATATTCTTGTACATAGGGGGCAGTATTATAGTAGTTATATTCTTGTACATAGGAGCAGTATTATAGTTGTTATATTCTTGTACATAGGGTGAGTATTATAGTAGTTATATTCTTGTATATAGGGGCAGTATTATAGTAGTTATATTCTTGTACATAGGGGGCAGTATTATAGTAGTTATATTCTTGTACATAGGAGCAGTATTATAGTAGTTATATTCTTGTATATAGGGGCAGTATTATAGTAGTTATATTCTTGTACATAGGAGCAGTATTATAGTAGTTATATTCTTGTACATAGGGGCAGTATTATAGTAGTTATATTCTTGTACATAGGGGGCAGTATTATAGTAGTTATATTCTTGTATATAGGGGGCAGTATTATAGTAGTTATATTCTTGTACATAGGGGGCAGTATTATAGTAGTTATATTCTTGTACATAGGAGCAGTATTATAGTAGTTATATTCTTGTACATAGGGTGAGTATTATAGTAGTTATATTCTTGTATATAGGGGCAGTATTATAGTAGTTATATTCTTGTATATAGGGGCAGTATTATAGTAGTTATATTCTTGTACATAGGAGCAGTATTATAGTAGTTATATTCTTGTACATAGGAGCAGTATTATAGTAGTTATATTCCTGTACATAGGAGCAGTATTATAGTAGTTATATTCTTGTACATAGGGGCAGTATTATAGTAGTTATATTCTTGTATATAGGGGCAGTATTATAGTCGTTATATTCTTGTACATAGGAGCAGTATTATAGTCGTTATATTCTTTTACATAGGAGCAGTATTATAGTAGTTATATTCTTGTACATAGGAGCAGTATTATAGTAGTTATATTCTTTTACATAGGAGCAGTATTATAGTAGTTATATTCTTGTACATAGGGGCAGTATTATAGTAGTTATATTCTTGTATATAGGAGCAGTATTATAGTAGTTATATTCTTTTACATAGGGGCATTATTATAGTAGTTATATTCTTGTACATAGGAGGCAGTATTATAGTAGTTATATTCTTGTACATAGGAGCAATATTATAGTAGTTATATTCTTGTACATAGGAGGCAGTATTATAGTAGTTATATTCTTGTACATAGGAGCAGTATTATAGTAGTTATATTCTTGTACATAGGGGCAGTATTATAGTAGTTATATTCTGGTACATAGGAGCAGTATTATAGTAGTTATATTCTTGTACATAGGGCAGTATTATAGTAGTTATATTCTTGTACATAGGGGCAGTATTATAGTAGTTATATTCTTGTACATAGGGGGCAGTATTATAGGCAGTATTATAGTAGTTATATTCTTTTACATAGGAGCAGTATTATAGTAGTTATATTCTTGTACATAGGAGGCAGTATTATAGTAGTTATATTCTTGTACATAGGAGCAGTATTATAGTAGTTATATTCTTGTACATAGGAGGCAGTATTATAGTAGTTATATTCTTGTACATAGGAGCAGTATTATAGTAGTTATATTCTTGTACATAGGGGCAGTATTATAGTAGTTATATTCTGGTACATAGGAGCAGTATTATAGTAGTTATATTCTTGTACATAGGGGCAGTATTATAGTAGTTATATTCTTGTACATAGGGGGCAGTATTATAGTAGTTTATTCTTGTACATAGGGGGCAGTATTATAGTAGTTATATTTTTGTACATAGGGGCAGTATTATAGTAGTTATATTCTTGTACATAGGAGCAGTATTATAGTAGTTATATTCTTGTACATAGGGGGCAGTATTATAGTAGTTATATTCTTGTACATAGGGGCAGTATTATAGTAGTTATATTTTTGTACATAGGGGCAGTATTATAGTAGTTATATTCTTGTACATAGGAGCAGTATTATAGTAGTTATATTCTTGTACATAGGAGCAGTATTATAGTAGTTATATTCTTGTACACAGGGGGCAGTATTATAGTAGTTATATTCTTGTACATAGGGACAGTATTATAGTAGTTATATTCTTGTACATAGGGACAGTATTATAGTAGTTATATTCTTGTACACAGGGGGCAGTATTATAGTAGTTATATTCTTGTACATAGGGACAGTATTATAGTAGTTTATATTCTTGTACATAGGAGCAGTATTATAGTAGTTATATTCTTGTACACAGGGGGCAGTATTATAGTAGTTATATTCTTGTACATAGGAGCAGTATTATAGTAGTTATATTCTTGTACATAGGGCAGTATTATAGTAGTTATATTCTTGTACACAGGGGCAGTATTATAGTAGTTATATTCTTGTACATAGGGACAGTATTATAGTAGTTATATTCTTGTACATAGGAGCAGTATTATAGTAGTTATATTCTTGTACACAGGGGGCAGTATTATAGTAGTTATAGTTCTTGTACATAGGGACAGTATTATAGTAGTTATATTCGTGTATATAGGGACAGTATTATAGTAGTTATATTCTTGTACATAGGAGCAGTATTATAGTAGTTATATTCTTGTACATAGGGGCAGTATTATAGTAGTTATATTCTTGTATATAGGAGCAGTATTATAGTAGTTATATTCTTGTACATAGGGAGCAGTATTATAGTAGTTATATTCTTGTACATAGGGGCAGTATTATAGTAGTTATATTCTTGTATATAGGAGCAGTATTATAGTAGTTATATTCTTGTACATAGGGCAGTATTATAGTAGTTATATTCTTGTACATAGGAGAAGTATTATAGTAGTTATATTCTTGTACACAGGGGCAGTATTATAGTAGTTATATTCTTGTACATAGGAGCAGTATTATAGTAGTTATATTCTTGTACATAGGGGCAGTATTATAGTAGTTATATTCTTGTACATAGGGGGCAGTATTATAGTATATTCTTGTACATAGGGGGCAGTATTATAGTAGTTATATTCTTGTACATAGGAGCAGTATTATAGTAGTTATATTCTTGTACATAGGGGCAGTATTATAGTAGTTATATTCTTATAATATGGAGCTGTGCTAGTGTCTTTTCGTCAGTACGGTTCTCTCTGTGACCATCACTTGCATATTTTGGCTTTGATCCAATACAGTTAACAGTTTCCTTTACAGAACAGCAGAACACAGTTCATGGAATCGCCATTGTCAGACATACGACAATGAATCTGTGCTCAGTTTCCATGGTAACAGGAATACATTTTGCGATCTGCAAAGGAATTATCACTGTACTAAAAAATCTTCCATACAAGACCCAAATCACATGAGTGGCAGATGTGCCAGTTCTACGATTCTAAATATGTCCATACATTCCCTGCCACACGAAGGCATGCTGGGACTTTCAGTTCTACACAATTTGTTCAGGAATCTGGAAAAGCCGGCGACAACCACTGTGGGATCTGTAATGGACCTCACAATGGTTTCCTACCCTTAGAGCATTAGGCCGGAAGTTCAGTCAAGTGTTTCTTATCTTACATTGTGCGTTTCTATGGACAGCGGCTTATTTCATGGAAAAAATATTTACTTATCACTCAGGAATTCAGTGTTCATTTCACAAACAGGAGCCACCGCCTCTGTCACGGGAACCAGGATTCGTTCTGTCATGAAATTGAAACTGATTTGGTCAGTAAAGGAATATTACATCTAGGCCTCATTTCTCAAAACTGCCTAAGTGAAAAACTGACTTTGTTGCCCATGGCAACCAATCAGAGCTCAGCTTTCATTCCTGAAACTGCTCTGGTAAAATGAAAGCTGCTCTGTGATTGGTCGCTATGGGTAACAAGGACACGTTTTCTTCTAAATAAGGCCTAACAAAAACATGGAGGACCCAAAAAGACTCCCAAATAATATGGCGACAGTTACTGATTTATATCAGTAACATTTCCCGGATCCATTATCTACCAGTGTGTAATTAAGCAGCTAGAAAGCAAAATCTGTAAACACTGTATGACTTCTGATATGGGAGTCATTACCTGTTGTCATCCCTTAAAGGAATTGTCTACTTTTTACAATACATTTTGATTAAAAGGATCAATAAGGAAGTCCTTCAACTGGGACCCCCAGTCATGATTTGTATAGGGGAAGCCTGAAATTAAGTGTTATTTTTACCGTTAGCGCCGCTATGGGAGAAAAGAGGCATTACGCATCTACAGAAATCAACATGGGGGGTTACCGGCTCTCTATAAGGACATAGTCTTATTGGCGAATGTTGATGGTTTATGGGAAAAACATGTCCTAAGAAAGAAAAATCACTACTGGCATCTATTGAAGGTGATCCGCACCGTTTAAAGGGGCTGTCCAGGACAATATGGTTATCAAGATCCGACAATATGGGGATATTAGTCGGACACCCATCTACAGAGAGCCCCCAATAGGCGGCTTTTTTGCTGGGCCCCCCACCTACTATGTGCCATTTATAATACTGGTGTCTGAAGGGGTGGCATGACGCTGCCAGCTACCTCTGTGCCCCCCATAGCTATGCCCCTGGCATTTCTCCTCCATGTCCAGTGCATGGCACGGTCTGGGCCATTCCCTGTCTGGTACAGAACTGAGCGGCTCCACCTTGTTGTTTATCGGATCACAGCTGACAGTGAGACACCGACGACAGCTGATAAGAATGACATGCCGGCAGAATGGCTAGGCAAGGTATTGAGGAGTTCGGGGCACGGATTTGGAAGCGACACTTCGTTATTTTGGCCCCACATGAACTAAAGATAATTTTGGAACGCAACTTGTATTTAAAGGGAAATTCCTCCCAGAAATAAAAAAAAATCCCAATTTTTGCAGTTACGGTCTGGTTTCTACATTGTGACAATTTGTACACCAGGAGAACAAGAAGCAAATAGGTGACAATAAATAGGATTATTTTCAATATATTTTATTTAGAAAAGTACAAAAAGTCAAAAAGACAATAACATGCAAGAAAATGGTAACAACGACTCAGAGCAGAAAGCACCAAAGGCTCCACAGGCAAACGCTCCCCTCAAAAAGACCCCATTCCATGTAGTGAGAATAGAGGAACCCTCATGTCTTAGAATTGCCAGTGCTTATAAAGACATGAGTGGGATAGGTAAGTGTCCTTGAAAAATCGTCGCCAGTGCGGTGACCAATACCTATATATAAGGTTCATAAAGAACCCATGGGTAAAAAGAAAAAAGAAGAACGCTTACCAATGTGTAAGATCCAGAGGGAGAAGAGTGTCCTGGGCAGGCAGTGTGGACCCCCGACGCGCGTTTCGTGTGTTTTGCAGCTTTATTACATACTCTATATCAGCAGTCACTGATTGTCTGCAGTGGTTATTTAGCTGAAAATAAAAGTCTCCTAGCTCTTTCTACCGGCTCATGGAGCATGATTGCTTTCAGACAATTAGGCTATGTTTCCATGGGGCATAGTGTCAGCGCTTTGGATGCAGCAGAAACCCCGCTCCGCCCAAAGCGCTGCCCCCTGTTGTACGCATGGTGATACCGCATGTGTTTATTGAACACATGCGGAATCACCGCATCGTATCCATAGACTGGGTTATTTATCTTGCGGAGACAGAGCGTCTCCGCAACATAAATAGACATGCTGCAGTCTGGAAAGACGCTCCGCATGTCCGGATACGCAGGGCCGCCGGATGCGGCCCTGCACACACAGTGGAGACAGGATTTCATAAAATCCCCTCCACTATGCTGTAACATCTGGACACTGCGGCTGTATGCAGCGTCCAATCCGCAGCAAATCCTGAATGTTTCCTGACCGTGGAAACATAGCCTCATGGCTGGAAAGGTGATATTGTCCCAGCTTAGTTGCATTGTCCATTGGACTCTTAAGTAGTCCTCAATTTGCCTTTTGTTTCTCCAGGAGCTCAGAATACTTTACACTGCAGTTCTTCTTGTTTAGATTGATTGCTTCTCACAAAACTGTAATTAATCCACCGATGAGGAAAAAAAATGGGTGACGGCCCCACAATGAGCCTCAATATAGGGGATCTGCTGGAGTAATGATCAGTATGAAGGTTTGTCCATCTGGAGGAATACCAGTCCGCTGGAATAAGAAGGAAATTTATTTATCTCATGCTGTTCCTCAAACTCCTGGAGTCATCAAGGATCGGTATAAAAATAGTTACTGCCATAAATGAACGATGGTTTCCAGTTATATTAACGCTCAGGACAATGCGAACAGACAAACTGCGAGGTGCCCATTCCCCCCATGATACTTATGATAGCACTGATTACTACTAAAAGGGATTTGCTCATGTTCCTCCCACAGGGTAGGTTATAAAACAGTGGTAGGTGTGGGGGTCTGATTGTTGGTGTCCTGACCCATTTCAAGAATGCCTAGCTATAGTACTAATGCCATAATTTTTTTCTGAAGAAGGCATAACTTGTAGCTAATGGGTCCCAATGCAAACTCTATAACAGACTCCTCACCACCACCATTACCTCCTAATGTCTAATTAGTGTCTTCTTATTGGAGCTTTATGGCCCTGCAGGCATCGGGGAATGGGTGCAACTGCTATCTCTGTGCTCTTTATTAATATTGCGTTTTCCATAGCACATAAAAGTTGTGGCCGGACCTTATTACCATTTTGGTATATGGGGCCCTATTTGCAAATAGGAGGTCTTCCCTGATCTCCAGCAGCAGAGGACTGGCATGTGAAGGCTCTAGAATAGGGCACCCCTGTGCGGTAGGACGGGTATTGGTGTTTGTGGCTGTCAGGAAACACCAGCGGGCCATCCTATGCATTTCATTATGGCACCTTCCTGTGAAGATTTTATCACCATTTCTGGTAATATCATTACCAATTAGCATTACACTACGGGTGCAGCGATTATAAATCCTGCCTTTTATAAGATTCTTAAAGAGATCACCTTAAACATCTTTCTCTCTGGAGGACCCCACAGATCTGCTCGTTACATGGACAGACCGTTTTTGTAAATAAATACTGTGCAATACTCTGTTTCTCCTCTGGAGGCGCTGTAGGGAAATATAGCACTAATTCTACAGTCCCCACAGCTGGGTGGGACGCCATGGAGTAATCTTCCATAATACTAATTGATAGGTTTTGACTAGAGTTGAGCAAGAAGATTTTCAGGACCGTGGTCCAGTGGCGAGGTTGGTAGTCTTTAGTCGCCAAACCTCCTCCTACCTGCTGACAGTCCTGGCTTCTCTTTTGAGTAGTTGGCCATCGGCATTGCGACCTGACATAGACATAATGTGGTGCTTGGCACCTAATCAAAAGGGTAGCTGAGGATGCAGGCATAGGAGGTTCACAGGGCTCTGGTCTGGCGGCCATGGACTACTAACGTGGCCATTAGGCTGAGGTCCTGCAAATCATTTTGCTCAAATTATGACCAAGCGTTGGTTTGGTTGATCTCAGGGCGGCCACAGAGTTTTTCTGCTGCAGTTTAAACCAAAAAGTAAAAAAAGTATTTTTTTCCAATTACATAAATGGTTTACATTATAATGTTATATAACTCTTAAAAAAAATACATCAAGTATCAAATGTTCTTGCGCTCTCACCACCGAGTCTTTACATAAGAGGTACCCTGTAGACCGTACGCACGCCGTGCTCAGCCCACGCTTTTCTTTCTTTTATAGGTATAAGTATAAAAAGAAACAAAGGATTTTTTCCTTTAAGAATTGGGGAAGAAAGTGGCACTTTAAAGCCGCAGGCAGCAAGGATTTAAGCCCACGTTCATGTATATCTATGTAGCCAGTGGGTTTAAAAGCGCAAAATGTAACTGTGTAATAATTGAGCTTGGTGCTTTGCACAATATGGTACAAGGGATGGATATGTATGTCTGATGTCCAGCAGGAAGAAAATCAGCGTGGCGGAAAGGTTCACAGTCTGCACAATACTGCCACCTAACTGTGATACAGTGAATTACACACATATTAACCAAGTCTGTACTAAGGCTAGAGCGTTGGGGTGCAGGTAACAGTCCCTCCAGAGCGTGTATTAGAAATCCTGAGGCTCCAGAGCAAAAGTCCAAATTGAATTTCACCCCATGTGCCCCCATCTGCCATGAAAACTACCTATTGGGAGGGACAAAGGGGTTCACACTCTTACTAACCATTGGATGCTGTTCACTGCTGCATGTAAGGGGCTAAACCTCTGCAATGAAACGTGGCTCTACCGGTTACCAGAGACTGTCTGCTGTGTAAGACAGCCATGTGGAGCAGGCTCAGTGCGTGAGACCGCTCCATACAACATATGTACAGTACATGTTGGAAGAATGGGATGGACACTTGGCAGGTGGTCACACTATCTCACGGGCCACCCATAATGGTCTCGTTGCCTGCCGTCAATGGTGGTATGCCACTGAGACCCTCCCTTGGGACTGTTGGGTTCAAAAAACTCCTTTGCGTCATAGGAAGACACCAGTTTTATATATGGCACATGGTATGTGGGCCCCGCTTACAGATTTTGCATTAGGGCCTATTAGCTTTAACATCATTGATTTACATAAATCCTTCAGACTTATGGATTTCGGGCATTTCTTCTAACTTTTAGTTGTGCATAATTAGGCCAAAGTCTTGAAAATTTGACATTAATCTGGAAATTAAGGCCCTATCGTGCATCGCTGGGAATGGAAAGGTGGCCATTCATGCACTCTTCACGAATTTGTATGGGTATTCCAAAAATTGGCTACCCGCTCAGCAATTTTTGGAACTCCCATAAATGTGAATGGAGAGCACTGCACCCGTGCAGTCACATCTCTATTTCCAGGGTTGCACGATGGGACCCCATTTTGAACATAAAAGAGGCTCCCCATGGTGAGACCTGCGTCTATTGAACATTCATGCCATATTCTAAGGATATGCCATAAATATTCCAGATGGGATATAAAGTAGAGTATGGAATAAATAAAAAAGCATAGATTGTGAAAATCTATGAGGAATTGGGTCCCTTTGCACCTTCTTCATTGCCATTTTTCCATACAATGCAGAAATAACAAGCAAATAAATAATACTGCCATACAGTGCTGATTCACCAAAGTAATGCAGACTTTTTAGACACAGGTGACTGTTGGGCCACAAAGTAGTTATCGGCCTGTGGTAAGGTAGACCACCTTATGATGGCGCCCCGCTGATATTCCACTGGCAGTGTCTGTGCCAGCCATAGAGCATTCCTGATCTGGATTTGCACTAATCACTTGTCAAATACAACCTATTACTAATTGTTGCTTATGGCGTGGCGTTTAATTGCATATCTCTTCACACCCTCTATGTTACTGACGCCCTCAGATTAGTTCACCAAGGAGCAGCGGCTGGTACCATGCAGATATACGGTGGAAACAATAGAGGCTTCTGCGTCATACGGGCTCGGTAAATCTAGAAAGTTTGATAATCTCTATCAAGGTTTCTGGGCAGAGCACCTGCAGATCTCCAGGGCAGATATTCTGCAAAATCCGGAGAAGATTCAGCATTGCCGAGCTAATAATGATAGCTGGTAACAAGGCGGGAAAGGGGGCACAACACGAAATGTCCAAAGTGCCAGCACACCCTGCTGCTATACAAGACCGATGCAAGGCATTTTGTGCCCTAGGAAGATAAAGCTGCCATCATTATAGATAAAGCGATACAGAAATCATTGGTTTTAAAGATGCAATTGCCCTTCAAAAAAGAGTTGTACCACTTTAAGTGCATCTGTCACAATCACCTTAGAGTTTGTAATAGACTTGATAAAGCCAAATAGACCATTCAACGAGGTGTGGAAGTAGAAAATGATGCAGTAGGGTTGACGGTGTAGTTATCTTGTATACATCACTCTGGTGTGGTTTAAAGAAGCACTCCTTCAAAATGTGTATCCTCTTAAGGCCATGTTCACACATTCAGTATTTTACATCAGTATTTGTAAGCCAAAACACAGAGTTGGGTGAAAAGCAGAAGTGGTGACGTGTTTCTATTATACTTTTCCTCTGATTGTGGCTTACAATTGTAAAATACTGAACGTGTGAACGTGGCCTAAAGGGTATATCCGGGACTTTCTGAATACAAAAATGTCCTAAGCACTAACAGGCAGATAGTTGCTACTTACAGACCGCTCCTGTCGGCGATTTAGTTGCCTCTCTGATTAAAGGAACCTTCACCCCATTTTGGCCCTATGAGATAGGGCCACCGCCATCAGGGGCTTTCCTACAGCAGGCGCACTGATCTGTCCTGGTGAGGGCAGAGCAGAGTATGCAGTGCGCAGGCGCGGACCTCTCTGACCTTTCCCAGCGCCTGCGCACTGTAGTACTCTGCGTTCCCTCACCAGGACAGATCAGTGCACCTGCGCAGGAGCCGCGACGGGACAGAAAGAAGAGGCTGGCATCGCTACAAGATGGGAGGCCCCGGACCGGACCACGACTCCCTCCAGACCCGACCGCCGCCCGGATCGCCCCTGGGTGAGTATTTTATAGCTCGTTTTTCTTCACTTTCAGGTAACATAGGGGGCTTATCTACAGCATTACAGAATGCTGTAGATAAGCCCCTGATGGCGGTGGCCCTATCTCATAGGGCCAAAATGGGGTGACAGGTTCCCTTTAAACACGTATTCGGGATACACATACAACTTGATCCTAGGGTGTGCATACTGGGCCTTCTGGGGGTGGGGGTAGATTTAAGATCTCCTGTGACTACCGCCATTCTGAGAATACTGTTTCTGGCCAGGAAATTGTTAACATTGCACTGGTTAGACCGTAATCCCCCAACATTGGAGGAATTGAAAGCTAAAATTAATAATACCATATGCCTGGAGAGAGTACTGACATTAAAAGGAATTCAATAAAAAAAAAAGTTTATAACTATATGGGAACGGTGGCCGGTCACCCTGGGGTGGCATCTGTGGACCTACTCACAATAGCTGTACTAGACCGGTTGGCTATTTCGGCTTTTTAAATATTGTATGTTGAGGACATATAGATACCAATTATTTTCTGTTCCTAAACATGTAGTTAGTGAACATACAACCAATACTAGTTTTGTTATAATCCCTGTATTTAATAATGTGTCACCAGTCTTTGGGAAAATCTTCATTTGGATAAAATTGATAACTTTGTTTGTTATATTAGGACTATATAAACTTTAAGGGTTAAACTTGTTTATTAAGAATAGTGTGTTTGTAGTATAATGTATAATGTATGTAATTATTTATAAAATCAAATAATCAAGCAATAAAAAAAAAGGGAATGAAAAAAGTTTCAGATCATATGAAACCAACATTTGATTCAGAATAGAAACAGAAAAATATGGACATCACTGGTCGGCTACTTCATATTCTCTATTCATACAGAGTACTGTATTATGTTGTATCACTGTTCTCTATATTTTGCAGAATTACATTTTCAGCTGAACACTCGAGTCCTCATATCATAGAACATGACCATGAAATACAGTACAGTCTCCTAAGCGACTGTACAGGTGTGTCAGTGTAATCTGTGCTAGTCTGGCCAATTAAAGGCTTTGAGATAATATAGATTTATCAAAAGTCATTATTTGATTCAGCTTTTTTTGTACATAAGCCGATGTTTTCATTTCCCGTCACTCAACTCTTATGAAAACATTCCTGAGAAGCTTTTAACTTAAAGGGTTGTTCCCATCTCCAAGATCCTATCTTGATATGTAGTAGGTGTAATAATAATAATAATAATATTAGCAAATACCTCCAATTAGAAATGTAGTAAAGTTCTCCTGATAAGCTATGTCGCTTACCCCATGTGCAGGCATTGCAGTAGCCTAGGTATCCATGGTTATGACCACTAACTGTCACTGTATGAGTGGTCGTAACTATGGATACGCAAGCTACTGCAATGGACTGAGCATGACAAAAGAGACGTAGTTATCAGAAGAACTATACTACATTTCTAATTGGAGATATTTGCTAATATCATTATTATTATTATTGTTATTATTATACCTCCTACACAATGGGATAGGATCTTGGAGACAGGAATATTCCTTTAAGGTCTCAAATTCTAGGTTGGGGTGGTATTCTGACTCTAAGGCACATATGTCAAACTCTGGCTCCTGGACAAATTTGGTCCGCAAGGTGACTATATTTAGCCCGCGACGCCAGGCGGGTGCCCCGAGTATATTTGCCAGCGACGCCGGGCGAGTCTTACGCCCGGCATCACACTTTCACCCAGCATCACACTTTCAACTATATTGGCATCCTAGATACTGATTCATTTGAAAGCAATGATGGAGGAAGGAGTGTCACCTGACGCTGCCTCTCCCATCATTCCCCATCTGCGTCTAACATCTCGGCGCAGTGGGTGCGCTGATGTCATCACCACGCGCCTGCTGTACCGAGGGTGTGCAGAGGATCTGAAGAGACCGGAGAAGTGGGCAGAGGTAAGTAATGTTGTTATTTTTTTTCTTATGTGGGGCCTATTATACTTTATCTGTGGAGCACTATGTGGATACATTATGCTTCATGGAGCACTATGTGAGGCCATTATACTGTATGGTGCCCTATGAGGAGCCCTTTATACTGTATGGAGCACTATGTGGGGCACTTTATACTGTATGGAGCACTGTGTGGGACCATTATTCTGTATTATGCACTATGTGGAGCCATTTTACTGTATGGAGCACTATTTGGGGGACTTTATACTGTATGGAGCACTATGTGGGGCACTTTATACAGTATGGAGCACTATGTGGGGCACTTTATACTGTATGGAGGACTATGTGGGACCATTATTCTGTATTACGCACTATGTGGGGCCATTTTACTGTATGGAGCACTATTTGGGGCCCTTTATACTGTATGGAGCACTGTGTGGGCCATTATACCGTATGGAATGCAATGCAGGGCCCCGTTATACTGTATGGAGTATTATGTGGGGCCCATTGTACTGTATGGAGGGCTGTGTGGGCCATTATACTGTATGGAAGGCAATGCAGGGCCCCGATTATACTGTATGGAGTATTATGTGGGGCCCATTATACTGTATGGAGGGCTGTGTGGGCCATTATACTGTATGGAAGGCAATGCAGGGCCCCGTTATACTGTATGGAGTATTATGTGGGGCCCATTATACTGTATGAGGCTGTGTGGGCCATTATACTGTATGGAAGGCAATGCAGGGCCCCGTTATACTGTATGGAGTATTATGTGGGGCCCATTATACTGTATGGAGGGCTGTGTGGGGATTACAGTTGGAGAATCATACTGTTATGGGGTAACCATTCTTTGTTGGGGATAGAGGGAGGGGGTGTACAGTAGGGTCATCATACCGTGAGTCTGGAGGGTGCTGTGGAGGAACTTGAAGAGTTTTTTATGCTTTGTTATTAC